>OY744517.1:26581885-26664385 GCA_963556195.1 Sepiola atlantica | reverse complement strand
TGGCATTCGCAAAATCGGGATTAATGCGAAGATTACGTATGACGTACAGAATCATACACACTATATAATGAAATAGACCGGCGGCCAACAACCAGAAGACGATAGAATAGACATAAAGCGCCCGAGATAGACAGAGCGAGAGAGAAAAAACATCGAACGAGTTTATGTTAAATTATGTAAAGCGATAGAAGGTCACTGTCTCCTGCAAACTTATACACAACTCCACGCAGATTGTTGATTGGCAATTGAATTATGTGTATCTGTATTCACATACAGGGAAGCTTTTTTTTAGTTCAAGCCAAAGCAAATCGCACTTGATTTATTTTATTCTGACGTTATGTGTATGCAAACACCAATTAATGCGAAATAACGAACCTCAAATTAAGTAATTAACAAATAAATCACAACAAACACCAACACGTGGTTGTAGAAATAAGAACAAACTCTCTTCTAAACTATAGAGAGGCTTTCAATTTGTGTGTATATCTTTTAATTAACACTGCGCTGTGCTATGTCTGATCATTAATCGCGTGTGTATGTAAGATAATTTTCATTATTTTCTTTAGAACTATGTATTATTGGAAGTTTTCATTATTGTAAACAGGAAGTTAAACCTTTTAAGTTATTCCGATGAATATCTATGCCACATATATTATGCTGTATATTTAAATTTTCTTATACGTAAATATACTTAATTATGAGCCTTCTGCATATGCCAAACAGAGTTCGAGTGCACTATTTTGTGAATTCTCTCGCAGGAATACATAATAAACAGAAGATCGCAGCCGCTGGACAAGATTCGTAAAGGTATGCTGAGGAGTGAGGAGATGATAGGCTAGTAGTGGAGGGAGAATGGAGAAGGGAGAGCACACACGACAGAGGGTGAAAACAGAACTATCCCAACCAGACACCATCCACATGTGTGGCAACTGCAACAGATCATCCAGGATAGGCTGGCACAATCACAGCAGACGCTGCGATTCGGCAACGGACACATCTGAGGCGCAACACTTGATTATCTCCTGAGACAGACGGTGCCACCCTAATAAATCAACGTTACGTAATGGTCGCTTATCTTCTTAAATAATACACAATAATTATATATAAATTGGCCCCTTATGTATTGTCTGAAACTGTTCTGCATTAGTTTATAACGGAAGGCACTTCAAATCTCCGTAGTATAATGCCGATCTAATTCGTTATGCGTGAAGGGGCTATTATATTCTTAATAGGGGTTAAAATATGAATGCTACTTCGAATAACATGTAATACTACTATTTTGTGGTATTCGCCCAGCGCCGAACATTCCGCCTTCTATTGAAAGTAGAAGTTTATACAAATTAAGATGTTGTCAACAGTAATCATGTATACCTCAGTTTGGAGAGATGACATACATCGTTTAGTATTTCCCAAAAGTACTCATTTGGAAGTGGCTCGTAGTATATGTCACTTTACTTCTATGATCAAACGGAGACGGTTTGTCAACGTGATTTTACCGTATATATGTCCCTTACGTACTAAAAATAGTGATGCATGGCGTTACTGTTTATTGATATGCATCACGTAGCTTTTATATTCGTAACGCTGAGTTTCATGTAACGTCATGTAAGATAAAATTGAACCTCTGTTTTTACTTAGTTTAATTTTTGTCAGGTAATCGTCTTGTTATTTCGGGCAGCATTTTCTGCAGTAGGATAGAACAAAAAGAAATACACTTTTCACTTTTAGTTCTGACTGTCACACTGATTTATATGTGTTCATTGAGATCCCTACAGAGTAAACTGAGAAGTGGGGGTGAAGCAGAACACAAGAAATCCTTTATTGTCAAAATCCAGTAAGCCTCCCCCTAGTTCCAGCTGTTCATATTATCTATTCAAATGTGTTTTGTGATATATTTTTAACCAGAATACACAAATGTTTAATTTAATAATTTACCTACCGGAGACCACCATCAAAACGTGGCAAGGACAAACATCCTTGAATTTTAGATACGACAACATGTTAATACACGCATTCAATTGGTCAAATTTATTTTGAGTACATAAGTTAAAACACGTTTAATTTAGAAGCATAACGAGTTATAAAGCTTTCAAACGTAAATTAGAGTCTGTGTAATGCTACAATTATCGCGTGTCTTTATGTCATTCTAGCTAACTATTTCTCTCCGTTCTGTCTCAATAGACAGTTGATATCCTTGCTACCAATCGATGTGTTTTCGTTTTACGTACTAGTAGTAGACGCAACTATGTCTGCTGCTGATACAATTTACACACATACGTGTACGAAGAAAGAGAAAGAGAGAGAGACAAATACACTCTACACACTGTCGCTTCTACAACTACTAATAATGCCGATGTGTCAATGTGATTGTGTCACACATCTCTATCAACAGACATAATACAATATTCACTAATTCTTGTTATATACCAACATGTGCAGATTGCCCTTCCTTTCCTCCTCCATCTATGTCCCGCCTTCTTCTGACACCATTATCTCTCTATGTATGAATATATCTGATGTTCGCTTTAATTGACACTGCTGTGAGTCTGTTCTTGCTATGGAAACGATTCAGCAAAAACTTAACGCGCTAGCGAACGAATGGACAAAGCACACGTGCATTGATATATATAGGTCGTATTTTAGGCGAACAAACATTTTTTTTAATTGATACGAAATATTATATAACATATAACTATTTGAATTAATAAATACATACACAAGACTTAAAAGTAGACAATGATACTGATTTCAGAGAGAAAAAACTAAATTACATGCAAAGGAATCTACGGGAATTAAGTAGATTAATAACGTAAACAAACCAAATTGTATGAATTCATTTACAAACATCAGAACGTATACAGTTAATAGTTCGTACGATTATAGGAACCTGCCAAATATAGCTTCTCTGGCAGCGTTAAAATTTCCCCTGTGGAACGAGTGTTCAATAAGTGTTGTTACATAACTGACCCGTAAAATTATTACCCGCTCAGTCTCATCCAACTTTTCGCTAACATCTCTAAATCGTGTATCAATCTTGCAATAGTTCACCACTTCGTTAATGATAACCTTCTTCTGGCCTACAGTATGGATTTAGGCAACCCCTTTTTAACTATGGATATCCTACCAGTCATTTTTGAACGCATATATCATGAATTTGATAAGGTGGGTGAAGCTAAAGCCGCAGCGATTGATATATCCAAAGCTTTTGACAAAGTCTGGCATATAAGTAATCTGATGAAAATTTATTTCTACCGTTCTATTTATCTTCCTCCCACAAGGTAAGATCTGACACAAGGTCGGGAAAGTGGGAAAGAACCAGCGCTCGGGAATTTGAGCACTCTGGCTTTTTAAAAATAGCCTGGGCATCCCCGTCGGCATTCCCCGGTAGGGGCGCCTCAGAGAGTTAGCAATAAACTTACTTCTCCCCAAAGAGGGGAGGCAAATCATGGGAGGGCGCACCTCCTAGAACTGCACAGGACCGGCAACCCCCAATAGCCCGGCGTAAATCCAGACCCAAAGGCCTGGACGATACCGGTTTTATTAGGCGGGGTAAAAACTTGTACCGTATTATAGGACGAATATTTAAAATAATCATATCCTTCTGAGCCAAAATAAAGATCCAGGTTATATTTGATTGCTGTATATCTTAACAATATGACATGAACGCGGATTTGCGGAAAGAGTCGATCAATAGACCATTAGGGTTCCTGATTTTCATGAACGACCTCCCTGATACAATAGTACATGAGATGGGTATATTTGCTAATGACACCACGCAAAGATCTCGACATGTAGGCTAAACGAACACACACATATCGAAGGCAATGACTGCATCCTTAGAAAAGTACCTCCAGTATGTACTTGAATAATGGCATGTTTGGGTCGTTATAATGCTACCTAGCATTTCCTTAAGGAATTATAAAGAAACCTTTTTTACCCACCGATTATGATGGCTAATAGTACCCGGACCTAAGAGTTATCATATTCAAACCTCTCGGCCTAAGATTCACCGGTATCACAAATTAAAAGAAATACATATAAGATATTGCTAAAGCTGATGAAATGAAGCGGACCACTCTTTACCGTTATAGAAAACTTATCACAGCTACAAATATCATATATATTTACAAAGCCACAATTCGCCTATGCATAGAATATTGTATTTCACATCTTGGCTTGTGCACCATCCACTACTCTCTTCTTCTTAGACACGGTTAAAAAGAACTTCAGTCTAATAGCGTCTACACTAGCAAAATCAACCCTCTATCCTATTGCGGAAATGTTGCATCCCTGTGCTTATTTTACAAGTACTTTAATGGAATGTGCACCAATACACTTGCTGCACTGGTGCCACTTGTACGTAAATACACCTAACCGACCTGACAATCAGTAAAACCCAACCTAATCACTGTAAGGGTCCTCAGATGCCTGAAGGCTTTTCACGCAAATAGTTTTTTACATGCTGCTCGCTATCGAAATTCTCTCCCTGTTCATTGTTTCCTTTAATGTACCAACGTGCATACATTTAAATGTCATGTGTAAAAACATATCGCTGCACAATACTTTACTTTAGATGTTCCTGTACGTATTTAGCATTCGCACCAGGGCGGGGATATGTACATATTTAGTATTCACACTGGGGCAGCGATAGGTACTTATGTAGTATGCACACCGGGGCGGCGATATGTACATATTAAGCATTCTAACGAGGCGGCGATAGGTACTTATATAGTACCTGCACCCAGGCGGCAATAGGTACTTATATAGTATCTGCACCGGGCGGCGATAGGTACGTATATAGTATATGCATTGGGGTGGGGATAGGTACGTATATAGTATGTGCACCGGGGTGATGATAAGTACCTATATAGAAGGCGCAAACAGAGATGGTACTTTTTATATAAATATGCCATACTTTTGCCCTGGGCAACGTAAGAGAAATGGTGGGGATGAAACAGCTCTCGCAAAAGGCAAAATGAGAATGTAGCGCTGAAATGGGGCGACCAGCAAAGAGAAGGGTAGAAAGATAAAGAAACGGCTATAGAGAGAGAGGGAGAGAAATAGAAGTTTGATTATAAAGATGTTACACACGCGATTTTTCCTTTTTTTATATGTGTTTATGACCCCGAGCAACGCCGGGCAGCCCCGCTAGTTTAAAATAAAACAAACAAGTCTTCAGCTGTTTTTATTGTGATCAATACATTTGCCTCTCACGAGATCTTTAAGATATTGGACTGACATGAAATTCTGCTTATGGCTTTTATAGTGTGAGAAGAAACTCCGAACAATTCAGCACAAATAAGCTAATAAATACTCGTTAGGCTTTAGCTGGAAATATGTTTAGCTATTCTCATTGACTAAAACAATATATATTATTTTCTACTGTATTTTTAAAAATCTTGAGTCAATTTAGTCCAAAATATGAAACTCTCTTTTGGTTAATTCTACTTAGCGTTCGCAGACACATGACGAAATCCTATCCTATTAAGTTGAAAGTGGAATATATGTCAAGGATTAAAATTAACATTAGCAAAATGAAAGAGTCGAGAATTCGCCAGAAAAAAATAAAATTAAAGGAATTATTGGCGTTTGATTTAATTCCTAATTTGATTAAAATATTGATTTTATTCGTATTGATTTGTGTTTTTTTTTCATCGCGTTCCTTTCTTTCTGACTGCGTGACTTCTTTTCTTCAACTACTTTGTTACATGTGTCTTCATGTGTCGATCGTTTGTTTACAATGTTGATTCGCATTAGATATTTGTTTTTTTTTCCTGGAAATGTTGATTCGTTCTGATTCTGTTGGCATCTTTTTTGTTTTCATCATTTATTTTAGGTGTTGTTTGAATAATTATTCGCCATAAGCGAATACAGCTTCGGCAGATATTTCTCTACAATTGGAAGGCACCGTATTGTCGTCGACGTCAGCTGTGCACTACGAAAGCAAGGTCAACAGTAATACAAAAGAAACTTTTAGTAATTAACCCAAATGATATTAGAAGAATGTTAATCTACATTGATACCAAACTATCAATTCCTTTTTTTCCGTAATCCGTACAGATCACAGTGCTACTAAACTCTTGTTTTTATCTTCCAATGAGAATACTAAAAATGTCTTTGTAAACATGAACAAAACATGTTTGTTGTTAACATTTATAAACAAGCCGCGCATGCGTGCCCCCTTCTGTATGTGACTCGGTGTGGTGAGTGTAAAATGCAATAAATTTGGGCAATTTTGGGGCATTATTGACCCCGCTTTGACCACTGGGGGCGCGAACCAGAGTTGTTCTTAGATCAAGGATGCTCATTTTATATCTAGAACAATTGCCTCTACATTTTGGCCAAGTTTCAGATTAATTTATTATGAATGATTCAATTGGTATTAATGCTAGTTAAGCAGTCAAAAGATAATCTATTAATCTTTTAACTATTCTATATATACACAATATAAAGATTTTATATTTCATTATTGATTTACATACCACTAACACCTGTTGATTGTAATATAAGAGGTAAAAATAAAAGAAAAACTTTCGCATTTCTTAATTAAGATATATGTACAACCGATCCCTCACTCTAAATTCTTAAATATTTGTTTGGTGTTTCTTTCCGTTTTATCGTGGTATTAACACGTAATTTCCTAAAAAAACCCAGAATGACATATTTTCGGGGAGGTGGAGTATTAACTGAGGGTGTTAATCTGCAAATGTACCCATATTTAATTTTGTTTAAATCTTATATTTTATTTGTTACAATACATCCCTTTTTATTTTAATTTTAAGCAATTGATTCCAGTTGTGTTCACCTTTCCGGTGAAAATTAAATAAAACACATCAAACTGATCTAAGTAATTAAATATCTCATTTTTTGGCATGAATAAAAGAAAAAAATAATTGTTGGGATATTATTGTAGATTAACATTTTCATAGAACAAAATGAGATTCTACTCCTTCAGGCGATTACGTGTGAATACCATGAAATACCTGCCCGAAAGAGAAACAACAAAAAAATATTTAGAATTTAGAATGGGGGGATCAGTTTTGCATAAACATTTAACGTAAAATACTCCTGTCATACTATTATAGGCTTTTATGGCAGTTTACCATTTTTTTTATATGGAAGATAACTTCCGTGCATTATTTTTTATATGGAGAAGGGGACGTTTTTGTTTCAGTTGAGTGCTGTTTTACGACTTTGCAAGTCAAACTTAGGGTAAGTGATAAAAACATATTTACTGCCATAACGATCAAGAATTACCGTAAGAAATATCTATTTTTTCAACGGGGATGATTATGCTGAGTATATTAATCTATAAATTTACAAAAGTTTATTTAAATTATGGAATTCTCTGATTAAAAAACATGTTCTCTAATGAACGACTCCCCTCTTTCTAATTGCTGCCTGGAGGGTGGTGCCGTTTAGCCTGTATATATATATATATATATATATATATATATATATATATATATATATATATATATATAATCAAGACTCATCAGTGTGACTAGACATCGAGTTATCAATTCAGAGATTCGAAACCCAGATGCACACCAAGCCACTACTACCAACCGTGACTCTCTCTCTCTCATTCTCTCTCTCTCCCCCTCTCTCTCTCTCTCTCTCTCTCTCTCTCTCTCTATATATATATATATATATATATATATATACATATATATGCACTATAGTTTCGTGCTGATTACATAATTCCCGCTAAAACCTTATATAATACTAACACATGGTCTGTACCTGATTAACCTCATTCTTCTGAAGATTGATCCAGATGTGTCTATAAGTATTTGGAAGATAAATCTAAACTATGGCAAATTCATCAGCCAATTCCCCCCCCCCCCCCCCCCCGAAAGTAAGATCCTGATTCGGATTATTGAAAGGATCTACTAAATGGCATCTAGACATGTTTTTTTCTTTTATATTCAACAATACTTGTCTGCAAGAGAAAATGCTTGCTATATATATATATATATATATATATATATATATATATATATATATATATATATATTAATTGATGTTTTTCTGCATACGTTGTTATATATATATATATATATATGTATATATATACATATATATATATATTATATATATATATACACACATATATATATATTATTATATATATAATATATATATACACATATATATTATATATATACATATATATATTATATATATACATATATATATATACATATATATATATATACATATATATATATATACACATATATATATTATATATATACATATATATATATATTATATATATACATATATATATATATATATATATATATATATATATATGTGCGCTCAATGTGAGCAAACTATACTATTATTAAAGTATCGCTGAAAACAATAACAACTAAAATAAGATCATATATGATAAATTGTCACGGCATTTCAGACGGGTCTCTTAGCGTAATGGTTACCGCACTCGGTCACATCCCGAGTGATCGCAGTCATAGTAAGCCACGCTGATTAGCCACATTAACAATGCAACATGTGTCCGTCTATAACTATTATATATATATATATATATATATATATATATATATATATATATATATATATATATATATATATATATATATATTTACTGGACCTCAACATGTAAGTAAATATATAATATTATACTAAAGCTGACTTGATCAACGTCTGTTTTGCTAGACTTTTATCCTATATATTGTTATAGGATGAAACACACGCTTAAGTATTCGTATATATTGGAAGTGAGTTATGTTTGAAAAAACAACTCCCATTTGGATTGTTATAATTAGTCGCGATTTTCAATTAACTGAACAAGTGACATAGCTCTTACTAACTTTCGATCTATCACTCTGACCTTTTTCTACTCTATGTTGTGTGATTCTCTGCTCTGATGTTGTAAGATTACTATCATTATCCTACGTTCATTGTCTGTGTATTAATTGCTTTGATTTAAATTGTTGAAATGATCCATCATAGACAAAAGGAAATATCCCCGGTAGTAGTGGTGTTATTTTGTTCGTACCTCTACAGAGTAAAGGAGAACAGAGAAAGAAGCCTCGACAGTAAAAGAGAGATAGAAAGGTCGAATTTGTAGCGAGTCGAAAGAGACTAATGATTTTTATCTTTTGAAAAAATTATATTAAACTGGCTTGCAAACTATTTTTTTCTTCATTCAAATGACCTAAGATGAACTCTATATGTGACTCAACGGGTCACATAGTTTCTAGTATATTATTAATTTTTATCTTTGAAACATTTTTAATTTTTAAGAGAAACGAAATGGTGGCTTCTTCGTATATGATTAAATCTGATGGTTGCAATCGATGCCAGTCTCTAGGGTTCGAACTCGTTATTTCATCGCTGTCTATTTATTGTATCATTATTGTATTAGACAAGGGGTTGATGAGCTATATTAGAAAAAAAGATTGCCCATCTCCATGCAATGTGCGTTCAGCATTCGTTTATTAGCAATATTCCTAGATAAGTCCTCGCTTATCTATCAAATGCCTGATCCGTCAATAGTTCGATCGATCGACCTTATTGTTTGCCTTTTAAACACAAGGTCGACTTTTAATGATTAAAAACGCTGCTTCCCAAAAAGGAGTACGTACGATTGGAGCAGAAATAATAATTGCCTTACTTTACATAAGGTTGTCTTGCACTAACCGATGCTAGATAAGATGAAGTGTAGTATCAGAACAGATACTACAATTTGCTCGTCGGTCGACGTGTCTCTCACGCTCAAGCATTTTAATCGCTAAACACACATACTAAATTATCGCGATAAGTGGTTATGTGTCACCGCATATGAAGTCTAAAAGCCACTCGAGGGTTAAGACTTATTAGATGGATATATTGTCTCTATTTATTTGTCTCCACACGAGATACCGGTTAGGGACGAAATCGCTTTATTTATGCGGAAAAATACAACTCTATCCCCATCTAAAGTGTCACTCTTAGTGTAGAAAAACAATTGCTACAATCTAGAAAGATTTATCCTTCAAAGACTGAGTACAGAACACATAGATTAATGTGGAGAAAATGCAGCTTTCACTAGAGGAGTATTCTAGGTTGGGCAAAGATAACACTTGCTTCAGTCTAGAAGTTTTTCTCCTCCTTCTCTAACAGATGCCAGAAAAGATGAAGTGAACTATCAGAACATATACTACACTTTGCTCGGCGGCTTGTGTGTTTGTTACGCTCTATGATTTTCAACGATAAACACGCAGATTGCATTAACTCTATAAAAGTTATGCCCGTCTCTCATTCTGTCATTTTTTTGTTTACTCATGAATCATCACATATCGAAGCTAAAAGCCACTCAAGGGTAACTGTTTATTAGATACGTTATATTGCCCCTATTAACTATCGCACGCACTAAGGCAGCCTTATATACAAGGTTGTTTTTTATGTAAAGAAAATCCAGAACATTTAAAAGAGGTACTCATGATTGGGAAACACTCCTTTAATTTAGAAGGATTCTTTTTCGTGACCGGGAACAGAACAGATAGAACACTTTGATCCTAGCCGGAAGACTGAGAAGTTTAATATGGATTGCCAGTTGCATATTGCTGAAAATAATGAGAATGAAATGGAATAAATAAAATATTACTATTGGGTTGGCGCAAAAACAATGGCGTTTTTTTACGTTCAACTGTGAAAGACCATAACCTCTTTTTATACCCAACTTTATTAATCAAAATAAGAACCATTAGAATAAACACATTTTTGTCAACAGGAAACACGTTTACTTATTCTATTATCATAAAAATCCGGAGTTCTGGAAGCGATGATATCATTGAAAGCCTATTCGGCATCATTTCGGCTTTTGAAGCATTTCTCGCGCAGGAAGTTGTCGAGATGCTTGAAAAAGTGATAATCGGTGGGCGAGATGTCCGATGAATATGACGGATGAGGCAGAGTCTCGTATCCCAATATGTTCAGCTTCTGCAGTGTCAGTTTTGCAACATGCGGGCGAGCGTTGTCATGGAGGAGAATTGATCCCTGCATATTGACCAATCTCGGGCGCATACGTTGGAGCTTCTGGTGCATTTCGTCAATTAGTTAGCAGCACTTCTCCTCTGTAATCGTTTCACCCAGATTCAAGAAGCTGTGATTGGTGAGACCGGTCGCAGACCACCGAACAGTCACCATGATCTTTTTTTGGTGCAATTTCGGCTTTGGGAAGTGTTTTGGAGCTTCGCCGGCATCCAACCCCTGTGCCGAACGTCGCCGATTATGGAAAGTTTATGGTAAGTGTGTATTGGTAGTAAATTTAAAGATGACCATATTTAACTCTCAAGAAACCACCTTGTGGTAACATGTTCAATGTATGCAAAGTTTGCGGATAGACTATGAGTTCATGAAAATTACGTTTGATATTTACGTAGAAAAATGGAAAGTCCTTTTGTAGTTTTGATAGGAGATGATTTTTTACTGTAAATTTCTTACAAAGAAGAACCACACATTGAAACTCAGTCGAATAACTTCCATGCACTTAACGATGAAATAAAGAATGTGTATCGGCGACTGTTCTGTCAGAAATGTGTTTTAGATAACCGATTGTATACATTGCCAAGCGAAATTCAATGCGTTTCTTTAAAATAGAAATTACATCGCTTTGTCCGAGATTTAGTAATATTAAAGTTTTAAATAGTAGTTTTGGGTTTAAACGCGTATATTGAACTTTTACATCTAAGGGATATAATTTTCTCTTTATTTATTTATATATCGGTTATTTAGGAAACGTGGGGAAGCTTACGGGATCACTATCATCGGCGACTATTTTTAAAAGATAGGACAACATCTGCACTCATCAGTTTTTTTCGGTAAATTACAGCAGGAAGAATAGTCACCTCCGTATTTCACGCGTGATATAGAAACTAAATTATATAGCTTTCTTCCGCTTTTCCGGTTCTACCGTCAGGCCCGCCGCACATACTTACAATTAGCAAGAGCAAGTAGAAAAAGCGATGACATACATAGACGAGTTACTCTCTCGCAGAAAAGTTCACACACGCCAGCGAAGCATGCAAACGTAATCTACATAGCTTACAAAATCCTGCACGTAATCAGCTGGTCATACATGTGTTTTCAAGTTCTTTCTTACAGACAACCACCTACACTGTTCATGTACCCTCTGAACTCTCACTTATCACTAAGTTTTATTTACCACTAATTTTCATTTTTACATTTTACATTTTTACGCATTTACGACTCATTTTCAGTATTAATTTTGTTTGTCTTTACAAGTTGATAGAGTTTAGTCTCGATAAGCTATGCCATTCATTATTTGATATAGTCTAATCCTCAACAAACTTAACCCAGTTTGGCAAAAATATTAAATACCCTGACAAATAAAAATTTGAGTAGTGTTAAATCAATATTTTAATATTTATCTGTTCTGTCTTCGGAAACCGAAGGATACATCCTTCTAGACTAAGCGAATTTTTATTTTTGTCTCAATGATAAGTACCCCGTTTCGGAGAGATGGATGAAAAACATATATTTCGCTCTTCCCATGGTGGGTACATTGAATATAGACTTTAGTCAGATGAAGCAACATCTGGATTATAGACTGCGTGCAGCAGAACCCCCTACACCGACCAATCATTTGAACCCGAGGCAGGCATTGCTAGTCAACAACATACAATAAACTAAGGCAGGGTAATATCAGGTAATCTAATCGTTCGTCGTGTTACGGCATGTCAACATGTTTATGATTATATAATATAAAAACACAATAATCATTGTAAATGCTTCATTGACAACGAGTAATTTAACACATGTGTCTATATTACCCCTGTTCATTAAAAAAAAATTCAAAAGTTTAGATAAATATTCGACTTCATCTTTAGCGGTTTCAAATAATTTCAAATCAAATCAAATTTATTAGGAAAACTAATAGCAAAGTTTAACAACTTATGTAAAGAGACTGGTGGAAGCTATATACATGCACATGTAGTTTAAATGTTTTCGCAAGCCGCTTACAACCTGGATATTCTTATCATCATGACGATTTTCCATGGCAGGAAGTTCCACAGAGCAGAAACACAATTATGCCTTTCTATTATTGTGCCTAAAGCGACGGTCGAACCTTTTAAAGGATATCTGTTATCAAAAGCAGAGAAACATAACAGGGGACAGACTATAAATTTCTCGAGTAGTCTATCATGCACCCGATAAATCTATAGGTTGCATAAGAACGCATGTGTTATAATTTAGTTGCTAGTACACGTTTTTCTAATAAAACAATACTGCAGACTTATGTAATATTGACGCATGTGTAGATGGGCACTGGAAGGACGTGTTATATTATTAAAATATGCGAGGTCCACAATACAGAATTCGATATATCGATCTGAAGTGTACAATGCCTCGAGAGCAGGACTTTGGTCCTTATTCAATCCTTACAGTCGAGTAGGTGCGCGTAGTGTTACGCGAAACATGAATGTTTAAAAAAGAACTAGTAGATAAGGGCTTCCTTTTTGCTGTGCTATCGCGTTGATCTAAGGTTGTCGTCATCGACTTCATACAAGATAATAAATAAAATATTGGAGTTTCCATCAGGGATAACGATCGTGCCAAAAGATAGCGGTGATGTATTTCGGTTTTTACTTATTTTGTTAGTTTACTTGTTTTCATAAGCAATATTAAATTTAATATACGTAATAAGTATTGATTTACTCCTCTCCAGGAGTTAGGCACAAGGCCAGTTTTTATCTTACTCCCAGAAAGTAAGATGTGACCCAAGGTCGGGTCGTGAAAGTGGAGTTTAAAATTTGCCTGGGCAGCCCCGTCGGCATTCCCCTGTAGGAGCGCCTCAGACAGTAAGCAATAAACTTACTCCTCCCCAAAGGTGGACCTCCCAGCACTGCAGAAGACAGATCCATTGACCGGCGTAAATCAAGAGCCGAAGGCCAAGACAACACCAGTAAGCGGTGCAGTATCCATCGGAACAGATACTACACTTTGATCTTTGCCAAAAGGCCAAGAAAAACTTTCAACCGATTCAAGAGCTAAATCTTCATTCATTTTTATATACTCTCCTAACAAAAACCACCTGCATTACCCTGGAATTAACAAGGAACTCAGTGTATTCTGGGTCCTGAATTCTATATAGCAATATTTATGTATATTTTCCATTTGTTTCTCATTTTTAATATAAGAGTATTTTCAACACAGCCCTATCAACTATATTATAGCTACAAATACAGCATGCGCCATAAATGTCCAGCAAATGTTCATTGGTGGGTCAGTATTATAAAATTGAAAATACAGTCCTTCATCATTGCAAGGGTAATCTATTATTATTTTTACTTTAATCTTATTAATTTCGGAATAATATTCCATAATCAGAAGTGTTGCGTGATTTTTTTTCGATCAAAATACATAAAAAAACAACCGAAACTTTTCCCCTTTGTTTTATGATCAAATGTCCGTGTTATGATGTATCCGCGCCGATGTCGTTGGTGGTTATGAACTAAAATTCTGTTTGTAGAACGAAGAAAGCATTGGCATGCTCGAAAGTTAAGAAAAATAGGTCGTTCATTTCAAAGCATGTGTGGGTCAGTATTATAACATTGAAAATAGAAGCCTTTAATGAAGAAAAGTGAAATTATTATTTTTAACACTTTGATATTATTTACTACAATAAAAATTCATAACCGCCGACGACATAATAATAACATTTTATTAAAAAAACAAATAGAAAACGATGTTTTTTTGTTTGTGCTTTTTGATGAAAATAAAATGACACAATAATGGTCAACGCTGATAATTTAATATTATTCAGTAATTAATATGATGAAGGAAGAAAAAAATAATTAATCTTGCCTTGATGAAGGCGTCTATCTTAAATGTTATGATATATATATTTTTAAAACTTCCTCTGTAAATATATATATATATATATATATATATATATATATATATATATATATATATAAATATATCTCTGTATAAATCTCTCTCTCTATATATATATATATATATATATATATGTATATACTTATATATATATATATATATAAGTATATATATACCTATATATACTATATATATATGTAAATATATTAATTGTATGAATATATATTTATATAAGTAAAAATATATACATATACATATATATATATATATACAAAGATATATATATATATGTAAATATATAAATATATATATATATACAAATATATATATATATGTAAACATATAAATATATTTTTATATATATAAAATATATATCTAAATAAATATATATATATTAATATATATATATACATATATGTAAATATGTATATAACTATATATATACATAAATATATATATATATATATATGTATAAATAAATACATATAAATATATATATGTAAATGTATATGTAAATATATATCAATATAAATGTATATATACAGCTATATTTATATATATACGTGTATATATAAATATATATATATATGTATATATATATACTTAAATATATATATATTTATGAATATGATATATAAATATATATACACACACATATATTACTATATATATATGTATATTCAAATATTAAGATATATATCAATATATATATATATATAACTCTAAGTATATATAAAAATATACATACCCACACATACACACACACCCATATATATATATATATATATGTATATATACATATGTACTGTATATAATATATATGTATATATACATACATATGTATAAAACTATATATATATATAAATACATATAAATATATCTGTATACATAGATACATATATATATATATGTATATATATGTTTGTATATATATATAGATGGATATATATATATATATATGTTTATATATATGTTCTGTATATGTATATATATATATATAGATGTATATATATGTACATAAGTATATATATATAAATATATATATATAAATATTTGTGTATATATTAATATATGTTCATATATATACACATGAATACATATATTAAAATATACATATATATATATATA
Organism: Sepiola atlantica; assembly: GCA_963556195.1. Classification (NCBI taxonomy): domain Eukaryota; kingdom Metazoa; phylum Mollusca; class Cephalopoda; order Sepiida; family Sepiolidae; genus Sepiola; species Sepiola atlantica. The sequence continues at coordinate 26,648,383 of OY744517.1, read as the reverse complement.
AAGGTGTAGCAATATATGTATATATATTAATATATATTTATAGAAATATATAGAAGTATATATTTATGAATATATATATATAGGTATATATATATAAATATAGTAATCCAGGTAGGGTAAAAATCCACAAGGTAGAAATCCAAAGGGAATCAAACCGGGTTTATAAAAGAGTGCTCAATAAAAATATAGAGCTGTATTGTGAATGCTTTTATTCAAACATGTACAAGGTCTGCTACACTGGCATGTCGATGTTATCGATCTACAGCTCTCAAGAGCTGAGGTCTCATCAGGCAGAAAATTGTTTTTTGATTCAACTGGTTGCTGAATTCCAGGGAGAATGAAGTCAAGCAAAAAAGAAGAGGAGAAAGAAATAAAAGTCATGTGACCGATTTTAAAATATGATTGCCGTTAGAAATTACTATTTTCTTATTTTTATCTTTTATATATTTTATATATATATATCCAACGCTGAGCTGGGGTAGAAAGGGGGGGGCCTAGGAAAAGAAAAAGAAAAGAGAAGGGGAAAGAGATACAATTGCTGTCAGAAAAGTTTAATTTACAGCTGTTTATATTTTTATTTTGTATTTTTATCCAACGCTTAGTTAGGGTGGGGGGGGGGTTGAAGAAAAAGAAAGAGAAAGGGGTTGAGGGGTGTTAGGGGTGGATGTCTATAACCATTTAGGATTTGTTGCGGGAATGGTTCTGAGTTAAATTCATATTTATTTTTATTCAGCGCTGGGCTGGATAAAGGGGGGGGTCGGGGGGAGATTAAACAAGAGCGAAAGAGAAGATGAAGGAAGAGGGGGAGGGGGGGTTTCAAGTTCGTTGTGTCTGCTTCCTGTCAATGCAGACATATAACGATTACATGACACCCAGCTTACGGGGATATTTTAGTTTAAACTCATTGGTGGATTTATTGTTAATAAATTATGTTGTTATATTTTGATCAATTGGCATTTAATTTTGATTATTTTGATGGATAGTTAAATGTATTTTAAATAATATTTATCAGTTAATTAATAAAACATAATGGTAATTGTCTTTTTTTTAGTAAGATTCATATATGGATTATTGGCAGTAATATTAGTAGGTTAGTTCTAGGTACTAATGAGTTAAAATATATTGGGAATTATTCTTGGTAAGGATCGTATATAAGTTTATGACATTGATATAGATGGATTATACTATTATATTTAGTTTTAATTATTTTGGAGTATGAATAAATGTATTTCGATTATAAATAATAGTTAGTGATGGATTAATAAAACATACTGGTAATTGCTTTTATTTTTAATGGAATTTATATATCGATTAATTTCAGTGGTATAAATAAATAAATTTTATTATTCGTTGTGATCCTATTATTAATGGTGGGGTTAACACCTGTTATAGTATTAGTGGTAAGGTGTTCTAGTTAAAATTGTTAACGCAAGTTATGGTCTATGAAGGGGGGGGATTAGGAATGGTGGGGGCCAGTAATTTTAATTAAAGTGATCAGTATATAATTATTTAAATATTTAAAAATTGGTTTTGGTAATAAGTAGTTTTGTGAGCTGGATGTTGAGCGCACATACGCACTCGTGCACACATATAAATGCATATATGCACATGTATACACAAACATTCATATATGCACCCAAACCCATACACATATACATGAACACACAGATACACATGTATGTGTACATATGTATACGTATACATACGCGCATACAGGCGCACACATACACACATAAATAGTTATAAAATTTTATATCTTCATACATATGCCCACTCATATGTCCACAAAAATCACCTATATATATATATATATAAAAAAAAATTTACTTTTACATGTTATAGTATTTATTCAAAGATTGGGGTGGTTGTACTGTGTTTGTAGTTGAGGGTTAAATTTACTTTTCTAAACCTCATAAACACATATTTCCCCCCAAACAATATCTTACATAAAATATTCAACAAAAATACACTTAAACTAAGTTACAGTTGCAGCGAAAATTTAGAAATGATAATTAAAAAACACAATAACAAAATCCTAAACAGCAACCTAAACCCTGAATCAGATAACAATAAAACAACTAAAGTAAAGTCCTGTAACTGCATAAATAAAAATGAATGCCCCTTGCAACAAAATTGTTTAATAACAAAAACGATTTACCAAGCAACAATCTCAACTAAGGAAACTCCAGATATAAAAAAATACTACATAGGTATGGCAGGTAATACTTTCAAAGAAAGATACACCGGCCATAAATGTTCATTCAACAACCCAAGCTACCAAAACAGAACATCACTCTCAAATTACCACTGGGAACTCACTAATAAAAATAAATCACCAATTGTAATCTGGAACATTATCAGAAAAACTAGCACCTGTAGCTCATTAAACTCACCATGCTATTTATGCCTCGGCGAAAAACTTGAAATAATTAAATTTACTGACAGAGGAAAACTTTTAAACAAAAAACAGGAAACATCGATCAACTGTAGGCATAACAGATCACACCTCCTCTGTAATTTGTACAACCCCCCCTAAATAATACCATTAAAACAAAAAAAAACCAATACCCAACAAGCCCGCTAAAATTAACACTTATTAACACTTCCAAATCAAGTAAATTTAACCCTCAACTACAAACACAGTACAACCACCCCAATCTTTGAATAAATACTATAACATGTAAAAGTAAAAAAATTTTTATATATATATATATAGGTGATTTTTGTGGACATATGAGTGGGCATATGTATGAAGATATAAAATTTTATAACTATTTATGTGTGTATGTGTGCGCCTGTATGCGCGTATGTATACGTATACATATGTACACATACATGTGTATCTGTGTGTTCATGTATATGTGTATGGGTTTGGGTGCATATATGAATGTTTGTGTATACATGTGCATATATGCATTTATATGTGTGCACGAGTGCGTATGTGCGCTCAACATCCAGCTCACAAAACTACTTATTACCAAAACCAATTTTTAAATATTTAAATAATTATATACTGATCACTTTAATTAAAATTACTGGCCCCCACCATTCCTAATCCCCCCCTTCATAGACCATAACTTGCGTTAACAATTTTAACTAGAACACCTTACCACTAATACTATAACAGGTGTTAACCCCACCATTAATAATAGGATCACAACGAATAATAAAATTTATTTATTTATACCACTGAAATTAATCGATATATAAATTCCATTAAGAATAAAAGCAATTACCAGTATGTTTTATTAATCCATCACTAACTATTATTTATAATCGAAATACATTTATTCATACTCCAAAATAATTAAAACTAAATATAATAGTATAATCCATCTATATCAATGTCATAAACTTATATACGATCCTTACCAAGAATAATTCCCAATATATTTTAACTCATTAGTACCTAGAACTAACCTACTAATATTACTGCCAATAATCCATATATGAATCTTACTAAAAAAAAAGACAATTACCATTATGTTTTATTAATTAACTGATAAATATTATTTAAAATACATTTAACTATCCATCAAAATAATCAAAATTAAATGCCAATTGATCAAAATATAACAACATAATTTATTAACAATAAATCCACCAATGAGTTTAAACTAAAATATCCCCGTAAGCTGGGTGTCATGTAATCGTTATATGTCTGCATTGACAGGAAGCAGACACAACAAACTTGAAACCTCCCCTCCCCCTCTTCCTTCATCTTCTCTTTCGCTCTTGTTTAATCTCCCCTTGACCCCCCCTTTATCCAGCCCAGCGCTGAATAAAAATAAATATGAATTTAACTCAGAACCATTCCCGCAACAAATCCTAAATGGTTATAGACATCCACCCCTAACACCTTTCAACCCCTTTCTCTTTCTTTTTCTTCAACCCCCCCCCCCACCCTAACTAAGCGTTGGATAAAAATACAAAATAAAAATATAAACAGCTGTAAATTAAACTTTTCTGACAGCAATTGCATCTCTTTCCCCTTCTCTTTTCTTTTTCTTTTCCTAGGCCCCCCCTTTCTACCCCAGCTCAGCGTTGGATATATATATATAAAATATATAAAAGATAAAAATAAGAAAATAGTAATTTCTAACGGCAATCATATTTTAAAATCGGTCACATGACTTTTATTTCTTTCTCCTCTTCTTTTTTGCTTGACTTCATTCTCCCTGGAATTCAGCAACCAGTTGAATCAAAAAACAATTTTCTGCCTGATGAGACCTCAGCTCTTGAGAGCTGTAGATCGATAACATCGACATGCCAGTGTAGCAGACCTTGTACATGTTTGAATAAAAGCATTCACTATATATAAATATATATATATGTATAATATATATGTATGTAAAAATAAATACATATAAATATATATATATATATATATATATATATGTATAAATATCTATATATTTAAAAAAATAAATACATATAAATATATATATAGATATATATATATATAAATACATATATATATATATGTAAATATATATATATGTAAATATATATATATATTTATATATTATATATATATATATATATTTATATATCATATATATATAAATATATATATATGTTTATGTATATATATATATATATTTATATATATATATATTTATATATATATATATATATATATATTACGTTATTGTACTTAATACATTACATTAACAAGTTGTTCATTTATCTTCATAGTTATCGATTTGTATTTTTTCTATTTAGTCTTAAGTGTGGATTGTGAAACAATTAGTGTATTTGTAGCAACAGGGTTAAGCATATACTAGATATTTGAGGAACGCCATCTATAGTACTATGGGCTTCGTACATGTTGCTTATTAACGCGCGCTTTAATAAACTTTTGATGGTGTGGTAGATATTATATTACTTTATATTCCATAACCATAAATATTGTGTAGTTGAACTTTATTGCACACCCTATAAAATATTTTTGATATGTCAAGAGCTATCGCTATAGAAACGAAGCCCCTGACAATAAATTTACTGATCTTGTGGGATATTACCGTCAGCAAGTAAGCTGTCGGTCTCAAAGGACGGTATCTTTAATAATTGTAACTCAGTAGATTGTTTCAGCTGAGATTATTTTCAACTTCGTGATTCATCACACATTACTCATGACTGTTGAAGCTTTCTTACCAATACAATTAAAATATTGACAGAGTCAGTGTCTTTGCTGGACTAAGGTATAAATAAGTTTGTCAACATTCTAGATTGATATGTAGATGTCGCTTAGAAGATATTCTAAGATGAAAATTCAGAGGCTACGCGACCCTCATTACAACGAGAGGGGTTGATATAACATTATGTGCAAACGTGTTTTTCTTTATTGGATTCTGAAGAACACACCAATGATCTATTGATAGTGGTTGCGATAGAGGTCGCCTATCTGTTCAGTACCATGTTTTTTATTCATCAAATCTATGAGAATCAAGCCTGTTAGAATTGTCTCCATACTTACCGGATTTCGCACATGACTCTCTCGCATGGCAATAATCCATTAGCAATGGGTGCAGGCAGTGCTATAAGCGGTTTTGGTTTCAGAACATTTATTCGTTTAGAGCAATTCAAATAGCGGTGTCTGTATAAAATGGCTGCGGCAAATTCTTGGGTGTACCACGGTAGGCAGCTTGATTTCTGTGGAGAGTTCTTGTAGAGTATGCAACTCTCTGTAAAACCATTACCTAATCAGTTAAATCAGATGAATACAAGACATATTCTTTGCAAATATGAAAGATGTGAGGGTGTCTAAGTAAACAAATATGTATGTAAACAATTACAAAAAAAAACATAACTGAAAATATTCAGATGATAAAATCGTACACATTTATAGGCAAGGCCTCAACATCCGGTAGTAAAACTCAAGACTATAGACAATGATATCGAATGTTAAATCCTTGCCCAATTTACACATGCTGATGACAGATGATAGAGATAAAAACTTGTCCATATATTACTTTTATGTACGTATACAAATAATAATAATAATAATAATAATAATAATAATAATAATAATAATAATAATAATAACAATAATACTAATAAATATATAAACGACAACTACATCCTATAAAGTTAGGACTGACTCTTTATCATGTAGAAAGGTAAAAATGAAATCGCAACAAGCTGAACGCTACTATCATCAATAAAAACAATTGCACAAATACATATCTTATATATATGTATATGTACCTAACTAAATAAATGCGAAAGTTTTTTCAACCAATTCTTACTATACTAACATGAAGAACAGATGTGCTTATTTAATTCTATTATATAACATAATACTATTAATGTCGTGTATATTGTAGATTACACATAATCCGAAACACCGTATTTACATATTCTGTTTAAGGAGGAGGTAATGTGGTATCTGTTCTTTTGTTATCAAATCACATTCCAATAGACTACAATCTTTTTTTCTAGTTGGTAGTGTAGTATGTTTTGTGTTGCCATGACACATATATACATTAATTCATCAGTTTCTGAAGAGACCCCTCAGGTATCTCTTCCTCTGTTGTTCTGGGGGGATATGATAGGCCAGTGTAAGACACATGAAGTCTAATGATGAGATAATTCGTCATTCTCTAGAAAAGTCGAAAGATATAATAAGAATCGTTGTATCTAAGCTGCGTTACTTTTCAATTTGGATTCATTTTATTTCTGCTCTTGTTTTAACAGATATCAAGCTGTCTACGATTTTATAGCTGTCACACATTATAACCTATTTTATTACTCAGTTTTATTTAAAGACTTGTCTAAGACTTTCTGTGTATACAGACAAACATTATATATATATATATATATATATATATATATTGGATTTATATATTGTTAAATCATTAAATAGCGAGTTATGTCAGAAACACAGAGATGAAAATAAGTATGGTGAAACTCAGAGAGTGAGCTCTGATAAGACGTTGGTACACTGAAGATAGGAAAACACTTCACTTGGGGTAAACACGGTGACACCCTCAGTCAAAGAAAAGAACACGCAAAAAAAGAAAAGTATGTAAAAATATGTATCAATATCTCTCTCTATATATATGAAGTATATATAAATATATATATATATATATGTATATATTTAAAGAATATATACATATAAATACATATAAATATATATATGAAGTATATATATATATAAATATATATATATATATATATATAAATATATATATATATATTATAAATGTATATATGTATATAACTATATGTATATATATGTATATAAATATATGTGTATATATGTGTATATAAATATATATGTATATAAATATATATATATATAAAGTATATAAATATATATATATATATGTGTATATAAATATCTATATATATATATATATATATAAATATATATATATATGTATCTAAATATTAATTTTGTATAATTAGGCGATAATTCTTCTTTTATACATATCTGGTTGAACAGGAGTGGCAACTTCTGTTTATTCCTTTTTTGATCCAATCTTTCTATTCGTCGAACAATAGATCTCGTACTTTTAACCAAGGAGTGTTTGAAATCTCTTACTCTCTCTATATAAATATATATATATGTATATGAATATATATATATATATATATATATATATATATATATATATATATATATATATATATATATATATATATATATATATATAATAATAAAAGTTTTAAAAAGGTTGAAGGCAATGCGAAGTTCCGGATCCCTGGAAGCTGTGAAGAACAAAAACAAAACAAAACCGAAATAAGTCGGATATAGATCGAAAAGGCGTGTTTATTTTTCTAGACGAACTTACTAAACAGCAAGAGTGTTTGTTTGTAATATTCCGGATGATCAGGGATCAATTTCATATATTTCGAGAGATTTTTTTCCTCTCCTTGTCAAATATAAATAAAAGAAAACTCCCGGAATCCGAGAAAATGCCAGGAGCGCTGGGGGGTCAAACCGGAAATGTTCAGGATAAAGTATTCAGAGAAAAATGAAATAGATCGTAATAAGTTGTGATAAGATAATAATTAAGTAGTATATCCTATATTATTATACTTTTATATATATATATATATATATATATACATATATATATATATATATATATATATATATATATATATACATATATTGTGTATGTATTTGTATGTTGTTTCTATTTATTTAATTTTTCTTTATATATTTACTATTATTATTAGTATTTTTTATCGTATATAAAACGTCGATTTTATAATATATATGTTTGTCAACAGGTTTGTTCCGGCATTAGATGTTATATATGCTGTAGATAGTATTCAGTTTGTTACCGGTGCAGTATATTATAAGTTAGTGATGCCTGGTTAAGTTTAATCCTAATTTATTGGTTTAATACATCTCTTAGGTGTCTTTTGTTTTGGGTAGGGATATTGATCGGTTTACTGGTTAAAGGGAGTCAAACATGTTATCTTTGGTATTAATTAATAAAGGAGATTCTGTTAATTGGCGTTGTTTGTGGAATCTATTTAACTAATCTCAGATTTCTGATTCATTGTTTGTACGTTTTATTTGTTTATTTATTTATTTGTATAATGTTTGTTTATTTATTTATTAAGATGAGGTGATGCGTTATGGGGGGGTTGAGATCAAATAGTGTGGAGGTCAGGTACTAATGTAATGGTCAATTCTTAGTATAATAGGTATGATTTGTGCAAATAGTGTTTATTATGGGGGGAGGTGGGGTGTTATTATCTAAGGAATGGGTTCTGGGGGGAGTAGGTTATATGATAAAGGTAGAATTTAATTCGTGCCTCTGGTTTAAAACTGGATTATGTTTGGAAATGAGAATAGCTTCCATCAGTCTTAGGTCGCCTAGGTTCCTGGCCAGAGCTAGAATGGTAACGTTTATGTCTTGTTGTGTAGTATTGCAGAAGGAAGTATGTTTAAAGAAAGAAGGTATATTTGTGTTCATGTGTTGTTTGACACGTGGGTGTTGTTGTCTTGTAGTATATCCAATATAGGAGTGGTTACAAATAGTGCATAATATATTGTATACCTATGTATACATATATTTATATACATATATTTATATACATATATTTACATATTTATATACATATATATATATATATATATATATATATATATATATATATATATTCATGCACATATATATATTTCTATACATATATATATATATTAATATACATATTTACATACGTATATATATATATATTCATACATATATATATATATATATGTATTTCATAGATGTATGTATATTTATGTACATATATATACATATATATGTATATATATTAATGTACATATATACATATATATATATTCATATTCATATATATATATTTATATACATATATTTACATATATATATTTATATACATACACATATATACATATATACATTTATATACATATATATATATATGTATATAAATATATATATGTATATATGTATGTATATAAATATATATATGTATATATACGTATATAATATATATATATATGAATATGAATATATATATATATGTATATATATATGTATATACATATATATATATGAATATGAATATATATATGTATATATATGTACATGAATATATATATATATGTATATATATGTACATGAATATATATATGTATATATATGTTCATGAATATACATACATGTATAAAATACATATATATATGAATATATATATATATGTATATAAAGATGTATATTAATATATATATATATATATATGTGTGTGTGTAGAAATATATATATGTATGTATATGAATATATATATATGTATAGAAATATGTAAATATATGTATATAAATATATGTATATGTATGTATATTTATATATATGTATATATATGTGTATACATATATATGTATATATATGTATATATGTATATATATGTATATATATGTATATATGTGTATATATATATGTATATACATATCTATATGTAAATATATATATGTATATACATATGTATATATATGTGTATATATATGTATATGAATATATGTATATATAAATATCTACATCTCTCCGACATTAGCTTTATATGCCAACACCTAAAAAAACATAATTGCACCCCCTCCCAATATAGAAACATCTTTGTTAACAATACCAAAATAATACACCATGATACTAATATCAAAAAATTATGAATACCTGAAGCCCTCTACATAAGAACTACACATCCCACAATTAATAATGTCAATTAATAATGTCAATTATGGAACTAGTCGCAACATTTTAAAGTGTCTAGCATAATATTAACATTACCAAATTCTTAGCCATTAGGTAGTTATGCGTTTGAATTGTATGTACTTTCTTTAATGTCATCAATTTCTTAACATTTAAACAGTCAAACTTTTAAATCTCTTATATGTGTAGACCGCCATCACGCTCCCATGTACATTTCAACTTTACAGGCGCTTTTACAAGTTATAAACTACTTGCCGTTATGATTCAAAAATGAGCACAACAGTAAAGACACTAAAACTAATACCGCCTGAAGATGATTTGACGATTCAAATCGAAAGTACTTTCAAAAAACAAAAAAGAACGGAACAAGAAACCCATGGATCATATTTACATCAATTTGACCGAAACAGTAGATGGACAATTTTGAAAATTCAAAAAATAAAAAAGTCGCATCAAACAAAACCACTCGGTGCTATTTATTTATATATATATATATATATATATATATATATATATATATATTTCATTAATTTTATACGTACATAAAAGTAATCCATGGACAGTGTTTATAAATACTTAAAATATATACAAACGATAACATGAAATATATCATACTATTTAGGTGATGAAACCGTACATATTTCTAGGTCAGGTTTCATATTCCGGTAGTTAAACGCCAGCCTATAGACATCAATATCGAACGTTCGATCCTTGTCTAACTTTTTAATGCTGAGGATACCAAATACGAAGTCATCCATTAAAACATGGTGTCAAAAATGAACTTTCCTCACTCTCTTTTGTGTGATTAACATAGTAATAATTTTGCGACACCATCCATTGTATGCGGTGTTTACCGCCACGTATAATAGATGCCGTCAAAAACCGATGTCGTCATCGAACTTGCAATTACAGAACAAATACACATACAGTGAAGCAAGCAAGACAAACAGTTTTACTAGTATTCTAAAACCCCAAGCGATGCAGAAGTTTTGTCAACTAGACGAGCCGTTTCTTTTTGTGCACAGTGCATGACAACATGTTACAAAGTAGCTGAGACACAATAGTATATAGGTTTCTCGAAAGCTACCCCATAAACAGTGTCGAAAATTATAAACCAACTAAAACAAAATGGTTGGAAATAGACAGAAAACATCCTAGTTCTTATCTCACGTTGAATTGTGTACAGTAGAGAATGTCTCGGAATGAAAGGTCTCTGAGGTCATCTGATGTCTATCGCTGGCATAGCGTCTGGAGCAGTCGCGATTCAAGAGCTGAAGATGCCAGCGTTGTCCAAAAGGCAAGTGTGCCTGAATCATGGTAGGCCTGCGGAAGACTGTAGAGTTGTACCGTGCTCGATCACTAAGGGAGTTTCGGCGAGAGTTAAGAGGGACATGGGCAACTGTAGCAACTAATAAAACGGTTTCCGATAAGGTAAGGGACTCAATTAAAGCAGTTCTAAGGGGTGTAGAAGTAAGTATGCCGGGCAGTGTCGAGTAACCTTTAAAACAATATAATGCTCGACATTATCGATTTCAGTTAGAAAGTGAGTTCAGAGTAAAATAGAGACAGAGATACTACGTTTTCTCGCCCGAAGAGAGTTGCCTTCACTTCGCCTGTAGAAAAGTAATCGCATCGAAACAGAGAGATAGAGAGAATTATATATTTTCTGACAACCGAGCCAAAACATAAAATTACCTACCAACTGTCAAATTAACTTGGATAGGCTACATTAAATTTTAATACCGAGTCTAGAAACACAAGCAGCATTAACCCCAATCAAAAACGACTTACTCATGTTACCACAAGTTTTCATTATTATATAAAAAATATCTCGCCGTGTCGTGTAATCACTTTCTGCTTCGGATAATTGTATTACTCATTGCTTAATAAGCACCAATCTAATACTGATATACACTAGAACCTGCTAGACCGGATCTAATCAACAGAACTTGGGCGGAGCACAGACCAGTGGACGAAGACACTACATTATCAGTCCTCACCAGGGAAGCTGGAAGTCTTCAGCTCCAATGTTTCGAGAACTTGGCAAAAATATTACGTCTTACCTGAGCACTGTTATCCACAGCTCTGTTATGATGGATGGAGTCAAGACGATGGAACCACATAGTGAGTACGAGGACAAGAAAGCTAACAAACAAACAGGAAGAAAGCAAGAGCTATATAGTTTTCTAGTATAGAGCAACATATATAAATAGACTGATAGATAGGTAGATAGATAGATAGAATAGTATATATATACACACCCATATATATACACACATATATATGCATGCACACACACACAGATATATATATACAAACACACATACATATATATATATACGCACGCATATATATATACACACAGACACATATATATATACACACATATATATACACACACACATATATATACATATATATACACACATATATATATACACACACATATATATACATATATATACACACATATATATATACACACAAATATATATATATATTAGGGTAGGTCGATTTTACACTTTTTTTTAAATATTAAAAAAGGCACGTTCCGAAAGTTGTATATAGACCTATTAAATACTCATGCAAAAAATTAGATCAAAAACTTCAGCGGTTTTTTGAGCGTTTGGTATCAAAGATCGTAGACAAGAATATACTGAAAATTCCTCGTTTTTGCAAGATTTTCTTGAATATTGGTGTGAAAACCAAATAATTTTAGCATTTAAAAGCAGGGAATATCCTTTTATTTTATAAAAATGATATGAATTAAAGAAATCTTCAAATTGAAAATTTGCCCCCCCCCTCATTTTTAGTATCTGCTTTTGTAAACTACCTTTTAACGTTATGAATTAAACAGTAATATTTGAATACCTAAAAAAATGATTTTTTCTGTTATTAGTGAAAATATAACAAGCAAAGAAATAAGGAAAAACCTAACACTATTTTAATGAAGCTTAATATAGAGAGTCAAATTGCTCCATATAAGACCCCTTAGACAAAAATGCTGGTCTCAATTTCTGACTCAAAACTTTGGCTGTAATGTGTTGATGCCTTGCTTCAAAACCATATACAGTTTGTGAAGCTTCTGTTATTAACTTAACTGCCCGTTCCACACCCTGAGAATGTGAGGACAAATCTGGCAAGTCAAGCTTGGTTCCATTCATCAACGATTCTCGAAGTTCAGATTCAGTAAAATCTGCCGTCATTGGTGGTTCAAAAATGCTGCATAATTTTAAATCTATTAATTGTGTCCAATGTGTGGCATTAAAATTAATAGGTAGTATTCTTTTTAATCTTTTTCTGGTTGACTCCTCACTCCTGAAAGAACAAATTAATTAATTGAATTATTAAAAAATTCCAATCTGTACTGCTTTAATAATTATGGTGAAATTAGATAAAATCTTTAAAAATCATTCTATAAATTGAAATAAATAATTGAGTCAGAGATATATGAATAAATATTACTTTCCTAATGGCCAAAATTCTTTTTAAAGCTTCTTCTCTTACTTCAATCTCCTCAGATTTAACCATGGAATATAGAAAGTTTTCAGGCAGTAAACAAAATGTATTACCTTGTATATTTCTAAATGTGATATCTTGGATTTCCTGAGGCTTCTCCTTAATCCTCTGGGTCATATAAAAATTTGCACTTACTGATTGTGGAATTTACTATTTCTTTTAATTTCAAACCAAAAAGTGGCATACACATTTACAATAAAATTTACTACATAGTGTAGTTTTGTTGTGTGCCTTTGTGGGTATGCACCACGAGTCCATAAACACATAAGCCTGATGGCCAAAGTTAACCATCTTGCTTGGTTTAAAGGACCAATTTTCCAGGAGGCATATCTAGAGTCAACCTTACCTCTAGAAATACCTACTGTGTATTCATAAAGGAGTCTTTGGTCAGAACTAAGATCATGTATTTCATCAATTTTAAAAATTGACTCTAGAGGATTGCTAATAGTGGAAAATGATATTTGGGGTAAATCATATCAATCATTTGAGCATAATTTCCCCAGAGGGCTACTGAATGTTGTAGGGCCCTTTGCGCAACCATCTATGTTTTTAAAAAGGGCTCTGAAAGGTAGTTCATTATGATGCAAAGAGCAACCAATTGTGTGAAGAGTTTTAAAAAGTTTTTTTTCTAAAATTGCAACCATTCCACCATCGCAACTTGTGTTGGTATTAGTGTTGTCAACAAGTATAGCCTTGATACTGTTCTCACTGTGGAATTCATGCAAAACATCCACCACTTGATCTGCATGAACAGCACCTGTTGCACCACTATTCGGAAGAACTCTATGTGTCAGATATTTACTTTCACATGGTGTTTCTTTTGTAAAAGTTAAATGGTGTTCTGGTCCCTTAGTTTTTTTCATAATTCTCTGTCTATTTTCATCCACAATTTCCTTATACATCAATGTGTCCTTATCCATTCTCCCATCAACTCCAATACATATATTTTAGGTGGGGTAAAAACTCCTGGCTGAAATAGTTTTATTTATCTACCTCCAACAAGGTAAGATGTGACACAAGGTCAGGAAAGTGGGATTAGATAAGCCTGCGCTATAGAGGTGAGCACTCTGGCCATTAAAAAATTGACTGGGCAGCCCCGTCGCATTCCCCTGTAGGGGCGCCTCAGACAGTTAGCAATAAACTTACTCCTCCCCAAAGAGGAAAGGCAAAGCCTGGGAGGATGCACCTCCTAGAATTGCACAGGACGGACAAGCCCCAATAGACGGGCGTAAATCCAGACCCAAAGGCCCGGACGATACCGGTTTATTTGGTGGGGTAAAAACCCCTGGCTGAACTAGATTTTATTTATCTACCCCCAACAAGGTAAGATTGACAAAAGGTCAGGAAAGTGGGATGAGAAAGCCAGTGCTCGAGAGGTGAGCACTCTGGCCATTTAAAAATTGCCTGGGCAGCTTCGTCGGCATTCCCCGGTAGAGCCGCCTCAGACAGTAAGCAATAAACTTACTCCTCCCCAAAGAGGGAAGGCAAAACCTGGGAGATGCACCTCCTAGAACTGCACAGGACGGACAAGCCCCAATAGACGGGCGTGAATCCAGACAAAAAGGCCCGGACGATACCGGTTTATTTGGTGGGGTAAAACCCCCTGGCTGAACTAGTTTTTATTTATCTAACTCCCACAAGGTAAGGTGTGACAAAAGGTCGGGAAAGTGGGATTAGATAAGCCAGCGCTCGACAATTCAATATATATGTGTGATAATTAAACAGACAATCAACACGGGAAGTCAAATTCGCCCGATGAATTTTCAACCGGTGAATACCATAAAAAATATCCAATAAATAAAACGCATATGTAAACAAATAATTATTTATATATAACATTAAATATCATGGTGTTTTATTCCTTTTTAATTTGAATATGTACATTTAATTTCTTAAGAAAAATAATAATAAACTTTAAAATATTTATTATTAAGTAATGTATTACTTTTTTTTGTTAAAACCCGGGTTTAATTTAAGGCGACACATCTGCCGGTGAAATCTCGGCAGTGAGAAAAAATCTCGATTTATTTGATCTTAAAGTTGCAATGCTCAAATAAATACAAAATTTTGAAGAAAAATATTTCTTGTGGTAACTTTTGACATTATTTGGCAACTTTCTTCGAGTGCGATAATTTACAGTTTCAAAATCGACCTCCCCTAATATATATACACACACACATATATATATATATATATATATATATATATACACACACACACACATATATATATATATATATATATATATATATATATATATATATATATATATATATATATATATATATATATGAGTAAGGAAGGATGAGAGTGATCCGACGTGATGGAAAATGAACAATGAAAAACCAAGAGATATTTTTTATATATTCATCAACGTTTCGTCTTCATTGTAAGACTTCCTTAGGATGATTATTTTAAGAAAAATGTCATGCAAGTACATCGAAATATTGGGTTGACATGATGGGTTGATCAGGAAAAGTAGTAGCCGTAGCTACCAAGAGCGCTGGACGAGGGTTCAGGCTGCGAGAAGTCAGTAATGGCAGAGAGTGAAATGAATATGGAAAGCTTGTAGTGGGTACCATTTAGGCAGCAGTTAAAAAGGGGAGGGTGGGAGTGTTAATTAATTTACCTTAGAGTGGGAGAGAGGGAAGTGGGGCTAAGGTTTTTGCCGTGGTGAGGTGTGGCATGGATGTTGAGGGGCTGAGGAAAGAGGATGGCAGGGGAAACGGTTGATCGATAGATAGATAGATAGATAGATAGATAGATAGATAGATAGATAGATAGATAGATAGATAGATAGATAGATACTGCACAAACGTGTCACGGAGCGTCTAATTTAGTATTGAAATAGTAAGAGAAAAAAGCATATTATAGAAGGAAGTTAGAATAATGGGAGACATCGAACAAATAAGAAGACAAAATAAACAGAGAAGAAGAACATGAAAAAGAAGTAGAAAGACAAGAAGAAGAGTACAAAAAAGATGAAAAGCAGACGAAAGTGATGAATAAGAAAACCATCTAAAGCGATATTAAAAATTGAGAGAAAAGAATAGAGGCCGAAAAAGAAACAAAAATAATAAACGTAAAATCGTCTGAATCGGTACAAGTTTTGACCGTCTCGCTTTTTGTTGTTGATATTCGTTTCTCAAGGTCTTTCACGGATCAGATTATTATAGGATGGGCAAAATAAACTTTTTAAAAAATCCATAGCGAACGCGGTGCTATGGACGCGATAAGATTCGAACTTGAATCGCCCATATAGGCACTAAACATTAGTGTCAACTTCACCACGGTACTTGAACATCAAATTAATAACATAAACTGATGGAAATATTAAAATGGAAATCACGATAGGAAAACAGTAATGAAGGAATAAAGACATTACGAGAACATGGGAGAACAAACACATGGATCAATCGATATTAAGGTAAGTATTTCTTCTTTATTTTATCTCCCTCACACAGCGGTTAGATGTGACACAAGGTCAACGTGGAATTGAAAGGCCAGCGCCCTTGAGGATTAGCACTCTGGCCTTCAAAAAATCCCTGCGCAGCCTTGTAAGCATTCCCCGGTGGGTACACCTCAATCGATTAGCAATAAACTAACCATTCTAACACGGTGAGATTGCGAGGCCCAGAAGAGTGCACCTTCTAGAACCGCACAGAACACACGCTAAGACCGACGAAATGAAGGTCTAGTAACCAAGACGGTACCGGTCTAAGGGGTGTAATATACATAGGAACAGATACTCCACTTTAGGCTCTACCCAAAAGCCAAAAATCAGGTATTTCTTGTCTATGTTATCGGAAATGAAAATAATGATTCATATATGTACAATTAAATTGCTAACGAATTTCGTTGATTTTATATAGATATTTTAGTTATATATCTCCGTGAATAAGTAATGTGAACACTCACGAAGCATAATTCTCGCTATCATTTTTCATGGAAGCTATACACTAATGTATATATACATATATATATATATATATATATATATATATATATATATATATATATATATATATATATATATATGAGAGAGAGGGAGAGAGAGACAGAGAGAAGCACATAGAGAGAGAGGCAGAGAGAGAGACAGAGAGAGACAGAGAGAGACAGAGAGAGAGAAAGAGACTCCGAAACCAAAAAACGTAGCCACCTACGTGCTTACTTAAATATCAAATAGCATTGCTAGATTATTCCAAGGCCAACTTCGAAAGAAGATCTGATTTTGAGATGATAAAAATATAGAAAAGAAGAAAACAATCTCGAACTGAACAATTTTGAAAGAAGGAAAAACAAATGGTTTCGCAATAGAAACAATAGCAAACTATTATGAAAATAAGCGTTTACAAAAACAAAACAGTATTATAAAAAAAAAACGAAGACATTTTTTTTTACAAGAAAATAAAGAGAAGCAAAATAAATTCTCATCTTGGGAAGACATCCGAACCTCCAAAGTTCGGCCTTCGGATAATGGAAAACAAAGAAAGCCAATTTAAGAAGAAGAATAGCAAAAAAAAAAAAGAGAGGAAAGGAATAGAAAAAAGGCCACTCGAAAGATCGTTATCTCTAACAAGCGGCCATGGGATCTGTTTCTAAGTCAAACATCGTTGGCGTTCTAGGTTAGCGATATTTTACAGACAGTGACAAAATATAGCAGGGAGTGTTCTTTGTTATGTTTACTTTTTTTTCTATTCTACAACCAATTGCTTTTCTTGTTTCTGGACTAACGCAAAAGAAACTTGTTAAAACAAATTGCAATTAAAAAGTAAACTAGAAAAATAGATGGGAAAACTCACCAAACTTAAATGAACACACGAAAACAGACCACACGCGTATACATACATATATATATATATATATATATATATATATATATATATATATATATATATATATATATATATATGTGTGTGTTCCGCTCGAGTATCGAACACTTTTGACAAATAAACGCTTGCCCCCTTCTCTCGGGTAAGTGAACGTATATTTCAATTACTGATTGTGGCGATTTCTTGCGGCCGCATGGTCGTAGGCGTAAGGCTCGTGATTCTGGGCTGGATATACGAACTGCGTTCGATCTAGTGCGACCGCCTGCAACCACCAGTCCTGCACTGATCAGGTTAGAAAACTGGAAATGGTATCGTCTGTACGTATAGAACACACATAATGATTAAACAACTATTCATAGTTAATTTCCCTTTAAGATTTAAAAGTCTCAATATTAGTGATCCGTTTGGAATTACAAGATTGTTGTCAGTATCGATTATGCAAATTCCCGCTGGAGAGTCGAACCCTTTCGATTACCATACACTTGCCTCTGGCTCTCGGATAAGTATACGTTACTTTAATTACTGTCTGTAACGATTTCTTGGGGCCGCGTGAGCACAGGTGTTAGGATTGTGATTCTAGGCTGAATCTACGAACTGCGTTCGATCCCATGCGACCGCCTGCAACCGCCATTCCTGCACTGATGAGAGTAAAAAAACTTTAAACGATGTATAGGTAATATCACACTTTAAGATTTAAAAAAAAAATTTATCTATGAATATATATATATATATATATATATATATATATATATATATATATATATATATATATATTTACGTAATATTCGTCAGTATAGATGGCATAACCGTACCGCCGTTCAGACGATTGGAACCCAGGATCTGACTATTTTGAACACTAGCGTCTTATACATATATATATATATATATATATATATATATATATTATATATATTATATATATTATATATATATATATATATTATATATATATATATATATATATATTATATATATATATATATTATATATATTATATATATATATGTATATATATATATTATATATATATATATATATATATATATATATATATATATATATATATATATATATATATATATGTGTGTGTATAAGACGCTAGTGTTCGAAATAACCAGATCCTGGGTTCCAATCATCCGAACGGCGTTACGGTTATGTCATCTATACTGACGAATATTACGTAAAAATAAACATATATACGTCTGTATATCTATTGCTATTAAACAACAATATTCATGAAAAGTAATTATTAGGGACTGTAAAGTCGAGCAGTTGGGGAGAAATTAAATTGAAGATTTTAATTTAGTCACGTTGCGTGGCATTCCAATCTTAGAAGATAGGAACTCTGTCTGGGTCACATTACTTACGTTTACAAATAAACAATACTAGATTCAACTCTCTCGAATTTTGAACTGTGATTGTTGCGAAGGCCTCGCGGTAAGAAGTCAGGGTTCAAACAAGTCCAATAAGTTATTTGAATCGTCCGATCGGAAGGTGTATCATCTATTGTGACGGGTGACATACGACCCCCCCCCATATATATATATATATATATATATAGATATATAAGAGTAATTATATTGTCTCTCCCATCAAATATTTTTTCAAACATGAAAGGATGGTATCACGACGAATGCTACTCTACCACCAAAGGATGTAGTAATGCCTGGGAGAATTGAGTCATAACATTGAGTCATGACAGTAGGTTATTATGAAAATATCTTATTAATGTACCATATTTCGAAAAGAAAGGGGTACTGCCTGAATAGATGGTTTTACGAAAACAGAACAGATAATACTCTACTTCACTCCAAATTATAATGGCGGAAGTTATGCCTGGAACGATGTATAATCATGAACAAACACATACTGCACTACCTCACAAATGGGGAGGAAATACCTTCGTCTGAAATCAATAGTAAATTAATTGAGCGTTATAAGCTAGTAAGTTCTACATAGGTAGTAATATAGTTTCAGTTTCAGAGAGACAGATACTTTATCTATATTAGTAATACTAGAAAATATATGCTCCTTCCGGTCGCATAGTTTTGCTAGTTGTTTTAAGTTTCATATTACATGCATTACATTTTAAACCAAGTTAAAGATAACCGCATGGAAAGTGTTTAGAAAAACAAAATCTAAAAAGTATTTTCGATAAATAGAAGACAGTTTTTAACTGGAAGTTATTTTATTGTTTCAGAAGACGGCGTACCCACTTTTATATTTCGCAGACCTACGGATGACTCAGAATCATTTCTAAAATCTTGAATTTAATTGGACCAAAATAAATTAAAATAAACAGTTAGATATTACAAATGATCAACTATAATTTTAAATTTTATTTTCGCTAAAAAAAATGATATCCAAACGAAATCCCGCCCTGTCTGCTTGTAACAGAATTTTGCAGCTGTTAGACTGGGGCGCTATCTGTCATCTTGGCCCCTTTTCAACAGCACCCATACCCCCTAATCCTTCACCTACACCTGCTGAAGTCAAAATATCTGTCAATCGAATTAGTGTTCTTTTAAACCAAAGGTAAATACAATACACACACACACACACACAACCACACACACACAACCACACACACACACACACACAATAAAGGTCTTATGTACGACATGAAAAGAAGCTGGAATCTCAGGAAGATCTCTATCATTCCAGTAATTATAGGAGCAACCGGACCCCTGAAAAAGAATTTTAAAAACTACCTGGCAAATATACCCAGTGAACCAAGTGCAAGAGAGATACAAACAATTGCGCTTAAAGGAACGGTTAGAATCCTAAAACGATCTCTCGGTTCGAGTTTCTGAAATAGCGGGTGAATGTCTGGCATCCCTAGCAAGAACAACAAAAAAAAGAGAAATTTATCTTTCTGGAATGTAAGTCGCACTTTAGCGATCCTATTGTTTATTTTAGTATGGATTTAAAAGTAAACGCATTTTAGTATTACACTTCTCTATGAATCTGCATTTTTTCTAGTTCATTATTTGTTTGATTAAACAATTTGATTCGATAAAGTCGTGCTTTAAGACATACAATCTAATAACATTAACAAAAAAACAACTAAACGTTTTAATAAATCAATCAATGTAAATATATAATGTTTGAGCGACTCGTACGATAAATCTGAGAGAATGTGTTGTTTACATGTTATTAATAAAAATACGCGTCCCTGTTTGTGGTTCATTTCTATCTCTCTTCTTTCTCTCTCTCTCTCTCTCTCTCTCTCTCTTTCTCTCTCTCTCTCTCTCTAATCTGACTATTGTTCACACTCGTGGATTTCTTGAAATAGCGTTTTCTGTGCGTTCGAAATAGAACGTTACACTTTATAATCACGGAGCGAGTAACCAAATGTTGGAGTGGGCGGCATCTGTTCAATAATATCCCATCACATCTTATTTAATTACGTAACTCAATTATATAGATGTAAAAAAAAACAATGCCTTTACTTAATTCTATTTATAATTTGTAGTAAGATTATTATCAAGGAAAATATTTTAAATACATCTGGAAATCCGAAAAAAAATCATGAGTGCATATTTGCGAATATTAATTTAGTAGAAGCTTTAAAACAAATTAATTATGTGAATTTGAAAGACGCGTGATGTTTGGGGAAGTGTGTGAATACGTATATATAAAAGCTGATATGTAGATATACAACGAGAGCGATCAAAACTTATAATATAGTTTCGGCTTCAGACATACGTATTCATACGCTCCATCATAAATAGATATAAAATACAGTCACCCATAGACAGCACGTTCGTCATCTACAACTCATCAGTGATGCTAGGGTAAGCGAAAGTTCCACACTGAGAATCGAAACTGAACGAGCGATCACATCAACATGCGTTTAGCTTTAAATCATCGTATCTGTCGCACAAACAACTTCGCTATTAAATACAAACTATACCACTATATATATTCCATTCTTTCCTTTTCATATATTCTATTTAACAACACTACCAGCAACCGAATTACATCTATTCTCTTCAGAAGTATACTGGAAAGTGTCATTATATATAAGGTAAACTGGGGTATTAAGCACCACTTTATTCACTGACTCAATGTTTCATCTGCATCATACATCGTTTTCAAAGGTGTGTTTGCACTATCAAGGGCAAAATATATTTATGATGTTTTGCATATAAATTAAACGTAAGGTGATCACGAATTTTTGTCGATCGCTTTCGGGATACAGTTTTATGAGCATATAATGATATTCTTTTTTTGATAAGGGATATAGGTTGTGTGTTTCTCTTTTTTAGGGGGGGGGGTGTATAACAAATCCAATAATCCTACTATTAACCCTAAGTTAATGTGGACACAGTCCCTTACCCCTAAAAAACTCACTTAACTCTATCAGTACTTTAAGTCCAGGTGCCGGCTTATTAAAATGTAACTAGAACGGTTACATATCTTCTTAGCCTTTTTGTTAGGCAGTATGTAATATTAATTTTGTATAATTTTCTATTTTTTGTGCAAAAAAATTGAAAAATGTAGTATCTGCTCTGATACCACACTTTATCTTTACTGTCCTCGGTCAGTAAAGGAGAACTCTTTCTAGACTTAAGCAATTTTTGTTTTAATCTACTATTCCATTTTTTAGGGATATAGATTTTTCATGAATAAAAATCGACCTTGTGCCTAACTCGGTGCCCAGAAAATTCGCCAACCGAAAATCCGTCAAGACAGAATTCGTCAATTTTGGCAAAGTATGATTATTCGGAAATTATAGAACAAATATCGATTGTAAATATATTTTAAAACAGTCCTTGCGGGAGATATAGCTATATATACGGGGGTACCCCCTTACAAATAAATAACAGTTCTTGTATTATATTTTAGGTGCTTGTGCAGTTTACGGACCGAGCAATTTTTCAGATAAAATGTTCAACTTAAATTCAATTTCAACGATATATTTTATTTATTAAATAATTAGGTGAACGTACAGAACCTTTAGTAATCCCTTTATAAATAATGTTATTATTTCAACCCGGTCCGTTACCTGCACACGTACCATATTTTCTAATTATAATGTTTAAACAATAGTAAATTAAAATTATATTACAAGATAATATGTTAATTGTTCTTTGTTATAGGAGTTACTGATATTTTCTAAAACGACTCAAGTATTATAATTAAATGGGTTTAGATCTGGGCTAGAAGGGACATATCTTGTATTTTTCTAACTGCGTGGGCTGAAACACAATTATGTGCCTAGACATAATTACAATATGAGTATTTGGCTTAACACCATGGGAATTCCTGGTATATCAGAGTCTTGTAGTAAGTATTAACATTGATCTTCTCATCAGCTTTGTAGAATGTTATAGGCATTTACGTTCCATCGATACGACAACATGAAAAGCCATAACCTGAGCAAGATGTTTTATTCTGAATGTGTCCCTAACCTCAGCTGTCAGTTTTCTGAAAGAAAAAGCTGTCATTTCTAACGTTTAGAAAATCATCCAAAGTGAAGATATTTTCATATGAAAAGATCGTTACAATGAAGTACTTTTTCTTGAACCAGGTAAAACTTTTATATCTTTTCCTTAATAGATTTTGTCAACAAGTATTTCGGTGTTCTTGTGTCGTTTTTTAACTTCAAATCATATGTTACTGCATTTCTAATGGTTTTGTTGTCTACCTCAAGTTCAATTACCATATTCCACTAGATTTACAAACATTCTTTCAAGATTTAGAATATGAGAGTTTTAATAAAATCTTTGGTACGTTTTTTGTTGATTCCCTAACTTTCAAACTACTTCGTAATAGACGATGATCATTCTATTTTTTTACATCATAAACATTCTTAATAAACACTTTATGGGTACCCCAACTATTATTGAATTTCCCTTTGGTGTCACAAGAGCATTCAGCAAATAACATACACTTTGACGTCTGTTTTCCTGATTACTCAGACAGGAACATTTTCTGAATAGGTTAGGGCATTAGTGTTATGTATGATTATGTCATCAATATATGCTAGGTTTCAAAATAATTAATTTAGCGTCTACTGAGAAAAAACAACTTCACGCTCATTGTAGTTTTTATTCCTCAAACTGTATTATATATATATATATATATATATATATATATAGAGAGAGAGAGAGAGAGATAGTGTGTGTATGTGTGTGTATGTGTGTGTATGCGTATGTGGTTGTAGTTATCGACCGACATACTGTTTCGCTGTATCGCAGCTATTTAATGTGACCGTTAAGCATAAGTGACAAGTAAGCAAAAGAAGGATACCAACTATCTCAAAAGTGTTCAATTATCTTTTACGAATAGCTTTGAGTTCACGCTAGTACGCAATCTACCAAGGGTGTAATAGCATTTCGGTGTAGCTATATATATATATATATATATATATATATATATATATATACAAAGTGTTCCAAAAGTCTTTGGCATATATTTGCTGAATTATGAATGATAGTAATATGAACCTTGAACCATTTTGAAGCTAAAGTATTAAAGGTTTTGTAATGCTAATAATGATTACATTTCTTCCCAGGCCCAGTAATAACGTTCACTCAACCAGAACAGGCGTTTTGCGTTCCTGAGCATTCACACACTGAATCATGGGCACGTGTTTAACGTGTATTCCGCACTAAATTTCGTAAAGGGGAATGCACAAGAAAGCTGTCTACGGACCATTCTTCTTTGAAATAGCAGACCAAGAACGAAAGATACTTAACGCAAAAATGGGATAACATAACATAAACGAAGGGTGTTAGATCTAGATACCTGGGAGGCCATGGCATAAGAACGCAGTCATCCTGCCTAGATCGTCTAATCTATCTGTCTGACAGTGTTGAGTTAAATAATGTCTAACCCTGAGGCTCCAGTTCGGTGGCGCCCCATCCTGGGCGAAAATGAAGTCGCCAGACTCTTCTTTATTCAACTTATATATTAACCAGTTTTCCGATATATCGATGTGCGTGTAACCATTGACTGTTGCTCTTTCACTTTACGTGTGTATTTTTATGTTTTTTCATTCTTGAATATCTCATGAAATGCTTAGAATTTAAATAACAGTCTAGATTGAAAAAAGTGTCAAAATAGCAGAAGTGTAAACAATTATGTGTATCAATTCATTTAAAGTTATTACAAAAAACAGTACATAAAGAGTTGCCTTCTTTGTTTTTATTGTATCTCCGTTTTGTTTGTCTAAAAAAAACTATTTGTATTGTTGTTTACAATTTTTCTAGTGACATCTCGTTTTTTTACCAATTCGTTTAAACGTTGTTATTAATTATCGACCGTCTACATGATTTTTTTTCCTCAGCCATGTTGCAATCTATTTCACGCTTACAAGACTTTTGTTTATTTTCTCTCTGGGCTGCATCGTATTTAACTGATTATTTGAATGGCATTCTTCTCTAAAAGTACATGTCTCATTGTAAAAAGATTTAACATGAGATAAGTGGGTTAGACTAAAAATAATATTTTAAATTAAAACTTTTACTTCGATATTCCCTCGCGCTGAATACAGTGTTTGGAAATTATTTAGAAAATAATGAGTTTTCCAGTTACATAAAATAAGGCAAACAAACTGACATACGTGATATATGTTAACGATTTAAATTCAGAGGCGTGGAAGATTTGGTTGCATCTGAAATGAAAGAAATGCTTTACTGAAGGTTTATGAAAATATGGAAGGGATTATTAAAGTTAATATTGATATTTTTTATGTTTTGAAGTTCAGGATTGATAATCTGTATTATTTAGATTAGACGGACTACTGTTAACATTTTGAGTGTCATTCTCACAACGTTTTAGCCGAAGTAACTTTCGACTTTCTACAGGTGCAGTTTGTCGAAATCAGAGATCTTTATGAGAAACATGGGGCTGTATATATACTTCCGAATCAAACATTTTATTTAATACAGGGGCAAATTGTTCTCGTTTCATTAGCCATCACCCGGTAGACGTTTTAAGTAATTTTTATTTCATTTAAATTCGAGTTATTTTAGTATTTTTTGTGAGGAAAGTAATGTTTTTAAATAAAACAGGTGTTGATGAATAGTGAGATGATCGGAATAACGAACAGTAAAATTGGATTCGACAAACGGAACGTATTGTATAGGCTACACTAGTGAGTCTTCTGGTAATATTTCTGTTGTATATAAATGTAATAGATATGAAGTATAGCTAAAAACACATTTAGTTAGATCCTTATGGTGCTCTAACCTGCTACGAAAACAGTCTTCTATATGATAGCCAATAAACTGCCAGAGCATAGAAAGCATCTTCAGGTTTCCAGAGTATTTTGATACCTGTTGGATTTAAAACTTACAAGAGAATTCCCTCGTGCGATGACACTTAACCATGAGACGAAACATCACGCATAACCAGTAGAAGACTATTATAGACTTTTACATTTTAAATCTCATAGGCAAGTAAGAGTTATGTTATTGACACATATTTATATAAGTGATGCATCTATATATCATTGCTATAAAATTATGAAATTATTTTAAAAATAGTTATTAAAATGTAATCATTTTAGTAAGTCGATTCCCTATCCAGGTATTTTTAACTAAATATCAATTTGTTTATTCGTTTACCAATTTAAGGCAAAGTATGATACTGATACTGTACATGTGTGATCTAAACTGGTAGCCACTTCTGATACTGCACATGTGTGATCTAAACTGGTAGCCACTTCTGATACTGCACATGTGTGATCTAAACTGATAGCCACTTCTGATACTGCACATGTGTGATCTAAACTGGTAGCCACTTCTGATACTGCACATGTGTGATCTAAACTGGTAGCCACTTCTGATACTGCACATGTGTGATCTAAACTGGTAGCCACTTCTGATACTGCACATGTGTGATCTAAACTGGTAGCCACTTCTGATACTGCACATGTGTGATCTAAACTGATAGCCACTTCTGATACTGCACATGTGTGATCTAAACTGGTAGCCACTTCTGATACTGCACATGTGTGATCTAAACTGGTAGCCACTTCTGATACTGCACATGTGTGATCTAAACTGGTAGCCAATTCTGATACTGCACATGTGTGATCTAAACTGGTAGCCACTTCTGATACTGCACATGTGTGATCTAAACTGATAGCCACTTCTGATACTGCACATGTGTGATCTAAACTGGTAGCCACTTCTGATACTGAACATGTGTGATCTAAACTGGTAGCCACTTCTGATACTGCACATGTGTGATCTAAACTGGTAGCCACTTCTGATACTGCACATGTGTGATCTAAACTGATAGCCACTTCTGATACTGCACATGTGTGATCTAAACTGGTAGCCACTTCTGATACTGCACATGTGTGATCTAAACTGGTAGCCACTTCTGATACTGCACATGTGTGATCTAAACTGGTAGCCACTTCTGATACTGCACATGTGTGATCTAAACTGGTAGCCACTTCTGATACTGCACATGTGTGATCTAAACTGGTAGCCAATTCTGATACTGCACATGTGTGATCTAAACTGGTAGCCACTTCTGATACTGCACATGTGTGATCTAAACTGATAGCCACTTCTGATACTGCACATGTGTGATCTAAACTGGTAGCCACTTCTGATACTGAACATGTGTGATCTAAACTGGTAGCCACTTCTGATACTGCACATGTGTGATCTAAACTGGTAGCCACTTCTGATACTGCACATGTGTGATCTAAACTGATAGCCACTTCTGATACTGCACATGTGTGATCTAAACTGGTAGCCACTTCTGATACTGCACATGTGTGATCTAAACTGGTAGCCACTTCTGATACTGCACATGTGTGATCTAAACTGGTAGCCACTTCTGATACTGCACATGTGTGATCTAAACTGATAGCCACTTCTGATACTGCACATGTGTGATCTAAACTGGTAGCCACTTCTGATACTGCACATGTGTGATCTAAACTGGTAGCCACTTCTGATACTGCACATGTGTGATCAAAACTGGTAGCCACTTCTGATACTGCACATGTGTGATCTAAACTGATAGCCACTTCTGATACTGCACATGTGTGATCTAAACTGGTAGCCACTTCTGATACTGCACATGTGTGATCTAAACTGGTAGCCACTTCTTAATCTCTGCAATTACTTGGTAATTGTCGGCAGTCGATCAACTAATCATTTCGTAAGTATATTCACAAACAGAAAAGAACATTACGTTGTTTAATATGAATTGCTTATTTTACAAGCATATCTATATAGTGTGCAGAATCCTTAAATCATGCATGATAAACAGATGTAAAATATCTAAGGTGACAGTCAGTAGGTTATGCCAAATAAGGTTCAGAAAAGGACTGTGAGGTGGATTTCACTGCATCTGGAATGACATTTTAGGGCCTTTGACATGTTGTTTAAAAACATCGTTAGTTTAATTATGAAAATAAACATATGTATTTTGTTGGTGAGAAAATAATATTAGAAAAAAAAAGACTTCTATAAAAACGATGACCTCACCGGACAACGCGATCGACTTATTTAATTTCTTAAAGCAATGCCGTCCTGTGTTATTCATTTCACGAAGGTTTTCGATTCTTGGTCGAATCATCTTCAAGTGTCAAAAGCAAATGAACAAAAAAGCTGGAGAAAGAAGATAATGTGTAACAGGATAGTGGATAAAAGTGCAGATAAAGTGTTCGTATTGTTCCAGGAAAGACGTTAAGAATTTAAATTCAGCGACGCTGAAAAAAATGAAAATAAATACACAATATATTATATCACTTCATAATATATGCATACACATGAAGCATATATATATATATATATATATATATATATATATATATATATATATATATATATATAATTGTTTACGTGCATGAAAGTAGTGGATATATGTTATGTACGTAAAAACATATTTGTAAATTAAAAACCATGTAAAAAATTTTTTTTTTAATTAAAAAAAAATACAAAATTACAAAAGGACCTACGTAATAACAATTAAAGGATGTTATTACTTTTTAAATCTAAACATTATATACATAACTTAACATACGCCATTTAAAGGGAGACATAATCCAGTCTTCTGAATTCAAGAGAGAAAGCTTTTCACCGCTTAGGAAGTGAAAAACTACAAACGCTGTTATTACCGCATGTAAAAACAACAAACTAATACATAACTATATATATATATATAGCATTGAAGAGACAATATTTATTATTCATAATGAATTTAAGAAAAGAGTGGAGCTCTTCCCACTAATATTTCTAAAATAATTAGACCCACGGGTTCTATTCGACCCCGTTTGTATGGTTTACCAAAAACCCACAAAACTGGGGTACCATTAAGACCAATATTATCGATGATAGGGTCTTCCCAACACAAGGTAGCCAAATGGCTTGCCACTATTTTGGAACCAGTGTTGAAACACTATAGTTCATTTTGCATTAAAGATTCTTTTTCATTTTCCAACTTTATGCAAAATTATTCAGATACTGATAAATTTATGTGTTCTTTTGACATATCTAGCTTGTTTACCTGTGTTCCCCTTCTTGAAACGATTAATATATGTGCTGATGCCTTATATCGTGGTCAACTGCCCATTCCTCCTATTCCTGAAAATGTTTTCGTGGAGTTGATGAAATTTGCTACGATGTCCGTTGAATTCAGTTTTGACGACATTATGTACAGGCAAATTGATGGTGTATCTATGGGCTCTCCCTTAGGACCAGCATTGGCTAATATTTTTGTTGGTTTCCATGAAGAAGGTCTTCTATCTGGTCCAAATAGACCAGATATCTACTTTCGTTATGTTGACGACACCTTTTGCCTGTTCAACAATGAAACGGAAGCGGACGTTTTTTTTACGTCCCTTAACAATATTCATCCAGCTCTTAAATTCACTATTGATAAGGAAGCTAATTCTTCATTGCCATTCCTTGATGTATTAGTTAACAAAGCTTCCTATGGGTTCTTAACATCAGTATATCGGAAACCTACCTTCACTGGTCTTTATACTCGTTGGGACTCATTTTGTCCCACAAAACAAAAATTTAATCTTATTAAGACCCTTACCCATAGGGCCTTAAAGATTTGTTCGAAGACCGAGCTGGATGAAGAAATTAAATTTATTACTAAGACCCTCTGTAACAATGGCTACCCTTTAGACATTGTACAATCTACGATTAAAACAAAAATATTACATTTTTACAAAAGCAAACCAGCTTCTGTAGACAGATGCCCTATTTACCTTCGCCTACCTTGGCTTGGTAATATTAGTGATAGATTCGCCAAACAAATCTCTTTGTCTGTACAACAATGTTATTTTGCTGCGAATACGCGTGTTGTTTTTTCCTCTCGTCCAATCTTAACTTCTATTCGAAAAGATGTCCTTCCCCCACATCATAATAATTCCATTATTTATTTATTTAAATGTAGTTGCTGTATGCACTACGTCGGGATGACGTCACAGAGATTGGACATCCGGGTCAAACAACACGTGCCCACAAAAATTCGCAATGGAAATTATTTACCAACTGATGATTTGAATAATACTTATGGCTCGTCGATAGGTCAACATCTTATAAATAATCGCACCTGTGCCTCTAAATTCAGTGTCGACTTATTCTCCATTCTTAGTAAGTCGCACTCCCCTTATCATCTCAAGATCTTAGAAACAATTTATATTAAGTCCTTGAGACCTTCTCTTTGCAAACAAAGAGAAAATCTCCTCGGGCTTAATGTTGTTTCTATTTGACTGAACTTTTTTTTCTTTTTTCTTTTTTTTTTTTCTTTTTTTTTTTTTTACCCCTTTCCCTCGCTATAATTCTCATAGCATCTTTTTATATTTTTTATACATTACCTCGATATTTGGCTCTGTTGAGCGAGGTACGAAACCGGTCAGCTGCCCTTTCATCTTTTTAATTTCTTAAATTCATTATGAATAATAAATATTGTCTCTTCAATGCTATTTTAAAATTTTGTACGACAAAGAAAATATTTAAATATATATATATATATATATATATATATATATATATATATATATATATTGAGCTAAAACCCTTAAGACGTCTTATTTCGTTAGTTTCGTCAGACAGAAAATCCAATGACAAACCACATTTATAAGCAAGCGTAATTTAGAATAAATTTATATCATCTTATAAAGTGAACACGTTTTTACCAGCTGAAGAGCTTATGCCATTAAACGATGAAACATAAAATTTGAACGAAATTCAAAATCGTAAAAGTCAATTAAACATTTCTTTAAAGCATATAAGAACGATTAAAATATATTTTAAATACACCAATAACATATGTTTTACACGTAATGAAATAGTTTACAATTAACTAATGTAGAGCACAAAGTAAATGTATCCGATTAAATCGTACTTACATGTATACGGCAATTCCAATATATACCGAAGTAAACCATTTGTACCAAATCCGCAAACAGAAAACCTAATGTGTTTAATACTAGCAACACCCGTGTATCGGCATTGGTAAACACAATTGAGGAACCCTACGAAACTAATGCTACCAACACTGAATCTTATACAGATATTTTAATCAAATGTTTAATTATTTGTAAGTATAACTTACGAAGATACTTTTCTCCTATAATTAGACGTAATTATATAGTTAACAACTGAAAAAGGTAACATGGCTTGTGAATTTTAATAATACGCCAATTGCAAAGGAAACGAACGTAACTCGTTTGCATCAATGCGGCAAACAGACAACAAACTAGTACGCGAAATAGTGTACTAAATAGTGGCGTTAGCAAACAAAATTTAAGAACCCCAAAAATTACTTCTGACAAACCCAGAACCGTATACATATATATTTTAAATTACATGTTCAAATAATTGTGGGTATACATTATCGTGTAATTAACTCATTAATGTATATATTAGAATAATAGACATTTACATGTTGGTATTATCTCGCATGAAAGAATAATAATACGTAGGTAGTAGTACGTAAGTTTATAGCATTTTTGCGTGTGTATTTTTAATTAGGGAGAAATTCAAATAACAGTGTCTATTCTCAAATACTGGTAGGAAGATACTTTTCTCGTAGATAACACGTATGTGTAAATAAATAAGCAACAAGCGAATAATGTGTGATAAACAATGTACCTTACATTTGAATAATAAGTAAAATTCAAATGCAATTTAACGTAAAATTGAAAATAAATAGACATTGAATTTGTAGATAAAAATTTACATTGAAACATTCATAATATTTTATAACTGAAAATAGACATCAGCAAATCAACGTTATTATATAGATTCGAATTTGCTTTCGTAATGGGATTTTAAGTTTACAAAGTAATTGATTACAAGGCTTGAATTGTTTCATAATAACCCGTACATACAATTTAGGTGATCTAAATAATTCACTAAATAAATAATTGTTCATGAATAGGATGTTGATATCACGGTTCGATTTCCAAAATTTCTAACTGTTTTTTTTTCCAAAAAACAGAAAGGCATTTTAACTTATGTGATTTAATAAGTACATTGAATTTTAGTGGATGTAATTTAACTATTACACTAATTTTTGTAAATAAGTATTTTTCTAAACATGTTTTTTTTTCAATAAATTTATGTAAAAAGATGAGTTTTTTTATAAGAACACTTAATGCACTATTAGGAAAACATATGTTATTCTATCATGTAAGTGTGCTGGTTGACGTCTTCGTATAGTACCATTTTTAAAAAGTATAAATTCACTCGCTGGTTATAGCAGCTGTGTTGTACGTGTGTGGGTTTATTAGCTTAGTGCAAAAGCATAGAATTAATGATGAGTATGCGTAATTGAGAACAGTAGTGGCAACATGTGGCATTGTCATGTTCCTATTCCGACATTATAAAACGCGATGACTGATAATTTGTTGTCCGTCTAGTATAAAGAAATAATGCCCACGCGCAACGTTCGGTAGTGTAAAAAAGCACACTTAAAATATGAAAGGAAATGATTGAAATATCATGGAATACTTTTCTTTAAAACGGAGTTGACGCCATGTTTTGTTTAAAATAATGCTGTATGGAATATCGTAATAAAGAATAACGAACATATGAGTTATTGCATGGAAGGTAGAGTTAGTGCTTTACAAAAGGCTAACTGCAAAATAAATCTAGAATACACTATATTATATGACGTGTGTCGAATTAGTTTAGAATTACCAGATGCAGACAGTGTTCAACACATATTAATCGATGCTCTTCCAATATGTGCACTACAGAATCTTTGCTAATTAAGCCGAACCCATTTAACAGTACATATTTTAGGTGATACAACTAAGATACACTCTGTTAAAATATGAAGCTTACCTTTTTTATAAATACTGATATTTAAATAAGTAAATACAATAGAATTTCCTAAGTTTGCGGTTAGGTTACATCTCTTGTTATTTAAAATAGTAGCTAATCTCCCTACCATAATATTTTAAAACATATTATAAATAAGTATTTACTGTGTTCAAACAAATTAAATGGATGTATCTATGTTTAAGGGACTGTCCCCATCCTCTATAGTTTTAAATAGAGTCTACACCTACCCCCAATCTGTGAACTTGGTACGCTGTCTTCCTGTACTCTTTTTGCCGTCGACTGTTTCTAACATCAAGCTGTTCTCCAGGCCGTCCGCTCGCATTATATGGCTGAAGAACTCTGTCTGACGTGGTCAGTATTAAGAAGCGATCTGTTGTAGTCAGCCTTTTGCATGACATCTTCGTTTATCTTCTTTTCTGTCCATCAGATTTGTAGAATCCTTCTCAGAAACAACATCTCTGCTGCTTCTAAACGACTCACAGCTACTTTCGACAATGCCCAACATTCGCAACCGTAAAAATGGATTGACCATATGTACGCTTTCAAGATTCCAATTTTTTTTCTGTTTTGAAAAGTCCCATGCTAGTGAAAGCGGATTTTGCCATAGCGATTCGTTTCTTGATTTCCATCCGACGTAATATTACAACCCAAATAGTTGAATATATTCACTGGTCTTATGGTCTCGCCAAATATAATGTTTATTATTTTGATTGAGAATTTTGGCCAGAGAGCAGAAGGATTCAAATTAGGGTAGCATAATATGACGGTGTAAAGTAAAAGTGAGGGAGGTGTAAAGGGCGACAACAAGATGTAGCGTCGGGAATGTGTCTAACATTTGTATACCTATATATATATATATATATATATATATATATATATATATATATATATATATTACTATTTGATGTATCCACATAATATTTTATAAGGAGATATACTTATTTATGTATCAATTATCAATTTTCACTATTTACTTCAACAGTACTTGATAGTAAGTAGAGCTAGATAGTAAGCTATGAAAATATATTCATGCAATAAAGCTACACAGAGGCTCTCGCATTTCATCCCCGGGGCCAATATTAAGGCTAAAATGCATGGAGTTAGATTTGCCGGGTCTTTTTTATATACACGGCTAGCTAGTTAACCAATCATATTCTTTGTTGTTCTCTTAGCTAATAGTTGGGATTCCAACGAACACATGTCCGGTTAGTTTTACTTCCTATATATTGTTCTATTGTTAGAGTGCCCTATATTATGTTTTTTGGTTGTGTCAATATAATGGGTGGACTTATTTTAACACGTCTTTTCTTGTATTTTTATTTTAGGTTTTAGGTTTTAAATTGTTAGGTTTTAGTTTAGTTTAGTTGTATTTCACTTATTTGTTTGTTTATTTATTTTGTATTGTGAATTTAATTCTGTTTAGGAAAATGTTTGCTATCTCACTTCTACAGTTTAATAGATTTTGGGGATCTTTAAAGTTTGTGATTTCAGACCATAATCTACACGGGTCGTCTAAATTTTTACATGTACTGGCCTGTCGTATTATTTTCTATTCAATTATTGGTGAGCGCCCATTTTCCTTGAGCTTCCAATAGCGGTTTGCTACTGCTGTTTTAATTCGACGTTATTTGTTTTTTGAATGTGCTTTTGTGGTCATAATATCTGATATTAAGACTTCCAATTAATATTAATACTTTTTGCTGTTATACCAGTGAACAAATGACGCAAAAAAGTCGTTAGAAATAAGATGATGAACGCCAAAAATATAACTTTCCACATGTTATTTTTAATGATGAAATGTTGAGGATACACCTCCGTTAAAAAATGCTGGTTAAGAGCGAGGAATAGCAAAGGATTTTAGCATTACACTAGTAAACGACTGACAAGGACAGACCACCTT
Organism: Sepiola atlantica; assembly: GCA_963556195.1. Lineage (NCBI taxonomy): Eukaryota > Metazoa > Mollusca > Cephalopoda > Sepiida > Sepiolidae > Sepiola > Sepiola atlantica. Next base: position 26,612,646 of record OY744517.1, on the reverse strand, counting down.
TCAGATAAGTTGAGGAAACATACCTCTTACTTAATGTTGGTTAATTGATCAAAAGTTTAAAAAAAACATCCGTAATGAAACGATGACGTGGATTGATGAATATCAAAAGTTTTTTTTTGTGTCGAGAAAGTGAACAAATGACGTGGAAATCTAATCCGTTGAGACGAGGTGGGGGAAGTCATTGTGTTGGATTATGAAGGCCCCTGCATATACATCCGGTCTGAGTTGTGAAATGGGTGAGTATACTAGTATGGAGTGGGACCTCGGTGTAATATTTTGAATGAGTATAGCGTTAAAATTAAATATATTTGGTAATAAATACATCTGTTCCCACGAGTTATTCATTCCTCATGAGAAAACGATTCGGGCAGAGGTATGGGTCACATATCAAAAGACAGTTTAGTGTGTCCCGGTATTTTGTTTAATAGTTCATTCTAAAAGTCACATTACATATAGGATTTAGCCGACATGAAAGATGTGGAGTCAAGGAAGGAAGCACATAACGCGAGTAAATGTGGCTGTGTTGTTGAATGGGCAAACAAGTAGATTGTAACGTTACGTGTTGTCAACAGGATACTCGAAATCAGTTCGCCATGGGAGTTCGAAGCGAGATGTCCAGAGAGAAGAGTCTGAAAATTTACTTTGGGTCTTAAATGAGACGAGAAAGAGCGACTCCATCTATCCCCACCACATCTAGTCAGAAGAATCGTAACGTCGGAACACCGAGAAACAAATAACCGGAAAACGGTGACTCCCTTCCAGGCGTTACCAGGTAATATCAATAAACTACTTCTTATAACCCTCTACACATGTATTCTGAATTTTGTCTTTATCGTATCAAAAAGTATGATTCCGAGATAATAGGTAACATAATCAAAGAAAATATTAAGGCGCAACATTAGACTACGAGGAGGATCACGACCGGATTAAGATTGAAGAACGAAAAAGAAGATGAAGAAAAGTAATTACGTAATTTATGAACTATTATGTTAAAAAAGAGTTTTGAGAAATACACTGACACACACGGTAAAAAAAAGAGTAAATCAAAGATGCATGAAATTGAGATCATCGTATAATCGATGGGCTATATTTAAACAGACACGTACGCACGCATTAATTTCAACCCACACAGTGATCCCCCGTTGAAAGAGACTCCCGATCTCCATCGGCTCAGGCGGTAAAAACACGCGAGTAAAATAATATGAAAATGGAACTGATAGTTTAAAGACTTTTAATTGTATAAATGTTAATGGCTTCGATTTCGAAGCTTAAAGAAATACTTTGAAAACGTTTGTAAAGTTTACATTTCGGGAAACGTTACAGAGACTTTTCATAAAGATATATTTTCAATCGTACTGTCACAAAAGTATTACATCTTCCTCGTCTTTTTTTTGTGATGGAATTGTTAAGCAAGAAATACGTTGTAAACGCTAGTGAAAATGAACACTTTTTTTGTGTTGCACCTGTTAACGACTGGCGTGAAAAGAAAGCAAGTTATCTTCGGCGTTGCCATAGATTAACATCACGATGGAAAAAAAAAAGAAACACAAATATATATATACTGGCTGCCATGACTAAGGTTTGTTAAACTGAAAATTCGGATTTATAAAATATTAAAAAACATTATTAATAAATTTCATATATTCATATGTTCACTGGTTTCTCAAATTTATTAACGTCTGTAAACTGGTTTCTCAAATTTGCAAACATATATTTATTTATATATATATATATATATATATATATATGAAAATAAATATAAATATATAAATATATATATATACATATATATATTAATATATATAAATATATAAAACATATATATATATATATTATGCAAACATCATAAAAAATTATTATTCTTTTTAATTATACTTTTTTTAATTTTTTAACATTTTTCTGATAGTCTTTTTGTATTAAAATCATTAAAGTTAATAAACTGTCTATATGTTTCACGAACATTTTCGATTCTTCGTCGAATCACTCGTACGTGTAAAAAGCAAATGAACAAAAGAACTGAAATAAGACGAGTATTTATGAAAAGACGGCGGAGAAACGCGCAAGGAACGTTTTTAACAATGGTTTTATAAATGAGACAATGCTGCCTAAATACATAGAATATATATATATATATATGTATATATATATATATATATGTATATATATATATATATATATATATATATATATATATATGTATATGAATATATATATATATATACATGTATATATATACATTTATATGTATGTATATGAATATATATATATATATTTATATATATATACACATATATATGGATAGGTTTTATAAGTGTTTGCACGCGTGTAGTATAATAAAATCGACGGATATAACTAGAGAGAGCTGTCAGTTTAATTAACCATAATGTCGGAGAAACCATAGCGCACGGGGTCTCTGTAGTCGATTGATAAAAAAGAAGTATTCTGAAGTTATTGAGAAACACTTTGAATGGAATAGAAATGATGACAAACATCATAGCATTCGTAAAAGAAAAACAAAGAACAAGTACACACAGAATATCACTCTATCTTCGCAAAAACATCCTCAGCTAGTGTCACGTACAAACGGATGTAGAGCCACCGACACGCATTTGCCCTTTGACAGCCAGGGAAAGACGTTAGGGTTGTTGATTTGATGGTGTCCTTTTTTGTATTTGTATATGTATGTTGTTTTGTTTTTTAGTGCCCTTTTACTTTTTTTTATTGTACGTCTTTTTTTCCCTTCATTGAAGGATTCGCAGAATGTATGTCGACATCAAGTTTGTCTATCTACTTATCTGTCTGACTGTCAATCAATCGACAGAGATCGTGTGCTGAGTCAGTTCCTCACTGTTGACATATCTACGCATTTATCTTTATATTCTATTTCTTCGTCGTTTATATTTCATTTGCTCAATATATTTTATTATGCCCGCTTGGTTTCTTCCCCCACCCCTATATAGTTTACTCTCGCTAAATACATCTGCTGTTCGGGTTTCAAATCTCAGCGTTAGACAACTCCCCACATCAAGCCACCCTTAAGAGCTGTGATGCGTCGAAGGCTTACAATATCATTATTTATTATTTGTAATTAAACGGAATACTGATCCCATCTTGGGCGTTATAATTACAACTTTCTAGCCAGTGTAACTATCGACCTTTTTCCGTTGTGTCTTCTTGAACTCGGGAATCTGTATAGAATATGGAAGGGAAGCGTTCATTTAATGAACGGGAATATTTTCCTCTGGCTCCGTCAGCCATGACTGAAAGAAGTTTTAACTAATTCGGAATTGTACCCTTAATATAGTCCGCACTGAGGATTAAAACATCCACCTCCAAAATACTGCCACTTAGAACTGATTATTACTTAGCATTGTATCCGTTGCGCCACGGGTCAAAGGGCTAATAATACAAAGTATTAATCCTCATTTCAACTATTCCGTAACACTATATCATTACGTTTCCTACGTCTATGTTTTGCTCTTCGTACAGAAGTAACGGTTTCCACTTACGCAAATAATTATTCTTATACATAAAGCATATACTTTTCAAAGTTACATATAGCGTTGACATGTTAACGAAAGAAAATAAATCGTTATATTGTTCGTCCATAGCTCAGAGGAAAACTCCTGACATTGCTTGATATAGTTTGTAGTGATTGGAATTAAGAATCTGAACTCAAACACTTGTCACTTCTTACAACACGTAAGACCCTTTACCCGGCAAAACAGCGGTCCATGGATAACTACTATATATATATATATATATATATATATATATATATATATATATATATATATATATATATATATATATATATATATATATGTAGTAAGCATAGAAATTGCCATGAATATATTTTCATAGGTTACTACCTAGCTCTACTTACGTATCGAGGATGGTTGAAGTAAATACTGAAAATTGATACATACCAAAAATATATCTCCTTATGAAATTTTGTGTAGATACATGAAATAGTAATATATATATATATATATATATATATATATATATATATATATGGGTGTGTGTGTGTGTATGTGGGTGTGTGTGTGTTTGATTACGCATACGTGAATGTTCATGTCTGTTCCTTTACTGGTCCAATCTTTCGAGTTAGCCAGTCAACGATATCTTATTGTTATTCAGTGTGAATAAGAACTCGCCATATCTGCACACGTTTTCGACTCGCATGAGTCATCGGTAGGCACGTGAGTAGGTGAAAAAATTAAAACTGGTGAATTTATTTCAAAAGTCGATTAAGCACGTTTTAAAACTATTTTATAAACGGTTTACGCCCTCGTATCGAGCTTGGATGATGGTGGTCCGTCGTGCTCGAATTAATAAGACTTCGGCGATGGGAACAATTTAAAACAGCGAGGAGTTCAGCTCATTTTGTTAATATATTTCGGAAGTCTTATTTTGGATGCACCATTATATATATATATATATATATATATATATATATATATATATATATATATATATATATATATATATATATATATATATATATACGTAATAGTTTTCTAGATATTCTTCTTCTTCTTGTTATTATTATTATTATTGTTATTATTATTGTTGTTGTTGTTGTTGTTGTTATTATTATTATTATTATCATCATCATCATCATCATCATCATCATCATCATCATCATCATCATCATCATCATTATTATTATCATTATCATTATCAGTAATAGGGTATATTCAAGCGCGTTTATGAAAAGTTGAATATCCAAAATGATGACTTCCGTTTGAATACGTTTTACGGGTTCTTTTACGCATGCGTACATTCACACAGTAAAACCTTACATAAAGTTGGAATAATTTCTGTAAAAAAGTTAACTCTCCATGAGATAAAATCACTATATAATGTTCTCTGTTAATAGATAAATAAATATTGGAATTTATTGCTAAAATAGAAAGTATCCATTTGCTCATAGCCGCCGATTTTAAAATCGGAAATGTAGAATCGGTGTTTATGGAAAAACAGTCAACTATTCAAAAACCGCTTGACTTATTAGTGCTAGCATCAAGGGTTTCTATTAACTTTCAAACTGTTTTCTACAAGTGAATAATCAAGGAAATTAAAAGAAACAATTAACCATAAAAGTCACTATTAAGGAAATAACAGGTGGCAAAAGAAGGGACGGTGTTACATGGTATTTTGTAAAAGAAAACTTTGAAAGTTATTTTAGTTTAGAAATAAATAAAAAATAAATGCGAATATAAAAAAATACAACGACAGTATATTTTTGTGTCCTTTTAAATAAAATGGCAAAAGGAGGGACGAATAACTCATGGTGTTTGTAAAAGAAAACATTGAAGGATAAATAAAAGAAAGTGATGTTAGTCCAGAAATAATAAAAATAAAAATAAATGCGAATATAAAAAATACAATAACAGTATATTTATTGTGTTTGTTTTTCTGTCTTTTTAAATAAAAACAAACGCACATCGATAAAAAGATGCATGTAGAGGGTAATAGTGCAGATGAACAATTAAGTATAAGTTCAATGAAGTTGTCGATTTATACACGTATTTCATTAATAAAATACAATTTACTGGTAAAAGTGCTTTACTACATGATATCTTATTAATGAAATAATTGTAAAAAATGAAGTTTTTACTCATAAGCCTTTTACTAAATTACTAATGATTACAACTTGGATGTTATACTAAAATATGCGTTTCTCTTTTTCTAGCGGTTGGGATTGTTCCCCTTTTTCATAAAAATAAATCTCAAATATAAATTCATAATTAACGTCAAAGAATAAATAAAGATACACACTTACATTTTATTTCCGCTTTAAAGTGAAGAAATATACTGTATTTTTGTATAGTTATATATAAGTAAATAAATGGTGATATAGTGAGTGAGTGAAATAGTTTATATGATATCAACTGGGTTATTGTGTCGTATAAATAAACCATGTTAATCGACAAAATATTCGTATTGACCGCTAGCTTGATATTATCTGATATATATATGAGAGCTTAATCAACATTTCTGAAACATTTCTAAAACATAAATTAGAATGCCATGAAGCCACAAACACGAAAGACAAAATGCAGTTTTCCAGATTATTATTTTTACATTTTTATCGACAGCTGATACGTTATTTTTCATTAATTTATTTCATATCAATGATTCATCGTTTATCAAGCCCCGAAACCTAATGGAGGATAATAATTAGTGAGATTATCAGTTGGCTATTGAGAGTATTGGAATCGATGGGTCAAATTTGAGAATGTGATTATTTACGTAAGCAGCTCGAAAAAACTGTAAACATTGGACTTTAAATTGTACTTCAACACGACAGATTTGAAGTTCTTGGAAATAAATGTTGTTCATGATATTTTCGTTTAGTTTTATGTATACTTATGAAAAAAAGACAATTCTTTTAACTGGTTGACGGTAGACGATATTTGATGCGCTAGTTTTACAGGGGCGGGCAACCAGATTATGTTTCGTAAATTAAATGTTATAGAATATATTAGTTGTTATTTGTTACAATGTTTCGCTTGATGAAAATTAACGCCTTTTTCTTGTCGATGGGAACATTTCGAATTAATTTGATCCACAAATATAGATTATTCTCTTTTGCATGGTCATGACTTACGAAAGAGAATACTGCCAAAATATATATGAGAAGAACAATACATCCCTTAGAAATTAAATTATAAACCTAATAAAATGAATACATACCTGGGCAAGGTACTCTGGACGAATTATAAGCTGGGCAAAAGAAGTACTAGGGCACCTTGAGGAGAGGACTAGAAAATAAATGACCATGCACAACGCACTACATCTAAAAGACGATACAACATACTCTACATGAACATACACTAAGGGTGAGAAGACTGGTAAGTGTGGAAGACTGTGTAGACAAAACGAAAAAGTAGAGACACACATGAACCAGAAAACAGAAATACTGATCACCGCAGCAAGAGCCACCGTTTTAATGAAAAAAAATAGGAAGCACTGAAACTAGAAGCAGACAGACAAGAAAAGAAAAGTGGGCCGAAAAACAACTACATGGACCTTTTATAAGAATGACAAGAGAAGAGAGACACGAAAACAGTTCGACATGGCTGCGAAAAATACACTTAAACAAAGACACACAATCCCTACTGACGGCTGCACAAAACAATACGATTAGGACCAACTACATTAAACCAATAATAAATAAAACCCAGAAAAAACAGAAAATGCTGATTGTGCCGACAAAGAGGAGAAACAGTAAATCACATAATAAGTCAATGCCCAAAATCGGTCCATAAAGAATTAAAAAAAGCATGTCTGCGTGGGGAAAGTAGTACACGTGGAACTATGCAAACAAATGTAATTCAAACACTCGCACAACTGACACAAACATAAACCAGAGACAGTACTCGAAAACGAAAAACATAAAATCTTAGTGGATATTGGGGGTACCAAAGATAAACTCATACAAGCAAGGAGACAAGATGCCATGATAGTAAACAAAAAATAAAAATCCTGCCAAATCGTAGATTATACCGTCCAAGCCGACCACAGGATGAATACCAATAAGACATAAGCACGAAGCAAATACACTGAACTCGCAAGAAAATAAGAATGGATATGGAGTATAGATAGAGTAAATATAATACCAATAACTGTCGGGCCACTAGACACAGTAGTGAAGAACCTGGAAAAGAGACTGGGAGAAATAGAAATCAAAAGGAATACTGAGACCATAAAACGGGCGGCAATGATAACACAGCTGAAATCTTGAGGCACATAATTGAATGTGGAAACCTTTCCATATAAGCTATTAAGAGTAACCAATTCTATGTAAGGTATAATAGTAAGAACAAACAATCCAATAAAGAGCACAACGGGAACCCAAGGTACATAAACTGCAGGAAATTTCATAAAATACCTTTCCCCATTAAAAAAAGGATGACAGCAGCCCCAGTTGATACCACACAAAACAGTACTGCAGGGTCAAAGAGAATGAAAAGACTGAGAACGAATAGCACAAACTAAACGTCTGCCGGAAGAGTGCGAAGAGGACTGCGACATTAACGAGGTTTATTGTCATCTAAATTCCAAAGACCAATAGTCGTTGCCAACGAAACATCGATGGTAAACGTCTGTTGTGAGAACTCAAATTAATTTACAGTAGTTATCGAAATAAATGGAGAGGATTGGAAATCTAGGGAGAATTCTTGTCACGGAGACTCTAGGGTACAACGCTGGTGATTATCAGTGAACAATAACTTATGACGGTCTCTGTAAGTACTATAATGGGTAAACATAATAATAATAAAAGGAAAAAAACCTAAAAACTCATTTCACTTTCACTGTTGTATGTCTTATTTTGCATTAAACTCGCTTATATTCGGCTAATCTCTGCATTGGGCTACGTGATATTGTATATCTATACACAATAGTAAAATTAAACTACATAAACTATTTACATATATATGTACTTATATATATATATACATATATAAATATATACATATATATATATATATGTATATACATACATTAATATACACACACACACACACACACACACACATATATATATATATATATATATATATATATATATAACCGACAACAAAGAATAAAACATATATATAGGCTTGACTACCACGACTTTGTCGAAGAGATTGACGATACATTTGTCTGATACCAGCGCCATCGTCTAACCCTTGACATACAACTATTCCTGCCCCCGATAGGAATTCAGAAAACTCTTAATAGGACATACCAACATCTTAGAATATAATAATAACAAATACAAAATGCATATATTCGAAGCTCTATATATAAAACCCCAAAAAGACCGTAATTGACAGAATTAACTTTAATACCAGTAATAATATACTTAAATGTCTGTAATGCTAACTATATTTTCGTACTTATTACATAATTCCCGCAAAAAACATCGATAATACTAACACATGGTATGTACCTGATTATCCTCATTCCTCTGAAGATGGACGTGAATAGCTCTGAAAGTACTTGGGACACAAATCTAAACTATGGCTATGGGCCAATTCCCCTCCTTAACTAAAATTATGACTCGGACTATTGAAAGGATCTACCAAAGTATATCCAGACATAAGTTGTCTGTTATAGTCCATAATACTTGCCTGTAAGAGAAGATGCTGCCTATATATATATATATATATATATATATATATATATATATATATATATATATATATATATATATATATGCAAAACTTGTAAAAAAATAACAGAATTCGTCTATTTAATTATTTTTTAAAACATTTAAAAAAAATTTCTGAGTGTCTTTTTTGTATTAAAATCAAAAATATTAATAAATGTTCCATAGGTGTCACGAATGTTTTTAATCCTTCGTCGAATCATCCTCAGATGTCAAAAGCAAATGAACAATACAGATGGAGAAAAAAAAAATTAAAAAAGACGACGGAGAAACGCATAGAACGTTTCTCGCATTGTTTAAAGAAGTTGTTGATGATTTAAATTCAGAATAACATTGCCATGATGATGTAATGAAATCCAGCGTAGCTGTATTTCAATTGTTAGCTATTAAATTGTTCACTTGAGGATGTGTGTATGAGATACTCCCAATTATGTGTGTAAGTTGGCAGGAAAGTCTTACATATCGAATAGTGTGTGTTTGTGGAGCGTACATATGCTGTTAGATGGGTTTTCCTGGAAGCCGGGAGACCGAGAGAGACTGACAGTGATGTGTTCTCTGTTGAAACTAGATTAAACAAAAAAACAATGTTCTGTGCATCTCATTCCATATCGTTGAATGTAGCACTCTCTACGGTTACAAAAAGGGAAGTAATTCGGATCTAACGTGTTCTGCTGAATGACTGTGTACATGTATTATGAAGAGATCAGTAATGCTACCGATATATTTTAACCTCGATTTATTGTATCCGTGATTAATGTTTCGTCTGATGTTACCTAATTTTTAGGATGTTATTATACCGTATTGAAAGAAATAATGCATGTACATTATTTTTCAATGGTTATATTCGAACAAGGTTTCGGCTGAAGTGTGTAGGTGGTCGTACGAAGGTTTCACTTCAGATTTGAAATGGAAGACTTACATCAAATTAGTTGTTAAGGTCGCTAGAAAAGGATTGGATTATTATAACGGTAGAGAAACTATTTCACTCCTGACGTAATTATCTACCTGTATAAGAGTCAACCACGTCCTAAGCTGGAGTATCGTTGCCACATTTAAGAAGGTGCCGCTTAAAGCACCATTGTCTGTAGTGACAGCGGTCAAATTCGACTTGGAAATCTAGTGGGGGATGTCCTCTTCCCTTTTCTACCGTCTCTTTATCATTGAATAGACGTTTCTTATCTTTCACAAATAATTCATTGCAGGTGCTCGACGAGCCGTAATCTATGGTTATCCCTCTAAAACAATTACAACATAAACTTGTCTAGCTACAATAACTGTAAAGGATTTTTCTTTATTCCTCTCTGCACGTGAAACTAAACAGAATTTCTATGAACAAAGTAGATTTTCCAAGTCCAATACTAACAACTAATTGTTTAGCCGTCCTCTTAAACAATCAATTTCGAACAAGTTTCCACCATCGTTACCAATCCTGACAGTGTTGTCTTACCCTCTAATTGACAACATATTGACCCTTATCCTCGAGTGGCCTTTGAGCCTTAATACGGGGTGACCTGTTAGTACATAAAAAATAAAAGTAAGAAAGTTCGTGGAAATAGGTCAATTAAAATGGTAGTAGTGTTATCAGCAGCGTAACATTTTGTTGTAAATAAATGAATGATTTCAATGATGACGAAAAAATACTTGAACATTACAGAATATACAAATGCTAATACACAGTTCGTGGCTAAAAGCAGTTTTTTTTACATAGGGGGTGTATGAGTTACAGAGCCAGACCGATGAGGTATTATAGTACTACAACTCTGATGATATTGGTGGTTTGAAACAGATTATGTTACGTAGGAAGAAAGACAGACACAATGAAAACTGGCGGAACGAGAACAAGAAAGTGAGAGTGCAGAAACACAAGACTGAACATTCTAATAAATATACCCTGGAAACAGCATTTACACTAGACATATTAACAAAAACGATGTGTCACATATATCCTGGAAGCAGCATTTATACTGGACATATAAGCAAAAACAATGTTTCACATATATCCTGGAAGCAGCATTTATACTAGACATATTAGCAAACACAACGTATTACATATATCTTGGAAGCAGCATTTATACTGGACATATTAGCAAAAACAATGTTTCACATATATCCTGGAAGCAGCATTTACACTAGGCATATTAGCAAAAACAATGTTTCACATATATCCTGGAAGCAGCATTTATACTGGACATATTAGCAAAAACAATGTTTCACATATATTCTCGAAGCAGCATTTATACTGGACATATTAGCAAAAACAATGTTTCACATATATCCTGGAAGCAGCATTTATACTGGACATATTAGCAAAAACAATGTTTCACATATATCCTGAAAGCAGCATTTATACTAGGCATATTAGCAAAAACAATGTTTCACATATATCCTGGAAGCAGCATTTATACTGGTCATATTAGCAAAAACAATGTTTCACATGATTGTATAAATTAACACCCTGTAATAATATTTAAAAAGGAGTACTATGTTAAGTCTGTGAGACGTGCCGAGGAAAAGAGACAATTCTCTCTCTTTGTTTGGTATACTGAACAGAGTTTGGTGTTGGTAATGGGATCCTGCACAATTACATTGTTATATTAAACAAAAATACTATCGAACAAGTCGATTGTGAGCAAGAATATAAATCGCGTTTTTAATTGTTGTTTTTTATTGTTGCATATTATTTAAAATTTGAAGGGACCAGTTGAATGTAGCTGATATGATATCAACCAGAGAAAATAGAACCCCTCTCTAGTTTTGCTACTAAAGGTTGTGACGACATAATGAGCCCTCCGAGAGAGGTCATTTTCTACTAAATAACTACCTCGGTTGGAATCTGAGAAAAGCTGTATTTTTTTTTCGAGGGAATAGACGACGGGTACACCAGTGGATATCGGAGAAATACTCCCGCTGAGCTACAAGCAGACATACAACTATACTCATATTAGTATAGATAGAATGAGATCATATATGCGTGCTTACCTTCACATGTAAATGTCTTTCAAATCATTTGACATGTTGTTTCATGGGTATGCATTTGCATTTACATATGCGATAGTGTATGTTAGCATGCGCCGTATGTGCACGTGTGTTGCTGCGCCTACACTTTTAATTATTCTCTTTACATCATTACAGATGCACACTTGTCACGGTGGAATTCTATACGGATAACGTTTTAAAATGGCGACGAGAAAAGAAAAGCCAAACAAAAATTTAATAAATAATGAAAATTGAAAAGGTGTTCTAGTCTACGCAGAAGTCGCGCGTTGGAAGCAAATACCTGGAGACTGAAATCGACGAGGGGGTGGTACAAAACGCGTCGGTTAAAATCCTGATGGATGCGTCTGCGGCAGATGTCAATTGCCGAACGCAGTGGAAGTGACGGGAAATCTCGCGAGATTAACGTTACTAAGAAGTGATTTGAAAAAGAAATATATATATATGAAGAAATAAATATCCGCAGCATGTTCTAAATGGACACAAACTACCAATTTAGTTAGTGCAATCTCAAAAAATGAAAAGGAACTCATGTTTTTAAAATATGATCTAAAGTATGAATACGTTACCATTTATAATTTTAAAAGAACGACTTTTATAATTTTAAAAGAAAGATGTAAGCAAATATAATTATATGTTTATATCTGAATGCCCGTCGATACATTTCATATATATATATATATATATATATATATATATATAGAGAGAGAGAGAGAGAGAGAGAGAGAGAAAGATTACATTTTCATGTTTCCACATAACATTTCATAAGGATATATATTTTTTTATGTATCAGTTTTTAGTATTTACTTAAACAGTGCTCGATACGTAAGTAAAACTATGTAGTGGTTTATGAAAATATATTTATGGCAATAAAGCTACACGGACGCTCCCGCGTTTAATCCCGGTGGGAGAGGGAATTGTAGTCTGAAGATTCCTCCTGGGGATGAAACATGGGAGGCTCTGTGTAGCTTAATTGCCATAAATACATTTTCGTGACTTACTATATATATATATATATATATATATATATATATACACACGCACATATATATATACACATATATATGTATATATATATACATGTATACATATACATATATACATGTATACATATACATATACATATATTCATGTATACATATACATATATACATGTATACATATACATATGTATACATTTACCCATATACATGCACACATATATACACGTATACATATATATATATAAATATATATATATACACATGTATACATACACCCACATATATATATATATATATATATATGTGTATACATATATATACATGTATTCATATGTATATATATATATATATATACATAGATGTGTATATGTATATGTATATATATGTGTGTATATGTATATATATATGTATATGCATATGTATATATATATGTGTGTATGAGTATATATAAATATATCTATATATATGTGTGTGTATATATATATGTATATGTGAATATGTATATGTATATATATATGTATATATGTATACGTATATGTATATATATGTATATGTATATGTGTGTATATATATAAATATACATATATGTATATGTGTGTGTATATTTATATATGAAAACAATAGCATTACCCCCATACACAAAATGCCTCCCCGCAAACCATTAACACAATGCTCGATTTTTCTGCAATCTAATCATATTTGTTACCAAAAAAGATGAGGTTGCGTATCAACTGACGTTCATGTATTTATGTTGTATGTATGTACAAAAGTCTTTGTTTTATCACCGTAAAGTTATATTCTGCAAATGTGCACCTATACGTTGATCACCACGTTACGAACGGCAACGCATAGATGAGCAGGTCACATTCCGAGATGTACAGAAAACAGATGGACATATAAAGCGACAGACTGTACCCCGGGGCAATGGAAAATACCTAGAGGAAGACCAACAGCTTGTGAAGAGACGACCTCGATAGACAACTAGTTCCTAATTGGTCACACCTAGCCAGTAATAGATCAAGGTCAAAAGACCCCAGGGAGTGGTTTCCTAAACGAGGAGTGAAATACAAACACCCTGATGATGATGATGATGATGATGATGATGATGATGATGATGATGATGATGATGATGATGATGGTGGGTCTCTAGGTGTTCTTGTCGCGCAGACGTGCACATATGAATCATCGCATTGAAGAACGATACAAAACAAACAACTGTCGGATATATAGGGTGGGCCAAAATAAGGGTCCTATTTTTAAAAATTCATAACTTTTTTATTTATTGATTTAAAAAAAATTTTTTTTTAGAATAAGTAAAGGACCCCTTCCGAAGCAAGCATGAGCCGTATTAGCCCTAAGATATGTACCCTCATTTAGAAAACATTATTTTTGCTTAAAAAACTCAAAACAGTGTAAAAAACAATACTTTAGTTTTTGTAAGTTTTAAGAAGTGTTTTTCGGCTAAAATTTGTTTTGTTTATTTCAAAAAATCTCGGAAGGGTCAGTCTACACACACATCAAGTTTGGTGAGTTTAACTTTTATTTTGTGGAAGTTATTCAAATTCAAGTTATTCAAATTTAAAGATAGGACACTTATTTTGGCCCACCCTATACTTGGTTGACAAGACAGGCATAAAGTGAATTTAATTTGTACAGAATGTAGTTGGATGTGATTTACAGAAACAATAGACGGGATGGGCAGACGATTTCTTAAATGAAATCAGTTATCAAAAAGGTCGCCTCATCAAACATGAATTTACATTAGATTTGAAGCCGACCGTACTCTAGTCTGTTGGGAAGCGTGCTACGGACGTGGATTATCATGAACACAAGTATATTGTTGTAAGTGTCTTGTATGTATATTATCCGTCTAGCAGGGAGCATATATCAACGATGTATTGTTTTTTATATGTGATGTAAGTTACTTACACATCATTAACAATTCAATGCAGTTCCTCTGAATGAGATCAAACATTGACCTCTTCCAAACCTTTTGTAAAACGCTTAACTCAACCAAATTGAATATGCGGACATTTGCATGAAAAATATGTAGAAAGTTTTAAATCATACTAGAACATTATGGATCAAAACAATAGTTTGGTTGACCTTCAAGTTACATGTCATATAAATATAATGTCATAAAAGATTCATCCGCACTTTCTCTCTTACTCTATCTCTGATCCAATGATGATGTCATCGCTTTGTAACCAAATAATTAGTTTTCGCATTTTTATTTCTTTTAGTCGTAATTTTTTTTTTAAATAGCGACTATATCTGAAAAAATCCACCTTGCGTTCAACATCAATGTATCTAATTTTAAAATAATATCTATTCGAACTAATACATGTATCTCATGGCTAATACTATTAAGAAAAATGGCATTTTTCGTAAAATTAATTACAATTACATGCTAAATATTGATTAAAAAATACCATAATTTAATTATTTTGAATATTTTGTTTTTTTTTAATGATAAATATTCTCGGTCAAGTGAAATAATTGTCAGATTGATCTTTTTTAAATTAGTACAACGAATGCCATTTTAAACTTTTTTTTTTTTTTTTAATTTTACTTGTTTAGTCGAGAGGACGACATGATATGATTTGGGAACAATTTATTTTAAAATTAGAACATCGGATTTTTCCCTTAACGACTTCAGATAAATCACCAATACGTTAACGACGATTGCATTATTTTTTATTTGTGTGAAATATACCTACGGACATAACACAACTAAGCACAATGTTATACATATATTGTGAGATAAACGAAAAGCAAGATACACCAGAGAGAGATAGAAAGAGATAGAAATAGAGAGACAATGAGAGAGACAGAGTGAGAGATGATATTTTATTATTTTCCCGACTGGTAATTTATGATATACTATCTATTATTTATCTCTTTGTACTCAGTTTAAATGGAAAGTCAGTTCTTTTTTCGAGAAGCCAGCATACTAGGATAAGCGCACTCTGAGCTACAAAAATGCCAGAGCAGCCCCTTCAGATTCTGGGGCCCTTCAGGTGATTAGCAATAAAATAATCTCTTTTCAGAGAGAAAATAAAGCCTGGGAGGATTGACATCTTTGGACTAAACAGAAGTATAGCTAATTCAGAAAGCCACACATCCACTATCAGACTGATTTGTTTCAGAAGTCTATGACACAACATTCTCTCGCAAATAAGGCACATGAGAAAAGAAAGATTTAGAACGGCATTATCGAGCAAATTATTAATATTTCTGTGTTTTATTCGCAATGATCAACTGTAATAATGTACTTCCTTGTCATTATTAGAAATGTGCACACATGATCGCTGTCAATGTGTTTTAAATTTACATGTGCATAGTTATGTGTGGTGGGTGCATGTGGCCGCATGTTTTTGATAAAAATTACACGTGTTGGTATTTCTGCAAATGTCTATATTGCCAATAGAATTCGTATGCGATCCACTGTGTCTGAATAAGTGTTTAACTGTTGGCTTGTAGAGAAGATTCTATTGGTGTGGGTAATTGTTAAATACTAAGTCTACGCCCGTTAGTACTTATTTTATTATATACATTCGAAGATAAACCTTTAGCGTATCAACAGAAAAATAAAAGTCAGACGAATACAGTTAGCTGTTTTTGTGGGGGTAGAGCATTGGCCCATGCATGTACACGAGCTAAAAGAAATTACGTCACACGAAATAGAATATGTGCAAAGAGTTGAGAGGCCAAGCTACTAGACATCTGTAGCCGTCGATTATATTTTCTTCCCGTCACCAGTAGAGAGGAAGGCAACGTCAACAGACTAATAAATGACTCTTCTCCAAATTTTGTATTTAGTGAGAATTTATGTGACAGCAAGTTCAAACCGGGTGTTCGAATACTCTCCGCTTCTTCGATAACAGTTGCAAACCTATTTTTGTACTCAATAGCAGTTTAGCGTTTGTTTCTGGGTGATAAATGCCGTAGTTTACCCTAGAATTCGGTTGAAAATAAGCTTTCAAAAATTGATAATAAAGTTTTAATATTTTCCGTGCCCTTTCAGTGGAATACTAGATAGTGGTCTTTCTCATCGGTCTTTGAATACTTACAGACATTTCACGACCATTGTGTGTGATACTAACCAAATCTGGCGCCAAGAGCTGTTGTTTATTTATTTTTTTTGAAGTGTTATATTTCCACTGGTACTTATTATTATTATTATTATTATTATTATTATTATTATTATTATTATTATTATTATTATTATTATTATTACTATTATTATTATTATTATTATTATAATTATTATTATTATTATTATTATTATTGTTATTGTTATTGTTATTGTTATTATTATTATTATTATTTTTTTTTTTTTTTTTTTTAATTTATTTATTTATTTATTTATTTTTTTTACTAACTAATAGTTCTCAAACATGTCATCACCAGTGATTGTTCAATGAAAATCACCGGTAGTCTTTCTTTAGGTCAAAGTTACAATAAGTCTCCCCAGGTTTTCAGTACCCGCTATCTCTTACGATAACTATTGCAAATAACGTAGCGTTATGACAACGAACGCTTTCAATCGATTTCTCGCTGTCAACGACAACTTGTATGCTCTGGAATTTGGGTGACAATAAGCCTACCCACATGATCCCAGTATTCTCTGCACTCTTCCAATGGAGGTCTGATTAGTGTTTTCCCTCCTCGGTCTTTTCATCCTCGTTGACCCTTCACGCCTAGTGTGTGTCGTATAATCCTCGGCTGGGTTTCTTGTTGTGGTGTACTTTCTGTGTTTTTGTTTTCTTCTTATTGCAACTTGCATGTGCCTGGTTACATTTGAATTATCATTATTATTACTATTAGTATTACTATTATTGTTATTATTATCATCATTATTATCATTATCATTATTATTATTAGTCATAGTAGGAGTAGTAATGTTTACTCACTCGGACTTTTCATACGAGACATTATCAGTAAGTGTTCTCTCGCAAAAACAAATAGCGTTACCGCGAATTTGAGTAACGTTATTTCTCCCTTAATGTGCAAAACTGTTCGCCTCGTTCGATAACACTTTGCGTTATTGGAACAGCAGTTTACCATTGATTTATAGCTGACAACAACTGTTGGCTTTTTCTGGAATCTGTGTGGTAATAAGACTCACCAACATTCGTGTACCCTTCGAACCCTTCCAGTGTAAGTCTGGTTGTCATTCTCCACCTACTTCTGAATGTTACAGACTATGTTGTGTTCTACAAACAGACGCTGACGCCACTGTTCTTAGGGAATAATCAATTGATGTGATTTCTGCAGTTTCAGTTCCTTTGGACTCGTGCACTGGTGTTGATAAGCTGTTTGTTCTATTTCTAGCTCAAGTTAGCTGTAGTAGATCGGCATTCGCTTGTGATGTTGTTTGGGTTCTGAACTCGAGAAATTTCACAAAAATATGTCGTGTTTCGTAATCATTGTCATCCGTTATAAATGTATCCTATTCTGTTTTTAAACATTTTCTAGCGCTCCTATAATTATTGGTATTCCAGTAAATTGTTACTGTTCAATATTTTTTCAGATCACTTATAAGTGTCATGTACTATCTTTCTTTTCTGTATCCTTTACCATTACACTCTTGGTTGCTGGGATTATTATTATTATTATTATAATTATTATTATTATTATTATTATTATTATTATTATCACACTGGTCATCGTCAGTGATCGCCCTCTGCAGACAACCTGTGGTATTCCCTGGAGTCTGAGTGACAACAAGTCTCCTCAGACTTCCAGTATGCTCCACCTCTTTTCGTTCATCACCGCTGATGACCTTGCGGTATAGCAACAGCCACCTACCAACGATTTCCCGCTGTTAAAAGCCATGTGTTCCACTCCGGGGCCCGAGTTGCAACAAGCCTCCCCAAGGTCCCAGAGCTGTCCGCGCTCTTCCAGTGGAGGTTTAATTTGCGCTTTCCCTCCTCGACCCTTTGTCCATAATTTTCGTAGCGTTAGCCTATGCTTGCGCCTCTCTCGTGCGGTTGTATTTTCCCCGGTTCTGTTGTCTTGTGCTTCCATGTGTTTTTTCTCCATTCGTTGCTTATGTGGGTTAGTTTCCGCATTTGAGGACATTTCTCAGGATTGTAGCTGTTTTGATCATTACTGTCCTTTGTATGATCTCAGTTATCCCTTTGATTCCTATTTCTCCTAGTCTTTTCTCCATGTTTCTGGGGACTGTTCCTAGTGCTCCTATGATTATTGGTGTTATACTGACTTTCTTCATGTTCCATATTCTTTTCAATTCTCTGGCAAGTTCAGTATATTTGCTTCTTTTTTCCGTCTCTTTCATCTTTACTCTAGTCTGCTGGAACGGCAATTTCAACTATTTATCATGATTTTTCTTTCTTGTTGATTATTATCATATCCGGTCTCTTTGCTGTTATGGGTTTGTCTGTTTGTACATTCATATCCCATATGATTGTGTGTTTTTCGTTTTCTAGTACAGTTTCTGGTTTGTGTTTGTACCGTTTTTTGCATATTCGAAATTCAGTTGTTTGCACATTACCCGGTGTACTTCTTTCCCCACGCTGTCATGTCTGTTCTTGTATTCCCTTTGTGCTAGCTTGCTGCATTCACTTATTATATGATTTATCGTTTCGTCTCTTTGTGCACACAATCGGCATTTGCTGTTTTCCTGGGTTTTATCTATCTTTGCTTTAATAAAGTTTGTCTTAATCGCATTGTTCTGTGCGGCCGTCAGCAGAGATTCCGTTTCTCTGTTCAAGTGTCCTTTTCTTAGCCATGCCCATCTGTTTTCATTGGCTTCATCGCTTGTGAGTCTTTTAAAGCGTCCATGTAGTTGTTTTTCTTCCCACTTTTCCTTTCTTGTCTTTTGGTTTCTGGGTTCAGTGCTTGTTTGTTGGGCTGGTGTCTCTTGCTGTGGTGATCAGTCTTTTCGTGTTCTGGATTACATATTTCTCCAGCTCTCTTTTTGTGTCTTCCCCACAGTCTTCTATACTTACCAGCCATCTACCTCCTTCATTTCTTTTCATGTAGAGTCTGTCCGTATCGTCTTTTGGGTGCAATGCATTGTGCATAGTCATTAGTTTTCTAGTCCTTTGGTCAAGGTGCCTGAGTTCTTCTTTGGTCCAGCCTATAAATGGTCCAGAGTATCTTATTAGTGATACAGCCCATGTGTTTATCCCTTTTACTAGGTTTCTGCTATATAGTTTAGTTTCTAAGAGTTTTCTTGTTCTTCGTAGATATTCTTTTCCAATCTTCTCTTTCATTTCTGTATATTTGATTGTGTCTGCTTCCAGAACTCCCAGGTATTTATAACTATCTTGTTCTCCTAGCGCCCTCATCTCCTCTTGCTTGGGGAGTTCTATACCTTCTGTCGTCTCCAGTTTTCCTCTTTTGATCTCTAGTAGTGCACATGTTTCTATTCCAAACTCCATTTGGATATCCTGGCTGAATATCCTGGTTGTGTTTATCAGCTTTTCCAGTTCTTGTTTGTTTTTTGCAAACAGTTTAAGGTCATCCATGTACATCAGGTGGTTTATTCTTTGTTCTGTATCCGTACACCTGTATCCGGCATCACACTTTCTGAGTATGTAGTTGAGTGGCATCATGGCTATTATAAACAATAGTGGTGATAGAGTCACCTTGAAAGATGCCTCTCTGTATTTTTATCTCAGACAGGTATTGTCCTCCGGCTGTCAGTTTTAGTCTCCATGTTTCCATTGCTTTCTGGATGAGATTAATAATCCTGTCTGGTATCTTGTATATTTTTAAGCATTCAATTATCCATGTTTGGGGGATTCTGTCGTAGGCTTTCTTGTAGTCAATCCATGCCATGGTTATGTTCTTTTGTCTGCTCTTCACCTCCTTCAGGGTATTTTGATCAATGTATAGTAGATCATGTGCCCCTCTTTGTCCTTTCCGGCATCCTTTTTGTTCCTCGGGGAGAAGTCCACGTTTGTCCCGGGATTGGTAGATTTGTTCTCTAAGTTGTGCTGTGATAATTTTCCACATTATTGGTAGACATGTTATCGGTCTGTAGTGGCTGAGGGTTGTTCCTTTGTTGGGGTCTTTTTGTATTAATGTTGTTCTTCCTTCCGTCATCCATTCTGGTATGTCTGTTTTGCGGATACATCCACTCAGTTTCTGCGCTAGTCTTTCATGCAGGGTCGTGAAATTTTAAAACCAGTATGCATGTATTCCATCGTGGCCTGGTGCTCTCCAGTTTGCCATTTTTCTTAGGGTTTACTTGATCGTTTCTTTGTTGGTTTCTGTTTCGGTTCCTTGTTCGATTTCCTGCTGTTTATCTTTCATGTTTTTTCAACCATTGGGCATTCTTGTTGTGCTTTATTTGTTCTTCCCATATCTTGCTCCAGAATTGTTTTGTTTCTGTTGGGTTCGGTTGCTCTTTTGTTGTTTTTTCTCCATTTACGTTTTTGTAAAACTGGCTTTCATTGTTTTCAAAGGTCCTGTTCTTTTTGCTCTGTTCTGATTTGTACCTGTATCGTCTCAGTCTTCCTTCTATTGCTGCTATCCTTTGTTTTATTCCTTCATGTTTCTCATTTAGTTTTTCCTTGCGTTTCTGATTTTTGTTTCTAAATCGTTTCATGTCCTCCTTCCTTCTGTTCACGGTTTTAGCTTCTTACCGAAGTTTGGTGATCTGGGTTTCCAGTCTGATTTCCTATCCAAGTTTTGTCGGTGCTCTCTTGTGTCCATTCTCTTCGTTTCTTAATTTCATACTTACCGATTTCGCCCCTGCATACATCAGGTATTTTTAGGTCTGTAATAATTTATGTTGGGATGTGTGTGTAGAGTCTGTTTACTCTTTCTGTTTCTGCTTGTAACTTCTTCGCTACTTCATTCCTGAGAGATGGGAGTTTTGTTTTGTTTTAGTTTGTTTTGTTTTGTTTTGTTTTATTATTATTATTATTATTATTATTATTATTATTATTATTATTATTATTATTATTATTATTATTATTATTATTATTATTATTATTATTTGTACTCACTAGGAATTATCACACAGGTCATCGTCAGTGATAGCTCACCGACTACAATAGTGGTGTTCCCTGGAGTCCGAGTGAGAACAATCCTCCACAGATACCCAGCACTCCCCACCTCTTTTCGATAACCAGCGCAAATGACCTTGCGTCATAGCAACAATCGCTTACTATTGATTTCTCGCTGGTAAGAACAATTCGTCTTTTTTCTGTTAGTATGTCAATATGCCTCCCCAAGGTCTCAGCACTCTCAGCACTGTCTCAGCTCCAATTTGGTCTTCTAATCCTCCTCGACCCTTTTCAAATATTTCAACCTAAGCCGGCAACATCTTATGATATATCTCGTTCAGTTCGTGGTGTTTTCCTGTTGTTTTGTTTACTTCTTGTACGTGCATGTGAATGGTTACCATTTGTAGCTTATGTTTCCTCATTCGATGATCTTCCTTAAGATTGCAGTGTATTGATCATTGCCCGCTTTTGTAATATCTCAGGGATCCCTTTGATTCCCCCATTTTGATCAAGTTTTTGGGGATTATTCCCAGTGCTCCCACGATTATTGGTAGTATACTGACTTTCTTACTGCTCCATATCCCTTTCTATTCTCTTACAATTTCCGTGTATATGCTTCGTTTTTTCCGTCTCTTTGATCTTCACTCTGTAGTCTGTTGGAACGGCGAAGTCTACGAGTTTGCAAGATTTTTCTTTCTTGTCGATTATTATTATTATTATAATTATTATTATTATTATTTTTATTATTATTATTATTATTATTATTATTATTACTTATACTTATGAAATAATAATAATTATTATTATTATAATAATTAGTATTATTATTATAATTATGATTATTACTATTATAAGTGTGAATTATCTGGCAAAAATGATATATTACTAAAATAGTCATTCAAAATCTTAAAATTGTATCAGTAATTTATTATTGCATATATTAATTATTATTACTATAATTTCCGATGACATAAAAAAATGAAACACCGATCCTGAGTTGGGAATTACTTTCCATTGAATCTAAGCCGGCGGAATATATATATATATATATATATATATATATATATATATGTGTGTGTATTGTGTGTGTATTAAGGCAGCGTGCTTTGATTAATATAAGTATTCTTAAGCATAACAGAATTATCCGCGTGATCATATCGTCCTTTTTTCATGTCCATAATAATGTTTTAGTGTAAAAGAGAAGAAATAATAAATATTCCATAACTGTCACGAGCACTTTCAAGTCTTCCTCGAACCATCTTCAGGTTGCAATAATTCAGTTTGAATGAAAATTATACAACTTCTTCTGAAACTGCACGTTTTTGTTGTTTTGACTTCGACGATTTCACATGGCGTACTACTTAAAAATATATTTCTTTCTCCAGGTTTTTCTTATGTGGTTATTGCCAATTAAATGGTACATCTAAAGTTGTAGTGATACACATGGAACATTCATTATATTTTAAATAAATAAGAGTATTTAGAAAAACGAAAAGAGTATAATAAAGCAGGTGATCATGTTATATCAAACAATGTTTGGTTGCGCACACATAATTAGGGGTGGACTTAGATGCCTACTAGAAACCAGCCTCGGGTGTCTTTGGTCTCTCTATACAGGGGTTTGTCAGAGAGGCTGACATAATGATACTTTTTATCTGACCAAAATTTCAAATATTCAAAAAAGGATATGCTGACTCCTAAAGCCATCCAGCACGTCTCCCAAATTGCAGACGGATACACTCCCTCTATTAATAGAGGACAGTATCGAATTTTGAATTAGAAGCCGCTGACAATGAGGAAATGAACGATAAAAAATATGAATGAAAACCAAAATAAATACTGGCAGGCCGGCACCAATGATGAAGAAGACCAATTAACCCGTACATACACCAGGCGGGAAAAAGAAAGCAATGGTGTGAGCCTTCCTGTCTCTAGAAATGGAGCTGAAGCAATGACAGAGGCCAACCAGAGTAAGCCATCAGGCCCTGAGACAAAAAGTCCTGTCCCCCTATCTCTATCATATGCAACAACAACAACAAAAAAGAAACAGAAAGGGGTCATAAGCCCAACCATGGACTGTTGCACAAAATAATGTACTATTGTTTTTCTACACCTACTCAAAGTTTGAAAAGTAGAGCAAAACAGCCAATGAAATCTTGGCCGATAAGATTCAAGAATCTACCATCCCTGAATAATATATATATATATATATATATATATATATATATATATATATATATATATGTAAAAATAAAAATAGAATAAAGGATAAGCAATTCAACAACTAGCAAAAATAAAATCAAATACTCATGTTGTAGAGTTCTACCGAAATATTTCAGTCGTTTAAAATACGACCATTCTCAATCGGAAAAGTTTTCAAATTTATACAAAGAATGCGATTGGAAGAAATAGTCACATGCAACAAACAACAGAAAGGAAGAAAGAAAGGGAGAAATGTTAAAAAAAAGAGAAAGAAGATGTAGAAGAAGAAGAAGAAGAAGAAGAAGAAGAAGAAGAAGAAGAAGAAGAAAAGAAGAAAATGAAAGAGAGAAAAAAATCAGCAATTGACTGCTGAACGCTGATTGAAGAAGAAAAAGAAGAAGAAGAAGAATAAGAAAGAGAGAAAAATCAGCGATTGACTGCCGCATGCTGATCGAAAACGTCAAGTGGATGACAAAGGATATATATATATATATATATATATATATATATATATGAAATACACTCGACTACGAATCAGTGGCGATTTGTAAACCAGGTTCGTGCCCTCCGACCGACGTGAATTAACATCCCCTACATCGAAGATTGCGTAAGCATGCCACATCGATGTGTGTAGGTAAACATAATTAATATTTACTTTAAAATAAAATCATAGCTTCCTTTTACTAGGATAAGTGCACTATGATAGAATTTATAAACAAGCAGTAATACTATGGCTTAAAAGCGAGATTACAACCCCGTTGTTGTTGAAACACTCTCCAGTGCTCGCTGTACGCGCCCGTCGATTTGGTGTTTATAGATTTGAATCCCTCCATAGTGTCATGTGAATTTTCGCCGGTCATGGGGATGACACTCGACTATAGATAAGTGGCGATTTGTAAACCGCGTCCGTGCCCACCGATCGACGTGAATTAACATCCCCTATACTAGAGATTGCGTAGGCATCAACCATCGATATCTGTAGGTAAAAATCATTAATATTTACTTAAATATATATATATATATATATATATATATTATTCCTTATTATGGAGTGGAAAATTATTGTTTTTATAATTATTATTGTTTTTATAATAATTATTATTATTATTATTATTATTATTATTATTATTATTATTATTATTATTATTATTATTATTATTATTATTATTATTATTATTAAGAAAACAATTTTCTGAACAAACAATGTAAATATAAATAAGCGTATTTTCGGTACATATTATACCTGTTTTAGCAATAGTTATGAACTTTTATTCCTATCGGTGTTCGTGATGTGGTTATTATCAGCATCGTTCTGGACGAATTCAAACCGGTGGTTGATATAATTTGTTCGTCCTCTTGGGATGTTGCTTTCATCTGGACGAATGTTGTTTTATAATAAGCGAAGCGATCTGAATACCCAGTAGAAACGTTTGAGACGTCAACCTAGTCTGTTTGACATGACAGCTCAGAAATGACTTTTGACATACGCTTTTTTTATCAATCCCACTGTCCCAAATTGCATCAGGCAATTTTCACTCAACCTTTCTCTAGCGCCATCCAGCCTTTTATGATTCGGTACTGTCTTTGGAGACCCATTATGTTTTTGCTGTGATGCTTGATATTTTTCTTCATTCAAATATTACAATAAAATGAATTATACTTGTCACAGACCGGTCCATCTTTATGCTTTCTATGACATAGTTTTGAATAAAAGAAAGCATAAGTCGTACCTTGAAATTGAAAAGAAATATTCGGCAAATCATTTGACTTAGACTTCTAGAATGTACCGGGGTAAGTTATATACATAGAAAGGACACACATAAATAGAACTTCGCACATATGATGCATACATCTTAAAGACTGTGTCTTTTGTCGACGGCCAGCACTCGGAGCCGGACAAAGCAGAAGTTAATGTTGGTAATATCGAAATTGAATATATATATATATATATATATATATATATATATATATTGTCAATTCTTATTCAATTTCGATGTTTCGTACTTCTACTATATATATATATATATATATATATATATATATATATATATATATATATATATATATATATATGTGTGAATACTCGAATTTTCTTCAAGAATCAGGTGCGTACCGGATAAATGATTAAGTAATATTCAGTTCTAAGTGACACTCTTCCAGGGGTTGAATGTCCAATAATCACTGCAGACGATAATAAGAATACAATTGCTAATTTATCTTACCCGGTCTAATTGACGGACCGAAAGCCAGTTACCGCCGCGAATTAAATAAAGTGTCTCTTCCGAAATTCCACACAGATTCCCGAGTTCGAGAGATAGGTGCCCGAGTTCGCTGAGGTTACATCAGCCAAAACCTTGTGCGAAGAACACTCAAGATGAGAACAGTAGTCTGAATGATGGAAATAATTTTAATAATACACATTTTCAATCTTTATATCAGAAATTCCATGAAATGGTTGATATTCATCGATTTAGAATATCGATGTATCTATCATATATTACCATTGAAATAAGAACGCATGCACATTATCTTTATTTATTCGCAGAATTAGACAGACGGTTGGTTTTAAACGTAGGGAAAATCAAGCTCACCAAAAGATTAGTACACCAATTTGAAAAAAAATGGCTGTTTCAAAGGATTTCGCTTTTACTGACTAATCACAGATGTGAAAAAACAACAACAACAGAACAGGTACTACATTTCTACCAAGCACAAATTACCAAAGAAGCATTAGTATTGTCAGGGTTTCAGAAAAGTCATAAAAAACGTCATTCTGAAAGCGGATTTGATCAGTATTAAATCGGAGAAAACATCGGCATTAATGTTTTTAACAGTTTATTGAGTGATTATTCCATTAATGAGAGAGAAGAAATAATCGATATTACAACGCTAGGCAGACACCAGTCCTCATTAGTAATGATGATAACGTTGGCAATTTAGTTCCGTATACATAATAATTTATATGAACCTAAAATGTAGGTAAGGATACACACTTTTAACTATAGTTACTTATTTCTGTGATCTTAATCGGATGTAAATGATATTAAACTTGTATGAACTAATTTAATAAAATGCACTCAATTATAAGCTCAAATTCATAAAAAAGTTGGATGGTGATCGCTTGCTGTGAATACTCGCAGACTTGGTATTAACAAAGTTAAATTCCTCCTAAATTCCAAGTTGATTTCTGATGGCGAACTGGTAAGTCTCTTTACTGCGAATCAGTGGCGATTTGTGATCGAAGTTCGAGGCCTTCGACCGTCGGGAATCAGCTTTCTGCACTGAAGATTGCGTAAGCATGAAACATCGATGTTTGTGAGTAATAAATAATTCATATTTATATATATATATATATATATATATATATATGTATATATATATATAGAACTAGATGAAGTGAAAGAATGAAATAAGGTGCGAATCAAATTTTATTCGAATTCAAAGTTCAAGCAAACTACTTTAAAGTCCTTACCTCATGAGTTTTCAAAGAAAATCTTCCTATCAGAGGATCATTACCGCAATGACATTACTGCAGGTAATAAAATTAAACTTTGAAAATATATAAAAATATCTTTATAAAATACCTAAAAGTATAAACACATAAATATATCGGCCGAAAACATACTTTTTTGTTAAACTTATACAGTTGATCCAAATGAACACAATGTATATCCCTTTGCAAAGAAATATAGTTATATGCTCTTAAAACGGTATCCCGATAGCGATCGGCTAGAAATGGGTGATAAGTTTACGGTTAATTTATGTGCAAAACTTGAAATTCTGAAATAATTGTTTTTCTTTTTCCAACACGTAATCGCCTAAAAAAGTTATAATCACATGTATATTTCAGATAGTATTATTTATTTAGTTCAATACTTATATAAATATTTTTTTTAAATTTTCTTCAAAAAGCACATATAAAAAGTATACACTTTTAATTTCATGGGAGACATCGTTGCTTTCACCGCTAAGAAAACAATACGAAACTAATAGAAAAAAGATACACATATTTGGCGGTTAACATTTTCAAAATACCCAAGAGTTAATATCTTCAATATAGCCATTTTTTTATTTTGTTCATTAATAACGATTATTTTTAATTTGGCATTTTTTTTTATTTTGCTTTCTTTCATCTCAATGTTTGTCTTTAGTTATCAGTTTGCCCTTTTTTGGTATTCTTTCCTGAAAAGTGTTGCTTTAAAACCTAATTATCACTTTTTTATGTGTCTATTAAACGTCACACAGCTCTGTTTCTATGGAGCTGGTCTGTTAAATTTGCATATTTAGAATAAACACATCGAGCGCTATCTTACTATTTTTCCATCTTTAAATTATATTTATAATTTTAAAAGTTATGTTGACTTAAATGAGAAGCGTTACTCAATTGGCCTTTTGGGTAAGATCAAAGTGTAGTATCTGTTCCGATGGATACTGCACCCCATAGATTGGTATTGTCTTGGCCTTCGGGGCTTGATTTACGCCGGTCTATGGGACTGTCCTGTGCAGTTCAATGAGGTCCACCCTCCCAGGCTTCGCCTCTCCTCTTTGGGGAGGAGTAAGTTTATTGCTTACTGTCTGAAACGCCCCTACCGGGGAATGCCGACGGGGCTGCCCAGGCAATTTTTAAACCCAACTTTCCCGACCCGACTTTGGGTCACATCTTACTTGTGGGAGTAAGATAAAAACTGGCCTTGTGCCTAACTCCTGGAAAGGAGTAAATCAATACTCAATTTGCATTTTTATCAATTAAAACTGCTCAACCCTTCCATATCTTCAACTCCTTTCGAGATATCTATATTTTTAGATTCCTTGTGCTGTTTGCTACATTTTGGGTATGAAAATAAATATTTGTTTTTAATAAAACATTATGGTCATTCAAAGTCAATAGGGGGAAGCGCTATTCTACACGCTGATGGCCACACATATTTTGAATAACTTTCTTTCTTTGGACCAGATTTTAATTTTGTTATGTTCAAAAACGGCTTTTAGACTAGTCAATTCTAGTTAAAAAAAACAGAATGAAGTTTGGATAACAACTGAATAAATGACAAGCCTAAGAATTTTTCACGATTGGTGTGTGAATGCTATGGAAACAGCACACAAATAGAATAACATTTCAAATGTAATGAAAGCAAAATCCATAAGTAAAAAGGAATTAGTTATTCTTAAAGGAAAATATTTTGTTAATTATTTACATTTGTGGACAGTTCTCACTAAAGAACAATAAATATTACGATATGTACCGTTTTACAGTGTTGTCATTTATAGTAAAGTATTGTTTATATGTATAAAACCAATGACCGAAACGAACAAATACTTTTTTGTCAGGCAAACAAAATAGGAAATTAATATTTTGCGGTTTGTTTGAATGAAACATTCCTCACTCAAGTGTGTTTAATACTGACTTACTACAGTTACAGACACGTTTCTCCGAGGGGGTCAACTAGAGATAATTTCCATCGAAATCGGAAACTGTAAGATAATGAAGAGTGGCAAAAAGGAATCGTGTTTAGTCCATTGTGGGTGGGACGTCGAGAAAGAAATAAAGGCTACTTGATAACTGTAAAAAGGAAAAGGTTCGGCAGTGCAAAAGGAACTTAAACAACGATGGTTTCAAAAACGCGAAGAAGCGAAACGCTTGGTGATCGGACTATCGATGTACCGGAAGAATGCGAGTTTTGTGTCCGCTGACTAAAAATACGGAATGAAGGAATCCCCTGACTTGTACTTCACCAAAGCGCTTGTAGAACAATTGCTTCAGTTCACGCTCGGATAGACAATGCAGAGCAAATTACTTTCCAATCGAATGTATATACGAATGATTTTCTAGCGTAAAGCAAGTCTGTGACCTCAGCAAGAAAAAGACATTCATGAGACAAAAGTATGTCAAAAGATTGTTTAATATGTGTGCGTAGCCGGTGTAAACCATCCGGTAATGGCAAATAAAGATCACCAAAGTTTTTTCATATACGTACTGTTCTTTGTCATTCTTGTTGGACCTTAACGGGTACCCTGAAAGAACGGGTAATGCAACAAAACCACATACATTAAAATCTGTTTCAGTGATCATCATATATAAACCGGTTTTAACCAGTTTTACAAAATCACCTTCGAAGCCTAATATCAATACACAAAAGAGGAATAACTACTGCGATACGGGTCAGATATATAGAGGGGAACATGAAACAGGAATTAGGAAGCTATCTGTTTTCTTCACATTACATTTGAAGTTCTGCAAATTGTATGGTCGAGAAACGATGTTGGGAGATAATTCTAAAAAAAGGATCCCGAAAAAAGAACTCATTAAAGTAAACAACCTTCCGAAATCTAGGGACCTCAAAAGAGAAATGGTGTGATTTTACTGCAGGTCAGGTAAGTCAAGTATATTTACATTTGATTGGGGGGGGGGGGGGGGTACAGGAGCAG
>OY744517.1:26559385-26571885 GCA_963556195.1 Sepiola atlantica | reverse complement strand
TTTAAAGGTTGTTTTGTTATTCGATTACATTTACTAATTAAATATAATTACTTTAAAATAACACAACACAAAATAAAACAACAGAAGGAAAGATATGCTGATCGATGGATTCAGCCCGTTTATAATTTAAAAAAAAAACACATCTTATCTAGACTATTCGGAGTAGTATTCTCATCCTGGATGCTGCTCTCATAACATTTGAGTCGAACTATCATGCTACCTTCTTCAGATGCATTTTGTCGAACTCAAGAATCTATACGGAATTTCAAACTACATAATTTATTTCATCCGTTGGTATATATATATTCTTCGTTCCATTAGCCATGACCGGGTAAGTGAAATATAAACCTGACATATCCAGTAGACTGTCACTTGGAGCTGAGTTTGAATTAAGACCTTAGATGCTTGCACGACGTTCGAATATAAGATTCCAGAGATGCACCTAAATAAAGTTGGATATTACATCGGCCGAAAGGTTGTGAGAATAACATGTTGCTTTCGCTTGAATTAGTCGCCCTATCAGCTCCGAAACATAAGCCTGTCTTGTTATTTGATGATATTTATGAAACGAGTTATATGTATGTTGTATATTGCTGCTAACGTAGCAGAAGAGTGATGAAACCTAACGTATTAAAATATAATGATATATATATAATTATAATATATATATATATATATATATATATATATATATATATATATATATATATATATATATATATATATATATATATATATATATGTATGTGTGTGGTGTGTGTGTGTCTGTGTGTGTCGGGGTGGGGGTGACCCCACCGTGTGCCGCGGAGTGTGACTTAGGATGTGTGGGCCTTGGTGAGTCTTCGGAAGAGGTGTTACGTATTGCCCACGGCAGAACACCAGGTCTCCTCACCAAACGATGGTTACATGCCCTTTGTCATAAAAAGGTCATACCCGGTAGGGTATTTGCTCGGCTTGCATGCTGCGTTACTCGGCTTCAGTGGTTCTCTCTAGAGAAGTAATTATCTGCTGGCTCGGAACGCAGTGCTACAATCGAGCGTTATGTATTAATTGAACAACCCAATTATGTAATATATGAAAAAAATATATTCATTTTTTGTGGAACAATTTACATATATAAAAAACATGAAGTTGAGTGGAGTTTTGCGAGTATGTAAAACATTCGTTTCGTCACGTGCTTATCGAACTCCGACTGTAATATTTCGCTTGTTAAGAACTAATCAAGAAATAGAGAAAAAGGATGCACAAGATACCCCACATTGTGCTGAGTTCCAACCCGCCCTGGTGACAGGTGATCTGACCCTTGTAATCCGGCTTGTGTCACTAGCATTGGTGATATTTCAACTGACATACGTTAAACAAAAAAGCTCTATACACGTATAACTTTTGTAAATTATTTACCAACAAATTTACAGAGTAGATGAGAGCAGAAGAAAATGGTAAACGACCTTAGCATGTAGCGGTTTACGGTGTGTTTTGTGTTTTCGTCTGTTGATGTTTTGGTGATCGTCTCGGGTCGAATTGACTATTTATTGGATTGTGTTCGCGGATTTTTTTTTCTTATGATCGTAGATTTGTTGTGTCTGTAGTAACTCTGGGACTTATCTCTGGTTAGTCGGCGCCAAATGTGATCCGATCATTTGTCGTGGTCGATCTTGGTCGCGTTACCACTGTGGAATAATCGCCTCGGACAGGCGATCTACGGAACGGAACAGTTGTTGTATAAATATGTTATAGCTTATTGTATATATCCACCAACACCTCATTATAAAACATTTTATTTAATTTTTGTCAGAGTTATTCATTGTGGCCGAGGGTTTTAATACCAGGCTGCGACGTCAGAGGTGAATTTGTTACTTGGTCGAAGCTTATGACCGGCAGTAATTACCATCTCCTACACTGAGGATTGCGTAAGAATAAAACACATGTGTCTGTATGTAAAAATTTTAAAAAAATATTTATATAAAAAATATTATATATATATATATATATATACAGACATTTTCCTATTCTATATATATATATATATATATACATATATATATATATATATATATATTTACATACATATATATATATATATATATATATATATAGGTATATATATATATATTTACATCCATATATATATATATATATATATATATATATATATATACATATATATACATATTTACATCCATATATATATATATATATATATACATATATATATATATTTACATATATATATATATATAAGCTGATTAGAACCCTTAATTAGGCATTATAATATTCAACACCGAGTGAGTTTTCGTAACTTTTCATTTGATTTTGTTTTTTCTATAGTTTTACTAATTTGCATACACCCTGATCACACTTTTCACTGTCATCTACTGAATCGATAGCAAACAAATTTTCCGCCTGGATAACTTTTTCGTTTTTGGACTACCATTCACCACCTGGATTGTGTTTTAATCGACTTCTTTGGCATCTTTTTTAAATTGTTTTAACATTTATGACTTGAATGAACTGTATCAGTTTAATAAAAAAGTATGTTTTGGGCCGATATATTTGATGTTTTATATACTTTTATGTATTTGATATATTTTTTATATATCTTCAAAGATTAAATTTTATTACTTGCGGTAATGGTCCTCTGAGAAGAAGATTTTTCTTGAAAACTCATGAGTTAAGGTCTTTGAGTTACTTTTCCTGAACATTGAATTCTAATAAAATTTGATTCGCACCTTATTTTATTATTTCACTTCATCTAATGTATATATATATATATATATATATATATATATATATATATATATATATATATATATATATATATATATATATATATTTATATATATAGTAAGCTATGAAAATATATGGCAATTAAGCTACACAGAGGCTCCCGCGTTTCATCCCCGGGGGAATCTTCAGGCTAAAATACCTGTGTAGCTTAATTGACATAAATATATTTTCATAGCTTTCTACCAAGCTCTACTTACGTATCGAACAATGTTGAAGAAAATAATGAAAATTGATACATACAAAATTATATCTCCTTATGAAATCTGATGTGGATACATGAAATACTAATACATATATATATATATATATATATATATATATATATATATAAGATAACACTATATATAAAATAAGATGTGCTTATTAAAAATGGTTAACATTTAAGCGAATGAATAAGTTATACATTGTGATGAAATAGCATGATTGAGGTAGACAGAGATCTAGTGGGGAAGAAATAATGTAAAAAAGCACATTTCTAGGAAGGCTATCTAGCAAATGAATATTTTTTTTTATAAAAATATAGCTTCAACAGATGCTCGTAGCTCATATGTCATGTTCCCATTATACCAGCTATGTCGCTTCGAATGTCAAGCTAACAGGCATTATAGGTATCGATTCCATGGTGTTTCGTGTTAACGGTAAAACCTTACTGAAAACAACCAATACATCTTAACCCCTAAAAACGTGTTATTTAGGTTTTATTTGTGTATATATTATTATATTTTATGAAATTAGGAAGTTTCTCATTCATGAGTTAGCGATTATATGTTTAGACAAAAATTAGAATCTAAAGTTTCACTGTGAACATTCATTTCTTCTCAAGGAAATCGTCGTGAAATTAAAGTGCATAACACTCTTCAAAAATGGTATGAAAATACCCCATAAAAGCTAGAAGTAATATGCCCGTAGATATAAGATACCATCGTATATATATATATATATATATATATATATATATATATATATATATATATATATATATATATTTGAATGTTGAATTAAATTAACGATAATTGAGTTATCGTTTAATAATAATGTATCTTGATAATATAAAGCTCCTTGCTCTGAACTTTTGATGTTCTGATAAATATTGTATCTTTACAACATGTTATACTCATCATTCATCTCTACTATATACACACACATATATATATATATATATATATATATATATATATATATATACATACATACATACATATATATGCTAATCAAGTCCAAATATATACATAAAATGAACATACACCAATGTTTTCAAAAGTGCTCAATAAAAATTAGAGCATTTATAAATCACATAAACAATATAACAGTCTACGCTAATTGACCAGCGTTTCAATGTTGTTACATCGCTTCACAGACTGAATAAAATTAGAATATAAAACAAACGTTTTTAAAAAATCGCATCCGTTTTTATTTCTGGCGACGATTTGAATGCAGGTTGTTTCTAGTTTTTATTTTTATTAATTCTCTGAAGAGATGTGACACCATTGAAATGCTTGTTGATTAACCTAGACTGTAATACGACTTATGTAATTTTATATATATACGATTAGTCACACTGACTAGTCATAAACAACTAAGAAGTACTCGCTTGATAACTAATATATATATATATATATATATATATATATATATATATAGAGAGAGAGAGAGAGAGAGAGAGAGAGAGAGAGAGAAAGAGATAATTGTTTCTATATATACGCATATATAGATATGGATCATATGAAATTTATATATACATAATTTATTTCACAAGTGCAGTGCGCATATAGGTATTATATTTTTCTTATTAATTCTATCGCGAATTAAAGACAAACTTTTCGGTGTAGCTTATTTATATTATACTGATCATACATACATACATAAATATATACGTATATATATATACATATATATATGTGTGTGTATCATTATTTAATGTTTATACATACCCTATTACATAATGTATAGTGTAGATATTTTCAGTATTTACTTACACAGTGCTCTATAACTCAGTAGAGCTTAGTAGTATGCATATGAAAATATATCTACGGTAAGAGGGGTGAATATGTATATATATATATATATATATATATATATATATATATATATATGTATATATATATATATATATATATATATATAAAGACATGTAGTGCATGGTTGCAGATTCAAAGTATATCTGTGAACCGGGTTCGCATCCTATGACATTTTGAGATTGTTATATCCCTGCGCTGATGAAGGCAACACGCTTGAAACAACGTCGTGCGTAGGTAAATATTAAACATAATTTTAATATTATATGCTCCGTGCAAGTAAAATTTAAAGATGAGCACTGTCGGAAAGATTAAAAATAAATATTCACGTAAACGTGTCAGTGCAATGCTCCGAATCTGTCGTTGAGTGCTATCGAATGTTTAAATGTGTATACTCGCCGCTTTCAGTGTAAGCATCACTAAATTTATCCGTTATAATGTAACACTCGGTCGGAGCCGAATGGGACTTGGTGAACGCCTACAGATTCAAGGTGTATCTGTGAACCGGGTTCGCATCCTATGCGCGTCTGAGATTGTTATTACCCTGTGATGATGAGATTATACGCTGGAAAAAAAGTCGTACGTAAGAAAAAAATTAAAAATAATTTGATATTATATATATATATATATATATATATATATATATATATATATATATATATATATATATATTTATATATATATATATATATATTTATATATATATATATATATATATGTGTGTGTGTTGTTTTATAGCCAGGATTTACAGATATATTTTCCCATATATCTACATACCTTAAGTGTGGTATCTGTATATGTTTATGTATGCATATGTTTATGCTTTACTTATAACCCAAGTAACCGATTAGTATCAATTTTAGAGCACAACTGCAAATTCAATAGAGTCCGAATTCGGACTTTTTCACAAGAGTCATTATCCTATTTGTTTTGTTTCTTTCGGGTATTTTAAAGAGATTTTAGGGTGCATACTATGTGTACAACATCCCATCTAAAAGTTGAAATATATCAGATTTGCTATGAATTTCAGCCATAGTAATTTGACACACATTAAACAAGATTGTTGGTGTTATTGAATTTACGCTCTAATCATGTCAAAAATAGATCAAGTTCCTGCTTTATTTCATACAGAGTATTTTATGATTGGTAAATTGCGTTTATTACGGCTTCTGGTTTATACACACTATATTAGTATAAACACGTCGTTTATTTCTTTGAGAGAGAAAATATAGTGATTTCTACATATACAGTCGAAGAATGAATCAATACATTGTTACGTAAACGACACGGATATGATGAGTACACTCCAGAACAAGTATATACGTAAAAAGCAAAAAATAAAACCTTTCAGAACTATAAACAATAAAGATTCGTAATCATTACATGGATACAAGACTGCTACAATACAGAATGACAGCGCTCTTTGGCCAAAAACAGCTGGGCACGAGTTGTTACAAAGAAGAATAACTTAACTATGCCATATGTTAGTATAGATGCGAATTCATAATTGTTTAATAGTCCCCTGTCATAGTTCGAATTACATACACACATACATATAGAGAGAGGTGACCGTTTAAGATTACTAAGATCAGTAGGTGGACACTCCTCTACCTTATAGTACAGAGATTATATATATATATATATATATATATATATATATATATATATATATATATATATATATATATAGAGAGAGAGAGAGAGAGAGAGAGAGAGAGAGTCATAGTTTAAGGTTACATAGATCAGTAGGTGGACACTCCTCTACCTTATAGTATCAATACCTACACCTATATATATATATATATATATATATATATATATATATATATATATATATATATATATATATATATATATATATATATATATATATCCTGGCAGCATCTTCACTTGCAAGCAAGTATTGTTGAATATAAGAGACAACTCATGTATAGATATCCTTTGGTAGATCCTTCAATAGTTCGAATTAGGACCTCAGTTTAGGAGGGGGATTGACTGATGAATTTGCCATCATTTGCATTCATCTCCCAAGTACTTTCGGGGCCATCTGGGTCCATCTTCGGGGGAATGAGGTTAATCAGGTCTAGACCATGTGTTAGTATTAATAGAAGGTTTTTTCGGCGGGAAGTATGTACTAAGTACGACACTATATAGGAGCTATAAACATTTTAGAATAGTATTACTGATATTAATGTTAATTCTATTTATTAGGGTTTTTTGGTTTTTATATATAGGGCTACTAATATATGGAGTTTTTTTTTTGTTTGTACTAAGTTCTAAGATTTTGGTATTTTCTACTAAGAGTTTTCTGAATTCCGATCGGGAGCAGGAGTGGGTGTTAGTTAAGTGTTAGGCTATGGCGCTAGTATCAGACAAATGCATCGTCAATCTTCTCGACAAAGTCGTAGTAGTCAAACCTATGCATATGTGTATTTCTTGATGAACATCATTCCCCCGAAGATGGACCCGGATGTGTCCGAAAGTACTTGGGAGACAAATGCAAATTATGGCAAATTCATCAACCAATTCCCCTCAAAAACTAAGATCCTAATTCAAACTATTGGAAGGATCTACCAAAGGATATCTACACATGGACTGCCTCTTATATTCAATATATATATATATA
The DNA here is from genome assembly GCA_963556195.1 of Sepiola atlantica. Lineage (NCBI taxonomy): Eukaryota > Metazoa > Mollusca > Cephalopoda > Sepiida > Sepiolidae > Sepiola > Sepiola atlantica. The sequence goes on along the minus strand of OY744517.1, from coordinate 26,564,457 downwards.
TATATATATATATATATATATATATATATACATATACATATACACATACATATACACACATATATATATATATATATATATATATATATATAGCACTTTAAGTTGAATTGACAACCGTCACTGTGCGTAATGCTTAACTCTAAAGCACGCCTATGGAGTTCTCTCTCGACAACTTGCTGAATAGCCTGTGTTTGCTATTTAGATGTTAATTTACTTACCTCGGTAGCTGAGCCAATCATGACTTTAGTATCGGGGAGTGTATCCTCCTATGCCGACGATTGTAGGTTTCTCATGAAACATATGTGTATATTGGTTTATTTTGAATATAATATGTATTTATAAATAATTATATGTATAGTAATGCAAGTAAACAATTTATAAACAATTTATAAACAAAGAAAACTATTTGGAAAATCTCTATTCTGTGTTAATTCTTACCAACTCCTTGAAAAAAAACGTGCTAGTATTTGTATTTAAAAATGCTATATTTGTGTTCTTGCATCTCCCTACATACCGATATATCTTTTGTGTGTCATGAGTAAGTTGCTTTAATCTGTGATGACTCAAAAGTTGTCAATCACTTCAGCTGAAACAGTCTACTCAGTGAAAACCACTATGTATTTTGTTCTGCAAGCATCATAGCATATGTAATGACTGTAATACCACACAGGATCAGTGAATGTGTCTACTAGGGCTCGTTTCGTGATTAATAGCTCTTTACATATCTAAAGCCTTTAAACTATCTAGAAATGTCTTCTCAACAATATTTTTTCGCTCAGATAGTTTCAATAAAAGTAGTCGTTGATGAGCAAAATTCTGAAGCACATAGTATCATCGCCGACGAGCCTCAAGGATCCATTCTGAGTGATCCACTTTTTATTCGATGGCCGTACATCTAAGCAACATAATCCATCATTTGATCTTTACTGTTCCTGATCTTCATAAATTACCTCCCTGATGTCATTGAGACTGAAATAAGAATATTTGCTGACGACACTACGCTCTACTCTCTTCATGTGGGCAAAACAAATACATGTATTTGGGGACTTTAATGCCCACCACCGCGACTGGTTAGGATTCTCTAGCCTTACTGACGCAGCCGGCGACTCTACGTATAATTGATCCCTAGCTCACTCCCTCTCTCACAAATTCGATTTTCCGACCCGCATCCCCGACCGAGTAGACCAGCAAGCCTCACTTGTAGACCTCTTCTTGCCCTCAATGCCCGAGGCTTGTGTGACGAAAGCTCATAGCCCACTCGGGAATGATGATCATATTGTGCTAACAATACATATCACCCTAAAAAGTCATCCAAAAGCTGATGAACCGTTGCTCAAAACAACAAGATACTACGAGCAGGCTGATTTCGAGTCAATCAGAGATAACATCAGTGAGGCACCATGGAGGGAAACCTTCTCACTACCTGCAAACCAGTGTGCAAACGAATTAACTAGATGGGTCAAAGCAGGCATTGAAGCCTATGTCCCCATGCGAACATTCTTTAGCAAGGCCCACTCTCCTCAATGGTTCACTTTAGAATGTGCAGTTGCCATTTCTGAGAGGCAACAAGCATTCCGTAAATTCGACCGCCATAAGTCAGCTACTAATAGACATAAATTTATAGAGTAAAGCAAGGCCGTGATAGGCGAAGCAAGGAGAAGGTATAATGAGTTAACAAAAAGACGCATCCAGACACAGAAACTAGGTACTCGCGATTTCTGGAAAATCTACAATAGTATAGTGAATAATGGTCAATCAACGATTCCCCCACTATCAAACCACAATGATGTCGTTTGTACGGCCACTGATAAGACTGAACTACATGCCCAGCGTTTCGCTTCTAACTCTACTTTAGACTCAGATAGCCACCCCCTTCCTGAATTCCCTTTGCGGACCGAAGTCACACTTGATAACCTGGTCATCACCCCATTCCAGGTTTGAGACATCATAAAAAACCTTGACGGCTCTGAAGCTTGTGGGCCTGTAATAGTAATAAAGATCTGAAGCTTGTATACACCTGTAATAGTAATAAAGAAATGTTCTGTTGAACTGGCTCCTGTCCTCTCCAAATTCTACAATAAATGCCTAGCTGAATCCGACTTCCCCGATAGCTGGAAAATTGCCTATGTGGTACCTGTCTACAAGAGGTCTGGGAATAGAAACGACCCTCAGAACTACCGCCCAATCAGTCTACTGCCGATCTTTGCTAATATCTTTGAATCCTTAATCAATCTAGCGATAGTACGGTACTTAGTTTATGCTAAGCTTCTATCTGACCGCCAGTATGGATTTAGACATACACGATCTACTGCAGACATCCTAACGGTCATCTCTGAACGCATGTATCATACACTCGACAAGGCAGCTGAAGCTAGGGCAGTAGCGCTTGATATATCCAAGGCTTTTGACAAGGTTTGGCATAAAAGGCTTCTCCTGAAAATACGCTCACACGGTATTACTGGGTAACTACTTCATATAATTAGATCCTTCCTAAACAAAAGAAAACTCCAGGTTGTCCTCGATCGCCGTTCATCTAAGCAACATGCCATAAATGCTGGTGTACCCCAGGGATCTATCCGTGGACCTTTGTTGTTCCTGATCTATATAAACGATCTCCCTGATGACATAAAGTCGGAGATTGGTTCATTTGCCGACGACACCACGCTTTACTCTCACCATGTTGGTAAAACAGACGCGATCATATCCGAGGCAATGGCTGAATCTTTAGAAAATGACCTCCAGGATGTAGTGGATTGGGGTCATAAATGGTTGGTTACTTTTAATGCCGCAAAGACAAAGTTACTTTCCTTCAACAACTACAAGAAGCCTCTCCAACCACCGATTGCCATGGCAAATAGCACCCTACCTGAGAGTTCATCATTCAAACTCCTCGGCCTAACCTTCACATATAACAGTAATTGGAACAAATACATTGAAGACATTGCCAAGGCTGTCTCAAAGAAGGTTGGCTCCCTCTACCGTGCTAGTAAACTCCTCACACCTAACATTATCCTGTATCTATACAAAGCGACCATCTGCCTATGCATGGAGTATTGTTGCAACATCTGGGCTGGTGCATCATCTACTAGTATCTCCCTCCTTGACAAGGTCCAAATAAGAGTCGCCAACCTAATAGGTCCCTCACTGTCAACCAAGCTCCAGTCCCTGTCCCATCGCCGCAATGTAGCATCCTTGTATTTGTTTTACAAATACTTCAATGGATTATTCTCCGATGAATTGGCTACTCTGGTGCCCCCTCGACGTAAATTCACTAGACTAACTCGACAATCAACTAAATCTCATTCATTCACTGTGGAGGACCCTCACTTTGCATCAATTGAAATAAATGGGCTCCTCTTTTAGGAAGTCCCCTCCTTTGATAAACTTCCGGGACTGACCGTCACCTCCGACTAGAAATGGAAGAGTCACATAACGTTTCTAAGGTCGCTGAAAAAATGGTTAGATCAGTCTATTGTCCCAGGACATATCTCGCTCCGGATGAAATCCTTCAGCTGTATAAGCGTCAAATACGTATTAAGATGGAGTAATGTTACCACATCTTCGAGGTGCCGCTCAATGAACCCGTTCATGCCTTGGCAGAGTAGAAACACACTTTGTAAACTACTGAAGTGTGTCAGCTGCTCTTCCATACAGCCCTTTTTTCACAGAAGAGACGTTCCTAGTCTGTCTATGCTTTCATGGTAAGTTTTTAAGTGAGCTCCAATCTCGAACTTCCCGAAAACATTCCCAACAAAAACTCGTCTGGCTACAACCAATGTCAAAAATTTCTCTTTCTTTCTCTGTATACCTAAAACTAAACGGAACATCCATCAACACAGTTTATTTTCTAAAACTATCGGTCTGTGAAAACCAGTCACACGGGTTACTTCACAGCGTACTAAAACAATCCTTTTAAAGACAAATGTAAACAAATTCTTGTCGAGTTATCTTATATAAGCGAATTCTGACCAGTTACACATTCCTTGCTATTTCTTACTATGTCATCTCACGGTCTACTTGATAAACTCACTAACGTTTATCCTTTAGTATTCTTTGGTCCTTGATAAGTGAGAACTTGAGCTATTTATTTATATGAATAGTTTAGTTATACAAACATATTAATAGTAAAACAGTTATGCAAATGTTGTGATCATGAGATTTAATAAGCAAGGATCCCACGTGGCATAAGTGGCCCGATATGATCGGAGCTTAATAAAACTAATGATTGCAACATTTCTATAGATGTGTTACCTTCGGCGAGTTTGTATGTATAAAACATTCGCGAAAAAAAATTAAATAAATTAATTTTTCATTTAAAATTGCACGATTGTTTGATTTTCAAAATATTTCACTTTAATACATTATAATCCGAGCTTCTAAGATGTTGACTTCCTTTCCTTACTTAAAAAAGCGCCAATCGGCGTATAAACATCGGCAGGACAAAACACATAACGTTGTAAGAACTTGACGTATTTTCAACCCCTCAGGGTTAATACCAACAATATGAGGAAGAAGAAAAGAAGAAAACACAAAAAACATTATAAGACAATCTCGCTTGACAAGGTTTTTTTTACAACAAAAATTCGCGAAAAAAAATTAAATAAATGAATTATTCATTTAAAATTGCACGATTGTTTGATTTTCAAAATATTTCACTTTAATATAAATATATATATTTCTATATATTTATATTAATATGTTTAATTCATACAAACTCGCCGTAGGTAACACATCCTTAGAAATGTTGCAATCACAATCAATTAAAAATATAAATAAATATATATATATGTCTATAGATTTATATTAATATATTTGTTAATTCATTTTATTAAAAAGATCGATCCAATCGGTGCTTGAGCCCTTTCACAAAAGTTACCGCTTTAATCTTCTTCGGCTTTTTGGAAGAATATGTGATATAGGGATTGTAGGAATCGCGACAGAAAGAATAATTAATGTCCTTTATGATCATTCGGCAGCTTGTCCCTTGTGATGGCGTAGCCTTAGCTTCTAATCCAGCTGTGACACTATGTATCGTTTCAAAGATTTAAAGAACAGATGTATACTAGTTTTGA
>OY744517.1:26531885-26556885 GCA_963556195.1 Sepiola atlantica | reverse complement strand
TCTACCCTACATGTATCTGTACTGGCATGACATTTTTTCTCTATTTTATCATCCTGATGAAGTCTTATAAATAAAGACGAAACGTTGATGTACACATAAAAACATCCATTTTTTGGTTTTCCTTTTTCATTTTCCCATATATATATATATATATATATATATATATATATATATATATATATATATATATATATATATAGCAGAAATGTCTACTAAATGTAGAATTTGGTAAACTCCAAAGTAATAAAACATTAATTACTTTTAATGCATATGAACTGAAGAAAGACAGTTTCAAGAAAGATTTTAAAAAATGGTATAAATCTTAATGACTTGATCTGCATATATACACAGATGTATTAACAAAAAAATGATTTTACAGCTTTCGTTCCCTTCACTCTTAACAGGAGTCATATCGGATTTTTGACTAAATTGTTAACGTAGACCCCCTGGCGTTGTTCTCGCTACGTCGACTAACTATATTAATACATTCTACCCTACACCTTCGACCTTCTCTTCTTGGACCATCATGACTATCACACATTCACATATACACTTCTCCTTAATGTTCGTCTCTTGTTATAAAATGTATCTTGAAGTGCATATTGCTTTACTACGTGTTGTTTTTTGTCGATAAGCAGTAGCGACACTTTATTCTACAGATTTATTTACTAATTAGTCAACATTTATGAAGACCGACAGTTACTCGAGGATGAAGGTTACTTTGATACGTGAATTGTCGGTTAAATGATTAAATATATTGCAGAGTAATGCACATGATTAATAGAACGAACAAATACTGGTTATCCATGTGGATTAGGCTTATGTGTTGTCATTGCATTTAAGGACAACCCTGTTGTAGTATAAAGAAAAGCATTCCCTTTGTAATGTGTTTGTGTTTTTGTAATCTTCGATCAAGGCAAGTTGCCACTGTAGACGCAAGAAGCTACTGAGAATTAGGGGGAAAGTGTTGGGGGTCATTCGAAATTGGGAACTGTGCAGAGAAATTGTTGTTCACATTAGTTTTAAATTACTGTCAATAGGAAAAATGGGAGAAGATAGGGGGTACTAAAGGCCGGCAACAGGGTGGAATAAGTTCTTGGAGTAGAAGGCTTTACGGAATCTATAGAATTCCAAAGTGAATAGATGGGATTTAGCTGATTGTCGGTGTTGTAGAGTGTAGTTACATCGAGGGCACACCAGAGCAGCAAGTTCATCGGAGCGCAACATATCGAAATACTTGCAAAAAAGCACAAGGATACCAAATTATGGCGATGAGACAAGAGCTGGAGCTTGGTTGATAGTGAGGCATTTGATTAGTGACTATTTTTGTTGATCTTGTCTCAGAGAAAGAGACTAATAAGTGGGACACCAGGCCAGATATGACAATAGTACTCTATGCATGGTCAGATGGTGGCTTTGTAGAGATACAGGATACTCTCAAGTGTGAGAAGTTATCTTCACTTTCTCTGAAGCAGTCTTGACAATGTGTTCTACGTATGTGTTTCAATTCATGTTACTTGTGAATGTCAGACCGAAAGGTTTGAACGTTTGACTCTCAGGTAGGGTGTTTTTTGCCATGCCAATCGATGGTTGAAGATAGTTCTTGCAGTTTCTTTAAATTTCTTGACCTAATTTCACTACTAACGGGATGCCACTTTCTAAAAATTCCGCCAGTGCCTCGGATATGTGCGCGCCCGTTTTACCCACATGACGAGAGTAGAGAGTAGTGTCGTCAACAAATGTATCAACTTAAGACACAGTGTCACCAAGGTAGTCGCTTATTAAAAATCAGGAACAATAAATATCCAATGATTGATCCCTTGAGTACACCTATATTTTTGTGATGTTATTTGAATGAATAACCATCGAGCACATCCTGAATCTGTCTTTTGTATAAGAAGGAACTAATTATATTTAATATTCGTCCAGTGATACAATATGACATCATTTTTATGAGAATTTCTATATACCAGCCGTTAGCAAATGTTTTGGATATATCAACCGCGACTGCTCTAGCTTCACATGGCTAGCCCAGTGTGTTGTATATGCTGTTAAAGTACTCGCAGTAGATCGTGCTGGCTTTAATCCATACTGATGGCCAGAAATAAGCTTAGCATTAACGAAGTGACGGACTATCAATTAACTAAGGATTCAAAGATTTCAGCCAAGAGCGGGAGTAGACTGATGTGCGGTCAGTCTGAGGGGCAGTTATCTCTCCAGATAGCTTGAAGACTGGTACCAAGCAGGCGCATTTTAAGTTATCAGAGAAGTAAGATTCGGCAAGACATTTGTTGTAGATTTTGGAGAGGACAGGGGCGAGTTAAGACGAACATTTCTTTATTAATATTACTAATATAAGATCAGTCGCACATTCTTTTGCGGTGTCAGGGTTTTTTTATCATGTCTCGGATATGAAATAGGTGATGTTCAGGTCATCAAGTGTGGCTTCAGTCCGCTATGGGAAATCTGGGAGGGAGTGGTTTTCGGAGTCTGAGTTCAGTTCAAGGCGAAACGATGGGCAAGTTGTTCAGCGTTATCAGTTATCGTGCAAACGAAATCATTGTGGTTGGAAAGTGGAGAATTGTTGATTGCCCATTTTCACCAAAGATAGAGAGAGAGATGAGCAGGAAAGTTATAGAATACGTACAGTATATGAATTGTGGGATAACGCAATATAAATGACAGAGGGAAAGTGATGTAACAGCTACTAAGTAAGAGATGGGTAACAGAACTGAAAATTAAAACAATCAAAATGGAATTTGAAAAAGATATCTCAATCTCAAAAGTGGCAACTAGTTTAGCATAGGGTGTGCGTATATCTTAAGATATATATTAAACAGGATAATTGCAACACACTTTGATTAAGTCAGCTAGAATAGAATGATTATATATGTATGTATATATATATATATATATATGTATATAATATTCGTATCTATGTGTAAATGTATGTATATATTTATATCTTATCTTTGAACTTCGTTTATTATTGCTATATCGTCGCATTTATATATATATATACATACATACATACATGGAATGAATAAATAATAAGAGGTATATCACTATGTAATCTAATGTCGAGTTAGGAGCTAAGTAAATTCCATGTGTTTCTGTAAAAATGTTTGCAAATAAATATTCAAAAGTTAAAATATTGAATATTTCGCTTCATTTTTCTCATGAAAATAGGATTGAACGATATAAAAAAATGCTTTTCATATCATCAAATGTATACGCATATATGTGTGTTTGTTTATGCGCGAATGTGTATGTAGCTGTAGGTGTGTATAGGGTAAAGGTTATAATATTTCTATTTCATGCATATAATATATATATATATATATACATAATATATATATATATATATATATATATATATATGTGTGTGAGTGTGTATTTTCATATATTAAAAGGCAGTAAGGATAGATGGACGAAGTGTTGGATTTCGATTGGTGCCGAGTTAACAAGACAAGAATTATTAACAATCAGTTACAGCGGAAATACTAAAAACTGATACTGTCTGATCTGCAATGTTAATTCGCAGACGTCGAATTTTCTGAAAAGTCTGGATCATTATTTTAATCCTAGTCGAACGTCCCCGCGCGACTATGCCAAAATAAGCGAACGTTGCGAGTTTCAGGTTACAAAAACGAAACGAAATAATATCATGACGCGGACGGTTTTTATTGCTCAACTCTCAGAACAGAATCGCTCTTGAATATACAAAGTGTCTGCCTAACATATATGAAAATCGCTCTTTCATTTATTTCTAAATCTCTTTTAATGTATCTATGCTGTTCGATATATATATATATATATATATATATATATATATATATATATATATAGTAAGTTATGAAAATATATTTATGAAAATTAAGCTATATATATCTGCATTTAAGACTAAAGATTTCCTACGGGGATGACACACAGAAGTCTCTGTGTAGCTTAATCATATATATATATATGTATATATATATATATATATATATATATATATATATATATATATATATATATATGCATATATATATATACATATATATATATATATATTAATAACTTACTTCTTAGTTCTACTCAAGTATTGAGCACTGTTGAGGTATATACTGAAAATTGATACATAAAAGATTATTTTTCTTTATATAATTTTATGTAAATCCATGAAATAATATATATATATATATATATATATATATATATACATATATATATATATATATATACATATATTTATATATATATATATATATATATATATATATACATATATTTATATATGTGTGTGTATATAGTGTTTGTAAGTTTTTCAGTTCATAGATTTTAATCGTGTAGCTCTACCAATACATATATATATATATATATATATATATATATATATATATATATATATATATATATATTATAGACATATATTAAAATTAAGACATGATAAAGATTAAAATATCATGTTATTTTAAAATTGTATCTTATCTTGAAAAGTTAATTGTCAATATAGAATAGAAACTTATATATATATATATATATATATATATATATATATATATATATATACATATATATATATTACATTCTAACAGCCATGTTTCCTACTGAAAAAACTTTCAAAACGCTTTCTTCAGATCACATACACACCACGTATCTCCAACTATGGCACTTGGGGTTTGAATTTTTTATTCTAAATCACTCATATTTAAGAAGCCTTTAGCATGAATTCAAAACGTTCATTAATACACAAATAATTTAGACTTTCCTTTATATATATATATATATATATATATATATATATATAGAGAGAGAGAGAGAGAGAGAGAGAGAGAGAAACAGCGAGATGGATAGATAGATAGATAGATAGATAGATAGATAGATAGATAGATAGATAGATAGATAGATATACTTAAGTTGAACTAACCTGACGTGGTTGGAGTGTTTCTCATTAACGTTATTGAAAAACTACCAATGACTCTTTGACAAACATATCATCGATACATCATATTGTTTATTGTAATTTCTGTAGTTTACGTTTTCGCTGATACTTTTATTTTGTCCGTATATTTTAATTAAAGATGAACAGTTTGTGATTAATTCCAAAACTAATTATAATCGAAAATCATGTAAAAACAAAAACTGCAATGACGAAACCTGTATAAACTAAATATGATTAAAAAACGAAATATGAAACGGCATTGCTTAGGAAAATATAAGCGAACAAAACAAAAAAGAACGTTTAAAGAATTCCGATCACGCCCGGTAGGTACAACGTGTTACTCATGATTGAACACACGGTTTTATTTTCCTAAGTAGATTCATCCAAACCGAACAGTTTAATATATGAATGAATACTATTATTCAATATTAAATTTCAGTCATTTTTGTCTCTAACTAGTACAATGTTTTCAGATAGGGGCGTATTTTTTCACTGGTAAACTTTAGAAAGTGTATTGCGCTTTTAACCGAATTTGAATAACTAATATATGCAACGGTCTAGTTAAACGAAATAGAAACGGATCTTAAATGCACTTTGTGCTATGCCTGAGAAGGGCATCAGCAGAATCTCAAAACAATCAAATATTTAATTAGTACTCAGCATAAAACGTCAGTCAACTATTTGTTAAGCAAATAAAAACTATTTTAAGGATCACACTTTTTATTTTTACAACGGTTAATTTCAAAACCATCACCAGTCAATTATTTATCTTATATATAAAGTAAAAACGTTTTTTCCCCTGTACCTTCGCGTCGAATAGGAAAATAAACTCGAACTCAATACGTTACTACAATCGCTACAACATCAAGCTTATTCGCTCGAGCGTGTTCTTAGCAAACTGTACAGTCTTACATCCACCACGGCAAGTTGTTACTTTCGTTCCTTCATCAGTCACTCTCCCCAAAACAGACACCATACAGGTAGTAGCAAGAACATTTCTCTCTAACATTTTACTCCTCTCACGCTACCAGTCTACACCGGGTACAACTACACAACGGATACTTTACACATTTTACACCTTATTATTTATGTAAGGTCCGTCTTCACATTACAACACAGTAGCATACGTTGCACAGAAAATATAACAGACGCTCCCTTCAATTCATGTGCCTACGTCACTTCCGTTAAATACTATTACGCAATCTCATACTCTCAGCCTCGAACAGCGTATACAGTTCACGAAACGCCTGCCACATTCACTACGCTTAAACAGTTATGCCGATTTCCCTTACCGACCTACGACTACTTCAGGTAATACGCCGTTCCTGTTCTGCTATTTACATTATACATCTACCATAAACAACATTACGTTTTACTTACTTAAAAAAACAAACTTCTACACAATTTCAACCAACGGAATATATTAAGAAAAAAACAAACTGTTACAGATTAACCGATTAACATTCCCTAATTCTTACTTCACACGGATTTTCCCCATTCTTTTAATGGCTATTCATTTACATTATAACTTAACATTTAAAAAATGACTGTTCACTATTCTGAGAAATTTGTAATTCCTACAATAAATAAACAAATATTACTTTTATAAATTATTATTAAATAAAATACAATAACAATTGCTTTTTTGGGATAACTTCCCTCACCGTTAAATACTTAGAGAAAATAAACAAAACATAAACAAACCGATTACATACATTTATTCTTTACGTTTTTCACATTAGTTTACATAAACGACACTAATTACATAATAACAAATACATTACATTTCATCTCTAAAAAATAATATAAAAAAATTACGTATTCCTTACTAAAACAAAACAAATACAGTTACTTCTACAGATTTTGACCCACCGTAATACTTTACGAATAAAAACCCAACGGATTACGTTAAGAAAAAAAACACGGTTACAGAATAGCCGAATTACATTCCCTAATTCTTGCTTCGTACAATAAAAAAAAATAAATATTATTTTTATAAATTATTACTAACTAAAATACAATAACAATTGCTTCTTTGGGAAAACTTCCGTTAGATACTTTGATAAAATAAACAAAACATAAACAAACCGAAAAGATACATTTTTCCTTTACGTTTTTCTCATTATTACACGTAAAGGACAGCGATTGCATAATAACAACTATAAAAAATAAGATAAAACAATTACGTTTTTACTTACTAAAAGAAAAACAAAAAACTTTACTTCTACAGAATTTGACCCAACGTAATACGTTCGGAAAAAAAAAAGGTTATAGATTAGCCAAATGACATTATCTACTTCTTCCTTCGCACGTATTTTTCCCATTCTTTAAATGGCTATTCAGTTAAATGATAACTTTTTATTTTCAAAATAACTGTTCACTATTTTGATACAGTTTATTTCATACAATAAAAATAAATATTATTATTTTTATAAATTATTAATAAATAAATTACACTAACAATTGCTTCCTTGTGAAAAGTTCCCTCAACGTTAAATACTTTGAGAAAATTACCAAAACATACACAAACAGAATAGATACATTTATTTTAATCTAATGTTGGGGGGGGGGAATTGAAATCTCAGCGATTAATTAAAGAGGCCTACAGAGCCCCATTAAAATCACCCCACTCCACATTATCTTTGTATAGAAATTCCATTTTCTTTGGCTGAAAAGACAAATGGAAAATGAGCACCACTGAAACACACACATAATAAATGTAACCTGCAGAGCATTACAAATTGGATTCGGATGGTCGGGGAGAAATAGAATGACGATTATATGATTATTTTCAATAAGGAAGACTATTCGCTATTTTTTTAATTGACTGCGATTGAGTGACATGAGTCAAATGCCTAGCAGTGGAGTGTGGCGGGATTGATAGGTTGATGTGGTGGATCTGTTTTGAAATGTAACAAAATATAAATAAAAAGAAAAGAAAAATATTGTATCCGAGAGAGGGGGGCATAAAACCCCGAATTGTACAATATATTTAAATCGACAGAAGACTCAGGAATGTGCGGAAAATCAATCAACGTTGCTTCTACTATTTCGAAAAGTAAAACAAATAAAACTAAACCGAAATAAAAAAAATATGTATTGGAAGGGGGAGTGGAAATTGCCTATTATATGATTATTTATAATAATAAACACTATTCTCTATTTTTAAATGACGGCGATTGAGTCACATGAGCCAAATTCCTGGTGGCGGACGATGGTGGCCGTGGAAAGTGCGGCCCGTTTTATGTTACGATTCACCTTCTGGCGAGCAAATGTATGGGCCGATTAGATATAACTCCTTCTCAAACACTAAATTAGATATTGTTCTTGCATTGCAAAGCATGCTTCACAGAGAAAATGTATATATCCAACAATTTCAGATGGCGATGGAGCATAATGGAGGTGCAACAAAAATTGAGATCCTCTGACATAGATTCAGTTATCAGTGTGGAAATTCCGGATCCAGTGGCATCTTTTACATGATATCATTAGGCACCATATGATTCATGGACCATGTGGGAACATAAACAGATGTTCACTCTGTCTCAAAGATGGACACTGCAGTAAGAGATATCCCAGACACTTCTTGAGTGAAACTCAATCGGATACAAATGGCTACCCATAATATCGACAACTATCTCCTTTAGCTGGAGGTTTTGAGACGACAGTTACCCTACATGGCAACATAACAGTTCCTGTAGACAACCGATGCATTGAACCACATAATAAACTGCTTTGTAAGATTTTTGATTCACATATCAATGTTGAATATTGCAACATCGTGAAATCAATAAAATACATTTGTAAATATGTAAATAAAGGTAGTGATCAAGATACCTTCACAATTGAAAGTAATGCTCATGATGAAGTTAAGAGTACGAAACGGAACGTTACATATCAACCAATGAAACCATTTGGAGAATACTTAACTTTCACATACATGTATATCATCCCCCAGTTATTCACCTATCAGTTCATCTAGAAAATGGACAGCGGATATACTTTACTGAAAGTACTGCAGCAGATAGAGTTGCAAATCCACCTTCAACCACTCTAACAGCTTTCTTCAAATTGTGTCAAACAGATTTGTTTGCATGTACACTTTTGTAGTCAGAAGTTCCACTTTATTATACTTGGGACACAAAAACCAAGGTCTTCAAGCAACGATTACAGGGTAAGCCAGTTCCAGGCTATCCGTGCGTTAAAAAAACAGAAGTTTTAGGCAGGGTATGCACCGTGCATCCAAATCAATTTCACTGCTTCTGTTTGAGACTGCTTCTACACAATGTTAGAGGTACACAGAGCTTTAATGACCTAAAAACGATCAATGGTCAAGTTATGACTACATTCAGGGATGCATGTAGTGCCCATGGACTACTTGAAGAAGCTTTTACTGAAGATGTCTTTCTTAGGAAATGCAATCAACAGCCTGAAGTTGATATAACACTTCAGACGACATCTTCAATATGGCTTTAGTACATATAGAAGCTATGACTTATAGGATGAATGGTAAAACACTGACAAAATTGGGTCTTACCTCACCTAATCGATCTAAATCGAACTAAATAATGAGCAAATTCATATTTTTCGTACTATAGTTAATACTGTAGAAGATCAGCAAGGTGGCTTGATATTCCTTGATGCACCCAGAGGTACAGGAAAGACATTTGTTACCAAGTTAATTCTTGCTAAGGTTAGGTCAGAAGGCAAAATAGCTTTGGCAGTAACATTATCTGCCATTGCAACCACTCTTCTTCCTGGTGGTATAACAGCTCACTCCACATTTAAGTTGCCATTATCCTTAACAAAAGATGCTGATCCAATTTGTCAAATAGAAAGAGGATCAGATCCAGCTAAAGTTTTACAGAATTGTTCCTTGATCGTATGGGATGAATGTACAATGGCACATAAACAAGCGTTCGATGCTCTAGATAGAACATTGCGTGATCTCAAAAAACGTGATGTTGTTATGGTTGGCATAACACTTTTATTATCAGGTGACTTCCGACAAACGCTTCATATTGTTCCACGTGGAAGTCCCGCTGACGAGCTTAATGCTTGCATCAAATTGTCATATTTGTGGAAGTACATTAAGACTGTAACGTTATTTTCAAACATGCGTGTACATCTCAATAGTGACCCAATAGCTGGTGAGTTTGCCTCATTACTCCTAAAAATAGGTGATGGCAAGCTTGCAACAACCAACAATGGCAAGATTGTTATTACTCCAGGTATTGGCTCAATTGTTTCATCACTCACAGAACTTAGTAGCTAAGTTTATCCAAATATAGCCGAAAACTATGTGCATCCTGAATAGCTAACGGAGAGAGCAATTCTAGCTACTGAAAATGACATGGTACATGTCATCAATCAACAACTGCTTGATGAAATTCCAGGTGATAAACAAACTTTCACTTCTGTGGATTCTACTCTCGATGACGACCAGGCTGTACAATACCCTACAGAATTTTTAAATTCATTAGAATTGCTTGGTATGCCAACACACAAATTAAAGCTGAAAGCTAGATGCCCAATTATGTTACTCCGGAATCTTGATGTTCCAAGGCTATGTAATGGAACGAGACTGTGTGTTAAACGCATGAAACCTCATGTGATAGAAGCTGTAATACTAACTGGTGTGGCAAGGAGCAAACTGACATTCCTTCCCAGAATACCCATTATTCCGTCGGATTCTGCAATAGAATTTAAAAGGCTTCAGTTCCCAGTTAAATTGTGTTTTGCCATGACAATTAACAAGTCCCAAGGACAATCATTGGCAGTGGTTGGTCTAAACTTGACTTCACCTTGCTTTAGCCATGGGCAGTTTTATGTAGGATGTTCAAGGGTAGGCTCTCCACAATGTCTATACATATTGGCACCAGAAGGTAAAACATCAATCCTATTTTAATTACTTAAATTACTTCCAGTGAAATGATTTATTTTCTGAATCTATTTATTTAACTTAAAAATTAAAATCAGGCTGTTATATTGCCTCGGGCAACGCCGGGACACGGGTCCTGCTAGTATTAAATAAAATCTTGGAAATTTAACACAGCTAAAGCGCGAATTCCTAGACCAGGCACGAACACTGAACCGTTGCCAAACAAAATTAAAATTCAATGAATACTATTATTCAATATTAAATTTCAGTCATTTTTGTCTCTAACTAGTACAATGTTTTCAGATGGGGGCGTATTTTTTCACTGGTAAACTTTAGAAAGTGCATTGCGCTTTTAGCCGAATTTGAATAACTAATATATGTAACAGCATAGTTACACGAAATAGAAACGGATCTTAAATTCACTCTGTTCCATGTCTTAGAAGAATCTGAAAACAATCAAAATATTAATTAGTAATTAACATAAAACGTCAATCACCTATTTGTATAGAAAAAAAAGGTAATCAAGAAGGGTTCACCTTCGCGCTGACTTTTGGTTTATTTTGCAGTAAATTTCAAGTACGGATAATCAGAAATGATAAAAATAACTTATTTTTTAAGTCATAGAAATTTGATACTTCACAAATATATTTATAATTAATGTAAGTGTTTGAAATAAATACAAAAATATGATTTCGGAAAAACGGCGACGAATAAAACAACATTATTTCGGCAATATTCTTTGTTCTATACGCTTTTATTTCTCTTTTTAAATGCTCTAAATAATGTCGCTGTTTCACAAAATACAAGAGTCATTTCAAAACTTTGTTTAAAACAATGTTTGCTTTTTTATTTGTTTTTTTACTAAATTGTTATAAAATATTTACTTTAAAAATCACTATTTAAATACTAAGCTATTTTATTTTATTTTCCTAAAAAATCAAAACACATATATTATGTTGCTGTTTCACAAAATACAAGACATTTCAATATTATATCAATAAAAAGAAGACATTTCAACATATTTGATTCGTAAAAAAGTTTTTTAAATTAAATATGTGTTATATTTTCATAAAAATAACATATAATTTGTTTCACTAACAACTCATTTTATTATAATAAATATATTATTCTAAAGTTGGTTTTTATCATTTTTGATCATCTGTACTTGAAATTTACTGCAGGATAACCCGGAAGTCAGCGCGGCAGTGAAGCCTTCTGGAATGCCCCAAACATATTTTCAGGATCACACTTCTTTTCTTTTACAACCTTTTGATTTAAAAAAAAAACAACAAAAAAAAACATCACCAGTCAATTATTTGTATTATATAAACTGTTAGAAATTTAACACAGCTCGGGCGCGAATTTCACATTGCAAAACGCCTACAGTCAACAAAGCACCTAAACAGGAATAAATAAATAAATAAACGCTAGCGCGTGCTTAGTTGCCTTCCACTGTTGCGACGTTGCTCTTTTGCGTCGCGGTTCGTTCTTGTTATGGAAACATACAACATAAATAGGAAAACGAAGCCGAACATTGTACTCCTAAAAGAAAAAGTTTGGGGCAATAGACGTCTCGGGTTGAGGAAAAAAACACGAAAAACAGACTTACCTGGACAGAATGTCCAGCTAAAAATAAACAACTCTCAACTTTAGAAAAAAAACAAATCTCGGGCGAGATAATAAACGGAGAAATTAGTATCTCTATCCTCCCCCAAAATTAATTTCAACATTAGTCACTTTAAAAGAAATACATGGTAACTACTTAGGTTGGCCTGATGAAAGCAGGGAAGGGATATGGGCTCGAAAAGAAATCTGAAAATTTGTGTCGACCTGTATGAATACAGACACGTGTCAACCTAACCACCATGTGCCAACTAAACCATTAAGTACCCCATCTCTCTTCCATCCCGTTGCCAACGTGATTTACGTCTGCTGGTACCCGCTCCCTCCCCTAAAAAGGGGAGCCAATCCTAGCACCACTCAGAATAGAATTAAGGGGCATTTGTTCAAAACGAATGTAGAACGTTGAATATGCTTATGGCTGAAACACGATGTAATCGTTAATCTACAATATTCTTTTTAACTAAAAATAACTATATGCCTCCCTGTAAACCTCCGGCTTCCTCTCCCTATGTCTCTTTCTCTGTATGTCTCTCCTTATTTCCCGCCTTCTCTTATTTATTGTTAGAATTATTTGTAATCTAATTCCAAAGAACAAAGTAATTCAGTGAAACCAAGTAGACTTTAGAATGTTAAATTAAGCATGGATCATGTAGTGACAAAGAATGAAATTACCCCCGTCAACTGTATGAAATCAGTGGATAGTGTTCAATAACTACATATATCGATTACTTAACATTCCTTGTTTTGTTTAAGTTAAAGAATAGAGTAAAACAACTTTTCCATAATTACTTACTCGAAATACAGTCTGTATTTCTGAGATGGGTCGAGACAGACGGTTTCCGAGTTCGATACATGACACCTGATGAAGGCCGGAGGGCAGAACGGCCGAAACGTTTTGAGCATGTCAGCTAAGATGAGGAAGTCAGTCCGAACACTGAAATCCATAAAGTCGAGCTTGTTATGAAAAGTATATAGAGAAAAGAAAAATAATGACAGTGTATTTCCATTTCAATGACAATTCTTTAACATTTCAGCGATCACAAAAATAGTACAGATGTCCTAAAGTAAATGAAATTTAAAAGACGTATATTGTTGATACTAACAGGGATAGTAGTTGTAATGACAAACGAGAACAGTCGTTACTTTAAGAAAGCTTTATTCTGCATAAACTGTCAGTACAATGTTAGTACTACCATTTATATGGTTAAGACGAACAGGAGAGTTCTCCAAAGGAGAGATAATTTAGAATAGGGAATTTATTCGTAATTGTTCATTACAGTAGTTATAACAGTGGTGTATTTGTAGACATTGTTTACGAAGGTCGAGGCACATGACTGCAATATACTTATAAATGTTAACTTTGATGTATTGCCTATTTGATAGCACTTAATATAAATATAATTTTGTGTATCAGCAATTAAATAAAACCTATCTATATAATACTACTCTAAGGCATTTCGTATTTGCACGTACGTAATCATCTTTACACACCCACTGTAAAAAGTGTTATCGTCTGATCGCCAAAGATGAAGTGTTTAAAAACAAACTTAGAAATAATTAATGCCGTTGTTTGTCAAAAATAAAAATGTTACCGATTACAAAATGAATTATTTTATAATCGAATAAATCGTCGTAAACAGAATTCTTTCGTGTCTTCGATTTAAACAAATATATTATTTGCATTTGTTATTTTAATACATCTCATTTTTACAATTTTGAATCAGTAAATTATTTAGTTTAAAATGATTTATGTTATTTGTCAGAAAAATTAAAAGGTGAAATTGTTCGTTTTATTTATTTAAATATATGGTTATCTTAAAATTATTAATACGGTCAGACGATATAAATAACGAGAGAGATAACCTTGGAATTCGCTGCCGATAGCACTATTTAATTTAATCTTTAATTTACATTTGCTGTTCAAAGGAATTATATATTTCCCTATGATAAATTGTCCGATCAATACAACTTGTACTTACAAATATAGTTAACCTTACTAAAAGTAATTTTGTATAAAAAATGCACCGATGTTCACTTGAAGTAAGAAGTTAGGTTTAATCAAACAGCGATGTGTAGTAGTTGCCTTTTTCATATCGCTTTTCATTAACCTATCTTCTTACTTCATGTGGGTATTGGTGCATTCTATTATCTCTCTCGTTATCTCTCTCGTCTGCCCGGGCCACTTTATATTACATAGTAGACATACTTACATGAAAGTTTAGACTACCCATTCACAAAGTGTAAAACGAAAACAGAGAGATTTGCAAAAGATAAGAAATATGAAAAATACTCAATACATACAAATATTAAAAGCAAAATATGCAGAACAGATATACATTCCGTAATTAGGCAGCATGTTAGTACTTGGGGTACGCTGTGCAAGGGTTGCCATGTGCACTCCCTGAAGAGTATATCTTTGGTACACACTAATATTCCATTTTTGTTTATTCATATAAATACATTTAAATAAAATAGGCAGAACATAGTCTTTTGGAGTTCTTTAGACTAATATTTCACCAGAAGGCAATCGTTCGTTACCAATATTTAAGAATAAATAACATTGCAGGAAGTAAAATGCCAATTAAATTAATAAACCTGTTTATTTGTTCATGAAAGTCGATCCAGGCAAAGCGTGAAGCCACTTGATGTAAGGAGCTAAAATATTAATTCAAAGTTTAAAAAAAACCTAGCAAACGGTAACTTTCAGATGGATAGATTCCTACCCAGAAAACAGCAATTATTCCCCCTTTGTAAAAAAACATCGCTCAGTAAATGCGAAGACTAAAACACTACATTAGATAAGCGAGAGTTACGAGGATGCCGAAAGTAAATCTAAGATCCACATTCTACTCCCCATTATATCACAGAATATGTAATCGGTTGCTTATTTTCTGTTAACTTGATTGTTTTTGAATTTTCGTCATCCTCCAATCATATTTTTCCCTATATGAAAAAAAATAGTTATATTATCTATAATTTAAATGTCGGTATAATGCTGTTTATATAAGGCGATTAGTTTTCACTTGGAGACCCGGATCAATCAGCATGTTTAATTTATAATTCGACAAAGCAGACTTAGTTTCTTGTACCAATCCGATTAATTGATCTTCCCATTCTCTATTGCAGAGCATTTAAAAGATAATACATGCTGCGCCAGTACGTGTTTTCTATAGAGCTGATCCCGTATTTTATCTAAACATTTTAACACCTGTTCTATATTGCTTTGTTCTAGTCTCCACTATACAAACAGACATAACTTATTAGATCAAGCGTTCTCTTTGTGGAAAAAATGCTAGCTTTTAAAGTATATGAAATGTGTTTATTTTATTTTAAACGTTGTTATTGAATCAGATTGCCACTTCACATTCCCTATTGTTTTCTATTACGTGAGTTTTACATGTGTTATACGTACAGTAATCTCTTGACGATCTTTTGATCGAAAAACCTCTACCAAATAGTTACCGACCCTTTAACTTAAATGTATATATGTAGGTTTTGTAACTTGCCACACAATATATATATATATATATATATATATATATATATATATATATATATATATATATATATATATATATATATAAAAGACATTCTCATGGCATGTTGGGTTACAAGCGATACAAATAGTTTTTCTATCTTGATTTAATTCGAAAATTCATTAATTGTGACATAAGTGTTTCATTGTGCCCATTTAAAAATATACTTATCTTTATTATTATTATTATTATTATTATTATTATTATTATTATTATTATTATTATTATTATTTGTATTATTATTATTATTATTATTTGTATTATTATTATCATTATATGAAAGAATTATAACTTTTTATTTTCATAATTATGTATACATATATATATATATATATATATATATATATATATATATGTGTGTGTGGGGGGGGGGTTGTGTGTATGTGTGCGTATAAACAAAACATAATACGCATGAATCGGTATAGAAAGAAGGAAATATAAACTTAAAAATATGCTCCGTTGTGAAAGTTTATATTATTCGTGTATTAATATCCTTTCTTTCTCTTTTCCCCTAAACCATTGCAATATTTTCATTCGGATGGGATGCACACACACACACACACACACACACACACACATATATATATATATATATATATATATATATATATATATACGTTTGTGTGGGGGGTGTATATATATATACATATATAATATGCGTATGTGTATATAAATGTGTTTATTCATATATAAATATACAAAAGCCGCTATATATATATATATATATATATATATATATATATATATGTATGTGTGTGTGTGTATGTGTGTATGTGTGTATGTGTGTGGGTCGGTGTGTCTGTGCGTGTGTAGACATACATACATATTGGTCTTCTTCATAGAAGTTGAGGATTCTTTCTGGATGATTTTAATAATATGTGTTCGTGCACGTTTTTATTCTTGAAATGCACTCCACACATTAATAATCCATAAAGAAAATAATGATCGTAAAGCGAGTATCCTTTAACACCTTTTGCTATAAGTGACGACAAGAGGGAATCTAAGTAGGTTATTGAGGTCGTTTTCAGTGCAAATGGATATCGATTGGCTTTTACGCATTTTGATATGCAAGTATTTCTAGCGACAAAACTCGATCTTCAGAGACTACTTAGTTATGCCTCACGTGTTCTGGGTTAACGTAATATTAACGGTTTACGGATTATTTGATGTCGAACAACAACTCATATTATCAAGTTCCTGATTCATCGATACCTATTTATGTGTGTGTGTGTGTGTATACTAACTAGCCACCCTTTATAAGGGCTCAAATGCCACTCGAGTTAATGAAAACAATGAGAGGACTAGCACACGATGGGGTTAATAGACAGGATTTGAAATGTAAGAGGAAGGCTTAACAGGAATTTGTCAAATTGGGATTTGAAAACGACAATATTCTGGTCGGTCCTGAAGCTGCCCCGCAGCATTCTGTTTACCAGACAGGAAGTATTTTGAAATAATCTTTGTTTTGGGAAGTTCAGTTTTGTTTTAGCTACACGGAGAAATGAATAAAAATATTTACAATGGTTGTATATAGACACGTTTTGCTTTGAGGATAGCATGTAAGTTCATCTAGTGCAGCAACAGCCGCATCAGCAGCAGTATGCAATACAATATCTATGATATAGTGGTTCTTGTAAAATTGCTAATAACAGTCTGGCAATTTTATCAGCTGGATAATACCGACCATTTATTAGTATTAGAGACATATGGCATTGCTATACGAAATATTTTACGGCGGTGAGGACACTACTGTCCCACTGATTATACCCTATCCCTATATCACATAATTCTTAAACGTATTACATCCCTGTATATATATATATATATATATATATATACATAATTATGAAAATAAATATATATATATATAGTTCGGCAGCAAGTCGTTTTCTATGCACGCTTTATTAAACACCACAGAGTTCTCTCTTTTCACGATCTTTCTTGTCAATTTCGGTGTTTGGGTGTCAATCGGTGTAGTATTGGGCCTAGCGTTGTGTTGTGGGCCATTCCTCTAACACTTTCGGTCTCTCGACCGTCTTCAGGAGGCTGTCTCTTGTTGTTACTCAGAGCCGTATTTATAGTTTCATTATTTATATATATATATATATATATATATATATATATATATATATATATATATATATATATATATATATATACATTGATATATTGTGTAATTATTTTTATTGGTGATTGCAGCGTTCATTTTTTTGTTGCTTACTATTATTTCGATTGTATCATTTCCTAAGTGATTAAGATGCAAAATATTTCATTATTAGTCGCCCTTAACTTTATAGGACGTATGTTTCGTTAATATTTTTTTTTTCTTAATTTTATACGTACATAAAAGTAATCAAGGGAAACGTGTTTTTTGCTCACATCCGTCTTCAGCATGGCTAACTTAGACAAGGATCGAAACTTTCGACAATGATGTCTATAGTCCATCGTATTTACCATTGAACAAAGACGCCCTGCCTAGGAATATGTACGATTTACATAACCTAAATATTTAACGTATTTTTATGTAATTATTTTTATTAGGGATTACAGCATTCGTTGTTTGTTTTGCTTACTATTATTTATATTGTCTCACTTCCTAAGTGGTTTAGATGCTTAAAATTGCATTATTTGTCGCTCTTTACTTTATAGGACGTATGTTTCGTTTATATATGTATATATATATATACAAATATATATATATATATATATATATATATATATATACATATATATATATACATATATATATATTACTTAATTTTTTCATATATCTCTATATATAAATATATATAAACATATATTTACATATATATATATATATATATATATATATAAATATATAGATAATTGTTATAACAGTTGTAATAATAATATTACTAGTAATAGTAATTCTACTATCAGTAATGTTATTATAATAATTATAATAAGGCAGGATATGGAATTGGGTAAGGACTTCTTACAGTCAGCCGCTAACTATTCATGAATGACATGAAGGTTTTTGGAAAGAATGAAACCAAACTTGATACCGTAATACATGGTTAAATTATTTACTGACGTCATACCAATTAAAATTGCCATCACTAAATGTGCCATTCTTATTATAAAAAGGGGGAACTTCTCCATTCAGAAGGCCTTGATCTCCCAACAGATCTGATAAAAATGTAGACAACGAGAGGGGCCACGCATACTTGTGAATTCTGAAGGCGGATACGATTAAAACAAAGCTATTTAAAACCAGGTGACATTTTAGTACAACAGACGAGTAAGGTGTATTCTTAAATCACACCTCCACATTCAAAATACAATCTATGCTATCAATGCCAGAGCAGCAGCCATCATTCGATATACTGCCGATATACTTGACTTAAATGTAGATGAACTAAAATGTTTGGATATCAAAACACGGAAAATGCCTTCAATTTATGAAGTTTGTGCAAAGAAAGTAGATGCAGAACGATTGTATCCTACTTGAAAAGAAGGTGGTCGATGTCTACTTAGTGTTTAATATTTTCTGAATGAATATGACGGTAGTCTTTATAAATATTTCTCTGAGATTAATGAGATTCTTCTTCATGAAGTGAACAGAGAGGACATATTTTTAAAAAACTGTGGTGAAAAGAATAAAAGTTTACAAGAGAGAGGGTTACACTTGTCTAGGCATTATCTAAACTGTGTATTATTTAAGAATACTGCATTTAGAGATCATGACTAGTGGAATTGGTTGGTCAGGGGGCATCTGAAAAGATATACCGAGACCACGTTTTCGGCAGCCGAGTAACAAGCGGGCGCACTAGGTCCATCAAACATTACATTGACAAAAGAGCAGGATAACCAATATGCAGATTGTGTAATGAAAGGGAAGACACCTCAGCGCATATTGTATCTGAATGCCTAATGCTTTAACAACACCTATATAACGACTGGAGACACGACAAAGTCGCTCAGGCACTACACTGAAATATATGCACACTTTATGAATTGAACCACAATGAGAAGTGCTATGAGCATTACCCATAATTGGTACAGGAGAATGTCAATGCTAAACTTCTTTCGGGAATGCGCATACACACTGATACGTTTCTTGAACATTCAAAACCCGACTTATCTGTCTAAACAACAACTATAGAACTTGCTTACTCATTGATATAGCCTGCCCTTTTAATGTCAGCGTGCAGGAGAAAGAACTCGAAAAAAATAACAAGACCCTGAATGAGAATAAGTTAGATTATGGAAATGTAAGGAAGAAAAGGTGATCCCCGTTGTAATTGGAACGATTTGCACCATAACAAAAAGCCACCATATATGGCTTAAAGAGATTGACGAGACAATTTTTCCTCAATTCTGCAAAAGACTTCATTGTTAAGAACACCGAAAGTGTAAAGGTATAGTTTGAAAGTCTAATACTAAGCTAATTGATTTGATGTTAAAAAAACAACAACTACAAACATCAAAAGGTTACGACTACAATGAAATACTACTACTACTACTACTACAACTACTACTACTACTACTACTATTAATACTACTACTAATAATAATAATCACAATATTGGTAGCAGTAGAAGTAGTAGTAATAATAATAGTGAGAGTAAAAATAATAGGTGTTGTAGGAAAGGTATTAATATTATTTTATATACAGTAAATTCTGCTGACTAAAACTATTTGCAGATGACCTTAAACATTATAGGTCTTAATTTTACTTAAAAAATTAGATTAAATGTATTGCACCGTTCGAAATATGAATTACTTTTAAATGTTCGAAGCTTTTTTTCCAATATATATATATATATATATATATATATATATATATATATATATATATATATATATATATATATCCTTATCTCATTCTACTTATATCGCTTTATTTATACATTTTTCTTTTTTATTTAAATCCACGCTTCCTGTTAAGTCTAGTGTATGGCAAAATGATAGCCACTCGAGATGAGGAGATAGGAAGATATGAGGGGCTCGTTAGTGAAGGTTTGAAGGGTCAACGGTCTATGACCTATACTTTGCTGACTTGACCTTGGATCCAGTTTGTATCTTGTATTTTCCCTTTTGTTTTTCTTAACATTCGATTTTTTTACTGGTTACGTTTACTATGAAAGTATTTTTACTTTTTTTATTTTCTGTTAAGGGATGTGAGAACATCAAAATGCTGGTTGATTAGGGTAGACTATACTATTGTTTATTATATTTTATAAATGCTCTACTCGATTCTGACCACTTTTAAAAGTCCCAGTGAATGTTTAGTTTATTAATATATTTGAACTTGATTAATTAATTAATATATATATATATATATATATATAAAATAAATTTGGCATACAACAACATTGTAGAGGAAACATTTTTTTAATCAATGAAACAATCGCGTGAAAAAAAATGAAAAATGCCAACATTTTCTTTAAGGCCTTATCGTCTGATACTTTAAAAGGAAACGCCAGAATGATTAATTAAAAAAAAACTACGGAAATCGAATAAGATATAAGGGTAACATTGTTTAAGTTGTAGAAAAAGATTGAGAGCAAAAAAACAACAAAAAAAAACGTACATATCTTAACGTAATGGTGAGTTGTATCATTAAAGATATTTAACTGATGTTTCAAAATGATTATCTACAGAGGTTACATATATATATATATATATATATATATATATATATATATATATATATATATATATATATGCGTATTGTAGTCTGTTTCTTTATAGTATAATACTGATAAATAGGCGAAATATCAATTTTAATTATAAATATGGGTGAATATCTCTTGATTCATATTTGTATGTAATATATTTTTTCTCGTCATTTTTAGTTTTGTTACACACACCCACACATATATAATGGGCAATTTAATTATCTACTATACACTATCCTGGAGTGTCTTCGGTCTCTCTGTATAAGGGTGACTTACGCCTACAAATAAACTCTAACCGACTATTCAAAATAGCATAGCTTTTGCAGCAACAAAAACGATCCCCTAGCACGGCTATACACTTGCTAAAACGAGGAATGATGCACCCTCTCCTAGTGATGTTAGAGTAAGTAACACCACATAGCTGGATACTCCACCAGACGAGATGCATTCTCTTCCTGGAATCCTGTAAGACACAAAGACTACAAAAAAGATATACTATGACATACTTAACTGGTCAATTGGAAGGAAGAACACGAATGTTAGGGACTTCTTTACGTACTCAACGTTTGACAAATAAAAGAAACTTTTAATAGAATATTCGAATATCTATGTATCTAATATAGATATCAAGTGTTAGCCCCAGGAAGAGACCCTTGACTTCTGAGAACTTCGACTAAAGTAAAAAGTAAATAAAAGGGATATATATATATATATGTATATATATATATGTGTGTATATATATGTATATATGTATATATATATATAAATGTATATATATGTATATATATATATATATATATATATATATATATATATATATATGTACATATATATACATATATGGATATAAAGCTCCGAAATGTTAAGCACTGTACAGAAATTCAAATTTAACCACGTTCCTACAGGAGATTCCAACAATGTCTTTATATTTTAAATTACAAGGCGTATTTCTCTCTCGTTTAAAACCGTGAACATCATACCGGGCTAACGGTAAGTAACCATTATGCATAATACTGTGATCCGGGGATTGAATCGTCCGATCGATGGTACGTAAGCGGTACTGACGAGTGTAAGAAACACGAAACATATATATATATATATATATATATATATATATATATATATATATATATATATATATATAGAGAGAGAGAGAGAGAGAGAGAGAGAGAGAGATATGCAAAATATATATATGAGTATTTAAAATATTAAATTATTCAAAAATAGGTATGTATATATATGTATATATATATATATATATATATATATATATATATATATATATATATATATATATATAAGATTACGTTAAAGACCATGAAACAATTTTATTATTATACGCGATGTATTCTCTTACTGTCGTACAACTGTTACTGATGTCGGGTTCCAGATGATTTGTTTACTCGTTCTTACAGAATATTCTCACATAAGAGGCGCTTCTTTTCTTGCGCTACTCTATCGTTATTTTTATGGTAGGTGCTCGGCTGACCCTCGATCTCTGTGTTTTCTCTGAGAAACATTCACAGTAAAAAATCGTCTAGCTACAACCAATCTAAGTTATGCTCTTTTGTGCATCCGGAGCAAAGCGAAACTTTTATTTTTCTATAAAATATCCGTTTGTGAGATGCAACACAATATGGCTACTTCTCAGCCGAAAAAACCCACCGTTTTCAAATCTTATGTAAGCAGGTTCTTGTTAAGAGGTTATCTTTAAGTAAAAAAAAAATATGCCCAATCCATTCCATCGTCTGAACTCATCAGGTTGTCAGTCTTACCATCTACCTGACACGAACCATTAGCCATTGTCACCTCGTGACCTTTGGGCTTTTAAGAGCGGTAGTCGTTATTAATATATATTAAAGAGGTTTATGTAGTTTGCGTGAAGCATTCTTTACTTGTATAGGCAAATGTGATACTTATCATGGCATACAATGCAAAAGTATTACGGGTATACACAAGTTGGAGCAAAATAAGACATATAATGGTGGAACGGGTTTAATAGTTACACCCTTAATACAATGTATGCACACACACACACACACACACACACACACACACACACATATATATATATATGTATTAATATTTTTTACATACACACACATATCTGTCTATTTACACAATGTTACAATGTTTCGTAATACCTGCATCAAAATGGTATTGTGAAAAATACGTTCGATATTATAGTATTTCAGGAACTCTTTCTTCTTCAGATCTGTGATCCAATCAAGTTTAAATGCACATTTGGCCCAAACTTGTGTATATCTTTCACACCATATGCATTGTATTGCTTTTAAGTATCCCATTTATCTCTATATATATATCTATATATGTATATTTGACAGTCTAGAGATGACGGATATATATATATATATATATATTTATATATATATATATATATATATATATATATATATATATATATGTATATATATACTACCAACACTCTGCTTAACCACATTATTAAGTGCAATTCTTTCTAAATTATAAATTATAAACAACTGCATGTCTCTAAACCATGTGCTGATAATGGCTAACGAAAGATAATTAAATACATGCCTGATTCAATATATGTCAATTGCCTCGAAAACAGCATTAATCACTGAACGGTGCCACATGTTTTAATGACAGTATACAATAGTGAATGGGAGTATAGATCGATTGCCGACAGTGCATGCATAGTGCACGTTAATGCATCCAATGGAATAATCAATATAAAAAAATATGGGAATTAATCAATATGAAATCTGGAATTAAATATTAGCTGTGACATAAAAATGCGACTAGGATTCTCTAATTGATTACACGTGCTGTATGTTTTGATTTGTAAAATAAAATATATGGTGCAGGAAAAACATATCAACGCCTCTGAAGTTAAGCATCTACGATGTGTGAATAGTTCCTATAGCTGTATATGAAAGTAAAGTATTAACTATATTGACAGAGCATGAGAGGCATCTAAATATCTTTGAAATGTAAGGTTTAATATATAGATTCAGAAAATAACATATAAGAAAGATGCTTGATATTAACAGATCAATAAACAACATTATTGAAAAAAGAAATAGAGTTTGGACATGCTTCTTTACTATTAGACTACAGCTATATAAGGAAAGCTGATCAAAAAATGTAATTTAAGAAAAATTGAAACGACAACCACATCAGTTTTAATCACACATTCACACACATATCAGCTATACATTCAGTTTCTCTATTTAATATTTATTGTACGAGGGTTTATAAAATATTGGCTAAATTTTTAATAGTAGAACAACTATGAAGTGTAAACAAGTTAAAACATATCAGAAAACATAACTGGGTGTTTACATTGATTTTAGTTTCCCTCGAACAGTTTCATGCAAGATTCTTTATTGTTTAGACGCTCTAA
>OY744517.1:26521885-26526885 GCA_963556195.1 Sepiola atlantica | reverse complement strand
TTTACAGACGCGTTTTCAAATATAAACTACTTGCCGTTATAATTAAAAAATGAGCACAACAGTAAAGACACTAAAACTAATACCGCCTGAAGATGATTTGACGATTCAAATCGAAAGTACTTGCAAAAAACAAAAAAGAATGGAACAAGAAAGCCATGGATCATATTTATATCAATTTCACCGATACATCAGATGGACAATTCGGAAAATTGAAAAAATAAAAAAAGTCGCATCAAACAAAACCACTCCGTGTTATTTAGTAATATTTGCCTAAATGAAAATATGCTGCCTAAATACACACACAATATATATATATATATATATATATATATATATATATATATATATATATATATACATTTGGGAAAGTTCATTTTTTAAGCATCTTTAGAATGTTAAACATAAGGAAAGAGACAACATGCATTCAAAGAACCATGTGCTAGATGCAGATATTTTGTATTAAAATCAAAATCAAAAATCAAAACATTTCTTCATTTTTTTTTCTTTTTCATCTTGACTAGATAAAAAAAGTCAAAAAGTTTAGATGAGTCAGAAAAAAAAAAGTTTTTATTTTTTATTTTTCTTTAATAAAAAAATATCTGCATCTAACACATGCTTCTTTGAAGGCGTTTTGCCTCTTTCCTTATGTTTTATATAATATATGTATATATATATATATATATATATATATATATATATATATATATATATATATATGTGTGTGTGTGTGTGTGTTATCGGAGTCAATCCTAGTTATATATTGCTAGAATCCTAGTGAGTTGGTTAGTTTGCAATGAGGCGTACTGAGCTCAATATATGTAAACAAATGTTGATATAGAAGAACTAACAATTACACTAACAATTACACCTTTATTTTTACTATTTCCATATAACATACATGTATTACATATCAAGTGATTTTTTCAGATTTTAAAAGTCAGACCCAAATAAGATTTAAGCTGTCAAATTTAACCTTGCTTCCAATTAACCTATTTTCATTTGGTATTGTTCGAACATGTTATTGACAATATAATAGTGTACTTCGCTACACTTACTTAGCACTTACTTAGACTGTTGCTAATATAGTAATGAACATTTTAAAAAACATATTATAGTACTTATGCAGATCAGGACTCAAACTAAAATCGAATTTGCGTTAGTTAACGTAAGCGTTAAGGTTAAGGTTTTAGAACACAAAATATAAACAGGGGTAACTAATATTTTAGATTCTATGTGTGTGTAATTAGTTACAGATGAATCTCTATATATCTGACATACCGACTTAGATCAAGCGACTTGAGCTTGTGTAACATATTCCGACCAAAACTCTATATATTATTTAACGGAAAGACACGGAGTTATTTACTCTAAAGTAACTATTGGGCAATACTAAGAGTCACATAAGAATAAGGGTTTATGAAGCGTAATGATTGCCAGTCTAACAATCATTTGGTTTGGTTTAGCCGTTTTGTTTTACTGCATATCAAGTCTATTCGAGTTATTTAATAGCGAATAAGGTCATTTTAGTTAAAAATATTATACGTCGAGTTCTATATAACTCTACAAATATATTCCTGGTGTTTGGTTTGGTTTGGTAGTTTTGTAGAAGATAATTGTTGTTTGTGTTTATGGCATGTCAGCACATGATTGAGTTTGGCAAAGAGAAAGAAAAAAAAACAACAATTGTTGGTGAATTTTTGGTCAGGAAGCCAGTATCTTCAGACAGCTTTATCTGGTAGCAACCGGTATAATAACAGGGACGCTATAAGTATATTCATTTAAGAGCACTCATATGAACTGCATTTTGATTACTAACAGGGTAGTTTATGACGATAATTCGTTTCAGCAGGGAGACAATCTCGCGATAATGTGTTACATAGGCGGGAAACCCTTGCTAATAATATCTGTCAATGAACATTCCGCCTCATGTTAGACACGAGCAGGAAGAAAGGGAAGTGTGGTTGTTTTTCGTGCGGTAGGTAGGTGAGTTCTTGCAGTGAATGGAGAAACATATATCAAGCTAATTTGAATACTTTCCATCAGTTAATTATAGAGTAAAAAAAAAAGATTAGTAACATCTCTTATCTGGATTGTAGGGAAGAGAAGAGTTTACCACACCTAGATTTCGAAGTCGATTTGGTACACTATCAAGGCTAAAACCAGTGCTTTGTGAGACACTCCACCAGATGTAACCTCGGTATTTCATGTATTTTTATATCTGTCTCTTTTATAGGTAGATAATGTAATTTTTAGTCCGATATTTTCAAGAGCGAGAGAATACTCCAACTATTTTCCAGCGATTTAACTTGACATTAGTTTTGTTTTCATACTCAAGTGTCTGCTGGCTCAACCGTTTATAATATATAAACACAAGAGAAGTTAACGTTACTTAAGAAAAACGAGACGTAGCTTGTTTACATTCTCTCAATACAAGTCCTCACACAATTCTGATACCTTGAATATAAGTTTTCCGAGAAGACCACCCATCTCCCCACGCACATATGACAATCCTCCAACAAATTCTTACTAGAGAAAATGCCAGGCAGTTTAGTGCATATTCTTAGAAGATATCATTTGCGTACGAAATCCAATATCCTGATAACGACCCAGAAGATAATAAAGTCATATTCACGCTATTTTAAGGTTATGTTTTCAGGCAAAATACCTGGTGTAATTCTTGTACATCGGAATTAATTTGATAAAGTAAAACTGCACATGTGATAGAGAGAGAGAATTGAGTTGAAAAACGTAACATGTTGACAGAATTTAAAAAGCTGCTTTCGCTGTGTATATGCATTCGCGCATCTTAGATGATTTCAATGTATGGGTGCCCATCTCACGCGTTGTTTTAATAGATGGGAATATTTAGAATCATACTCGCTATATATTTATGGCAATGTGTTTGTAGATAAACGTCAGCGTATATCTAAAATATAGGTTATAACAGGTTAAAGATACCGACTTAGTTGCCATCCCTACGAGAGCAAAGTTAGACACGAGGTTGGTTTTTATTGCTCGGAAATGATATATGATCCGCATTCAGTACCTTTATGCTAAATAGATATGTTCCAAAATTCACAATTATCGTTTGATAAGTTTAAAAGTGAATCATATATATATATATATATATATATATATATATATATATATATATATATATATATATACCAACGACCATGCGCGATTTAAGTTCAATTTAAAAGAGTTTAAAGAGACATTTGCAGCGTTAGTCCACAACATCGGGCGTCACTTCTAGAAGACCAGGAAGGATTAGTACAAAAAAAGCTTAATACATTTTAGTGGTCTAAAGCTCTGTCGAGGCTTGTTATATCAAACGAAATATAAGATAAACACTCAAGAGGAAGAAAAAATGTTTTATTTTTATTTTGATTTTAATAAAAAATATCTGCATCTAACACATGGTTTTTTGAAGGCATTTTGCCTCTTTCTTCATGTTTAACATTCTAAAGATGATCAAAAAATTAACTTTTCCAAATGTATACCTACCAGCGACCCTGCGTGATTAAAGTTCAATTTAAAAGAGACATTTGCACCGTAAGTTCACAAAATCGGACGTCACTTCTACAAGACGAGGAAAGATTATTACAGAAGAAAAAAAGGTTAATAACTTTTATTTATCTAAAGCTCTGTCGAGGCTAGCTATATCAAGTGAAATATTAGATAAAAAATTCAAGATGAAGAAAAAAATGTTTTGATTTTTTATTTTGATTATGATAAAAAATATATGCATCTAACTCATGGTTTTTATGAAGGCATTTTAACCTCTCTCTTTATGTTTACAATTCTAAATATGCTTAAAAAATGAACTTTCCAAAATGTATACCTACCAGCGACTATGCGCCATTAAAGTTCAATTTAAAAGATACATTTGCACCGTTAGTCCACAACATCGAACGTCAGTTCTAGAAGACCAGGAAAATCTCTACATCCTGCGCAATAAATTGCAAGAGGAGAAACTTTCCCAACAAATACAAATGTAACCTAACTACAAGAAACAGCAGACGTCTAACATTCTACCAGCTCATTAACACACACACAAAAACCCGTAACACAAATCAGAAAAATATTGTTAAGCATAGAACGACTATTTAAAATATAAAGTAGCTAATCTTATTACTGCTCAAGTGCTTACACCCCACCTACACAGGGCACGTTAACAGCTACGAGGAAATTATGTATAGACGGTATTCACTACAATCCAAACAGCAACAACACAAAAGACTTAATGTTGTCTCCCTATAAACGTCAGTACCGGCACACCCAGCTGTATACCTCATCATAGATTGCATGTCATCCAACGACCTCTACTGCTTCGGCATCACCGCGACCGACATACACCAACTATTATTCATAATTATAGACAGCATACACTTCACACACAAACAGCGAACATACATACAAATAACAGGCCCAACTATGGGATCAATCCTATCAGGACTACATACATCAACATACTTAAAAATTATAATACCCAACAATCTTATTATCTCTGCTGATAAAACAGAAATACGACATTTGATTGTATATATTATACCCAGCGATATTATGTATAAATAATTTCAGAAAATGCATTAGTATTGAATACGAACAGTAAATTGTAACCAATGTATTTCTTAAAAAAAAACTAAAGACCCACAAGCATATATTATTGATAATAGTGACTTACACATAGATTCACGGAAATACATCATTAAGTAGACTTCAAAGTAAGGTAAGTAAATGTATATAATACAAGATTCTAACTAAACTATAAAAAGTAGATACTTCATTATAGATTTCATCAACATAAGTGATTAGCTGGATTTATAAGATTTAACATTAAAATAGTAGTAGGTTTCTAGCATTTTACATAGACTCGTATTATCAGTTTATACAAAATATTTTTCTTAATAACACCATTTATTTTGCTCGGACATTACAATGATATTACACGAACTAGAAGTAGTTATCTTGACAAGTTAGTCTATTATGATATTTTA
>OY744517.1:26509385-26516885 GCA_963556195.1 Sepiola atlantica | reverse complement strand
TCAAAAAATGAACTTTTAAGAAAATACGACAACCCAGTTTCCTGAAGTGCTCAATCAGCTTTGATACCAGTTATTTGTAATTAGAAGTTTTGTGATTTCCTAAGCATCAACGAACTACATCACGAAATGCGCACCAAGCTTCTTTTTCAAATTTTGTCATCGCTCTTTCAACTTTCTCCGACCTCAACATTGCATTTAATTTCAATCTAACAAATATACCACTTTTGATCTTAGCCTCTGATAGCTTTGGAAACACGAGACGAATTTCTTGAAAAGTTTCTCCTCCAAAATCTTAGGTCTTTACACACTGTTTTACTAATCCTAGTTTAATATAAAGTAGGGGTAATAATACTTTGTTGGAATCTATTAGCGGCTGTCTGAGAACATTTATCATTCCTGGCTGCAGTTCCACTCGTGGGGGCAATGAACATTCTTGTAATGATCATCATTATTTCTGCTGTCCCATAATCAAAGAAAACATGAGTACTTTCTGTATCCCTCTTGCAAGCCAAGACTTCGTGTTGAGCTATCTATGAATAGTCGCAAGAGCAATAAACAAACCAGTAACATCATTACAATAACACAGACCATCACTAATGTCATAGTAAATTTCAAATTCTTCATGTCGTTTTCGGTACACAGATTTCCTGTAGTCTTCTCCTACTAGATTCCATTCCTTCAGTCTTGATGTAAGAATTTCACCTCCTGACTTACTGAGACCTAACTCGCTGATTAAATAATCTGTCTCACTCTGATTTCGAAAGTGAGTCCCCGAAGTTTGTCTTGGTACAAAAGCTTCCTCCATTTCTTGGCTGCTGCTACTTGCTGACCCTGCAGATGAAATATCCATTGTATTTTCCATCTGTAAAAAAAATAACTACATATAGCAACTTAAAAGAATACTTGAATTACATTAGTATTTCATAAATATGTAGGAAAATGAATGCATTGTAAATACTTAATATTCACATTAATTAAAAGTGACACTTTTTGAGAATACGATAAGAAGTAAACTTACATTTTCTGATTGTTGTGGTACCGGCATGCTGTCATCAAAGGGGACAGGTGCTCTACATGATGGTATGTCTGGATACTGAAGAGCTTGTCTTCCTTTAACTATTCTGTACTTTGTCACAACAATCATACAAAAGAAACATTCATCGTGATTGTTCTGCGGCTCCCTCCATACTCTGGGAATGGCAAAAGGCATTGCCCTACCAGAACCTCTTAGCCATCATTCTAGAGTAGATCGCCAGCTTCGACATATCACATGAGGGGCCAATGATTTGTCGTGATCACCCATGGGAATTCTGAAATAGAGTCTGTATGCTATCTAAAATTTGGCCCCTTTCTTATGTAATACCTGCTTTTTTCACATAATATAACCACACACATAGCAAAGTGTATCTGAAGAATATTCACATCCTCTAGTAGCCATTTTAATAAGAACACAACTAAGTAATATATATGAAAGAGAAAATTACATATACATTTAGTAGCAAAACTTATAGCATTTTCTAATACATGATGACATTAGAAAAGCGATGTATTTCTATAACGGTCCATAATACAGAAAAAATAATACCATTTTTGGAATCAGCAGATAAAATTGATTACAACACAGTAACAATATGCAATAAAGAACGCTTTTGTAAAAAAGTGTTACGTTTTGTAATCTACATATGAAGGATTGATTAATTGTAAAAGAACTAGATACAATATGTACTTATATAAGAAATAAATTGTCATTTCTAAAGCTATTGATAATTTTTACCTATTTCTTTCTTTATTTTTTATCATCATTTATTATCAATTATTTAGAAAAGTTATTATTTTAAGCTCTATTCATAGAAAAGTCAAACCAGGAAAGTTTGTAGAAAATCAGACAGAAGATGACAAGGTTTCCATTTAGATTTCCGGTCATGACATCTGTTTATTTGCTAGAAATTTATTATTTACAATAAATTTAATATTTTAAATTTTTACGAATAAGGAAAACCTCTGATATTTCGAAATAAGACAACTTCCGCAATGTATTTGTTATGTTTTAAAGATATTTTTACGACAGGCTGACAGGCTGGCACAATCTTTATTTATATAAGATATCACTTTTTTCGATAAAAAAAACTACAAATAAAGGTTAATATGAATTAAATATATTTTTTAAAAACCAATATTCAAATATCAAAAAGTGTCACCGGATGGCCAGCAGGCTTAGCAGACCGAGAGCAGGCCCACTTTTTATTAAGTCACAACTGTTTTAGTTTCGGTACTCATTTATAATATTAGTTACTCGTGTCTTCGTTTAAGTAAAACACTTGTTATATGTAAATAACCAAGCGATTTCCTCTTTGCTTTTTTCATTTTTTATTATTCAAAGTTCTTTAGGTTATGTTATTATTCGTTGTTTCACTATTTTCTTCCAATTCTCGTTCTCGCATTTCTATAAGTGATGTTGTCTGTCGGTTATTGGATAAACCTGTATTTTACTTTTCATTTAAACTCAAATACTTGACAAAATGTGACTCGTCTGGTGAACAAATTTAGCTCAAACTAGATGGTTTAAATTGGGAAAAAGAGTACAAAAATAGTGTTCTACTTCACTCTCTCTTTTTCCCTCCAGCTATGAGTAAAATCATATTGCCCTTAGTGGTTATACGTGTGTATAATGACCTATACAATCGACTGTTTTATAGTTTTTTTTCGTTTTGTGTTTTAATTATTACCTAATTTCAGCGACCAATGTAAATAACTGCGTATATCATTTGCTGTCGGTGTTAATCTTAAAGTGTCTTACGTTATTCTATTTTTTACATTTCGTTTTTGCGTTATTCTACATTTTCGTGTGTACGTTATTTGACATTTATGTT
This sequence comes from Sepiola atlantica, assembly GCA_963556195.1. Taxonomy (NCBI): domain Eukaryota; kingdom Metazoa; phylum Mollusca; class Cephalopoda; order Sepiida; family Sepiolidae; genus Sepiola; species Sepiola atlantica. The sequence continues at coordinate 26,514,015 of OY744517.1, read as the reverse complement.
TTTTCTACATTTACTTTTCCTACATTTTCGTTTTTGCATAATTCTATATTTTCGTTTTTCTAGATTTTCTTTTTCTACATTATCGATTTTACATCATTCTATATTCTCGTTTTCGTACATTTCGTTTTTCCACATTAGGTCTTTCGTTTTTCCACATTTCGTTTTTTACAGTTTGTTTTTTGTTTTCCTACATTTCGATTTTCAACATTTTGTTTACATTTTATTCTATTTTTTACATTTTATTTTTGTGGTAAGTGTTCGACTAATGTAAAAAAATAAAAGAAAAATCTTTGTTTTATTTTTATCACAATTTATTTGGGTATTTTTACGAAGAAATACAACAGAAATATATATTTTACAGGAAGTTAAACGTTGTTTTGCCAGCAATTCTACTAAATAAACTAAACAATTTGAAAAACATAATAAATATAACAACAAATATTTAGATTTTTTTATTTTTTGTTACAGATTTTTAACCGGGAAAACGACGATGTTAGGGTTAGTTTAGTGTTAAGTAAGCGCTTGTGTGGGTTGAAATACATGTGAGTATATGTTTTAGTTATAAATAGTTATCGGTTGGCGTAACAAAACAGTTCAGTCTTTGTCTGGTTAGAAGGGTGTTCCAGTACAGTTTGCGATCATTTGTTTAGTCATTTTTGAAAATGTTGCCTATTTTTATTTAGAGTTAGCGTTGATGGGCGAAGGAGGGGTTCGGTGTTTATGTTAGGTACTGTCACCATATAACTTTCTTTCTCATATGGATCGCATTTGCACATTCAAAGTTGTTGTATTCTTCTTAAGCGTTCTGATTGGTTACGCATTTTGGCATCTTCTGATTGTTTACGTAAACGACCGGAACATTTCGAACAAAAAGTTGGTTTGGTCTGATACCTAAAGTGTACTAATACCCACATTTAAATTATCTGTATAAGAAAATTAAAACGACATCAAATTGCCAATTTTGATATAATTATTTCTAGTATTATTTAAGAATACATATAAAGTAAATATTAAGAGCGCTTTATATTTATCTTTCGATTCGAGTATTTTATTCGGTAAAACTCGGAGATAGATTTTGGAGATAGGTGACCCTGACAACAAAGGGTGGAATTAGCTGCGAATTTTCTGAAAACATCTTGGCTTTGTCAGATGCTAAAGAGAGATCACCACTGTTCCATTAATGATAATTGGGACCCAGTCGTATATCTATTCAATACCTTTTTACATTCTCTAAAACACATTGGAGTCAAACCTTTGCTTTGCCACTAGATTTTACAGATTGTACATTGCGTTTTCTCTGACGCGTTTGAAATGTTTTCGGGCAGATTTCACGGTTACCTTTATGTCAGTGTATCTATCTCGTTGAAAGCAATTGAAATACTGGTTACTGTTGGCAATAACGACAGTAGAATACAAGGCTGTACCACAGCAAGCTGCTTGGTTCCTGTTGGAATGTTTTGGATTGAATAAAGATCGCAGTACTAACGATCCTCCAATTCAGTGGTTCTTAACCATTTTACTCCAATTCCCCACTATTTAGTGAACCTGCTCTCCATTCCCACCACAGTTATTACATGGAAATAAATACATACGACAAGATTCGTTATGTTTTTTTCTAAATATATTTGGCCTATAAAAAGCATACAAAAATGTAGCACTAGCACTAGACGCATACAGGTTAATGAGACTTTTGCATTTGTTTTGCCTTGACAAGTGCCTCAATGTTCGGTTCCACCTTTGAAATAGCGCAGCGCAAATCAAATTCAAGGTCAATCTGGCGGTTTCGCGATTTGTTTTTGATCTCAACCATGCTCGAAAACGCCGACTCGCACAGGTACGTAGAGGGAAATTCAACCAGTAGCGTGAGCGCCGCCACAGCAAAATTATCATGGTCAAAGTAAGTCAACATTTAGATGTAATGTATTAAATTTTGAAGCAGTGGTTCTTCTGTCCGCCCGGTCATTCCCCACTTGGCAACTCCTCGATTCCCTACCAGTGGGGAATTCCCCACAGGTTAAAAACCACTGCTCCAATTAGATATATCAGATGAAATACAAGAAATGCATTTTTTTCAAATTGTTTTCAGATGAATATCAGCTATGACAGAGGTTAACAGCCCCTATCAGCCGTTGAGTACGGGAAAACTGAGTAATGGAAAGAGGCATTAGAGTCATTGCTGAGCTTCGTTTTAATCTTAATTAGAAAAACCTAAGTAATCGTAGGATTCCAGTAAATTTATAATCACTGTATTTATACGGGAGAGTTACCATAATTATAATCGTAATAGAGATTATATACGTCAAAGTGAGTAAACATTGTATCGTTATTGATAGTCTATAGCCTCCCGTTTTTTTTTTTTAATATTCAGCGTCATTGAAATTCCTTAATATATTGTAGACATATAACTATCCTGGAGTAGATAATCAAATAACATGTCGACGATATAAAATCATCGGTCTGAAATCAGAAGGGAACATAATGTGAGTGACAATGTACTGTCGTTAAGATGTAACCTAAGTTAAATATGTCTCTGTCTTACTCTCTGTCTCTATTTCTGTTACTATTTCTGCATATATATATATATATATATATATATATATATATATATATGTGTGTGTGTGTGTATATATATATATATATATATATATATATATATATATATATATATGTATGTGTATATATATATATATATATATATATATATATATATAAATCTCATGTTATTAAATGGAGAAGTTAAACACTGAAAGGAAGAACATGTCAAATAAGGCTTTCACTAAAAAGCTTATTTTATTAGATAGAAAACACAAATAAAACCAATATAACACGATAAACAATGGTTTTGGGGTGTGCCCTAGTGTTGAAATACACAACCTTTTGTAGTGATAGTTTCACAATTTTGGATATGGCGTTCATCGCGTTTTTCATTCGAACTCGTAATATCTATACATACTATATTTCATTTAAATAACGTTGTACACCATTTCGATTGTGTATCGATACCTTAAATTAATGTATAGTTTTATTTATAAAACAAAATATCCTTTTGCATTCTTTATTAATCAATTTGCTAAGTTTTACAATAAAATACACAACCTTATACTGTAGTATATGATATGAATATACAAGTTGCTGACTCTTCTTACTCATTCTGTTCAACATCTAATTTCATCCATATTTTTTTTTTACTATTGTTGTCTTCGTTTGTATAATTTTAATTTTGGTATAATTATTTATAATTGATATTCGTGAATCATCACATTTGTTGAACATATACATACTTCACCTTGGAATCCGAGCTGAAAAGACGTATAATGCGATGTAAACTTCCTCAGTGGGACGACATCGTAGAGCAGAACGCCAGATCGACTATCTGGCGCCGGAGAATGTCGGATCTCGTTACTGTTGTGCAGATCATCGAAAATAAAATCTGTAAGTACATATGTCTTTTAGCAAGGGAAAGAGGCGTATATGAAAACTGCTTAACATTATCACAGATACGGACATCTACTTTTCTGAAAAATATGCGAACAGGGAAAATTCTTTCATAGACGATGCAAGAATGTTAACTAAGGCACATACAGAAGCTAATCAACAACTTTAAATATCTATTGTAGACAGACTTTCGGTGGTTCTTTTTTCCGACGAGAAAAAAAAACTCCTGCAAAGACGCTGTTGTAATAAACAATTACGAATAATTTCTCCATTCTAAATTATCTCCCCTTTGAAGAACTATCCTGTTCGTCTAAACAATAAATAGCAGCACTAATATTGTACTGACAGTTATGCCGAATAAAGCTGTCTTAAGTTCTCGTTTGTCATTACAGCTGTTTTAAAATATTTTATCGTAATTAATTATATACGTATCGCCTCGACCAATATCATTTGACCGTCGTTTAAGCTCTTCAGAATACTACAAATATTCATGATTATTTTTTAAAAAAAGTATCTGCTAATAACTAAAATATATTCTTCGTTTTTATTTATATTGACATTAAAAAAATACGACTCACTGTGTAGATAGTTAAAAAAATAAAATGTTGTAAATAAGATACGTGTTTATCTTGATGTTATTCACACAGCGTTTCCGTTGATGTAACTTCCGATATTTTACAGGTGCATCTTGTCGGGAACGTCGAACTCGGGAATCTATACTTAATGAATAGGGGTTGATTATACTTGTTTTGTCAGCAATTACCGGTCAGACGTTTTAGTAATTCTAACTTATTCTAAGTTAGTATCGCTTGTGATGACCATACAACATTAAACTTGTACTTAGAACTAATGGTTAAAAACCACCTTTATCCGTTACGTCACGTGTCTCAAAAGTATTTACTTAAGACATCTACTCGGTGATAGCTGACGGAAAGAGAGAAATCTCCACTCAGGGATTGAATAAAGGATTCAATTTCAAATTCTGTAGTTCGGTATAGGATTAATGAGTTCAACAAGGCGCAACGGAAGAAGGTCGGATTTAAACTCGATATCTAATAGAAACGTATTGGCACAACTTGACGCTTAAAGAATATGTATGTATACAATCATTAATAATAAACTAGGTTAAAAAAAATGCAATAATTAGGTGTTTTATACGTTTGCTTGGAAAACGGATGAGCGATAAAAAGAAAAA
>OY744517.1:26479385-26504385 GCA_963556195.1 Sepiola atlantica | reverse complement strand
ACCATGTTTATTTTTTCCCGCGGAAAAATGCGGCTCGCGCGTTTTATGACTTCCGACAAGATTTCGATTTTGAGTTATATTTTCATTTTCATTATGTTTACCAATTCCGTATTTCTACCTGCAAATTCTGCCGATATTTTAGTCAGGGACTAGCAATATAAGATTTGTTATTTCTTTTTTGATCTGTGAGATATGTGTTTTTGACATGCTAATGTCATGCTGACCACATGGCAGTATCATTAATAAGACAATCTAGACCATTCATTAGCTGCACTAAAGAATAACTCAGGCACCTTGGTCAGAAGATAAAAACATTAAGGACCATGTAGAACGCACTACACGCAAAAGACGATACGGACATACTTCATATGAAAAGAAACGAAGGGGGAAGAGGGCACGTAAGTATAGAATACTTTATAGAAAACACAAAAATAGCTGGAAAAATACATAACTCAGAACACGGAGAGACTAATCACCGTAGCAAGAGACACCATCCCAACAAACATCTCTCGAAGCACCGAAACCAGAAACAAAAAGATATGATAGAAGTGTGAAGAAAAATAACTACATGGATGCTTCATAAGACTGACAAGAGAAAACACAACGCAAATAGCTGGACATTGCTAAGAAAAAGAACACTTGACCAGAGAAAGGGACTCTCTACTGACGGCTGCACAGAACAATACGATTAGGACACATTACATTAAAGTGAAAATGAATAAAACCCAATAAAACAGAGAATGCAGATTGTGTTAGCAGAAAGACGAAACAGTGAATTCAGCAAACTAGATACAGTGATAGAAAACGAAAAAGATAAAGTTCTATGAGACATGGATGTACAAACAGATACACTCATACAAGCAAGGAGAACGGATAGCATAATAATAGACAAGACAGAAAAAATCCTGCTAAATCGTAGACTTTGCCATCCCAGCAGTCCGCAGAAAAGAGATCAAGGAGACGGAAAAGCGGAGATAATACACGGAACTTGCCATAGAACTGAAATGGATATAGAACATAAAGAGTCAATAAAATACCAATAATCGAAGAAGCACTAGGAACAGTCCGAAATAATCTGGAGAAACCACTCGGAGACATTGGAATCAAAGGGATCACTGATACTATTCAAAAGAATGCAATGATCAAAACAGGTGCAATCTTAAGGAAAATCGTCGAATGTGCAAACCAACCTGCATAAGCTACGAATGGTAACCAAAGACACATGGAAGTTACAATAGGAAGAAAACAAAACGACATGAAGAACAACATCGCACTAACCAAGGAACATAAACTGCAAGATATATCATAAGCTGCTGTCCCACTCGAAACAATTATGGCACCAGCCTTGCATCACCCTACAAAAAATAGTCGTTTAGTTAAAGGATGGTGGGAATACCGAGAAGGGGCAGTACTAAACAGACCTTATCTGGAAAGGTGCCTTGAGTTCTGTGACCTTGAGGTGGCTAATTGACACCCAACTCCTAGGGGAGACCAATGGTGTTTGCCAGTAAGAAATCAATGGTAGGCGGCTGTTGCGATACCGCAAGGTTACTTGCGGTGTTGCTCAGAAGAAGTGGATTGTACATGGAATCTGGGGAGAGTAGTTGTCACTCAGATTCAAGGGAGCACCACTGGCAATAACTGACAGTCAACTGTGTGATTAATATTAGTGGGTAAAAAAATAATTATAATATAATTTTAATGATAATTCAATTCAATTCAATTAATTTGGTAAAAAAAACAAGAATATTTTAGTTGCCATGTAATGGAAATAGTGGTAGACTATTCCAAGGTTCAGGGGTCCTGATTGAGAAGGCGCTTCTTCTACGGTTCAATTGAAATGGGCGGTTTAATAGTTTCTTGTGGTGTCTGTGTTGACCCTTTTCAGGTGCAGGAGTGCATTGTAGCGCCTGAGGTATATCGTAATGACCATTGAGGAAATTGTAGGCCAAAATAGGATCACCACCTAATCGGCAGCGCTCACGGGAGAAAAGGTTAAGTTTCCTGAGTCGACTTTCATAGGGCAGATCCCATAGACCCTGCACCATTCGAATAGCCAGTCTTTGAACTCTTTCCAGATGCTGAATACCACGTTTTAGATATGGAGCAGAGGCTTTCACTCCATATTCTAACAGTGGACTGACGAGAGAGACACATAAAGTGGTAGATATATTTAAGGTGTGTGTTTTCATGTTTTATAATCAAATATGGTATTAACCGTTTGCTCAAATAAATACGTAGATACTTTTACAAATTATACATTTTTGTAACACATGAACGTATTTTAAATGTCATAAATTCGAATGTATTCGACATAACATATATCCATTAACCGCCTTTACTTTTTTATGTTAACTTTTTGTTATTTTACATGTCTACGGATAAAAATCTGATTTTCATGTAGGACACTGAACGTGTTACGCTAAATACATATCACCACTTCTGTAACTGCTTTTCCAACTTTGCCACAGTAATGTAACCCGTCTTAGCTGTCTTTATTATTTGAACTTGCTACCTATGGCGAGATATTCTTACGGTAAATCCATTATTCTATGATGTTAGATTGCAACATCTCAATAGCTTTTTCAATGGTCCGTCTTCTACACTATATATCTCAATCTATATATTGTTATGTACGTGTATATGTATATGTTTTTATATACATGAGTTACTCGTAAACTAATCAACCGTTTATTATGAATTTTTAAAAAACATGCAAGGCGTAAGAGGTGTTAATCTGGGCTATACTTAGTTTTTTCTAACTTTGAATTACTTCTTGAAACATCTAAAGCTAAAGCCGTAATTTGTAAACCTTTTCCTTAATAGGGATTTGATTAAAAATGTTAATCATGCCTATCATAGTGATATCCTGATTATAATTTTCATAAGTTAATATTCATATATATATATATATATATATATATATATATATATATATATATATATATATATATATATATATATTAAAAACAAGTGTTCATTATTATTATTATTATTATTATATACATACATCGATATTTTATGCTTACGCACTCTTCAGTGTATGGGGTGGTTATTCATGTTAGTCAGAAGTCTTGAACAAAATGTCCAAGTCACTACGTGCTCGTAGTGCGGTATCTTACCCATCGGCCGCCACCAATTAGCACGGAAACTAGGAGAAATTGAATACTATATACTCAAAATTTGCGGTCGCTATGGTAAACAGAAGGACAGTATTCAACAACAACAAAAGGGTTAGACTATTGAATTAAAGCTGCTGTGTAACTGCTTATTATTAAATTCTCTCAGAGGCACCAGTCCGTGTAAAAGAGACTATAACAATATTTGTAGAATAAATAATAATTATTATTACCTACATATACATACATATATATATATATATATATATATATATATATATATATATATATATATATATAGATAGATAGATAGATAGATAGATAGATAGATAGATAGATAGATATATAATAAGTTATGAAAATATATTAATACCAATTAAGCTACACAGAAGCTCCAACGTTTCATCCCCGGTGGGGAATCTTCAGTCTAAAATGCATGGAATTATTTTTACCCGGTGTTTTCATATACACGGCTAGCTAGTTTACAATTATATTCTTTGTCGTTCTCTTAGCCAATCTAGTGGTTTCTCAAAACAAAGGTTCGGTTTGTGTTACTTCTTATTTTCTGTTCAATTGTTATGTTTTCTATAGAGTGGCCTGTATCATGTTCATTTGTTGTGTCAATATAATGGGTAAACTCATTTTAACCCGTGATTACTTGTATTTCTATTTTAAAGTTCAGTTTTAAAGTTGTTTTGTTCTAGTTTAGTTGATTTTTTTCTTTATTTTTTATTTATTTATGTATTGTTAGTCTAATGTATATTCTATTATGTGCAGGCGGTTGTTTGTTATCTTACTTCTACAATTAAATAGATGTTGGACGTCTTAAAAAGTTTAGGATTTCAAATTTCTCATTCATAGATAATTTATAGGGTCGTCTAAATGTCTACATGTAGCTAGCCGTGTATATAAAAACACCCGGCAAAACGAACTCCATGCAATTTGGCCTGAATATCTATCGGGGATGAAACGCGGGAGCCTCTGTGTAGCTTAATTGCCATAAAGATATTTCCATAACTTACTACCAGCTCTACTTACGTATCGAGGACTGTTTAAGTAAATACTGAAAATTGATACATAAAAAATTATACCTCCGTATAAAATGTTATATGGGTACATGGAATACTAATACATATATATATATATATATATATATATATATATATATATATATATATACATATTTATATATATACGAGTGCATGTGAACGTATGCATACTTAAAACATAATGATGTGTATATATATATATATATATATATATATATATATATATATATATATATACATGTAAGACAACGTACATATATTTATGTGAGCGTTCATTTTTAATGATTTAAATTTCAAACACCACATTTCGGTATATTCCATATATAGCATTTTTTGGAATTTTTTCGTTTCATCACGTAAATACTTTTTTTATTATTTTTACTTTTCTTCACCCACTTCACTGAAATGGCTTCTTAATTTATTCTGCCTCAAATCAATCGCTATTAAATTATCTTTTAATAGATTTTGATTTCGAGATTGCATTATATAAAGTAAAATAGTCTTTATTTTCAAGTTTACCAGCACAAGTCTCGAATTTTAATCAAGAAACTGAATCATCCAATTAATTTTAAATGCAACTTGGTGTTTACACTCTGTAACTCGGCTTTACATATGACTTCCAACGCCGGCGAAATTTCAGAAAGGAACCGACAGACTGTCTTTGAAAGTTAGACTGTTAACCGCATGTCAGGCACAATGAGTAAAATAGAGTGTATCATTGTATTATATAACATTGATTAACATAATAATTCCAAGCATACTAATTGAATGTGCTCATATAGTTTATGGGTGTTCTGCATGAAATTTAAAGCATGTTAACAAGCAAATGTAAGATATGCAATATATAAGGTGATGCGTTCGTGGTCCAGGAGAGAAACAAACTGTGTTTCTCACGATTCTAGCCATAGCTGGACTAGTTGTTTTAACTTCATGTTTTGACATATAGAGTAGGGGAATCGACTTCTGATAACGATCTTATTTCGCACTTTAAACATCAGCTTAAAATCAAAATACGATGTTTATTTACTCCTCGCGGAGTTAGGCACAAGGCCAGTTTTATCTTACTCCCACAAGTAAGATGTGACCCAAGATCGGGTCGAGCAAGTGGGGTTAAAAGCCAGCGCTCGAGAGGTGAGCACTCTGGCCATTTAAAAATTGCCTGGGCAGCCCCGTCGGCATTCCCCGGTAGGGGCGCCTCAGACAGTAAGCAATAAACTTACTCCTCCCCAAAGAGGGGAGGCGAAGCCTGGGAGGGTGGACCTCCTAGAACTGCACAGGACAGGCGTGCAGTATCCATCGGAACAGATACTACACTTTGATCTTAGCCAAAAAAATACGATGTGATTGGAGAGATTAGACTCTGCATTATTTACAAGAAGGTGGATACACACCGCTAACTTATGTACGTTTTCGTAGGCATAGTAGACGCGTACCTGAGGTATTCTAAGATCCTATCCCAGTTAACCAAGTCTCTTAGGTAGTGGTAACAATTATTCCTGCACCCTCTTTTTTCTTCCTTACTTAGAAACTTTCGAGCTTGTTTCCGGCTCTTAAAACAACTCGTAAATCAGTGATAGATTTAGAAGAGCCTTACTAACCATCATGCTTTTATTTTTCAGAAATATATGTTGTTGTTAACACCTCCATCTCAACCGATTAATCTTTACATATATTCTTTACGAATGAAATAAAATACGTCAAACCATGGTGGATAATATTAAATAGGATTTCCCCATAGAGTGAATGTTGTATTTTGGTGAGTAAAACTAGTTAGAATAATAGACCAAGAAAGAGACAGTCGAACCACATCCTACATAACTCAATTTCGACCTTGTGCCGCATCATATTTTATAAAACAATACTATGCAATGAATATTTTCTAAAATGTTGAATATAATTTCAATCTATACAATATGACATTTTTTAAATATAGCTAAAAATAATGATCAATACGTTAATAATGAGTTAGAACAATTAATGTATATATATATATATATATATATATATATATATATATATATATATATATATATATATATATATATATATATATATATATATATATATTAGAGGAAGCATTATTATAATCAATGAAACAGACGAGTGGAAAAAAAAAAGGAAAATTGTTAAAATTACCCTGAGGCCTTATCGTCTGACCCTCTGTTGTTTTTTTCCCTCTCAATCGTTTCCTCCAACTGAAATAAGTGTTTTCCCCTCATATCTCATTCGACTTTTAGTTTTTAATTTTAACAATTTTCCTTTTTTTTCCACTCGTCTGTTTCATTGATTATAATAATGTGGAAAAAAAAGGAAAATTGTTAAAATTACCTTAAGGCCTTATCGTCTGACCCTCTGAGAGGAAACGTCAGAATGGTAAATTAAAAACTAAAAGTCGAATGAGATATGAGGGGAAAACACTTATTTCAGTTGGAGGAAACGATTGAGAGGGGAAAAAAGGGTAAATCTCTCAACGTTATGGTGGCTTTGAATCATTAAAGATCTCCAACTGATGCTTCAAAATCTTTTGGTCCATCGTTAGGCAACATTTTCGTTGGATTTTTGGAAAACCAATTATTTTCCAAAGTTACCAAGCCGGCTTTCTACACACGTTACGTTGATGACACTTTTGCTTGTTTTCCCTCACGGAGTGATGCTGAACAGTTTCTTCGTCTTTTTGTGACTTGCATCCATCGTTGCAATTCACTATGGAGGTCGAGGATTGTGGTTCCTTACTATTCCTCGATGTTTTAGTGTCTAAATTTGGTTTATCATTTGAAACCTGTGTGTATAGAAAACCAACATTTACAGGCCTTTATCTAAATTGGTTTTCCTTCGCCCCAAGAGCAAGAAAAATAAATCTTATTGGTACTCTCACTCATCGAGCACTTATGATTTGTTCACCAACACGACTCGATGCAGAACTTGGTGAAATTACTAATATTTTTCTTGCTATTGGATATCCCATCAATACTATAAAAGGCACCATTGCACGTAAAGTTGCTTTATTTAATGGTGGCAAATTTATTGGCCCGTCACGTTGCCCTATTTATTTGAAACTCCCATGGTTTGGTTCTGACGGCCTTGACATTGTTAAAAGGATTTCTTCTTCTACTCAACGTTGTTTTCCGGCAACCATGTTGAGTGTAGTTTACACGACTCGAACCTTTTTCTCTTCTTTTCGTAAGGATGTTTTGCCAGCCATTCAAAAGAATTCTGTAGTTTATAAATTCATGTGTCAGTGTAGAGCTGACTACGTTGGCAAGACATCCCAAAGATTAGAATTTAGAATATCCAAACACATACCACGTGATATTCGCCTACACAAGGTTTCGAGATCATCCGGGAACTTCCAGGCACAAGAATCAGCCATCGGTAATCACCTCGTTAGTACAAATAGTTGTTCTGACAAGTATTCCGATGGGTGGTTTTCTGTTTTACACAGTGCCAGGTCGAACTACCATCTCAATATTATTGAGGCGTTAGTCATTAACAACTCTCGACCTAGCCTGTGTAGACAAAAGATTTTTAAGCATCAGTTGGAGATCTTTAATTATTCAAAGCCACCATAACGTTGAGAGATTTACCCTTTTTATTTATTTTTTTTCCCTCTCAATCGTTTCCTCCAACTGAAATAAGTGTTTTCCCCTCATATCTCATTCGAATTTTAGTTTTTAATTTACCATTCTGACGTTTCCTCTCAGAGGGTCAGACGATAAAGCCTTAAGGTAATTTTAACAATTTTCCTTTTTTTTCCACTCGTCTGTTTCATTGATTATAATAATGTATCCTCTAAAATTAATCCTACGATTCTGTTGTACACGAAATTTACTTATATATATATATATATATATATATATATATATATATATATATATATATATATATATATATATATATATATGTATATATATATATATATATATATATATATATATATATATATATATTTATTGAATGCGTCAGAGTCTGACGAGCGCCGAACCCCATCTCCTCTATGCTACCTCAAACCAGTCACAGTTTACAGGGATTTACTTCTCCGAAGAAAATAAGGAACTATGTGACTATTTTCTTGTCGTCCTGTGGTTTGTTTTCGGGGAGGTTTTTCCTTTTTTCCGTGTGATCGACAAGAACATTTGTAAATTAAACATGGCGGACAGGAATCGAGTACGGTTAAACATAAGACAAACAGCCATATCTAACAATATATATTCGAATTACCAATGATCATAAGAGATATGTACAGAAATTCAATTCATTACAGCACTCTACCTATGACTTTAACTGTATAGATTTTGACGTACTTTGTCCTCCGTACACATTTCTCCTCAAAAGTCAGTCATAATCTTCCATCATGCCTGATTCGCGTCTCCTTTGGTAAATCCTTTTAATCATTTGCATATCAATGAAAGTGTGTACCATGCTCTTCATTCATGTTACTCAGGTTCTGTGATAATTTGTCAAAGTCGCTGTGAATTATGTATCTTGATGTTCATTGACCATACACGTCTTTGCAAACTTCATATTAGCTCATTTATAATATCTTGTTTCGTGCCAGCTTCCACTTTTCCCAATATAATGATGAACAGCATCAGAAAATGCATTCCAGGTTTTGCAACTTGCTCATCTATTATTGAGACAAAGTGTTGTCCTTGAGAGGATTTCCCATTCAGGTTCATTGTATTGTATTCCAGCATTGGAGAAACGCCTTTTGTCATCAATAGATTTGATATATTATTTCATTAATCAAAATTGTATATGCAATGCGGGGAGAAATAAATGTTTCTGCATGAAACAGGGTCTCATTAATACAGATTTTACTTATGAATATTATAATGTTTCTTGGTGCCAATTTTCTTCATTTACCCAGTTATCCAGTTTAAACCTACCATTCTGATATCATGGTAAACAGGGGTAATATTAATAGCCATCCTATTTTCAAATAAAATGCCATCATTCTTGAATCTAGACGAATTACTTATTTATGAACAAGGTATTTCAACCAGTTGCAAAATATATTTATATTTGCATACTTTTCCTTTCCTTGTACTAAGATTGTACCATACTTATTTCAGTATAGATGTGAAAAGAAGACCTATAATATATTTACACTAAGCAAGTTTATTATCCAGATCGAAGTATTTATGCAGTTCTGTATTTTTTTCACGGTAGTAGAAGACACCTGCACCAGGTTTGTTTACCTTCTTTTCTTTCTCTAGGTTATAAACTGTTTTCTATCGTACTACTCTATGAATAGATCACTAAATTGAGACTGACTAAACAAAGAAAGTGTATGACTTATCCATACCATAAGGCTAGGGAATATCAGTCTGATTATCTTCTGTAAAATAAGCGCATACGATGATTCTTCATCGATCACTGACGACTCAGTAAATACAGGCGCAGTGTGCAACTGGTTGAAAGTCATATGAAAGATTTAGATATTTCTTGTGTTGTTTAATTTGTTGGAAAATTATTTCCATTGACGAAAGCAGAAGTAGAACATACACCCATGATTTTTTGTTTTTTCTCAAAACCATTAAAACCATGAATATAGGCATTTTATTTGTCCCAAGCTATTATAATGACACGTGTTCTACACGAGTTTCATACACATCATGTGGGCATCAGCTTGTGTCCTAGTCCCCAAGTTGTAGATTAAAGTAGAAAAGTTACACTTTCTTAACAAACGTAATTAATTCTATGCATGTGATTCTCAAAGGTGAGCTTTCCATTGACATAACAGATTATATATGGATCATTACCGCATTTTTTTTTAACTAGAAACGTTTTAGACATACATTCTAGACTTCAAATGTTGTATACCACAACAACAGCCAATTAGTACTAGGAGAAGAACATACACTTTTATATGGATGTGTACGAAATTCTGATTGACTGCTAATAAGGAATAACTCTTAAATTATTCTATGGTCATATTTGTATAAAACATCAGCCTGCACTCAAATGGGGTAACACCTTTTAAACCCACGTGCAACTTACAAAAACATCTTATTATTAGGATGTAATTAATACTGGAGTTCACGCCTTAAAACACAGCACTCGTTATAAAAATTACGGTCGGGCATATAAACACGGACGGTATATAGCCCCTGAACCGCAATTGGTTTATTACTTGTTGAGCGACTAGGATGTTTTCCTTCTATTGACAGAGCCAATTAATATTAAACTAATCATATGTGTTCCTATTTACATAATTAATCACTCTGTGTTTATTTCTGCACATGAAATATTATATATATATATATATATATATATATATATATATATATATATATATATATACTAGCAGATATATGCTTCCTCCGATCACATTTATTGTTAGCCCGGGAGGCTAGTATCATGGTTACCGACCATATAAAACGCAAACCTCTCAATGAGGAGGTAACCATTGAGAGTATCGTATCATAACGAACGCCCCGCAAGGAGGAATTAAAGCCTGCGAGGATCATATCATTACAATGAAACCCATAGTACACAAACCCCCCGCATCTAAACGGAGAAGATATTTATAGAAAAAAGTATATCAGGAGTAACGAACATATACTGGCTCCCTAACAGAGGAGGTATACCTTAGAGGATCGTTCTGTAAAAGGCGTTCTGTAAAAGGCGAATGTGATGTATGTGAGTAGTGTAGCATGCCAACAGAAAAGGAAAGAAGCAATACCAGAGAGGATTACATCCGCTCCCTTAAAATGAGTTAATTTTATGGGAGGGGGCAGGGTTATAGCGACAGAAGCGATACTACAATACGAACACCTATTAACAAATAATACAATATAAGATTAAATCATTTTTAATGCATTTAATAATGACTTGTCATTGAGGCTTAGCCCTTTTGAAAATATCACAGTGTAGTATCCGTTCACAGTATATCGGATGTGTAACTATCGACGACAATATTGCGTATATATAAGAAAATAAAAAGTGTAAAATTAAACCTATATATTAAAGAATATTAATTTATTAGAAGATGTTTATATTATAAATATGCAAATTTAGAAGACATACAAATACTTGTGGGGATTTGCAGTTTACTACATATATACTATTTTAAAATCTAAAGTGGTATTATAGAATAAATAAGCGCACCGTGTTTTGATGTAGTTATAGTTATAGTTAAAATAAGTAGACAAATGTCTCATTAAATCATTTATATATATAATATAAATATATATATATATATATATATATATATATATATATATATATAAAAGTCAGGTTCATATTATATTCCAATAACCATGTTTTTATTTTATTTTTTGACATTAAAAAAAAACAACATTTCTGTGAGATATATATTTTTTTGTGAGATATAATTTTTTTTGGGGGGGGAGGGGGGCACAAGACAAATGAAACCAACGGTAAAAAATATACTGCACTGAAATGTTATGTTTTTGGGAAATGTGAAAAAATAAATAATATATATATATATATAGTACATCTTTAGTATTATAATTTAAAGAAAATTAATATGCATCTGTTTCGGATACACTGTTTTCTTACATACTTTCATGACGCAAAATAGATTGTATTATACTATTTTTTGCAACGTTTATGTATTGGTATGTAGATCAACTCCTACAAAACAAAACTAATACATTGATCATCATGTGTTCTGAAGCACAGCTGCCAGGCGTAAAGGTTTGTTATGTCTGCTATATTTAATTTAGTGTAACACAAAAGGGAAGAGGCGGCGAAGCCCTGTAGTATAAACCCAGATAACTGCAATGGTCATTTTTTTAGCATTGATATTAGAGATTAATTAATTAATTAATAACATTTCATATATATATATATATATATATATATATACAGGGTGGGCAAAAATAAGGGTCCTATTTTTAAAAATTCATAACTTTTTTATTTATTGATTTAAAAAAAAAATTTTTTTAGAATAAGTAAAGGACCCCTTCCGAAGCAAGCATGAGCCGTATTAGCCCTAAGGAACGTACCCTCATTTAGAAAACATTATTTTTGCTTAAAAAACTCAAAACAGTGTAAAAAACAATACTTTAGTTTTTGTAAGTTTTAAGAAGTGTTTTTCGGCTAAAATTTGTTTTGTTTATTTCAAAACATCTCGGAAGGGTCAGTCTACACACACATAAAGTTTGGTGAGTTTAACTTTTATTTTGTGGAAGTTATTCAAATTCAAGTTATTCAAATTTAAAGATAGGACCCTTATTTTGGCCCACCCTGTATATATATATATATATATATATATATATATATAATATCTTGTTTTTTCATTAGAAATGTTAATATATAGTATTAATTAAAATAAGATATTCCTAAATAGTTATATTCATTGAATAAATAAATTCACAAAATAATATTTCCATTTTCATATAGCCCTGTTTATCTCTATAAGAAGCAGAAAAAGTCATGTTCTTGTCATACAGTTCGACATTTTTGAAATATTTTACCTAACCGCCATGCCGAAAATGTCTATCCTTTTTTCTGCCTGTCTTAACTTGTATGTTTCGTAGATTTTCTGTCGAGATGTAGACATCCGACGGCGTCCTCTTCGATATGAATCGGGAATTTGTCTTTGCAATATTACATTTGAAGACAGCTTTAGTTCGTCCGCATCTTCGTATAATTGCTTCATGTCAGTCTCTTTCAATCTTGATGCTTAAGGCTTTCGCGTATTTATTTTATTTACTTTTACTTGCAATAAAATAACCGAAAGGACGACTTTTTATCTAGTTCGGAACATTCGAGGCGTTTTTTAATCATTATTATTCGGAATTCATACGAATTCAATATTCGTAATTAGAGCCATTCTAAAAAAAAATATTTTTATTTACTAGCAAATATATGCTCCCACTGGTCGCATATACTTACTAGCAAATATATGCTCCCACTGGTCGCATATATTTACTAGCAAATATATGCTCCCACTGGTCGCATGTTTTGCTACGCTAAGAGTAGTATATAATTGTAACAGAACTATATACGATGCGTAGATAAAGCAAAACCAATATTAACATACTATTGTTATGAATAAAATGAAAGTACATTACCTTATTTATGGATGTCAAGCGCAAACGCAGACCCCACACACTTTTGATGAATTAAAATAGTAAAACATTTTTTTTAGATGTGAAAATAAACGCAGCCATTACATTTGCTTAAAAATAAAATTTAGTCGAACATATTTACTTTTTTTATAGATGCCAAGCACAAAAGAAAATAAGAAGAAATTACAATATGTCCGCCATCGAGTAAGGCATTTCATTAAAGTTTTATTTTTACATCCTAGAAAATGCATTTCGAGATAAAAAAAATACAATTTAAATAAGTTTAATAATTTACGTGAGAAATTTCATCCAAAATGTGTGGAAAAATCAAACGAAATAAGCAAGCTATTCAAAATATCCATATTGTACAATTAAACGCTATACGGAAATTTCTATTTCGTCTCTTCAGTTTTTAATTTGAACTATTTCGTAATTTGAGAAGTGCGTTATTTTTAGTTTAAAAGAAAAAAAGATGGAATACATAGGCGGATTCTCAACCCATCCTTACAAACGGAGGAAGTAATTCCTGGGAGGACGGTCTCATGACAACATAACCAATATTACACTTAAAAAGTCCGATTAAATAGAGTTATTTTTTCTGATATTTTTAATTTAAAATATTTAGCTGACAATTATTTGTTTACGGTCGGAAAAAAGTGAATATTTTTCGGTTTTAAAAAGATTAGAATTGTTACAATATTCAATAAATCAAAAGTACATTCATTTACTTATTTTGAAAAAAATATTACTGAAAATGGCAATAATCTTTGACGGGATTAGAAAACAACACGTTTTGCTTAATATTATTAAACATGAATGTGTATTTCAAACGAAATATTATGAACAGTATATTATGCATATAAACGAGGACAACGAGCGATGACCACTCGAGGATAAAGGTTAATGAGATTAAATGATTGCCAGTTGAGAGACGAAGAACCATATTAGATGATTGAGAAGGATTAATGAAATGAACCGTTTGAATATTTGTAGGAATCTGTTGACGTTAAAATTTGAAGACGACCATGTTGTAATATGCAGGAAAGCAGTCCCGTGCTAATGTGTACATCAGACGAGAAATCCTTGCAAAGAAGATCTGTTCACAACGTTAGTTAATACTTGTGTTATATTTACTAGCGGTGTTATTCAAATAATCTATGTAATAATTTTAGTTAAACACTCATTTAATATTTAATATGTAAATAACTTAAAATAATACGTAGTTGCTGTACATCTTTAAAAATCGTTGTTTTATTTATTATGTTCTTTACAACATTAAATTCATTCATAAAACACACAATTTATAGAAACAATTGAAATTTTACTTTTAACTTTCTTCGTGAAACAATACATAAATACCGGTTTCAGTTTGATTTTGACGCGGGGTCGTTTCGATTTGGCTGTTTCCGACTGTTTACGTATTTCAGCGTCGGTAAAAGTCGGTAATCTCTTGTCCATAAGCTGCACTAGTACCGATGCTTTTTTCGCTCATGATCTTCTAGTCGGCTGAAATTTCTAGAGAGGTAAAGATAAAGCAACAGAAAGAAACACTTAATTAAGTTAGAATGCCATAGCTTAATATTATCCCGGAGCGCTAAGCCCCGAAGCAGAATGCCCGGAGTTATGCTTGCTACCTTCTCTGTCGCATGTCGTACGTCATATCCGACTAAAAATTAATGAATTTTTCGTTTCTCACGATATAAGTTTTTTCTAGAAATATCAACCCCGTGCCCAATTAGTGGCGTATGTCTGAAAGGTTTGTTTTTTTTGTTACAATATTACGCCATATCTATCTCAGAAAATGTAGATTAGCTAGTATATCTAGACTACAAGGAACCACTGAAATTTAAAAATATAATAAATTTTATTAGTAATAGTAATTATAGTAATATAAAGCATGCTACTCTTAATTACTAGCAACAGGACTCCGTCGGAATTCATTGGTTGTTCATCTAATGTATTCTCATTAAATTACATGTAAGCTGCATAGATTATGAATAAATAAAACGAACGTTTTAATATTTTTAAATTAGTAAACACAATAATGTATACCATTTATTCAAAGCACATAGAGATGGCGTGAAAGCATCTAATTAAAGCAACACACCATATTTTCAAAGCAAATCTACGAGTTGAACGGATTCCTCATTAACGTAATGATTAAATCTAGCATATTTAGAAATCATAATATTTTGAAGATATATGATGAGTTGGTTTCCGATGTAGAATGTGTGTATATGAATTACTATATAATTAATAACGAGATAGGTGGTTCTCTATCTGAAGGAATCTATCTCAATTATATAAAATCGCATTAATAAACCCAATCATGCGTAACACACCAAGAAATTGACAATATTTATTTCAAACATTTCGGGCTAATCTGTAAGCTTCTAATCAATGCAAGGCACCATCTTTTTAAGCTGAACGGGGTTATCATGTGTTTAAAAATGAAACACATCATATGTCTTGAATTGCAATGATAATGTTGTTTCCTGTGTAGATTAAATGTTCGACGGGTGCAGAAAAAGAGGTAAAACAGGAGAAAATCGACTGCTTATATTTTGTATAACATCACTTCGGAAATACTTTCTTAAATAAGGATAAGTAAGCCATTGATAAAACTTTAACCAATATTTATGTTTTGTGGAGGCGTCATGCAGTTTTGCGACTGACGTATGTTCTCCTGGAATACAGTGGGAAAGAGAGAAGAATGGTTTACTTTCGGAAGCCTTGTAACTTTCGCTTCCCTTATTTTGTATCGTAGTCCCGATGTTTCGGACAAAGGGAGAAAATTGTTGTTTTCTAGGGCAGAATCTATCTATCCATATAATACTTATCGTTGGCTATATATTTTTTTACCTTGAAGCAGTATTTTTTTCAGCCCTTTACATCAAGTTGCTTCAGGCCTTGTCTGGAGCGATTTCAATATATAAAAAAATCATTATTGTCGACTATTTACTGTATGAAATTTGCCGAATGTGTGTGTGTTAAATATTGCTGGGAAAGTTTATATATATATATATATAATTATATATATATATATATATATATATATATATATATATATATATATATATATATATATATATATATATATATATATAGAGAGAGAGAGAGAGAGAGAGAGAGAGAGAGAGAGAGAGCGAGAAATGAAAAAAGGAAAACCCAAAAGATGTTTTTTTATGTATTCATCAACGTTTCGCCTTTATTTGTAAGACTTCCTCAGGATTATAATTTTAAGAAAAATGTCATGCAAGTACTTGGAAATATTGGGTTGACATGATGGGTTAATGAGAAAAAGTTATAGCCACTACTGGAAGCGCAGGACCGAGGTCCGGGCAGAGAGAAGTCGGCGGCAGGGAATGAAATTAATGTCAATAACATAGGTATATATTTGGGCACATGATCTCATAGAGATTTGTAAAAGCATATATTGTAAACTGAGTTCTCGACAAATTCCAGTTAATAAGCTATATCATAAGAACGAGAAGCGACAATCTTTAGCCGGATAGCATGCCACATGGGTGATTGTGATTGCAACGGTTGCCATCTAAGATGAAAGGTTCGATGAGAGAAGAAGTGTCGTAGTATGATCTGACATACCATAACACTAATTAAAGTATGACCTTATAAAATACACATGGTCTATATGTGTCTTTGTTTGTGTCTCCACATTTGACTTGCAGGACACAATCATCAGCGCATTGATATGTACACCACCTTCCTCATGAAAAGATATGGTTAGTTGCTTAATTAATTAATTAATTGAGTATTTAATGGACTGTGCATGAGATGCTTTTAGTGTAATTATGACATAGGTCACATTCCGGCAGTATCGCCTCAAAACACGAGTTGACATTGTAACACCGGCCAGAAAATAATGCATGACTTTAATGAGATATGTACTGTTAATCTTGATATGTAATAACTTAAGCCATCGTTTATATGTAAGAAGTTGTCTACTATCGCATAGGGTTTGTTGAACACATCTTGCTAATTCAGCCTTACTTGAGCTTTTATAATAGGTGTGTATATTTTCCCAACGCGATTAGTGCGTAATTTGTCTAGGCACATGAATACTTAAATAAAATGGCATCACTGAATAAAGAATCGGCAATAGTATCCATTAAGTCAATTAGGTGTCTTACGAAAATAATCGAGACAAAGAGACATGTGTGAATAAAGAGAGCACCATTTAATTAGCGCTTATTATTACACTATCTTTAAATGTAACGAGTTCGATCCTCACTAAATACATGAAAAATAACAATGCAAGATAGATATTCTGAAAAGAACCACACCTTTATAAGCGAGAGACTGTGGCAATCATACGTAGATTTTATGCTAAAAAGATAGAAGAGAAAATGGAGAGGATTGTTGAAAACTGGAAAGCTTCGACACGATCAAGAGGATTACGTCCTGTCGTGGTCGATTAGAGTGAAGAAGAAAACTATAAAGTAGACAATGGCTTCGTGGGCAGAAGTGGAGAAACGGCGAGTCGAGCGGCATTAGCAAGAAACGCCGTTAGTAGACACTTGACGCTTGTCTTCCTCTTGTTTTTGTGACGAGATATAAATCTGAGCGTGATCAACAATACATAGATCGGCAAGAGTACAACGCATACAAACCCCGTCTTATCCCGCAGAAATAAAACAGTTGCTTATTTATATATGTTGAAACCCTATAGTTATCGACGTCAAAATATATACAAATATAGATGACCGGTGACGCTGTGTTTCATTATTTATTATATATTTATATATATATTATTAGATATTAAAAAAAAAAATATTTCAAATGTTTCCCAAAATCAAATTTAGGATCATAGCGGTGGTCTGACTTGTATATCTATTCTGTACTTGCTCTTAGGAGGGCACCTATCTATACTAAGCAAATGTTATTTTTGTCTCAATCATAAGTGTCTTAATCAAAAGTGCACTTTTAAGGGAGCTGAATTAAATAGAAAGTACTTTTTTTTATGTGGGGAACCACATAAAACCGTGACTTTCTATCTAATTCAGTCCGGATCGGGAGGCAAGTACATAGGTGCACACACCTCACCTCCCCTCTCTCTCTCTCACACTCTTTCTTCCGCGCTCTCTTTAGTTGCTCTCTTACTCCGTTTTCTCTTCCTTTCTCTATTTTCCTTCTTTGTTTCCATCTTTTTCTCTTATTTACATCATGCCACTCTTTCACAACTTCTCTAATAACTTGCATTTTATTTACGATATACGACCTTTCTACCGCAATCTGAAATATTACTGTCTCAATAAAAAATATCCACGATGACAAGCAAGCAAGTTAATACACTTATAGTGATTTTAGTACTATACACATTTTTAACTCGAACGGTTTTAATTTACATGTGAATGTTTCTATATCTATTGTAGGACTTTTTAGTTGGTATTTTATTGTATCAAGACTCAAGTTGAAATTATATTTTTAATACATGTATCTTATATTAGGTCGATGTAATAGCATTTTACGTTTAGCGTTTTTTTCGGCTTAGTTTCAAATAGCAGTTTCGGCCGTCTGTCAGATTTAAGTTTAACATATAATGTTGGTTAATGTGTGTTCTGAAAGTGAAGATTGAATGCATACTTGTCAGGAAAATATATTTGTATAAATATATTGTTAAATGTTTAAGACAAATAACGCATTCACATGTGTGAATAAGTATAACCCTTAGACGCTTTGTTTGTATAAACTTAAAAAGGATGAATCCATTTTACATTACTAAGTGTAGTATGTTTGGGAGTTAAGTGTGGATATCTTATCAGGAATGCAACCGTTATTGTATAGTGTATTGCTTTTTCGGCTCGCTGTTACTTCTACAATGTCGCCACTTGAGATACTTGTAGAATGTATTTACAATAATATACATTTTATTCATAACTTAGGTTTAAACACAAAACGAACTTTAATTTATTCACATAAATATATAAACTATAACATCTTGGTAATTTCGATATAATTTTATTTATCATTGAAATGTGCGTGTAACGAACGAAATAAATATTATATCAATGTGCCTTTTAATTTGCGATGTGCAATGAAGACAATGCATGGAGTACTGTCGCCATATTTGTGCTGGTATATCTCTGCCCTATTAAAGGGTTCTTGATAACATGTAGTAACCAGTAGCGTGGTGGGAGGTTGATGGCTGCAGGGGCCAATCACTGATTTGCCCCCCCCCCCCCCTGGATATGAGCGACGAAGTCGCGAAAAAATGCAGCTGGGGGCCTGGGGGGCGCTGGAAGCCCCCCAGCGGGGTACGGGGCGGAGCCCCGGAACATTTTGCCATTTTAAGGCCTCCAGATGCCCCCGTTGATGCATTTTTTAGCACTAAAATGCATTACTTTATGTTAAAGAATTGCCTTTCTCTCGAGTTTTTGGGGGGCATTATGGAACAAAAATCATCTTTTGGGGGGGGGGGGCAATTAAGGTCTTTTAAAAAAATTTTCTTGGGTCTCCTACAAAGGGTGCGCCCCCTAAATCCCCATTTTGGCGCCCCCCAGAAACCTTGGCTGGGGGGGGGGGGGCTGGTCACCCGCCCCCCCCCCCCCCCTGCCACCACGCTACTGGTAGTAACGTATCTGTAATCTCATTGGACCTAACCTTTTCTTCTCTCTGTGTCCTCACTCTCACACACATAATATTGCTAGTCTCAGTATTTTCTATAAATACTATTATAGGATGCGTTCTTCAGAATTATGTGACCTATTCCACGCTTCTTTTGTACCACCTCGTTAGTCTCGTTGGTCTAGTGGTCTCCATCAATTCGCTGTTTTGACACCTCATTGTAATACAGCTTCTGATCTCAGTAGCTTCTTTCCAAAAACCGCAGCCTTGTGGAACTCTCTTCTTACTAACTGATTTCCTCCTACCTATAACGTTGGCCTTTTCAAAACTAAGGCCAATATTGATCGCCTGTGTTTGCGATAAGCATATTTGTACTTGGTAGTTCTTATATCAAATGGCTACATACCTTGTCTTGAGCGATTTTCATTAAAAAAAAACTTTAGAAATAGTTCGACAATTGTTTTAAATCAGGTCGTTCAGAGAAAATACGATTTCAAAACAAATGCAAAATATTTGTCGGACATCAAAACCTATGTCGAAACATAATTATTTGTTTTAATAAAATTAAACAATAATCTGAGTAAAAAATAAACACTTCTGGTTATTACTTTTTGAAAACCAATATGAATATTAGTTAATCCTACGACTGATACCGCATATACACAAGCAGTATATAGAACAGATTGTCTGTATAATGTATATCAATGTATTAACTTTGCATGTGTGATATGAATCGTCCCACCGTTCGTATGTATTCAATTAGATGATTAATAAAAGTTGGAGGCAGGTTCAGTTGGGAGACGATTTACTTGAAGTAGATCTAATTTGATAGTTTCATTACATTATATTAAAGCGACAAGATATTCTACAAATATAAACAACATGTTCTATATATTTCATAGTAGGTTACTGTTTCATTTGCTTTAGTTTCTATAGCCTTCTATTGCTTTTTTGTAATGGTGGTCACTATGTACTTCCCAACTCACCCACGAAAAATAGACACACGGTCGACTTATTTTATGTAGGGAGATCCAGACTCTCAAAACGAAGCACTTGGAATTTGGACCAAAATAACAGTTGCCTCAGGCTAGAAGAAATACCCCTTTACCAACTGAGAACAGAACCCTTGAATGTAAGTACCAGAACAGACACCAAACTCTGTAGTCGCTTAACGAATGTGCCAAACTTCATGCACGGCAATTGCTTAAAGACTACAAGGTAACATACACAATAAGCTGATATTTGTATATAAGTTGTTCAATTATACATTGAAAATAATTCAATAGATATCGAGAAGTAGAAGAGAAAGAGAGAGAGAGAGAGAGAAAGAAAGTATACGATAAAAAGAGAGCGAAAGAGAGAAAAGACAAATAACTAATAGTAAAGAATGGCGATTACCATTACGGTGGATCGACGTATCGGTGGGTAAGCTTGCCGTGGAAAGCCAGTGTAATTCAATGATATACGCGGCATAGAGATGTTTAATGCCCGCTCTTCATGTGACCGATTTTTACGTGCTATTTGCGATTTGGATCGATGATACCAGACTTCGGGAGATTATCACAGACGGGAATTGGTTAGTGGGTTTGTCGGTTGGTCAGTGGGCGGAATATCATGGAACAAAATGGCTCTGCAGAATAAAAGCAGATAGAACACCTCATGCACATGACGAAAGTAAGAGACATTTTGACAGGCACCCGTGGGGGGAAAGGTATATAGAGAGTAAGATAAAGAGACAGAAAGAGTCAGACGGAGGCCACGTAGCCATACACACACACACACACACACACACACATATATATATATATATATATATATATATATATATATATATATATATATATATAATTTTAAACATTTGTTTTTATTTAAATACGTGTACGTTTCATCCTTTTGGAATTCGTAGAGACGATTATTCATAGCAGTCGCTTAACTCGAAAATCGAAACAGGAGGCATGTCTCAAACTCAAATTCCGACATTTTAGCCCACGCGGCCATTATCAATAATCCGGTAAATAAGCGAGAGATTAGACCTGTTCAAGGCAGCCGTCGCCAGAGTTTTTGACTACTAAAGGAACATGAATTTAAAGCTACGATGACGGCTGTGCTAATACTACACACTACAGAGCCCAGTCCTGATTGGGAGCGACAAATAATTATAAATATTTATTTTATCAACATATATATACAGTTCATCATTTCGGGAATAGTCAGTGTAAATATAATTATTCGAACCGGTCACCGGACTCGAACCCTGGAAAACGAGTATGTGTCAAACTCAAATTCCGAAATCTTAGTCCACGCGGTTACTATCAACAATCCAGTAAATCAGCGACAAATTAAACCTATTAAAGGCAGCTATATATATATATATATATATATATATATATATATATATATATATATATATATATATATATATATATATATATATATATATATATATATATACATTGTAAGTTATGAAATAATATTTATGGCAATTAAGCTACACAGACGCTTTCGCGTTTAATCCCTGGTAGGGAATCGTCAGGCTAAAATGCATAGAGGTTGTGTTGCCGAGTGTTTTTATATTGGAACGCGGTGTTTAGTTTAGCTAGTTAACAAATCATATTATCTGTTAGTCTCTTAGTCAATCGTTCGGCTTCTAACAAACAAAAGTTTAATTTATTTTACTTCCCATTTCCTATTATATTGTTCTGTATTCTATAAGGGTTCCCATCCCCGTTTCTCTGTTGTGTCGAAATTATAGGTGACTTTTTTTACACGTGCTTGATTGTATTTCTATTTTAGGTTTAAATTTAGTTTAGTTGTTAATTTATTTATTTGTTTATTTATAATGAATTGTTAACCTGAGGTTAATTTCATTCTGTGTAAGCCGTTTTTTGCCATTACAATTCTACAGTTTAATAGATTGTGGGGGTCTTTAAAGTTTAGTATTTAAAATTTCTCATTCAGGAAAAATGTACACGGGTCGTCTAAGTTCTACATGAACTGGCCTGTCCTATTATTTTCCATTCGATTATTGGTGAGCGTACGCTATCTTTGAGCTCACAAAAATGGTTAGCTAGTGCTGTTTTAATTCAGCGTTATTTATTGTTAAATGTGATGTTTGGATCGTAATATCTGGTTTTCCAATATAGAGAGGTCATATTCACATAGTCCTACTTGTTATTCCGTCTTTCATTTGCAAATATTGTGGCTTGGTAAACAACACTTTTGGTTTGGCATTTATTTTGTAGTAGACTAAGTGTACGAGTTATGCAGTTACATCTTTTCTCTAGTTTTTTCATTTCAATTTAGGTTATTTCTATAAGGGTCTGGGTTATTACTATTTGTAGTGCTTATATTTTGTGTTCTTAGTGTTACTTTTTCTAAATTGGTCACTCGTTTTAGGCAATTTGTTATTTTTTCTTCTTTACTGTTTTCTTTAAGTATGTTGTTATTGTGTGCTTTTATTATCAATTCTAGGTTGACGCAGCAGCTCTAGGACAGTTTAAGGTTATTTTTATGGGATATTTTATGCAGGAGATTGGTTACAGGGAAGGGTTTTCAATGAGATTCAAGTATTTCTTTCCTTGTTTGGTTTCTAGCATCTGATTATAGGGGGTTGATACCAGAGTATAATTATTATTTTTTTATTGGTAGTTGCCGCGTTCGTTGTTTTTTTTACTTACTATTATTTCGATTTCCTCACTTCCTATTTGATTAAGATGCAGTAAATTGCATTATTAGTCGCCATTAACTTAATAGGGAGTATTTTTCGTTAATATATATATATATATATATATATATATATATATATATATATATATATATATATATATATATAATTTTAATGTTTATACGTGCATAACTATAATCTATGCAGACGGGTTTCTGGCTCACAGCCGTCAACAGCATGTTAATGACGCTGGACTATATACCTCAATATCGGAGATTCGATCCTTGTCTAAGTTAGCCATGCTTATGTGAGAAAATTGAAATAATAGACTTTCTGTTTATTTGCTAATGTTACAAATAATTGACACTATACGTGTATATACATATATATATATATATATATATATATATATATATATGTGTGATTTTTTTTGTAATTCTTATTAAATGTACTTAATTTCCCCGATGATCTGTCAAGCAAGTACCACTTTGGTAGTGACACACGTGTAAGTAAAAAAAAACGCTTTAATTTGAAAAATGATGAATAAATAATTTTTGAATGAAACAATCTTTTGTCGTGCTGATGGGGCTCCTGAACTGAATGCTTCGGTATGCTTTAAAAAAAATCCCATATAAATGCTCTGTAGTCTGTAATTGAGTATCATCGAGCTTGTTCTTATTAGACTAATCCCGGTCTTCATTGAATAATTAATATCTAAGTGAAAAATCCAAATATATATATATATATATATATATATATATATATATATATATATATATATGTATATACGTATAGTATGTCAATTATTTGCAACATTATCAAACAGAAATTGCATAAAGATATGCATATTTATATATATAAACGTTTGATGGACTCTCCCGTCGATTTAGACGTATGAGTGCCCGCGCGTGAATTTGTAATTGCAAGGGTTGCGCAATCCGAAAAACCGCTCTCCTGAGTGGGCATTGCTTGATTCCAATGGCAAGTAGTATTACAAGACGACTGGAAACAATGCCGAGATAAGCAGAGAGCACATACAGTACCTGGTATTCCTAAATGGTCACCCATTAAGTACTGGCCAGGCTCGACGCCGCTTATATATATATATATATATATATATATATATATATATATATATATATATATATATATATATATATATAATATAGTTTTATATGTGAGATACTGTATATAGTATTTTTTCGACAATCAGTTAAAGACGTAGCTAACACAAACATGAATACCACTGACAGCAAGACCGTGTCTAGAGTATCACCTTCCTTGGGGCTTAACCTAGAATACGAAACACTAGTTACTTGCGTACGAAGCGAACAACAGAGCCATAACACAACCTACAAAAAAGGTCTATTAACTAACACAGTTTATGCTCATAGCGGCGAAAATTAAATGTAAGATGTACCCACGCTTCTCAACAACGAGTGTAGTCATCAAAATACTAAGATGGCTAACGAGTAGGATTATATATATATATATATATATATATATATATATATACATATATATATCATTATTTGTTTACTA
>OY744517.1:26451885-26476885 GCA_963556195.1 Sepiola atlantica | reverse complement strand
GGAGGCCTAAGCAGTAAATGTCTTTTAATGTCATACCCAGGACCTCCGCCTGGTAGCGATTACAGTTACGAACTAATAATTACTTCAAACATAACACACACACACACACTCATATATATATATATATATATATATATATATATAGAGAGAGAGAGAGAGAGAGAGAGAGAGAGAGAAAGAGAGAGAGAGCGAGAGAGAAATAGCGAGAGAGTAAGAAAAAGAGAGAAAAAGTGAGAAAGATAGGAAAATTAGAAATCTAATACATAATGGATAGTTTGTTTACGTTATTCGTGGATGTATGTAACTTTCGTAATCTGGATATTTATGAAACATTCGTAATGTGAATATGTATGTAACATTTGTAATGCCAACTTTCTTCAATCAATGTAACGGATAAAACTAATTGTATCGTTCCAACTGGTGTGTTAACCAACTTATTATTATAATATGCTTCCCTGCAGGGATAAAATATGGATTCATTTGTGTAGCTTTAATTCCATAGATATTTGTCATACTACTACTAAGCTTTACTCACGGATACTCACAAGTACTTAAAATCTATATATAATATATTACATGACCTCATTATATTATGTATATTCACATGAACTAATATATATATATATATATATTTCTATGTATATATATATATTTCTATGTATATATATATATATATATAACAATTGATATTCGTTGACTAGACAATACATGTGTGTTTGTGTGGTGTTTGTCAAAATTCCGCCTCCACTGCGTTCTGGAACATTTTGAAATTCACCAGATAACATTTCCGTTGTGAAATGAAAGCCTTACATCCAGCTGAATCCACTCACCGATCAAAGGTCAGGAAACGCAGTGAAGCCTCTTCATCACTCCTTAACGCCACGATGTTTTGCGGGGGCTTCGACAATGTCATGGATCAACAGATATATCATATGTAGTTAAGCATTGACATCTGCAAACGCACGTGGATACACGTACACATTCATGTAAAAATGTAACCGTACACACAAGGCGTTACAAAAATAGAATACTGTAGATGTGTTTCTATTTCGTATACTAGCACATATATAGTCGTTCTACGTGCATAGTTTAGCTTACATAATTATAAAAGTAAAATACAGATATTATTAGAGTAAATTAGTGAACTGCGAAGGCATCGATTATCAATATCTTGTTATTGATCTCTCTCTCTCTCTCTCGCTCTCTCTCTTTTTCTTCATCTTTAGCATGTAATACAATGGGGGGAAATGGCTTCTTAATTTAAACAACTTTATTAGCATCCCTCTTTTTGCAACAAGGCTCAGATCTTTATTTTTCTCAATTTGAAATTAATGCGTTCTTTGATTGAAGCCTTTACACGATTTAAAATGTAAGACTAATGTCTAATCTCTTGCTAAAGTTGCTTGGAAAATATTAAGATTCCATAATATATCCGAAGTTAAGTGCCATTAAGCATGGCAAGTAATAAATAGGTGACTATTTAAAAATACCAGATGCTATATGTGCTCTCCGTTGACTTCGGAATTTTTTCAGTCGTCTTTTAATTCTTCTACCACTAGAACTTATCAGTGCCGACTCAGTGGATTCCGCAACTCTTGCTTCATGATTACACGCGAAGCTACCCTTACATGCTATACTCATTGTCTATCAAGCTTGGAAAGATAATGTATCCGGCCTCTGATGCAATACTCTTACTATTTAAGAGTTAGCTAAATCAAAGAATTGAGTACTGCTGGTGCATCTGGGATGTTTTTTTCTCAGGATATTCGATAGATTTATATTTTTGGTATAGTGGAAAATGATCTCGTCTGTTCGATACACCCCCTTCTAGACAGTAGAAACGTTACTAATTTTCCTTTTTCATATCCTTATTTTTATCATATCTGCTCGACTAAGTTACAATATCTGGTTCTTCTTTGTAAAGGGTATACAGCGTCCTTCTACCAACACTGCAAGTATTGTTCTTTTTTTCTTCGTGTTCCTAACATAAAACTAAATGTATTTGAACAGTGTTTGCTACAGAGAACTTCCCTATATGTCGATCATCTTGTCGCACACTGCTTCCCTGAGTCTTACAACAAAGCCTTATTCAAATCTACTATCAATAAACACCTGTCAAAAAACCGTCTACATAAGTCATGAACTATACACTATATTAATTGTTGCACATCAGTAAACAATCTTCTTAACAATATAACTTGTAAAATATTGAAACTATTCTATTAATATATGAAAAGAACTGATAGATTTAAAGAATTATGCAACAAATGAACAATTAATTAATAGATAAGAGGAATGTATTTTCCCAATCCCAATATTAAGAAAAGTAGTTTATTTTAGTTGGATATGTTTTCATATTATTTCCTTTGTCAAACGACAAAAACATTTGTTGTTGCAACTTCCATCTTGTAAAACACAACTTAAGAGCCCTGGACCACCCAGAGAAACCCACAGTGTCAGTCGGCTTAAGAAGAGGTACAAAGAAGCGGTCTAAACTGGATGTAAAGCATCCTACTTGACTGAAGACTATACTATACTCTACTCCACTCTACTCTACTCTAGTATAATTACAAATACTAACACATAATTTCAAAGTGGACCAGGATAGAGTGTTAATCAAACCGTAACGCTACGTTCACTAATGCATCCTAAGAACGGGTCTACACCATCAGATTACCTTAAAAGGCCATATAAAGGATCAAATTAACACCTCAATGACAGTGGTATATAGATTATGATAATAAGTTTAAGACATTTACTTTCCACATAGACTCGAAGTGCAATAGAACAATAATACACTAGTAAAAAGATGCCTTCTAGAGGGTGAAGGTTCAATCCTCACAAAAGTAGATATTTACTAAGAATATGACAACACATACTTAAAACTCTCACCGATAGTGTCTGACGGAACAAGAAAAAAATCTACCCCTTGAATTAACGACAGAATTTGTTTCAGAATTACATTCATATTCTTGAGTTTGACGCAAAAAAAAACGAATTCAACAAAATGCACCTGAAAAATATTATCGGTGTTATCGACTGAAAGTTTGTGAGAATATTATCGAATATAAAAACAGTAGTCGGAAGAATCGGGATAATAAACACAATTTCGATTACTGCTAAGATTCGTACTGCGATCGCAACTGGAACATTACCTGTACTATTTTAAATATTTTGAACCAAATACGGTTCTTATGTCATTTCTACTTACAGGTAATAATAGAAATATAATTTCGCTCGCCTTGGGCGTTATGTATTTAGTCAAATATGTCACTATGACTTCCGCATAGCTTGGGAAATAGTCAGTAAATTTCGTCAGAATAATGGTGATGATCTTAGTTGAGAGAGATTCAATTTTAAGATATCTACTTCAAAGGTGAATAGTCAAAGTAACACCAAAGTAAAATTCACACTTTTGCGATAACTTCCATTTTTCCATCGCAGTTAGTAGCTACTTGCCCCCTATAGCAGCTAATCGATACCCGAATTTTTCTGATAGTGAGGGTTACCTTTTATTTTGACCTTGAAAATTTGAATTATGTTCGAATATTGTGACGGGATTAAAACTATCCATTTTCACAAATTTGATGTATGATTCTGACACTATTTCTATAAGAGTAACCACCATGAAAAATTGCAGCCATATATGAATAGTTTTTGATTTATCAACATTGTCCATAGTATAACATAAAGAATACTCCATACAATATCAGGATGCAATGCCAATATAAGAATGGTAAAAAAGGTAAAGGTCGCATAGCCTGGACGCGCACGAGTGTCGTTGCCGACATTGCACACTGCCCATGGCCGTAGCGGCGGTGATTTGTTAAGAATCATCGTGTCTAGGGCACATCATATGGAAGGCGGAGCCCATCCCTTTCCTTCCGCTACCTTGAACCTTCCCGTAGTTTTAGTCAGGTACCCATTTACTGCTTGGTGGTGAGAGGGAGTTTTCAGACCCGAAAATTCGCATGCCGCGACTGGGATCGAACCCGGGTTGTCAAGGCAAGTGCTATAACCACTCGTCCACAGGCCCTCCTATAAGAATGGGCCCCACGGTTATGTAGTCAGGCGGTTATACACAGGCTTACTGCTGGCCCCTGTTCTTGTTTATGTTTTTTTTACTTATTTGGTCGTTTTAACCCCCACTTATTTAAGCTTCCTAGTATATGTAAATAGCATTACTCCATAATTGGCGCGTATTTAGGATTGTATTACATATATGGACCAATTTGAATAACTAAAAGCAGTTGCCTAATAGGTAGTTGTTCGATCCGTGAGAAAACAAATAGACACTGCTCAGTGCTTGTATCAAATAGAAACTCATGTTCGTGATGACTATAACAAAACAAAGGAAAGTTAAAGAGTACATTTCGATACCTCTATTGACTTAAGTATATGCTGACACAAAAATCATCTGTTTGGCAATGTGTGTCTCGTTGTTCTCGATAACGCAATGTTGTTGAATGACTTGTGTCCCATTGATTTACGCTTCTAAATCAATAAGGAAATCGATCACTTGGAAAGTATTCATTAACGCATGATTTTACTATTGCATAACAGTGCGTCAAATATGGCACTTATTTTAGTGTCGCTATATATATATATATATATATATATATATATATATATATAGAGAGAGAGAGAGAGAGAGAGAGAGAGATAGATAGATAAGTAGATAGATATATAAATAGATAGATAGATAAATATATACATATATATCATAGCCTATATATCTACATGTATATATATATATATATATATATATATATATATATATATATATATATATATATATGTGTGTGTGTGTGTGTGTAGGGGTGTGTGTATACACTTATAGAGATATATAGATGTATCGGTAGATAAATAGATATATTTTACATGAAAATACATTCTTTGCTTCCGTCATTTCCCTCGATATATCATCTCGGTAACACTTATTCTAACCATTTTCTTTCTGATGTTTATGGAGATTAGTTCAAA
The DNA here is from genome assembly GCA_963556195.1 of Sepiola atlantica. NCBI lineage: Eukaryota > Metazoa > Mollusca > Cephalopoda > Sepiida > Sepiolidae > Sepiola > Sepiola atlantica. The sequence continues at coordinate 26,471,902 of OY744517.1, read as the reverse complement.
CATTTCCAAAATAAAATATTTACGAAAAATAAAGTAACACGGAATCACATACTTACCGGTGTAAAAGTTTTCTTTGAAAGAGTATTATTTGTATGTAAACATTTTTATAATATTTATAACACATCTATGTTGCGTCAGAAGTGTGGCAGAACACAATTGAAGCGTAAAATGACGTTTTAAAAAATACCGTTTTTCCTTATAAATTAGTAATTTTTTTACAAAACACTTCTCTGAACACGATGAATGAATATATAATTTCAGAATTATATGCTCACATATCATTGTGAAATAGCGTCACAATTACGCAAATAGATAATATATGTTTACTTTCTCTAAACACACACATGCACATATATATATATATACATATATATATATATATATATATATATATATATATAATATGATACTAGAGTATACTTTCAGTCGATTGAATTTATAGGGAAAGGTAAGGATAAATGAAAGAAGAGGGATAAACATGAACGAGTGACAAATCTATGTTAAGTTCGATTGTTCAATGCAAGGTGTACTCGTTAAACACATGTGTATGAAACATTTTTTACCATCTTTACATTTCTCCTTTAACCGGACACCTTATCAACAGACATTCACCAACAAAACAGACAGACCCCATATTTTTTTTTACACGCAAACTATCACTCTCCTTTACTGAATATATTTTCAAATTTTGAATGTTGGCTTTTCCACTGGCAACTTATCCATCTATGTAATTCCTCTGATAATAAGATTTTTATCTTTGAATAGCCCTGACTTAAGGAAATAATAATACACATGTTCTTATCAAGTACACTTTGCATTGAACAATCGAATTTCAAAGTTATTTGTCATTCGTAAATGTTTATCCCTCTTCTTCCATCTTATATATATATATATATATATATATATATATATATATATATATATATATATATATATATATATATATATATATATATATATATATATGACCAAGAGACCACGAGTACAATACAACATCACATAGATAACTGGTCAATTGGAGAGAAGAAAATTAATTGTCTTCACTTTTTTACTAAGCTAAATGGTTGAGAAGTAAAAGTAAACATTAATGACACACTTGGTTATCTAAGAATCTATCATACACGTCAAGTTTTAACCCTAGGAAGGGTGCCTTTAAATTCTGCGAAGTTCAAGTAAAGTAATATATATATATATATATATATATATATATATATATATATATATATATATATATATATATATTATATTTATATATGTATATTTAAGTAGACTAATATATACATATGTGTATATATATATATATATATATATATATATATATATATATAATATAAAATACATGTATATATATATATATTTGATTAATGTTTAAATATTTTTAATATAAAACTAAAACTAAAAATACATCAAACTATAAATTCACCTAAAATGTAGTGTAATGGATTCGTCCGAAAACTTTAAAATACAGCAACATTTGTGTAATTAACGGATACAATCTATTAGACACAGACGAACAACAGAGGTAAGGAGGACATTTTAATGACTAATAAAAGTAAGCTAAACATTAATCTGAAACGAAACTAAAATCTAATACACGGAACGTTAACGTTTTTGTCTTTTAAGGGAAGTGGGGTTTGATCAACTCTGCTGCAAGCCATGAAATAAAATACAGTTTTGTTTTTAAATTCCCGAACCAGTTTTTCATGGTAAACAACTGATGATGCCTTAAATAATGTTAAGACTGGTGTAAATTCTTGGAAGCAAACTAATATAGTAACTACAAGAAATACATTTACTTACATGAGTGATTTTCTACTGAACGACTTGGGACTAAAATGTTTTTTTTTGTTCCCTTATTTAGTTTTAATGGTTGAGAAACTTCAGAGACTATATATATATATATATATATATATATATATATATATATATATATATATTTATATATATATATAAGAAATGCCTGCATGTATGTTAGTTCTTAATAGTCTTAGTATAATTATCTCTACGTGCTGCGTTACCAGTGTTTCTATGAAACAGAAGTCACAAATGTAACGATAAATATATGTTTAAATCCTTAGGTTTAACCTATTAAAGTTTGTTTCTAATACGATATATATTTGTTAGCTTTGTGGATAGAGCATTCCCCTTACTATGGTGCAAATCTCGCATCGGATATTTATTTTGTACAGCCTTGAAGTAATTTCCTAGCCGATATCGATCATGATTGTAAACCTGAATATATATCATACAATATGGATACAAAATATGTAATAGATGTTCTACTAAACACTTCATAAACACATAAGAAACCAGGTATAGAGCGGTACTTTAACTCGTAATGTAAATAATATGTTGTATAAAAGGAAAACTTTAAATCCTTTTTTTAATAATTTATTTATTAGTTCCAAAGATCGAATATTATATCTTGAACATTTTGAGGGTCGAACGAGTACTTTATTACATTAACCACCGAGTCTCATATCACTGTATTTGAGCGTGATCCAAATAACGTTTAAATTGATAGACTTCTTAAATAAAGAAGTTTATAATTCCATTCGCCAACGGAATTTCCTGCTCCAGAGCCTGGCTTCTTTAATCAAGATGTTTGATTCCCGAAATAGATGTCTTGATTTGCATAGTTGAAGTCTGACAAATTCAATTATGCGAATTGAATTATATAAATTAAGTTACAGTACAAAGTTTGAAGATAATCTTCATAATCTATTTAAACTGTGCAACACAAGAAAGAAACGTTTTACATACACATGTAGGTTTCTGGTAGGCACGTGCCAGTCTACAGCTTTTTTTTGCCTGCTCGCCAGGCATAGCGTCTGCAAGTCTACAGCCGGAAATACATAATTTCAATCATTACAACATATCTATATCAAAACTAGTATACCCATGCCCGCACAAATTTATGTCTGTTTACAGAGTATTATATAGTCGGAAAATAAAAAAAATGTTTTTTGAAGTATTAACTGTTGTGACAGTCCATATATACTGTAGAGTTATACGTGAGGTTGAGATTCTTGTTGGAGATTGCCATTCAGTAGAAGCGGTTGTATTTGCATTTCTTCGACGGAGGCTTGCTTAAAATTTAAAATTTATTAAGCCAGAAAAGCCCGTATATAAATACCACATTTTCTCTACACGTAAGTCTATTCTATTTAACAGTTTCGTAAAAAAGAATAGAAACCGGAAGTGGTTAGTAGCACAAGAACATAAGCCAGCAAGACAGGTTAATTCAGCTGGCGGGCACTGACTATAGAAATTGAATTGAGTTATGAAGTGTCATCTCATCATGTCACTCTATCGCAAGAAACTAGACGAGATTTGTAGCGGCTGGTCGCAGAGGTGTCTTTTTAAGAACTGCTTGTAGAAGGCGCAAAAAATAAAGCCGGGTGGAAATGAGTAAAGGCGGACATGCCACTCTGTTCAAAACGCTTACGTCGATACGGAATGTTTTACATAACAGCGCATGCGCCATGGCTCGCGAGAGATTACATGTTAAAACAACAAAAGATAGCTAAGTAAGCTATGTTACTCCAACTAAGCATTTCGCCAAACACTGAGATTTAGGCAGGGTGATTTTCACGCTCTAGACTTCGTTCAAAAGAACATAATTTATAATTAATTGTGAGTGTGTGTTAGTAACTGCACGTCAAGGAAATACACACAAAAAAATCAGACATAGCGCAGTTTGTAGTAAACCAATAAATGCATGCCATTGTGTATTTCTATAAAAAAAGATCTTTATCTTCGTCTTTCTTCCCTTACATTAAGTCCTGCATATAGCTAACCACTTGTTTACGATGTGTTCCAACGTGGAATTTATCCTGCATTTTGCATATCCTAACATCAACTCTAATCCTTACTTTAACCTAACACTAACCCTAAATGAACCCTAGTCCTAACGCGAGACATGGCTCTACATGATTCACATACGTAAGCCAAGAATGTGAGGGCGCAGTTCTCATGATTCACGGTGTTATTATTTTGGTGTGGATCTCATTTTTCTATTGAAAATACATAGTTATTGTTTTGATATACTTCGATTCCATGATAAAGTTTCTATATTTATTAGTAGTACATTTTATTTTAATGATATGACGTCATGTCAAAAGTAAAATAATGCGATTAAATCTATGATATTCTCTGAAGCTTTATATTTGATAAGCGTAACTGTTTAGTATTATTTTCAGACCGAAATGATAATACGTTTTTTTGTGTGTGAAATTAAAATTAATCTACAGAAAATCAATGATCAGAGGTTTATGTCATGTAGAAAGTACTCGACAAAATCAACCCACTTGGCTATACATCTGCCCAAGACCGATTTACGCATATTTTTTTATAGATAAGCAAGCCCCACTATTTCGTTCATAGTAGTGTTTTCAGTAAATTAGCCGAACTTCTATTATTCTAGCGTGCATAACATGTAAAGAATTCAACTGTACAATATGAAATAACGTGTTAATGTACATACGAGCGATCTTAAAATGTTCATGGTTTGTATTACCCGTGCCCGTAATGTGTATTTAAGGTATGTGAAATGCATATTTTTCTTACTTTAAAGTAAAAAACTTATCATCAATCCCTAAGAAGCGTGTCAGTCACATCAGTGTTAGACAAATAAAAAAAAACTAGTTAATGCACATTTATTAACAGTGAATGAATAATTTGCACACTTTGCCCGCCATTGTAGTACACCCGTTTGTCTGGGATAATGTTAATAATTGTTACCTAACATCTTGCTATTTTATGTCAGTGTAACACGTTATACATTTAGAATGAATAACTCGCCTATCCAACGTTGAATATCTTTATGATACCGAAACACATTTATTCGATAAAGTGAGAGAACACCCAGCATACGTCATAGAAATCAGAAATATATAGATATGGTGAACACCTGTAAGAACTAACCTTATAAGTTGAAAATAATGTTAGTATTAATCTGGAATAATAAGCATTCGTTTAAGTTAATATCATTAACATTTAATATATTTTCTGAATCTGTAAAATTATATTCAATTTGCCAGTAGATTCGATTCTGTATAAAATTAGAGATCAAACTTTTCCTATAAATATGATGTTGGAAAATATTGAGCGAAGACAGAGCTTACACACTTTCAAACGAGGTTAACATCAAACTCATCATGCAGAAGAGATGGACTTACTTATCTTCAGTTCAACTCTTGTAATTTACAGAAATAATACTGAGTATATGTCAAACAGTTTTAGTGCCACAAGGAATTCATTTGAATTAACAATTTTTGGTTAAATTCGTATTAAACGTATTCCAGTAAAAGTTCTATTTAGTATAATAAATAAGCTTGTTTCATTAAACTTTTAAAACACATAGAAAAGAAAACATATTCTCACTGAATGCATTCATCTGCCCCTATAAGAGAAACATTCACCAAAGCAGTTACAATAAGGGAACTGTGTTTTTTTTAAATAAATTAGAACCACTAATTAACTATTTAAAAAAAATGGTTGAGCTATATAGAAGTATAATTATCTAAAGACATATCCATCCAACTTGATTTGCCATTATATGAACTGAAAAATGATGATAAAATGTTTTCAATTGTTTTCAAAGAATGCTAATTTTGTTCGTTTCTTTAAAGGATTAGGTTTTTCACCGAATTTTGAAACGAATAGAACTTGATTCGGCATATGATGACCTGAAAAAAGTGAATATGCTGTAAAACAAACACACAACACAACACAACTAACAAATAAAAAAATAAAGATGAAAAATCTAATAAATACACGGTGGCTAAATAATATTTTGCTAGTGTGTCTATTCATGAGAACACGTGTACATTTACTGCGTGTTTGCATTGGATTCTACTGTTTGTGCATTTTGTTTTGCGATATAACAATGTGTCTTTAACATTCTTTGTCGAATAATACATGGTATTATTGACGTTTTCTTTCTAATTCTAAGCCTATTATTTCATTTTATCTCGTAGTGATTGATCGATTTTAACACATCAGAGGAGTATTCGACTCAAAGTCAGCAGCGAACGGTGTTCTGTTTAATTTAGTTCCTGATATTAAATTAATCCGTAATAAAACTTTCGTTTAAAGTTTCAGTTTCACGAATGTATTAATTTATTTATTAAATTGATAGGTAAAAGTGCAGAATTGTTTACAAAGCACTCTTCACCATGTTTATAATAGCTTCCTAAATAATACTCTTAATATTTCATCACGGTTTGTAATCTCCAAACGATTATTTAGAAAACCATTCTTAACATGCAAAGGCGGACTTTGTTAACGCTTCTGTAGTTTTTCTTAAACATTTAATAAATAAATGAATTAATCAAAATTAGTATAAGACTTGGCAAACCATAATGAGTAAGTGACCCACCATATTGAAGTCTTCAATATTAGGTATAACATCTGACTAAAAACTGTTTATTGCGGGCTTTGAGTAGGCTACTCTTCTGGTTTTCGTAGTTTATTTACTTATTTTATCTGCTTACAAAATTAAAAAGAAAGCAACGCACTTAATACTACAACTAGTGTAACGAATTTTGCAAATAGCCACGTCCAGATTATGTGGTCTGTTATGTATAGACACAACAAGTGGAGACCCTAATATATGCTAAGAGAATATCTGCATATTACAACGTCAGTATAACGTAGTTAGTGTAATGACTTATTGTCTTGATAACAGTCAACCGGAAACTAGTAATGTTCCCAGAACGTCATGTGAGCGTGTATAATACTGTAGCTGAACTAATACGAACATTCAAATTGCAGCCGCATGTTTCTTTTTCTTTACTTAACCATGTATTAGAATCTGCATAGATAAGACGCATTTGTGTTTCTGAATATCATCAACTTGTTAAACAGGTACGCACGCTGGTGCATATCTGATTCTATTTATCTTCCTCCTACAAGGTAAGATGTGACACAAGGTCGGGAAAGTTGGAAAAACCAGCGCTCGATAATTTGAGCACTCTGGCCATTTAACAATTGCCTTGCCAGTTCCGTCGGCATTCCCTGGTAGGGGCGCCTCAGGCGATTAGCAATAAACTAACCCCTTCTCAAAGGGTGAGAAGGCAAAGCCTGGGAGGGTGCACCTCCTAGAACTGCACAGGACGGACAACCGATAGGCCGGCGTAAATCCAGACCCGAAGGCCCGGACAATACCGTTTAATGGTCTGATGATTTATGCTCGTAGGGAACTCGTAAACATACCATTATGTTCGGCGGTAAACGTATGCGCTCAAATGTCAAATCAACCTACTTATGTGAGACACGGATGTGACGTGAAATGGAGCAAGTGAGAGAAGTAATTAGTTCATTAGAAGAGAGGGGCGTGTAAGAAAATGACTTAAGAATCAGTTATGAGTAAATGTTCCAAGGCCTTAAACATCTGTGGAACCGGAATCTCCCCCAACTCTAGCAAAAACTAGGTGACGTCACCAGCTTAATAACAGGTTAATCTCCAAATCCGGAACCCTCTTTTTTGTTGTTATTGTGAAACTTTAATTCCAACGAGACTACACCCTATGGAGACGATTAGTAAACTATCAATATATGCACATCATTAAGAATTTCCTCGAGTGTTTGTATAATTTTGGTGTTCGGGCTACATTTCTCATGTGGAGTGTTATCATCACAACGTTTCGACCGCTGTAACCCCCGGCCTACTTCAGGTGTATCTCTTCGAACTCGGGAATATTTCTGTCGAACTCGAGAAGCTGGACGGAATTTCGAACGGAACCCTTTATTTAATCCACGGGCGTAGCATGCTCATTTCCCGTCAGTCATGACTGTGATAATTCTTCAGTAATTCGCAATATTTTGTATCGCCTGCACCGAGGACTGGACCTTTATCCTTCAAATGACAATCACTTAGAAGTGAATTTAACTTAGTACTATATCCACTTCGATACGGGTCCTCGTGGATTCAATAAAGGATTCCGTTCAAAATTTCGTCCAGATTCGCGAGTTCTGAAGAAATGTTCCCGAGCTCGAAGAGATACACGTGAAGAAGGCCGATGGTTACAGCAACCGAAACGTTTTGATGAAAACACTCAAGATGAGAAATGTAGTCTGAATAAGCAAAATTATATAAATTATCAATCCTCATCTAAAAAATTCAGAAATATCCTCGAGTGGTCTTTAGCTTTATAATTGTTGATAAATTAGTAAGAAAAATCGATACAACGAACTCAGATTAATATAACAGTTGACTTAGCCGCTGCAATATGACAAGTCGTATCATGTATTCCACTCTGCTAACTCGTACAACTAACTCCCAAAATACAATTAATTTAATTATTAATTAAATTCACAACACTTGCTGCAAACAAATCATATTTTCTACAAATAAATGTAAGTCTGTGTCTGTAGTTTTAATCAGATGTCAGCCATCGATCTCAAACAGTCTGCTATTTATTGCCATTTAATTATGAGCAAATCTGAATATAATCAGCAATAATAGAAGACTTCGATTAAGACATTGATTACTGTTTATTTCCTATACATAACATGGTCTAGGGACCTCACAGACTTGAGGGGAAATAATACAGTACATATTTTTATAAGGTGTCACAGCGTGACAACATTATAGACATTTAAAATATTTCTGTTCGTTCAATTATAAAAGTGGATACAAGGTTAGCGCATTAAAATATTCCAAATCATTATAACGAATTCTTTCTTTTTATAATGAAAAGCTGGCAGTTATTGTATTACAAAATAAGTAATAAGCAGACGTACAGACGACATGCCAAATTCAAAATGACTCTGACCCACTTCTGTGATTTATTGCCCTGACGTTGGCTCTGATAAAACACTTCAGTCAATGAAATGTCTGGAGATTGTTTTGCTTGACATTATAATTGAGATAATCCCAAATATAAAACCTGAGAGTTGCATTTCGATGCTTGTACATCCCTATTCAGAATCAAACTTTCTAATGTTACCATGATCACCGAAGTGTCCCCGGATCAAATAAATGGCATAAAACGAAATATATTTGGCATAAATGACTGGAAATTCCTGAACCATTGTTACGGAAGGTTTTAGATAAATATTGATACGTATTATTTTGCTTATTAGGACTACTGCTCTTAACTCGTATGCTATTCTAACATGAGGCGGAAATGATGAAGTGCTAAGTAATAAGCAGTTATAAGTGACAGTCCTGTAGAGGTTCTACAGGTTATACTAAGATAATTAAGATATAGTTAAGACTTTAACCCGGTAGAGACTAACGGAACGAAATCAATCCACACCCGTAGATTCAACAAAAGGGTTCAGTAAGAAATTCTGTAAAGATTCTCGTGTTCAACATAAATATTCTATTCAAAGTTTACCTGAAAAAAGTCGAAGGTTACATCAGCCGAAATGTTGTGAGAATAACACTCAAGATGAGAACAGTAGTTTGAATAATCAAAATAATATAAACACATAAGCTCTTACATAATAGAGAATTGGTTAAGATATATAAAAAAAGTATGAATTGTATATGAATATACAAATACAATTTCAAAGTCAACAGAAAACAAAAACTGATAATCACCCCAGTGAAATAAAGTAAAATAAATTCCGTACGGATCCCCGCGTTCGAAAAGACGAACAGGAAACCAGTGGGAGGTTACGCCTGCCAAAACATTGTGGGAATAACATCCTATATGAAAATAGTAGTATTAATAATAAAAATGATACAAGTCAAAGCAGTACCTGAAGTGTATTTCTTTAGAGGTTTCACCGTATGAGTATAAATGTGTAATCACTACAAAACCGTGTTGTTACAATCAGAAAGAATAATATGTGAGAGACAATTTGTAGAATTCTTTTTGAGAAAAACTTAATAAAACTTTCAAAACTTGGCGGAAAATAATTAAAAACCGAAAAATAAAAAAAATGTATGGAAAATGTATCTGATAATCTATTGTAGTCTGTACCAGAAGGAATTAATTCTGAAATAAATTCAAAACGAAATACAGGAAACTCGGAATTTTCAGAAAATAAATGTAAGCACATGCACAGACATGTCAGATTCGTCGTATCGTGTGCAAGCAATGGCTGTTATAAATATGGCCGCCGGGAATTGATTGCGTAAGTCATTTTCCATGCTCCGGTGATCGCATTACATTAAGATACATTTGGGAGTAGCACATTTTCTCTTCCAATGTTGTTTGTTTCATTTTTAAGTGTATGTGTTTATTTACTCATATATAAATATATATATATATATATATATATATATATATATATATATATATATATATATATATATATATATATATATAACCTATCTCTATTCTTCCCGCAAAAGAACATGTAATCAGGATATAACAATACGATTATTGCTGGTGCAAAACTACGGATGAGCAACCACACAACGCAGTCAGGCGATGAGCCGTATACGTAGCCATTGAATTGATTGTTTCTGGTCGTCCGCTCAAATAGGTAGACGCTGTTATCCGCGTTCATATCCGTACGCGCACATACATTTCATACGCTTAGGCCTATCTATAATAGTGGATAAAAAAAATACGCACATGCGCACAAATATCAGGTTGGCGATGAAAAAGTTTAGCACTGTGTTAAAAAATGATTTATTATTTAAGAATGTATTTAAAATACATATATTCTTAAAAATACTATCACTGACTACAAATGCACCTTCGGGCTTGGATGGTGGTGTAATATCTGTTCGGGTCTAGTGCAGTGTAAGAGAAGTAATTTTAGGTATATACTATCTTTTATTTGTTTCTCAATCCAGTATTTTTTTTTGAGTGATCGATTTTACTCACGTTGTAAAGTATTGCGCGGATACACCCTCTCGTCTATTATGTGGGTTTTATAAAATAACAGGAAATGAGGGTTCGGTCGGGTTCAACTCGAATGTTAGTTTGCTCGAATTTGGGAATTGATAGAAACAGATGTAACGTCAGATGGCTCAAAGTTAGATTGAGTTAGTGAAGCAGTTAGTTTGATGTGTTGTAATATGTCATGATAAGATATGATAAAATAGTAATTATCTACCTGTCACTATCTAACCATTTACCACCCCACTGATCACTTATTTAGAACAAGAAAAAACGAATAGACCACTTCTGTCTTGAACGTTTCTTTTTACTTGACTCTTCTTTTTGAGGAATAAATAGAACTCAGTAGTGGGTGGCGTTTCCTCGATCTTAAAAAATCACAGTAAATGCACGTACAGGGGGCAGGCAGCACAGTGTAAGATTATGAACTTCGATGTAAGACACAAGTTATAATCACAACATGAAAAAAAAATGATATCGTATGTGAATCAAGATATTGGGATCAACGACATGTACTTTCTGGTTGTGGTCCAAAAAATCTTGAAGGTTTCATTGACTTCATCGAATAACTCAAATTCATGACGCTTCCTAAATTTATTGGAATAAACTAATACTTACATGACGTTGATGATAATTAGACATACATAGAACCGTTAATAGATTTCAAAGACCAGATCGCTAAAATATTACAAATAATTTAAGCAACGTTGAGCCACATTCGTGACCATTTAAGTAAACAAAAGTGATGTATATAGAGAGAGGTCTAAGTTTACCAGACTACAAGAAAGCCTACACAACTTGGCTTGGAAGTATTTTAATATAAGCTTCAATCAACACACGTCTTGACATAACAAAACACCCACCCCATCGATGGAAGTGCTGTACTCAATCATGTTGCGAAGCTTTCTGTATAAAGTATTACATTTATTATTTTTTTCGAAAAACATTCAATATCGTAAAGGATGTGTGAACATCCAGATTAAAAAGCCGGACTTATGGGCTAAACAAATGTAGAGGAATGTTCAAATTAAGGCGGATGTGATTATCTAAATCGTAAGTTTTTTTTCGAATTGTTATCATGTTCGCCTGTGTTGTCACAGTGTAAATCTTATTATAAACAGAGGTAAACGAATCTAGTTGAGATCCATGTTCCTGAAATTAACTTTTTAGAATATGAGGTAGATGGATCTTTGTCTCACAAGTCTATGATATACAAGGTGGGCCAAAATAAGGGTCCTATCTTTAAATTTGAATAACTTGAATTTGAATAACTTCCACAAAATAAAAGTTAAACTCACCAAACTTTATGTGTGTGTAGACTGTTCCTTTCCGAGATTTTTTGAAATAAACAAAACAAATTTTAGCCGAAAAACACTTCTTAAAAGTTACAAAAACTAAAGTATTGTTTTTTACACTGTTTTGAGTTTTTTTAAGCAAAAATAATGTTTTCTAAATGAGGGTACGTTCCTTAGGGCTAATACGGCTCATGCTTGCTTCGGAAGGGGTCCTTTACTTATTCTAAAAAAAATTTTTTTTTTAAATCAATAAATAAAAAAGTTATGAATTTTTAAAAATAGGACCCTTATTTTTGCCCACCCTGAAGGGGGAATATCACACATATATAAAGAAGAAAAAACAGCTAGAAAATAAAGGTCACTAAAACACATGAAGATCATAGATACGCCCCCCCCTCCTCCTTTCTCTCTAGCTTTTCTCCGTTCTTTTCCTTTCCTTATTTTCACGATTGAATTATTTAATTGAAGCTTACATATTCAGTGTACATTAGAGAATTTTAAAAGATTATAATGATAACAAATGTCAAACAATAGGTATTTAACTAGAATTAAAATCGTATTGTCATGGTGAATACCGTATCGCAATGGGGAAATATGTGTACAACATATAGCTTACCCAACTAAAGTAATAGGCTAAGTTTAGAAGAGTTTAGCCCACATTAGATTTCAGTCCGGTAATATTTACCCTGGGTAATGATACCTGTGCGCAGAATCTATAGTGCAGCAAAGGTTTCGCAATCATTAACCGCATCTCTCTTGAGTTGGCATTTCTTGTACAGTGAGAAAGGGGATTCCAGGACGACTGGAAGCAATGTTGGGACTATCAGATCAATGATTCTGTGTTATTTCTAAGTGTTCGATTTACCTAGACGAGTTGTTCAACGAAAGTTTGAAAATTAACTACTTTAAATCGATTGATGCAGGGAAGATATGTTGATTAATACTCTTTCCAAAGGGTATAAAAAGTTTTTCAGTATCCTGATTAAAATCGAACTCACACGTCGATAATATAGTCCACTTTATTTGTGAAAACGTTCGCTTGTCGTAGGCAAATACTAATTTATCATGCAATAGTTTATCCGAAAACAATGACCAATTTTCAAAAGGAAAGCAATAATTTTCAATCTGTGAATAATTCTGCAAGCATTCTGATTGGATGAAAGAACGAATCATTGAGATCGAAACATTTTAGAAACGTTTATGCTACTTCCTTGAAGGACTCAAATTGACGACCATTCAAAATGTTGGGTATTGATCGGAAGAGCCCGTAGTAAGATAGAACAAAGTTTACACCATTGGCGGGATATAGTAAAAATTATACACAGTCTAATTTCTTATTCTATTGGCTTATTCTTATGGCTATATATATATATATATATATTATATAAATCATTCACTTTTTAAAATCTAATCTATAAAAATAGAATATGATATACGATAATACATGCTATTACATAACCTATTGATAGACAGAATGCATATAAATAGAAATTATGGAAGCCGGGTTCAAATCCAGTTAGCTCTATGAAATATTACATATTATTTTTGTGATAGGTATAAGCAATGTGGTAATACCCAGTAGTAAATAATATTCAGACCATACGTAGAATATGCAGGTTGTTAAATTTACGTAAAATTCAAATTAATTTCGATTTTAAACTTTCTAAAAGAGACACAAAATTATACTTAGAAGATCATAACTTTGTAGAATTTAAATTATCAGAAATGTTTATATATAGATTGCTTTGTAGTATACTAATATCTATATGTGAGTTCCAATGTTGTTACACATTGATTTTAGGTTCGATTCTTTAAGGAAAAAATGCTTATTAAAGCCATTTGACATTTGCAAGATAAATAGATGAAATCCGTAATTAGTCTCTTTATGTCAGCTATATCTCATTTTCTCTCTGTTCTTGTCTCTTTCCTTCTCTCTCTCTCTCTCTCTCTCTCCCTCTCTCTATCTATCTATCTATCTATCTCGTTTTATCTCTCCAAGAATATGTGAAATAGTATCATAATTCCTGCTTACATTTATTTTTTGTTATTGGATATCCGAACTTAAATGTTTAAAGTTACATTTTATGAAGTTTAAATGTTTATAAACACATAACTAGAGATGTGAAAGTGGGCGTGGCGAATGCAACCTTGCTGGCCACTGTATAACATAAGAAGTGGGGGGACAACATAATCCTGAGATCAAGACTTTGAAAGGGAATGTTCATTTGGAGAGTTACGTGAAAGTAACGCCTAAATTGAATAATTAGATTGGAGTCTATTTAAACTTAACTCAATCATCAAACTAAGTTATATTTTAGCGTGTATTTAGTGTAGGTAAAATATATAGGCAACATAGCCTAGAAAAACAAACACCTATTTACATAGTTAACCTCTTACTTCCTCCATGTATATATCATTTTGAATATTGACCATGTTACTTAGTACTTTTGTTTATAAAAACGTTTGGAGGTCGAGGAACAGAGGAGATGGCACCGAACAGAAGTTACGTAACATGCACGATTTCTAGACAGGGCCAACTTCCTCGCCCTTAACCGGATATACTTGCCAGAGGAAGGACGTGACTGTGTTCAGTCCCCAAGCGTAAGAAGGCCTGATGTAGTAAGATTTATCTACCCCATCTCTTTCTCTCTCTCTGGCTGTCTCTCTCTTACACACACACCCACACTCATGCGAAGTTCTGCCCTTCTGAATAAACCTACTTACAAACTAACCGACAGGTGTCAGTGTTTTTCTTGTGTCAGCAGGTTAAAAAGCAGCCTGAGTTCACAACGATGATGGCTGCGACTAGACGATCACCCCGCGTGCGTAAAGTGCTTAATAAATCAATCAATACGACTGCATACAACAACTATTTATTATTTTCTATAGTAATACATTTTAACTAAAACTATATTAGAATAATATTTCGTTTTTTTTTTGTATTAACAAAACTTACTCATGTCAAGGGTAAACCTTTGTGGAAAACGCGTTCAAAGCAACGTTTAGTTACAGCGACGTAGTCGTCTTTACACTCTATTTTCAGTCTTGAGCGGTAATGTTTACCCTGGGTAATGATACCTGCGCGCAGAATGTAGCATATATAACATGTTGAGCTCTGTCCGTTCGTGAGTCTTTCTCACTGTCACACTAAACGTGAAAAAAAGACAAAAGCTGCATCCTATTATAAATGCTTCTGCTTATCTCCACATAATTAAACATTGGTCTGTCAGTCTGTAACTCTTTAGTTGTACGTCACATGTTCGTTCTTCTATTAAGCGTAAGTTTAAATTATCATTGCACTCGAGATGTCATCATTAACCTTAATAAATAATAATTATCAAGCAGTCATGCTTAAGTTCAGAATATTAAATCTTTAGTGTATCAGGCTAAAATGTAAAATATATGTAAACATCTGATATTATTATCGAGGCAGTATACAGGCTTACAATTCAATAAAACATTTCCATTAATATGCTACGCCATAGTAAGAGATATAATTTGTCTTATAAAATACGCAGATTGAAGGGACGCATATGCGATTTTTTTAATGATACAATAAAATATCGCTGACAGTTGGAATTTGTACAAAAGAATTTTAAAATATGTACACACACGCACTAAGGAAGGAATTGAATTGCTCGTCAAACTACAACCGAGTAGTCAACAGATACAGTTTGTTTATTGCCAAAAAAATGCTGGGCATTTTTACAGGTTCGCGATACACAAAAGTGTGTCTAATCTGAAAACTTATGTACTGGTTTTTAAAATGGCATCTATGCAAGGTAAATGAATACATTAGCTGAATAAAGGTATATATAAAAATATTTAACTTTGTATAACAGAATAGAAGTAGTAATAACAATGAATAGATTTATATTATATATATATATATATATATATATATATATATATATATATATATATATCGGAAATGAAAAAGGAAAAACCAAAAGAAGTTTTTTTTAATTTAATCTATCAACGTTTCGTATTTATTTGTAAGACTTCTTCGGGGTGATAATTTTAATAAAAATATCATGCAAGTACATAGGAATATTGAAATAGTGAAACCATGAGACCTTGGGTTCTACTCATTCTAATTATTAAATGCCGCAACATACTTCTGACTTCGATGTCACCATAGTGTTACAGCTAGTAACTTTTCCTTACAACCACATACAATTCCCTTAATACGGGCACTTTATGTACAAGTGTTCATGTACGTATGTGTATAGATATAATTATATATATATATATATATATATATATATATATATATATATATATATATATATATATATTTGAAAACGCGTCTGTAAGGTTGAACTGTACATGAGAGCGTGATGGCGTTCTACACATACGAGAGATTTAAAGTTTGACTGTTTAAACCGTTAAGAAATTGATGACGTTAAATAAAGTGCATACAATTCAAACGCATAACTACTTAATGGTTTAGATATGGCTCTATATGCCAACACCTAAAAAAACATAATTGCACCCCCTCCCAATATAGAAACATCATTGTTAACAATACCAAAATAATACACCATGATATCAAAAAAATCAAAAATACTCGAAGCCCTCTACATAAAAACTAAACATCCCACAATTAATAATGTCAATTATGAAACTAGTCGCAACATTTTAAAGTGTCTAGCATAATAATTAACATTACAAAATTCTTAACCATTAGGTAGTTATGCGTTTGAATTGTATATATATATGTGTGTGTGTGTGGGTGGGTGTGTGTGTGTGTGTGTGTACATATAAATGTGCATATAAGCGTAAGCGTGTGAACATGTGTGCCCATCTACCATTCGTCGATATATGCACCTTCATCCACTTATGCAGTACCTCTGTAGTTGTATATCTTCTTATCTGTACTAGTTATCAGATCCGAATTTGGACCCTGAATGAGGTATTTTAATTGCAGGGGAATCACCCCCCTTCTGTTCTAATCCTTCCCGACTACACTTTTTATAGTGTCGTTGTGTCCTAATGACCTACTGAAACATATTCTAGAGATTCATGATGAAATTATGATGAAGTATATAAATTTAAATAAATTTCTAACTAAAGGATATTGGGATTTGTTAATTTCCTCAATAAAATGTTATGCTAAATTCAAAAATATTATATAGTTTGGCTTATTGTCATTTGTCATTTAACTCATGATAATAACTTTTTAATTTCTTGGAACTTTCTCTGAGATACCAAGATAAAAAAAAAGTCAAGTTATTTTGAGAGAAAATGGCGAGTAGTCGGCTAGTGACAGGAAACTTAGGGGTATATGAGTTCGCTGACTCGCCTACGGTTGTCTACTGCTAGCAACCTTTTTCCCTGTGGGGACGATACACTCCTCGTACCCCAATTACCCCCGCCATTCACCCACTGAGCTTTCCAAACATTGTAAGTAATTATAATTATTCAGTAAAGAAGAAGCAATTCATCAAAAGTATACCTGGTTACTCTTACCCTGGGAGGAAATAAATTATAGTACACATATAAATTATAGTACACATATAAATTATAGTACACATATGTTAGTTAGAGCTTTTTTAATTGCATTGACGCTACTCATTTGGCTAAGATCAAAGTGTAGTATCTGTTCCGATGGATACTGCACCCCATTTGTTGTATTGGCCTTCAGGTCTTGATTTACGCCGCTCAATGGGTCTGTCCTGTGCAGTTGTAGGAGGTCCACCTTCCCAGGCTTTGCCTCCCCTCTTTGGGGAGGAGTAAGTTTATTGCTTACTGCCTGTGGCGCCCCTACTGGGGAATGCCGACGGGGCTGTCTAGGCAATTTTTAAACCCCACTTTCCCGACCCGACCTTGGGTCACATCTTACTTGTGGGAGTAAGATAAAAACTGGCCTTGTGCCTAACTCCTGGAGAGGAGTAAATCAATACTCATTCAAGATCTTTACCGGATACACTCTATCCTTCACGGACACAACATAATATATATATATATATATATATATATATATATATATATATATATATATGTATATATATATATATATATATTGATTTATTATTACATACATAACAGTAATCCATGGACACGTGTTTCTGGCCATCTGCCGTAATCAGGATGGGTACCATAGACAAGGATCGAGCCCTCAATTATAAAGCTTGTAGTCTTACGTCTTACCACCAGACTAAGGCATCTTGTCCGAAATGTAAGATTTTTTATTCCTTAAATATATTAAGTTACGTGGTTTGTTATTGTTTTTACTGGTGATAAAAAGAGCGTTGTTTTATAGTATTTTCCACTTCCTTAAGCGGTAAAAATTCTGCAGAATATTGTTTTTAATGTGACGTGAATAATTCCTTCATACTTTACAATTATTTATGAATTCGTAAAAGTTCATCTCCAAATAGTATACGCTATTGCTCTACCTAATCGACTAGCTAATAGAACCAATACGTTTTACTCTATTGGATATCAAACTTACGTTGTTAATATATCTACTATTTTCATATCTGATTTGACAAACCTTGTCAAAAAAACCGTTGCGAACAGAATGCGTTTAATGAGGCATCACTAGAAGAACAGGTGACTAATCTGAAACCATGCTGCAATGACACTTTGATTACTTAGTTTAACATTCGTAAGTAACAGCCCCGACTTATCATATATCATGGGGCAGCGGTGATAACGTGCCTCTAGTATACGAGACTATTTTTAAAAGAGACTTGCGCAGCGGGATTAACTTTTGGCGTCAATTCCTGTGGTCTTCTGTTTGAGAAAGTGTTATAGTCAGATCTTATAGAGTGATTACACTCCTTTGCCAAATGTCAATTTTATAAGGGAGGTCAATCACTCGTTTAAATGGTACATATAGTTTCGTATACTATTTGTATCGTCTGTTCTTTGTTTTCAGTGTTTTTCTTTCTTATTCTTTTTCTTTTTTGAACTGCATTCACTTTACTTTTATTTGATGTACTGCACTCATTCACCTTGTTATCTGTCCTATGAGAAAAATCACATCTGTGTCTATTTAAAAAAAAAATCATTTATTGTTTTTCATTTACGCTTTCTTATTTCCTGGCTACTGCTTTTCGTCAAACAACTGTAGAGCCAAGGTCCAAAGTTATTGCAAACGATTGCTTGTGTGCATGTATGTATGAACACAGAGGAGGATACACATTAAAACTGAAACTGCCAAATGCACTTCAAACTGAACAAAACCGAACGGTTCCATAGCACCGGCATATGAACAATCAAATAAAAAATATAGGAAAAAACATGGCGGTTTGAAAGTGTAATGGCGACGTGGCTTTAACCAGTTACGCAGTTTGATTTCCAGTGTGACGCGTTGATGGTCGACTCGTCCGTAAATAGCGTCTTCGACTAGTGATGCGATTGAATGAGAAAGTAATTAAGCGATGAAAATGGCCCACGACCATTTAAAAGGCGAAACAGAGTGGGCTGAGAGTGAATGTAGAGAGAGAGAGATAGAGAGAGAGAGATAGAGAGAGAGAGAGAGATAGAGATATAGAGAGAGAGAGATAGAGAGAGAGAGAGAGAGAAAAAAAAAAGAGAGAGAAAGAAAGAGAGAAAGAAGTAGAGCAAGAGGCGATATAATCTAAAGGCTAAACTGCGGAATAAAATTAGGAGATGAAAGACGCGTTCCAGTTGCATCCGTGACCGGGTGGTGCTTTTTCACGCGTGAAATGCGCTTGTTTCTGCAGTGAGCTACCTCGGGAGACACATTCAAAGAAATAGTAAAAAATGTAACTGCAATAAAAAGGAAACAAAGTGACCTTTGTTGGTCTCCATTATGACTGGCAAAAGGCTACGTTTATTGCAGGTTTTATTTCATACTTAATACATATAATTGTCTATTTAGAATATACATATTATCGTCTGATGCAATATGACAGAATTATAAGTTGATTTCGATTGGAT
>OY744517.1:26426885-26441885 GCA_963556195.1 Sepiola atlantica | reverse complement strand
GTTTCGGAAAATATATATTCCAAAGTTCATGATGATCGGTTCATGATAGAATACAAAGTTAAATATTTAATATGAATATACACCGTGTAAATATAAATATTTACAAAATAATGTCTAAGGTATTGCCCTTTTTTCGAATATATATTCAAAGATTCATAGTGATCTGTTCATTATCAAAAATTAGACCCCCCATATATATATATATATATATATATATATATATATATATATATATATATATATGAACAATAGACCACAAGTATAATATAATATTACGTAGATAACTGGTACATTAGAGAGAGGAAAATTACTATTCTTCACTTTTTTACTAACTAAATGCTTGAGAGGTATATATTTATATATAAAGAAATACACGTACCTTACATTATAAACACACACACATACATATATATATATATATATATATATATATATATATATATGTATATATATGAATATATATTATTAATTTCAAAGGTAATATATTTTTCTATCAATTAAAAGGATACAAATAAATAAATAGAAATAAATTGTAACACTTTTAAAGACTCTTACGTCTGATTCTCTCAAGAAGAAAATGTCAGAATAATGAAAACAGTAGAAAGTAAGATATCGAATGAGAAAATTATTAGGTATATGTACGTTAGAGGTTATATATATATATATATATATATATATATATTTATATATATATATATGTGTGTGTGTGTGTATGTGTATGTGTGTGTGTGTATCAAACATAAAAGAATACGCTTCCTGAAGTCAGATGAGATTCTATCTAAACTAACAGACCGTGAACACACACTGGCTCGATATTTATTCTGATATAACCTCATAACAATAATTACATATCATCATTGCGACTAGAATTCGGAACCGATACCTCAGTGGCTGTCGTCTAACGCTGTATTAACTGAGTCAAAGCCCTCGTAGTGGAGGTGTATGGGATACTATAGCATTATAAATGATGTTATTTATTGATTTATATATTTTATTTGCGTATTCATATTTAAAAATATCAATATATATATATATATATATATATATATATATATATATATATATATATATATATGTGTGTCTGTCTGTGTGTGTGTGTGACCTCCTGATCAAAAACTTAAGCCACTTGAAAATCTTTTAAAATACACTTCTTTAAAGGATAGATTCCGAACTCCTCCCACTTAAAATTACCAATACTACAATCTAAAATGTTATGGAAACAAACAGCTACATGCCTTATAACCTTTTAGATTGTAGTATTGGTAACTATAAGTGAAGGCAGTGGTCTTTAATTTCTGATCAGAAGTATATATATATATATATATATATATATATGTATATATATATATATATGTATATATATATATATGTATATATATATGTATATATATATGTATATATATATGTATATATATATATGTATATATATATGTATATATATATACATATATATATATATGTATATATATATGTATATATATATATATATGTATATATATATATATATGTATATATATATATATGTATATATATATATATATATATATATATATATATATATATATATATATATATATATATATATATATACTTTATATCCGTCACCCATTGTTAGCAAGTAATACACGGTTCTTTTAGCTCCCAGAATAAACAATTTCAAATAGTAACAGGAAGGGAACCACTTCAGACTTACCATACCTCCTAAAATTTATTTGTAAAGACATAATTAAATTTCAACGTCGGGTGTTTTTTGTTTTAGGTCATCAGAAATGCTAACAGTATATGATTCCACATTTAACCACGACCATGAACGAACACTCACTAATTTCTGGTGGTCGGTATATACCTTTCTATGTCTGCATATGTTTCTCTAAGTACTTATTAAGTTATTATCGTTCCGCTTCATTTAAAAAAAAAAAGTTTTTATCATGTCGGTATACTTGTCTTGGTGAATAAATATTGTATTTAAAAATTTAATATGTGTTGGCTATTGTAGTTTTCTATACTTATTAGTTGTCCCCCGGCCCGGGAATAGTCCTACATGTTTTTTTTATTTATTTATTTGTCTAAATCCGGTGAATTGCATTTGTGTATTTTGACAGGCGGGCCACCTCGTTTGGCTCATCTAAATGCATAGCAGTTCTAATCAATTTGCGAATTTCGGTTTTTAAATTCTTTAATTCTGTTCTATTTGCGTTGGTCTCACACATATCAGTAGATATCAAGGCCAGGGACTACGTAAATGCTCTCAATATTTCTCATAGAAATAGAGATATAAACGAACAGGACCAACACACAGCACACTGAGAAGTCAGTTCGCGCCTTATCCACAACTGCTTCCATACAGCAAACTATGGTGTATATTTATAAAGAAATGACTCACATACTTAATATATTCTTTGTAAAAATAAAACTGTTACGCGATATTAATTTTGAAGTAGACATTTTAATAAAAAGTGTTTTATCGGTTATGCTGGCGCATAACGATCATTAAACACGACCCGTTTTTGTTATTTATTAATCAGATTTTCTTTCCAATAATTTAACATTTGTCATAAAACACTTTTCAACGAGGTGCTTTTCCCTGACGACTATATTTAAAATATTAAACCATTGCACACATCGTAAAACCAATGAAAATGCACGGAACTTAGTTTAATAATCCACACCCCAACATCGTTGTTACCAGTAATTTCTACTTGAAAAACACGGATGTTTACTGATGGGTCATCAATTGTCCCGGCCGAAGGATAAGTTATTGAGATAGCGTATGTGCTAATAGAAAGTTGAAGAACCTCATGAGGGGATTGTGGATGTTTTATGTATTTATGACAATAATCTGTGACATTGAACCTTACCCCGGGTTTGTTATAATCTGCAAGGAAGCAGTCACCTGGAACTGTGTTCCACTTACGGGAAACTGTTGCGAAGAAGTTATATTGCTTGGAATCTCGCTGGCACTAGGCACTCAAACGGAACATGGGGAAGATAGTTCTTTCTGTGAATGTTTCACAAGTCTGAATCAGAAATTGTATCTAAGTCGAGCACTTTCCATGGAAATAACGATTACATCCGTTGTTCATTAATTTATATCTAACCGGAATAAGCTGATAATTCAATGTACTGTGTACGCTCTGCTTAACAACATCTAATAGTTCAATGTGATCTTACAGACTCGTAAACCTTTTCAAAAAGAAGTAATAAAAGAACAATAATTACACGATAGTTTCGTAAAATGTCACACTTGTCATCGTTCACTTATGCCAGTAAAATATTGGCTTTTCTTACAGATCTCTCCGATTTGTGAACATCCATAAACCGAATCAATTACATATGAATTTCGATTAGTTTATTACTTGTCCATTGATGTATCAATAGTTCCTTTATAGTCGATTTCTCTTGTGACTTCATGACTTTCGCACCATCCTGTAATAACTATTTGAGTAACATAAACCTTTTGCATTATTAAATGATTCACTGTTTACATTTTGCAAATATTTCAGAAAATATCTGTCAAAACAAGAATAATTCTCAACTATCAAAATTATGTTTCGGAGTTTTTGGGATAACGATGTGTTGTATTGGTATTATTCAGGCTACTGTTCTCATATTCGATTCTTTTCTCACAACGTTCCAAATATGTAACCTCTGAACTTCTTCAGGGTCGACATCAATAGGCATGTGTTTAACAAGACAAGCAAAAGAAAGTCGCAGGTTACAGCAGTGTAAACGTTGTGGTAGTTGCATCTAAATTGAGATCAGTCGTACGAAAAATCTAAATTCTATTTTTAGTCAACATTGTCTACCTAGCACGTTTAATACTGTTTTTTTTTCAATGGGTGGCGTTTGTTTCCACTGATGCTTAACGTACATGTTCTAACGCTTATAAACATATTGTCACTGACTCTTAAGGTGCATGTTCTCACGCTTATGAACATATTGTAACTGATTCTTAACGTGCATGTTCTCACGCTTATGAACATATTGTCACTGATTCTTCAGGTCCATGTTCTCACGCTTATGAACATATTGTAACTGATTCTTAACGTACATGTTCTCACGCTTATGAACATATTATCACTGATTCTAAACGTACATGTTCTCACGCTTATGAACATATTATCACAGATTCTAAACGTACATGTTCTCACGCTTATGAACATATTATCACTGATTCTTAAGGGGCATGTTCTCACGCTTATGAACATATTGTCACTGATGCTTTACGTACATGTTCTCACGCTTATGAACATATTGTCACTGATTCTTAAGGCCCATGTTCTCACGCTTATGAACATATTGTAACTGATTCTTAACGTACATGTTCTCACGCTTATGAACATATTATCACTGATTATTAACGTACATGTTCTCACGCTTATGAACATATTGTCACTGATTCTTAACATACATGCTCTCACGCTTATGAAACTATTGCCAGTGATTCTTAACGTACATGTTCTCACGCTAATGAATATATTGTCATTGATTCTTAACGTACATGTTCTCACGCTTATGCACATATTGTCACTGATTCTTAACGTGCATGTACTCACATATATAAACATATTGTGAATAACATTTTTTTGTCATTTTATGTTCTGGTTTGTCATATAATTGTGATTCTCTGCCTATAAAAAAACTAAAGTCAGAACACATTTAAAAGAATATAGTGTTCAAAACAACTAATAAAATACTTATCCTTCCAAATCTTCTATCCAAACATTTTTAGTAAAAGAACCCATACGTTAAATCGTGACATGCCATGACAATACATCAATCTTTTTTTCATCGTTGCTGAATTTAAATCGTCAATGACTTTCCTGGAACAATGCGAAAAACGTTCTCTGCGCGTTCCTCCGTCGGCTTTTTTTCCACAGCGGTTTTGTTCATTTGCTTATGACACCTGATGATGATTCGACGAAAAATCGAAAATGTTCGTGAAACCTGTGGGACATTTATTCATTTATCTGATATAATTACATAAAAAGACCATCAGAAAAATGGAAAAAAATAAAAAAAGGTATAATTAAACAACCAAATTATGTTATTGTTTACAATGTTTGCATGAATGAGAAAAGCTGCCTAAATACAGAAAAAACAATATATATATATATATATATATATATATATATATATATATATATATATATATATATATATATACATATATATATATATATACATATATATATATACATATATATATATATACATATATATATACATATATATATATATATATGTATATATATATATATATATATATATATAGATAGATATATATATATATAGTTAGTTAGTTAGTTATGAAAATATATATTTTGCAATTAAGCTACACAGATATGTGTTTTATTCCCATAAGGAACGTCAGGCGAATATGCATGGAATTCGTGTCACGTGCTGTTTAGTATAGTTAGCTATCTAATTATATTTTTTGCTGGTCTTTGTAATTCCCTCCCACGTATTAATACTTCATAGAAATATTGGGTTTACATGATGGGTTGATGAGAAGAGATAGATGGGGACACAGGACCATGGTCCGGGCTGAGGGTAGTCGGTGAGGAAGTCTTACAAATAAAGACGAAACGCTGATGAATACATACAAAACATCTTTAGGTGTTTCATTTTTTTTTCCTATATACACATATATATATATATATATATATATATATATATATATATATATATATATATATATATATATATATATATATATATGTATATATATATACAAAGTTGCAAAATCCTGGTTGCATCTACGAGACTGAACATTGAAACACGATCATAGATTACACGTTATATTAGTAACTAAAAAAACGACGTGTCCTTGACATTTTACTCCATGTATACACGCCAAGGAAACACTGCATTCACTAAAACAGACTTAGTGAGTTAAATGGAGTTTGATTTATTTGACCAGACATTTCCCCGCCGTCACCATGAATGCAAGCAGCAAAAAGGAATAAGTCATGAATCACAGTAACATTCGTTGGCGAAGTTCATTTATGAGTCGGCCGTCAAGTGCACTCTCGCTTCGACCATTTGGTCCGGAATTTCTCAGTGAATTCTTCACTCTCTTTTATTTTTTTCAAATGGTTTCCGTGCGTCGAATAAGTAGGTCGCTCTTGCACTTGGCCTTCGTTCGATAGTAATTACGTCTGCAGCCAGCTGTTTTTTCTTTCTTTCATATCCGGAGAGATGGATGTACAGTAAACAGACAACGAGAGGTCTGCAGAGAAATACACATAGACGACACTATGGCCCATGCATTCTCAGATGATATCGTCCACATCTGTTTTAGGTTGAACATGTACAATGATGTCGGATAAATATATTTTTTTAATATTTATCCATAGTCGCTTAACTCTACAGGCGGTTTATTCTCGACAGTCACTGAGTTCTTTTTTTTCTCTCTATCTAATGCATTCGTAATCACGTATGAAACCAGTGGAAACACTTTAAAATGCATAACGTAATGCGATTTTTTTCTGTTACGCCACTCATGCGTCGCTGAATTCATATCGTCAATGAAATTTTTGGAACTATGCGAAAAAAGTTATGTGCGCGTTTCTCTGCCGTCTTTTTACAGAATTTTTTTTTCCGCAGCTTTTTTGTTCATTTGCTTTTAACACCTGAGGATGAGTCGACAAAGATCTGGAAACGTTCCTGAAACCGAAGGAGCATTTATTAATTTCTTTAATTTTAATACAGAAAAAAGACCATCCGAAAAATGTTTGCATGAATGAGAAAAGCTGCCTAAATATACAGACAATATATATATATATATATATATATATATATATATATATATATATATATACGTCTTATTGATATAAACATTTGAGAATATCTCGATCATTAATGACTCCCTTTTACATTCCTGAACCCATAACTTCCGCATTGTAATCTCAGTATACACCGAATATGTATTTCTGTCTACACTTATTCAAGGTTAACAATTGTTCATGTTCGTGAAGATATTCTTTAGAAATAAAACCTGCTATAATAAGGATATTGTCTCAATTTATCTGTAAAAATAATCTACGTCACAGTTTTCAAAGATTTTCTGCGGACTGTAGGCTTGCAACTTGTTCTGAACTTAGTTTAGCTTTTGCTGCGACAGATCCAGAGAATCCCTGACTCAATTAGATGTTTGATATTGTCGAGGAGGCTCTTTGGCTTTTGGAAAGCGTTCTCTTGGGTTTTTGCAGTGAGTAATTGGCACACGTAACACCTGTATAAGCATTGGCGAGAAACCTTATTCATCGCTAAATAAATAGACGCCATACTGACGTCCAACTCTATCGCCAATGTCGCCATTGTCTTGTCTGAATCTTCCAGCCTCTTTCTTGTTGTTCAGCTTATCGACGAATTCTGTTGAGCAGACACAGACCACCTACTATCATCCCGTTCTGCACAGCTTTAAAACAAAACTAAAGCTTGCCAACAAAACAAGCGAACAAAACACGATAAAGACATATTTGAATATATAAAAAAGTTGAAACATAAACACTTTTACCAAAATGACAGGATTCATTTAATAACGCGAAAAGGGGTCATCTCTCGAAAAACAAACCAACCAAACCAAACCAAACTAAACCAAACCAAACCTTCCTGCTAGCCACTGATTCCACATCCCCGTCGCAATTTTCCAGCTCACATATCACGGCTTACGAAGTATACAAGTAACACTTACCTATGCTAATATTCTAGGTCTTTTAATCTGGCGAGAATTAGCATATTCTGGACCTTTCTACTCGTTTATGACCCAAAGCTCTGAAACTCTCTAATAGTACACAGAAACAAGTAGTCGTCGTATTTAAGTGCTATAAAAAAGTTCACTTGATGTACAATCTAAGACATATATATATATATATATATATATATATATATATATATATGTATACTTAGGCAGCAAGTCCTTATCCAAGCAAGCGTTGTTGAACGTCACGGAACTTTCTTGTTTGTAAATCTTTTTCGTGAGGTTCTCAAACCGTCGAGCTATCCTTCTGGTTTCAGGTGGCAATCCGTAGATTATTTCTCCGATTGTTCTTAATTTTGGTCATTTTTTGGGAGCGCTGGCGACTTTCTCAGTCGTCTTCAGGATTGTTTTTTTTTTTAAATAAGAAGACTTGAGTTAATGTTTTATAGGTATCGTTATATATATATATATATATATATATATATATATATATATATATATATATATATATGTATATATGTATATATATATATAAATATGTATATATCTACATGTATATATATATGTATATATGTATATATATATGTATATACATGTGTATATATATATGTATATATCTATATATATATATGTATATATATATGTATATATATATGTATATATATATGTATATATCTATATGTATGTATATATATGTATATATATATGTATATATATATGTATATATCTATATATATGTATATATATGTATATATATATGTCTATATATATATGTCTATATATATGTATATATATACATGTATATATATATGTATATATATATGTATATATATATATATATATATATATCCTCTCTCTCTCTTTCTGTCTATCTCTCTCTCTATATATATATGTATATTTATATAGGTGACCTTATTTCCTGCGGAATTAAAAGTTCAACATTAAATCCTTTTTTTTCATTTGTTTTTATTTTTGTATACCCCCCTGCATCTATATTGTTCTTTCCTTTTTATTTCCATATTATCCCTCTTTGAATTCCTCTTTTCGACCATGGCATCGATTCCTTTAACCAACACCCAACACATTTTATTCCAGAAACCCACTTTACGTAAGAACAGCAAATACGCGTAATGAATAAAATGAACGTCGTAAAAGATAAAATAATCACATGAATACTGATAAAAAGATAGAAACAAGAAAAGCTCTTACACCTTTTAAGTTGGAAGGTTTCACGCACGCGCGAGGGAAATTGTCGGCGCATGCGCATTCTAGAGGACAACAACCCAGTTCAGAACATGATGGCCTAGAAATACGTTAACATGCTACTCAGATTGCAAATCCATGAATCAATAGCTTTCTCATTCTCTTCATTTTTCTGTCGCTCATATATATTTGTTTATATAATAAGCTAGATAGAGTTGTAGATATAAATGTGTGTTTATACATCTAGTATTACTTTTTTATAGTTATATAGAGATTACTCAATATTGGTGATAGATCTAGTCTCGGATGTTTTGTGATGTAAATTACAATGCAAGTATGGCTGGTCTTATTCACCCCATGTGTTATTCATGACTCAATCAGAAGAAGTTAAAGTAATAAATTGGCAGTGACCTTGTTATGTAAAGTCTATGTTTTCAACCATATATTCTCTTATTTCTTCTCTCATTTGCCTTATATATATACAAAAAAATATATACACATATATATATATATACATATATGTATATATATATATATTTATGTATATATATAAAAATATATACTTATGTATATATATATATATTATGTATGTATATATATGTATGTGTGTATACACATATATACATATATATATATATACATATATATACAGGGTGGGCAAAAATAAGGGTCCTATTTTTAAAAATTCATAACTTTTTTATTTATTGATTTTTTAAAAAAAATTTTTAGAATAAGTAAAGGACCGCTTCCGAAGCAAGCATGAGCCGTATTAGCCCTAAGGAACGTACCCTCATTTAGAAAACATTATTTTTGCTTAAACAACTCAAAACAGTGTAAAAAACAATACTTTAGTTTTTGTAAGTTTTAAGAAGTGTTTTTCGGCTAAAATTTGTTTTGTTTATTTCAAAAAATCTCGGAAGGGTCAGTCTACACACACATAAAGTTTGGTGAGTTTAACTTTTATTTTGTGGAAGTTATTCAAATTCAAGTTATTCAAATTTAAAGATAGGACCCTTATTTTGGCCCACCCTGTATATATATATAAAAATACATATATATAAATATATTTATGTATATACTAGCATAGATATTTTTGCTAACCTAGAGAGAGCTCGTACTATGATAAATACATGAACTATATACACTGACCCTCAAAAGAGGGAGGTAACGAGTGAGTGGATGCTATTTCGAAGATAAATTACACTATACTACACTACTGCTAAAAGGAAAACATTTCATGTTATGTTGTTATCATGACCACACAAGTTATACTATAATACACCCTCTAAAATAGAAGCCATAATACTTTATATGATCAATCTTAAAACGAAAAAGTTAATACGTGCAAGTAAGGTATCATGGCAACAGAAACATATTACACTAGACCCCCCCTCCCCCCAAAAAGAAGAGGTAGTTTTTGAGAATACGGTCATTACACCAGAACACATACACCATTACGTCCTCATATTAAGCGAAATGTAATAATTCGAACGTGTATCTCCAACTCTTAAACAATGCAACACTACCCTCACTTAATAAAAAAATAACTAGCAGTGTAACTGGCGTTGCCCGGTATCATAAAAAAACCCAAAATAAAATTAATTAAATAGTGTGTATCGTCTTTATGACATAATTTATATCTCTCTCCCTCGCTCCTACCAGCCGTCTCTTTACCTTTCTCCCTTTCTCTGTTTCCTTTATTTTCCATCTATCTGCCAAACCCTATCTATTTTTTCTGCTCAAGTCTATTTATTTTTCAAATTTAAACGCCTAATTCCTAATTTCTTACTTCATTTAATTTAAACATATAAAGAATATACGTAATTTAGAGTAACTCAGCAGACTGAAAAGAGTTAATATGTGCGAGTTACCAAAGTAATACTGTAATCTATAAATGTGTTATTATGGACAACGCCGAATGGAATAAATGGTCCGGTAAATTGCGAATTATGGGTGATCTTACTCTATTTTACGATATTAAGAATATACGTAATATTTATGAAGTCAATCATCTTAAGAGATTTACTTATATACCCATTAATAAAAGTAATACTAGAATATTATAATTTTACTACCAAACAACGCCTATTACAACAAATGTTTCCAGTAAATACTTAATTTACTCCACTCCATTTGACACTATACAAATTCATTCTTTGATACGATTATTTTTTTGAAAAATCAATAATTTAAAAAGTTAGAAATTGTAAAAATAATGTAAACATTTTAGGTTTTTATGCAAAATTTGATGTTAATTTAAGCAATTAAGAAACAAATTGGCGTTTAGATAAGTAGGAAATCTGAGAACCCACTTTTAATTAAGTATTATATTAATTTCGCAGTTAATAGTTTTGCGATTGTAATACCATTGTATTGTTAACGTATACATTTAGTATTACGTTTTAAATATGAAGATAAACATTTTTTTAAATGACAAAATACAGTGGAATAATACTTTAAAAAATGTCCGCGCGCATGCAAATATTTTTTTTGAATTTCGTCTAGTTAGCATGTGACCTATTTTTTGTGTTTGTCGGGGCGGGGTTGGGGGGGCATCTGTCTCCAAAGACGTAAGCTAAATGTGCCCTCGTGGAGAAGAAACTAATTGTTACAATGAACAGAACGAAATAATATTGTTTAACTCTGCCCTCGTGGGGGGCAACTGATTTGCTCCGGTCAAACCAATGGTGTTATTATTATTTTTTTAAATAAGCAAACAGGGATGAAAGTTTCAATATTTATTTTACGTGACATATAATTAGGCAAGTAATTATTACAATGAACAGAACGAACCAATTTTTATAACTATGCCCTCTTCGGAAGTAAGTCATTGGCTGCGGTTCAAATTTTGTAGAAGTACCACTTACTATTTTGAATACAGTATTGACGCAGATTAATATCCAACGGATTTCTTTTAAAGAACTATAAATAAACAAACCAATTTTTGGCGATAATTTTCATTGATAATGTAACACTGTAATAATAACAAAATTTGTTTGTTAATTTAAACCGTTCTCGAAATGCAAAAGTTCAGAAGCGTTTTCAAACTTTTTCGTTAAGGCATTTTTAAGCCTTTAAAGGGACGGCCCATTTGTATAGTAGTTTTACTCACTAATTTTACCATTACTTATTTTATATTATTTTCTTTTATTCTCATCTCAGTAAACCTCGGTTCGTTTCAAATGTCCATGCTTAAACAACTGGTCATTTTTAACACCAAAACGGACATATTGCATGGTCTTTAATTTATCCTACCTTCTCTTCTTCGTCGTGGAAGCCCGCCGGCTCGATGTCGTCTAGTGGTTGAGTTTCTTTCTTCGTTTCTGTACTGCCGTGAACATCGACGTCCGCTGTGTCTGCAACAAAGCCTTCACAATTCGATTCACGAGACAAACACTCTTTTAACTGTTGATTCTTTTATTCAGGCGTCAGTTTCTGTCGGCCATGGGGATGTTTTACTAAACGTTGAGGGAGAGATCAAAATACTACTTTATCGTTGTTAATTCCTAGCTTAAGTCCTTAGCGTGGTTATCCTTAAAAGACAGGTGGGGTTGGCATTGTGCGTTTAGGAATTCTGTGCGTGCACGTGTATTGGATGAGATAAAAAATGCGGCAGTTAATTGGTATATTTATTGGGGGGGGGGGGGCTTGGTTAATACTTATTAATATTTTTCAAATACACATAATACAATCACCGTTAATAAATTCATTCAAAATAAACAAAATGATATTATCTCCTCAATCAAAGTTAACCTTTTTTTGAAAACAATATACTTTTAAATAGACAAGGATATATCGTTGTCCAGTGATGACTTTTACGCTTATATTTTTACCACCTTTATAAATTCATGGATCTTAGGACCAAAACGGGCAATCATTCCGTTTGGCGACATAAATTATTATAAATGATTAGATAAAAACAATTTATTTTGTGCTACCTACTAATTTGTGACTTTTTTTCATTGGCTTGACAAGTTGTCAATAAAAGAAACAATTATTTTGTATGGATAGACTATTAATTCTTTATGCTGATGCTATCTTATCTTCAGCATCGATGTCCCCGAGTTCGATCTCTTAAACAAATTCTATTAAATTAAATAATTCAGGAAATACATCGTTTTTGCAATAAATCAGAAATATTCGATCACGTAAAACAACACAAGAAAACTTCATGAAATCAAAGATGTGAACTCGATGTCAACGGTTTTTTTTACAATGACAATATCTCATTAACACTTTTTAAATAATTTTAGGTCTAGTCACTTTAACTAATTTATGATTTCAAGGGTCATAATATTAGTAATTCGCTTTGACAAATTTCTATGATATGGACGTCTGACACGAACGCAGACCGTATACTATTATCGTACTGCCTTTGTGAACAGTGAGCACTTCTTATATAAATACTTTTGTTAATGTAGTTTCAAAGTATATCTTATTACAAGGGTCTATCTCAAACATTATTGTATGGGTTTATGACATATTTTTGTATTCTTTGGGTGTCCGTAGCGACCGCAAACGTCACTATAGTTCGGATAGAAATAATGTTCACGAGGACAGGAATTCAAAGAATGTTTTGATGTGGTACTTTGTAACTGTACCAGACAAGATTGCACAGTGTTCATAAATGTAAATATCCGTCACAAGAGACAGAGAATTAGCGTTGATCAAAGCTCAGTAAACAAACTACATAATCACAGAAGAAATCGCTTTAAATATACACGCTCGCACGATTAAGACTGTTCGTGTAGACCAGCAAATAACAAAAATATTACAAACAAAAGTATGCATATATTTTGTCCGATTATTTATGAAAAATAATATATAAGCTTTTTGTGTGTGTGTGTGTCGTGTGTATTTCGTATTTTGAGCTGGGAACACTCACAGACAGGCACATATACCTACTAGACACCTTCCACGAGTATGTTCGGTCTCTCTGTATCAAGGTTTGTCAGGATAACCTGCCATGAGTATACTTTACCATACAAGTAAACCTTGACAAAATATTGAAAATAACATAGTATTCGAAGCCCATATAAGATCCCCTTAACAGTGCTATATACTGGCTCATACAAGCAATGGTGCCCATTCTAAAAGTAATGTAACCTAAAGTTACTGCACTTAGCTGGATACTCCACCAGACTAGGTGAATTCTTCTTCTGGGCTCAAGTAAGACCAAGACACCAAAATAAATATATACTATAAACATAGTTAACTGGTCAATTGAAAAGAAGACCATTATTTTTTTGAACTTCTTTAATCAACGTTTTACAGTTAACGGAGAATGTTAATGGAATAATTCAGTATCTATATATCTAATATAGAGATCAAGTGCTTGCAGCAGGAACAGGCTATTTGATTTCTGAGAACTTCGACTCACGTAAAATTAAACATACATGAACTCAGACAAAAATAGATTTCTATGGTCACATTTTATGACTCCGTCCTTGGACGGGTATCAGAACTAGTAAGCATAATAAAATAGATAAAAATATCATCTGACTTTTAAGTTTGAAGATTTTCGTGCGCGCAAGATGAATTCGCGACGCATGCGCGTTCGGCAGAAGAGCTACAAACCTCGGAGAATGATTGAGTAATGATCTGTAAAAATGCTACTCAGTCTATAAATAAATAAATAAATAAATAAATAAATAAATAAATAAGTACCTAACTCTGAAGCCACCCTCCCGCATTCCCAACTAACGCTCATCAACATTAGCTTTCCCGCCGCGATGCTGTAAGAGCCGTCGGCAGCATAAAAAAAAGTAAACACACCTGTATGTATGTACCACTCTCACCAAGCTTTTATCTTAATGAATTTCTAAATACGGATAAAATCAACATGGCGGGTGTTAGCGTGCTTTGATGTGTTTTCTTCATATTATATTTTTATTTTTATACGTCTTTTTTTTAATGATGTGTATTTGGTGTGTGTGTGTTTTAGAGTGCTTAGTGTAGCGTTGTGTAACTGTTATATATCATACATAGTGTTTCGTTGTATCTCAGTTTCTATTCGTAGCAAGATAAGTATTTTTTAAGTGTGATGAAAACACAGCACTATCGACAGAGGCTACTGAATATGAAAATATATG
>OY744517.1:26419385-26424385 GCA_963556195.1 Sepiola atlantica | reverse complement strand
GAGAAGTTGGAAGATAACGGCTTTGATGACCGGCTTGTTTTTAGCGATGAGGCGACCTTCCATCTGAATGGCAAAGTTAACAAGCATAACACTCGCATATGGGGTACTGAGAATCCTCATGAACTTCTTGAGCACGAGCGAGATTCACCAAAAGTGAACGTGTTTTGTGCAATTTACAAGAAAGGTGTCTATGGACCGTTCTTCTTTGAATAGGCAACTATCACTGGTGAATCCTATCTCAACATGCTGGAAGACTGGTTAATGGCTCAGTTGGAACAAGCAGAATCTGATGACTTCATTTTTCAACAAGATGGTGCACCACCACACTGGAGTCTTAGAGTAAGGCAGTTTCTTAACACAAGGCTGCCTGGTAGATGGATTGGAAGATCTGGGCGAGGTGATGACGTTCTCATGCCCTGGCCTCCTAGGTCTCCAGATCTTACCCCGTGTGACTTTTTCCTTTGGGGCTTTGTCAAGCAACAGGTCTATGTGCCGCCCCTTCCAAGAGATATTGACGAACTAAAGGCTCGAGTAACGGCAGTTGTGGGAACCATTGATGTCAAGATGCTGGAACGCGTTTGGCAGGAAATTAACTATCGACTAGATGTCTGCCGTGTGACGAATGGTGCTCATATTGAGCAACTTTGAGAATTCGCCACAAAACTTGAAACTTTAACGTTTCCAACGGTACCAATTTCATTTTTCAACTCCTAATAGTTTTTGAGTTATTAAAAATCGTTATGTTCCCAAGACTTTTGAAACACCCTGTATATATTCATATATATGTATGTATATATATATGTATGTATATATATATATATATTCATATATATGTATGTATATATATATGTATGTATATATATATTCATATATGTGTATGTATATATATATATATATTCATATATAGGTATGTATATATATATATCTATGTATATGTATGTATATATATATATGTATATATATATATTCATATACATGTATGTATATATATGTATGTATATATATTCATATATATGTATGTATATATATGTATGTATATATATATTCATATATATGTATATATATATATATATGTATGTATATACATATTCATATATATGTATATATGTGTATGTATATATATATATATATATATATATATATATATATATATATATATATATATATAATAATCATTTTAGAAGTATGGGTTACCTTTCTTAGTCACGTACTATGGTTTCGATCACATGGATTGATTTTTTATCGTATACAAATATCGTTCGCTTCCATTAAAATCATCAGCGACTCACGAATTAAGCATCACACGAAAAATGGAGTTTAACGATCATCGGTATCATCTTCCGGTGAATTTACTTCATCGTCACTTTTGAAAAATGTAAGAAGTCAATAAGTGTCGACTGTATGTTTATATGAGTCTTATTCATGACTAAGTATTATTTCGAATAATGTAATTGTTGATTACGGATGCTGTATGTTTCTATACTTCAATATTGTGTTCATAGTAAGAGGTGATGATGTTAGGTGTTTGGTGTAGTTTATTGGTCGCTTAGTTGGTTAGATTCGTCGCAGGGTTGTGTTTTGTACTTTAAAGAGTAAATATCGACTGTGTCTACATTTTTGCTGTAAAATTCTTGTTAGAATTTTAGCTAACAACCTATGTGGGTGTTTGGTGATAATGGAGGGGTATTCTTATCATTGAAAATCTTTCCTAAGGCGTATCAAATTAAGTGAATGGACCAATATAGGCTTGCTATCGCCGTAATATATGGTTAAAGTATAGGTTTGTGTGGGGGTCCTTGTATTAAATTAGTCATGTAAGCTTTTATCTAATGACGTTCATGAGCATATCGGAGGGTATATGTGAATAGGTAAGGTTTTAATGTCGGTTATATATTTTTCGTTTTTATTCAAAGATTTTCGATAAATATATGCATATGTAGTTGTACTAGTAAGGTTAAATATAATTAGCATATTTAAATGTTAAAATTGAATATGATTAGGCATCCAATAAATTATGTTATTTGTGATGAGTAGATATGATGGCGTGCAAGTGTAGCTTGTATTTGGTTTAGTTTGGTTGAGCTGATGTGCACGTGATATGTATTATGTGTATGAGGTAGGTAAGTGGTTGATATATTGTATATACATAATTGAATTTGATAATGATTTAGAAAAGGTCTTATTGCGAGGGGATAGGTATTATATGTTTCATATGATGTGGAGCTATTTAGACTTCTGTACGTATATGAATATTACCGTGTTATGTGTTTTTGTTGTTCGTTTATTTGGCTGTGGAGAAGGGAGGTTGTTGGAAGGTCTTAGTGTTGATGTTCTTACAGATTATAAAAGAGATAATGATTTCCTGTAAGATCATATAATTTTCCACAGTCCATAGTAGTAGAGCTACAACGGATTTGTAATTGCATAGTGGGTACTAGATTGGCCATGTTGTGGTTGCTGGGGAGATGTTATTTCTTTTTCCCAGATATATGTTATTGTGACGTTAGAGCCAGTTTGAAAGTTCCCTTAGTCATTCTGATGTAATTTTTTTTTCTTGGAGGATACATCTGATAGGTATTTGGATTCGTACACTAGGGATTTGATTGTGCAACCTCCTTTTAGGGGGCAGGCACCCGCTCTTCTGCCTGAGAAGCGGGAGTTGAGCTGATTGATATGACTTGTTGGTTTTGAGGACAGAAAAGTATTGACGGTGTATAGCATGAATAACTCGTGTTGACTATATTTCTAGGGAGGAGTTAATAACGCTAATTAGATTGTGTAAAGTGTGTATATCTATCTTTTTAGGAATAAGCTTCATAAACACACAATAAACATAGACATAGAAAATAAGTGTGTTTAATGCGTACTTTGGTATGTTTCCATAATTCTTAGGTCTTCTTTTTATTCGTTTTTTTAACGGATCTATATATCTATCTATCTATCTAACTAGCTAGATAGCTATCCACTTATATATATATATATATATATATATATATATATATATATATATATATATACATATATATATATATATATATATATATATATATGAGCAAACATTGTAAAAATAAGTTTAAAATCCTGTACGTAATACAATCGATCATATGACATTAATTAAGGCTTCCCCGAATTAACATTTTAACGGCTCTTCTGTATATATGCTAATTCGTTCTTTTTGACGTCTGACTGACTTCAAGTACGTTTTCCCGGCTGCTATTTGAAATTATATTCTTTTCTTTAGCTTTGTTTTTTATTTGTTTTTGGCACCTGAGAATAATTCAACAAAGAATCAGAAACGTTCGTGCAACATCTTTACCGCATTCATTTAAATGATTTTAAAAAAGAACACTCATTTTGAAAAAAATCAAAACTTGAAAAAATAAAAATAAGTATAATAAAGAAGTAGAACCTTGTTATGTTTATTACAATACTTACTTTGTAGCAGGTACGTAACCGATCGAAAGTGCCCTTCAATGCACGAGATTCACGTGACCCTGCGTTCTCTGCCAGGCCTGACAGAGAATATACGAACTCCGGGAAATATGATTTTCGCCTTGTCCATATATATTCAACTCTATGTATACAATATGTTATGTTCTGTTGTTACTGCGAATCAACCTGTTTATATCCCTTTAGTTGGCGTGTATCATTTAATCCGCCTCTCTGCACAATCTAAAACTTAAATGAAAGAATGTTGTCTAAATACGCACTCAATATATACATGTATATATATATATATATATATATATATATATATATGTGTGTGTGTGTGTGTGAGTGTGTTTAATATATATATATATAGGTATATATATAACATATATACATGTATATAGAGAGATATATGTGAAATATATATATGTAATATATATATATATATATATATATATATATATATATGTAATATATAGGATCAAATAAACCAAAGTGAACACTTTTAGTAGATGGAACCTATTGTGAAAAGGATTAGCTCAATATACGAGATAGAAGTATTTAAACCTTTAACCTTGAATGAGATTACTTCTGTTTTACTTGGCCCTGGAAGTACATAAAAAAATGGCCTGTTTCCCTCTTCTCAACCCCCTTTAAGTGCGTCTGGACTTACCTATATTTTGAGCATTTTCTCCAATCTGCTTCCACGCAAAGAGTTTTTCTTCACATTCTACAATTCACCGGACTTCCTTTCAACGGAAATTTACAACCCGGACAATTTGCATATCTTTTTCACGGAACTTTCTTTTCATTCAATACGTTTTTTTAACGAAAATTATTTTAATAATTTTTAATAATAATTTGCATATTGTTCAAATATTTAAACTTTGGTTTTTTCGAAAGCCAACTTATCCATCTGTATTTTCTCCTCTGATGATAAGATTTCGATCTTTGAAAACCCTTGGCTTAAGGAAAGAATAATAAACACTAGTTTATTACTGAATACACCTTGCATTGAACAATTGAAATTTGAAATAAATTTGGACAATCGTCGCATATTTATCACTCTTCTTTCTTCTATCTCTATGTAATATATATATATATATATATATATATATATATATATATATATATATATGTAATATATATATGTAATATATATAGATGTAATACATATGTAATATATATATATGTAATATATATATATATATATATATATATATATATATATGTAATATATATATATGTATATATACATATATATACATGTAATATATATATATGTATATATACATATATATACATATTAGTACTTCATGTATCCACATAAAATATTATAAGGAGATATAATTTTTTATGTATCAGTTTTCAGTATTTACTTCAACAGTGCTCGATACGTAAGTAGAGCAGGTAGTAAGCAATGAAAATATATATGGCAATCAAGCTACACAGAGGCTCCCGTGGTTCATCCCCGGGGGGAATCGTCAGGCTAAATGAAACACGTCAGGCTAAATGAAACACGGGGATGAAACACGGGAGCCTCTGTGTAGCTTGATTGCCATATATATTTT
>OY744517.1:26349385-26414385 GCA_963556195.1 Sepiola atlantica | reverse complement strand
AATTAATTTTTCATACTTAAAATTTATAGTTTCTCCACAATCTATCCAGCGCCATTATTACATTTCCAATTCTGAATCACTACATGCTTTTCTTCACGTCTAAAGTAAGTTATGTTTTGGTCGAGTTTGTCACTATGTTTTTGTGTACAGAATAGCGTCCACATCGCCTGGTACGAATATTGCTCATTATCTCACTTATAACCTGTATGGCATTCGCATAAAGAGGTCAAATGTCATGATCAAGGTGGCGATAGCCTGGGTTCTATTTATCGTAGAGACTCACTAATTGACCCAACTTGTAGCCAATGAAGTCCGACATCCGATGATTATGAGGTTTTGACTGAATTTCTTCTATTTTTGTAAATTCTCTATATAGATCTGAAGCACTTTGATAACAGTAACACCCGTGTAAAAAGTTAATCCTCATCAGGAAAAAAAGTGTTTGACGTATCAAATATCCTATCAAATAGCATGTTGGTGGAAAGAAAACTAAATTGAGACAATTAAAATACTTCATACAATATGAAGATAAGAGTCTTACCCATATTTACATTCTCAAGCAGATTTGTATATTCTTACGCCGGATTTTTAAACTTTTCTTAAATTTTATAACAAAGACACAAAAGTTAAGAATATCTATGAAATATTATTTATCTACTTTTTATCAAACAATTTGACTCATGCATATGATTAAGGACAAATCGGCTATATAAATAAGTAAAGGTATATCGCAAAAATGTATGTAAAGTGTGATATTCGAAGACATGATTACATCAAATATTGGAATAGAATGTGTAGGGACATTTATACCCCTCCACATAGATATAAGGTAATTCAGTTGTCTAAAGAAATAAGGTAAAACCAGGAAATCTAATATAAAATAATATGTCTTTTTAAAGTAAAACATATATTAGTAAACATTCATCAACTACTTTTTATCCATTTCGAATGAAAAGAAGAACAACTATTTTCTCTTCAAATTATACGTCAAATACGCATGATGATTGGACGTGACCAAAACTCGCTCGGTCGGCTAAAAGGGAACTAGAATGTCAGAATTTTGTTATTTTTTCGTACATTAAATTTTGAAAAAAGAGTTTTAAAAATCGTTTTCAGAAAGTCTGACACCCATAAGAATATCATGTAAAACGTGCTGATTCCAAGTCTGCGGTCAGTGTGACTTTTATATTAACATTTAAAGTGTGATGCAGCAAGACATATACACACATGTAAGCAACTTAGTTTCATATATACATGCGTTAATATTAGTGATTTCCTTGTTATATATGTGTTGGTTGGATATGCGTGTCGCTAAACAGTTATTTGTGAGGGTACAATAATTATTACTATTTCTATCAGAGTCATTATGATTACTATGTTGTGTCTATTAACAATTCTTATAAATGTTCGTAAAAACTATTTGTGTAATGTTCTACTTACGCGGTTTTCGCATTCCTTTTATTCTTTTTTACCTGTGTGAGTGTGGTTTATTATACGTGAGCGCGTTTTCCTAGATTATGTATGCGTGTGGGTATTAATTTATTGGTCTATTTACTACATTTTTTAAAGCGACAAGCGAGAAGCCCAAATGCTCATTTTAATATCAGTATGAAATTTACCTTTTTATCGTCATCGTTATCCTTTTTTTCCTTTCATCGCTGACTGCCTGCGTTTAAAGGCTTCGTCTATCTACTTCTTTTTACCGCCGCCATAGTCACCTCATTAGTTTCTTCGTCCTTTCCTTTTTCTTTTTGTTGCCGTGGTCGTGATTCGTCTGGAGATTTTTTTACTACAGTGTGGTTATATGTAATAAACTTTTCTCCGCCCAGAAAGAAGACTCGACGATTTTTATTTGAAATTTCGAGTGTTATATTTTATTGGAGAAAAACATCAATTCATATGATAGAGAGACCAGCTATCTCTTAACTTATTTTCTATTCTATCGACTTGCAAAAGGTGTGAGTAAATAACTTATCTTATTAAGGGATAAATGAGGAAACACGACGAACAGACATCTTGCGGGGGCATATATTCGCCTTACGGCTATTTTAGCATTTTCAAAATCTCACAGCATAGTATTCATACATCTGCTAATATGCGCTTTCACACAACTACTCTGTAACCTTCGTTTATTTACCAATGACAAAAAAGTGACGTCATCGTCATATAGTCTTACGTCCCATTGTTTGTTAACCTCTTAATTTTAGATTTGACCTGTCTGATTATCTACTGTGATAACAGTTCTAGTTCCAAAAGTCTGTGTCACTCTAATCCGCACTAAGCTCGACGATTGTCAAAATTTATACTAGTGGGATTACTCTTATCCAACATAAGGCCATAAATAATGTAACAATATGAGTGTTAATTATTATTATTATTAGTAGTAGTAGTAGTAGTAGTAGTAGTAGTAGTAGTAGTAGTAGTTGTATTTCTGTATTTGTTTTTCTTCTCTTAACCACCGAGATTTAATTTTCAACTATTTTCTATTTGATGATTATTTCTAACGTTTTGGCAGAATTATAATACAGTGTCATTTAATACTACATTTAGAACATTAGTTACGGAGAATATTTCTCTAATCGACTTAGGAATTTCTATATCTAATTTTGTGTTCGGTATCTAGTTATACAACGGTGTGAATAAATACTATTTCTATTTCTTTTATTTTTACTATCATATTTGATTTTTTTTATATGTCATCTCGACGTTTTTAGAGCAGTATTATAAACGTTACTTAGATTCTTAATTATTTTCTCCTTGATATAGTTATTGCTATGCACACATTACATAGAACTAAGAATATGCTAAAGCATATTCTTTATCCACTTGGAAAAGGTTTGAGTACAGGACTTATCTTATTAAGGGATAAATGAGAAAACGCGACGAACAGACATCTTGCGGGGGCATATATTCGCCTTATGGCTATTTTAGCATTTTCTAAATCTCACAGCATAGTATTCATACATCTGCTAATATGCATAGTATTCATACATCTGCTAATATTGACTGGTTATATTTCGGATTTAAGTATATTAGGTATGCATACTGTCTATATTTATTTTAATCTGGGTTAAAACTAATATAAAAAGCTTTTGTCATATTTACTACTTCGATTTTAAGCCTTTCTTCATTTCTAACCTCTTTTTGCATGAATCACTTGTATTCTTGAGAAAAAAGGAGGAAATGTCATTGTTGATGAAAAGAAAACTACGTTGAGAGAGCAATACGATTAAAGACGCTGTTATTTTGTAATTGGATTGATCTTGGGTTTACTTTCGGCAGCCTCGTAACACTCGTTTCATTTATTCTGTTTTTTAGTCCTCAAATTCCATGTGAGATGTTTCTTACAAAGGGGGAATAATTGCTGTTTTATTGGTAGGAATCTATATATCTAGCAGGTATAGTTGGATATGTTTGCCCTTAAATTTGTATTCTTTTTATCTCCTTACATCAAGTGGCTTAATGGCTTGCCTGGAGCTGCGGTTGAAACATATCTAAATGTATAG
Source organism: Sepiola atlantica (assembly GCA_963556195.1). Classification (NCBI taxonomy): domain Eukaryota; kingdom Metazoa; phylum Mollusca; class Cephalopoda; order Sepiida; family Sepiolidae; genus Sepiola; species Sepiola atlantica. Next base: position 26,410,879 of record OY744517.1, on the reverse strand, counting down.
TCATATGTTTGTATTAATATAACTTTTTTTATTTATATATATATATATATATATATATATATATATATATATATATATATATATATAAAAACCGGAGGAAATGTAATAGTTTCTTAGGTGATTAAATGGCTACATGTGCAGACTATTGAATGCTCGAATCAATTTCATATCCCGTCGATTTTGTGGGGGTTTATCTCGAACTATAACTACTTACAGACCGATAAATACATCTATACGTCTCTTCTTAAGCCAGTTGATGGTCTACTCGGACAGAGTATTTACTTCTTAAAACTCAGTAGGTATCTAAGCTACCAACAAAATATCAGTCGAAAATGCTATATACTTCGTTTTTATAGCAATCACCTCGTTGGTTACAAGCTGTTCATGCCGCCTCTGTCAAAAGTTTAAATTGTACAGTTATGATACTAGTGTAACTTGATACTAATAAACGCTAGCATGAACTAGCATATATATCGTTGATCCTTAGCGTTGTGGCGTTTTTATACTCATAGTTGTAAGGGAAACGATTAAAAAGGATATTTCTTCAAGATGTTTTGGCAAATTAGGGCTATAAGTTTTGCTTCAATTTTTATGTGCCAAATAGTAGGGTTTACGCTATATCAAGGGTAGTTCAACTAATCTATATAAGAGAAACTCCGAAAAGAAAAGAAATCCACTGATCATTAGAGGTCTTCTGCCAATCTTCGATTTTGTTATTGCTTTATAAAGCTTCACTTAATCAGTGCTTATTCTGTATATTTCAGTTACTGATTTTAACAACTTTTCGTGACTCTAAACTTCTCATCAGACAGACACCTAAACCAATGCTTTCTATTGAGTTTACTAGACACACACATACTCAGGAGAGTTTGAATTACATACTAGTAACTATGCGCAAGTGTATTCAGTCTAATTGTACGAATTTGCTAGAACAATCTGACATGAGAACACTTCACCCAGACGAAATATTCAAATAACAGTATTCGAAACACAAATACGATCCCTTCAACACGGCTATACACTGGCTCATACGAGGAATAGTGCACATTCTCATAGTAACGTTTTCTCAAGTAACATCACTTACCTTGATAGTCCACAATAGTAAATAAATTTTTGTCCTGGTATCCGATAAGAGCATAAGACAATATATATATAAAATATATAGTATGAACATATATCTGATGAAAGTAAAATTACACATACATGTTTGGTTAAACAGTAGCGACAGCTTCTGTTTATTTATTTTTTGATTCGTCTTTTCGATTCGTCGCACGACCGATTTGGTATTGTTGTCTATATTGTATAAAAAATCGCCATATTTTCGCGAACGTTTTCGACCGACATCGGTCATCTTCAGGCGGATGAATGAGTATGCAAAATATAATATTGGTGAATTTATTCAGAGGACGTTTTTAAAAAACATTTCAATACCACTTCAACAATACTTCAACCTACCTGCGCCCCCCCCCCCCTCATAACGAGCGTGGTTGATCCTAGGTTTATTAACTTAAATGAGCAACGCTTCCATTATGGGGAGACGAATACTGCAATATGAGATCCCAGCCATTCTTGGGATCTTATATTGCAGTATTCTTCTTAATAAATTCACCAATCTTTTATTTTGCATACTCATTCATCCGCCTGAAGATGACCGACGTCGGTTGAAAACGTTCGCGAAAATATGGCGATTTTTTGAACGACAATACGAAATCGGTCGTGCGACGAATCGAAAAATAAATAAACAGAAGCTGTCGCTACTGTTTAACAAAACATGCATAAGAGAAAGAATGCTGCCTAATTACACAAATTCTAATATATATTAATATATATATATATATATATATATATATATATATATATATATATATATAAATATATATATATATATATACATATATATATATATACATGTATAACTTTACATGATAAAATATACATTGTTGATTGGTGATGGAACTTTTAGGGGTATCGAAAAAACTAGCTTTTATATCGAATAGAAACATGCGGTTGTCTTGCAGAAGATGAGTCTGAACATTGGAAAACATATTTTGGTGACAGAATTTCCGAAGTCACGAAACACATCAGGAAAATAACGATATAGATAGATTACTAATATTTAGGAGCCGAAGGAGGGAGAAGTTGAATGCGTTTATGTATGATGTTAAAGCCGGTCAAGGAAGAGGGAAAATACAATGTTGTCCGCAGCGGAAATTTCTCTACGCAGCTGAAAAACGCCTGCGGCAATTTCCTGATCGATCTGTTGCGTCTAATTAGCGACACCAGTTGGCTCTGAACCGTTTACTTGTTGACCTTACACAAGACCCACGGGAGGGTTAGGCGTGCGAAAAACAAGCCCCCAGCGAAGTACGACTTCCTATTCAACATGTCGGCCATAGATGATATGACGGGTGGACACACATCAACTAAACTGTATTTTATCATGTGTGAGTGTATATCATGTATGAGTGCAAGGGTGTATTACCAGCAAGCACTCCAACTCAGCTATACATAACCAAGTGCGCGAATATATATATATATATATATATATATATATATATATATATATATATATATATATATATATGTGTGTGGGTATGTATAGGATTTATATAGTTGTTGTGTCTGGATTTCATCGAATAAAGCTACGCTATTTATAAGATTGTTCTAAAAAACAAGTACAGCTGAAATCGTATCAATTAAAATATACAATTTAACATGTTATGCTAAGTTGGCAATATTTAAATAATGTCGTAGCTAAACATGCATGCGCATATGATGCTAAAATGTTTTTTTTTATAAATATAAAGAAAATTGAATATATATATATATATATATATATATATATATATATATATATATATATATATATAACCTCTTTGTAATATAGCAGGAAAAATCCCAGCAGAGTGCTCGATTAATACAGAATCAAAATTAAGAGCGTCATACTTATAATTTTTTGGGTACAGAAAAAATAGTACCGTCGGTTTCATGCTCAGAAGAACTTAACCATCCGGCTCTCTTCAGCTTATGTCGTCACCTGTTTTAGAAATGTGAATCCACGTGTAACTCACAAATATATATATATATATATATATATATATATATATATATATATATATATTGTGTGTATTTAGGCAGCATATTTTCATTTAGGCAAACATTATTAAATAACACGGTTTTGTTTGATGCGACTTTTTTTTTTTTTCAATTTTTCCGAATTGTCCATCTAATGTTTCGGTCAAATTGATGTAAATATGATCCATGGGTTTCTTGTTCCATTCTTTTTTCTTTTTTGCAAGTACTTTCGATTTGAATCGTCAAATCATCTTCAGGCGGTATTAGTTTTAGTGTCTTTACTGTTGTGCTCATTTTTGAATTATAACGGCAAGTAGTTTATATTTGAAAATGCGTCTGTAAAGTTGAAATGTACATGAGAGCGTGATGGCGTTCTACACACACGAGATATTTAAATTAGGTTACTAAAATGGTTTTCCAAATGCGCAGAGCTTTTGGTGTAAGCGTGACACACGAACACACATGATTAATCGCCAACGTTCGTGAAACCTACGGAACATTTTTTGATTTCTTGATTCTAATACAAGAAAGACAATAAGAAAAATAGAAAAATAAAAAATGTAAAACTGAACAGACGAATTCTGTTATTTTTAACAATGTATGCATAACTGAGAAGATGCTGCATTAATACACACACAATACATATATATATATATATATATATATATATACATATTTATATATATATATATATATATATATATATATATATATATATATATATATATTATATATATATTGTTATAGTGAGAATATATATAATATATATTCTCACTATAACAATTATACCCCGCTTTTTCATTTTATCTGCTTCTTCCCCTTTATTTTCTTTAAATGATCTACTTTCGATGGCAATTGTGAATGTTTTACCAACATGATATATCCGCGTAATTTTCCATTTTTTTGTTTGTCTACATTTCAAATGAATGACAACTTTTGTAAATATTTAAACAAACATCTATACTTACTACCAGCTTATATCTGCCCTAAGTATTCGGCTTATTATTATATGAGATAAACGACGAAAATTCGTCGGATAAAACGTAAATCTTAAAGTAACACATTGTTGGTCAACTGTTACAGTAATCCGAGATAAAACGATGACATATCGCAGTATAAAATAATAGACCACGATACACGGTTAGTAGGCTGCGCCATATTGAATTACACAAGGATTTTAACGCAAGTAAAATGAAGTAACGATTTAACAATCAGCATCCTGAAAACACATTTGTAAAACTCAAAGACGAAATAAATCTGATAATCTTCTATGCCATTATGAAACAGTAAAACTCCTTAAGTTTCCTTTTGTATAATCAGATTTTGTAGCATAACGATTCGCGCTTTCGGTTGAGCTCGCCTCTTCACAATATTAAATAACAAGAGATCAACGCGCAAATTAAATTCCGTTATCTAATAACTGATATCCTGGCCGAAAGCTTCCGCGTAAAAACATAGTATTAGAGAAATATAAGCTTGTTCACGTCGGGAACGACTAGGAACTATTTGATGATCAAATAAAAATCTACAGTTCGATTAGCCTACTCTGTGATACACACATTACTCTATTTTGTTTCATTTTACTTCATTCGAAGTTCGCAGAAATCAAAGGGTCCATTCCTGGAGTTAAAACATGTTCTCTATATGTGATACGTAGACATTCGAATATTCGATTTAGTTTTTACTTTACTTGTAAAACTTTGATTTAGTAAACAAGATCAAGAGCATTAATTGTGTTTCTATTGAGTTATCAAGGTTTCCATGGCATCACTTCAGAAAGAGCCTCATACACTACGAGGAAGTAGATTCCAAATGAGTTTCATTTAATCATTACGTTTTCAGAAAAATATATGCAGACTAACTACTACATTATGTTTTTGTAAGTTATGCAAGAAAATATATTAAACATAAACAGTAAACATTAAAATATAATCAACACTTCATGAATTTTCGAATAAAATCAACATAAAACAAATTCAACAGATTTTCATCATTCCGTATTTTGTTGAGTAAGTCGACAGGACTTGACGAAAAGTTTCAATTCCGCAAAAGGGAAAAAGTAAAAAAATATATATACATACATATAAAAATTTCACAATAAATATATATATATATATACACATACATACATGAATATATATATATATATATATATTTATATATATACATATACATGAATATATATAACTATATATACATATATATATACATATATAAATACATATATATACATATACATGTATATATATACACATATATATACATATATATATATATACATATACATGTATATATATACATATACCTGTATATATATATACATATACATATATATATATATATATACATATACATGTATATATATATACATATACATATATATACATATACATGTATATATATATATATATATATATATATATATATATATATATATATATATATAGATAACTACTTCAATGTTCCATTCCCATTGCTAATGTCATTAGCTTAGGACGCATTTCTTGGTCGAGGAAGCATTGTTTTTAATGGCCAGATTTCTTCATTTTAATTCCGTTTAAGTGCGCTCCATCTACGACTTGAACTCAATTTTCACTATTGGATTTACTTCATTTTGAACGCCTTTCTGTAATGCCTCCATAAAACTTTTTCTTCTCCATCGAAACTTTCTTCCATTGGACACCTTATCGGCGGACAATTACCACCTGGACAAACCCAATATCTTTTTACACGAACTGTTTTAACCCATGATTCTTGTATAACCCGGACCCCACATGTGATGAAGAACCGTCTCGGCGCAGTGCAGGAATCCTTCCTGACTGTGAACACCTTTTCTTTGGCTCGTGATTTCGTCTGTAGTGGCTGTAAAAAGAAAGATGGCTCGAATCTCCCTCGGGTCTGATGAATGACGACCCCGTGATTCTGCGAAGGCAAGATTACCTAGCAGCACAATTCACGATAGAATAACTCGACAAACGGCTAGGTCTTTTCACAACAATAATTATTTAATAAAAATGAACAAAGTCTATTCTTCGATAATGGCTTCCTTATTAGCTATTGTATCTCTCCGTGTGCGTGTATGTGTGAAACTCCCTTTACGAGTGTTAATCCTTAATTAAGTTGTGACTTGTCTATTGAAAACGGTGGGGGGGGGGACACTATTGTTAACACCTCCCAGACAAGAAGCTGTTCGCGCAACATCTCGTCTGGTGATCCCCTAGCCCGACGGAGACGTCCGTTCTCGACCAATTCCTAGATCTGACTCTGCGATCGCATTTTCGCGTCAAATAACAAAGACGAAAAGCGTATAACCCATACTCTCTCTCTCTCTCTCTCTCTCTCTCTCTTCTCGTCGTGTGGTACGCGCGATGCTGACTTACCCTCTTTCTTTCCCCATCCTTTCTTCGGTGTCCCCACCCCCTCTCCCGGAGTGGGGTGGTACGCTTCTCGACGGACAATTTGGAATTTATCTCTTAGTCTTTATCTCCCTAGAGACCAATTATTCCCTCTCCCTCTGTCCTGAAGTGTTGACACCTCTGATAAGATTTTGCCAAAACTTTTGGCAGCGTGTGCTCAATGTATCCCATTGTTGTACCCTAATTGCCAATGACACCCTACACGCTTTCTCCCGCCAGGCTGGCGCCGTCCCTCGGCCAAGGTTTGGACAGTCAAAAATATGTACTAGCTCCCAGACTTCCACTTGTCTCTACGTGGGGCCTGATCTCCCCGATGCATTCCAGTGCACCCCGGGGTGCAGACTCCGTCGCTGAAACCACTGTTTCACATCCGCCCAATCCTTATTTCGTGCCAATTGGTCGAAATTGACACCTCCCAGACCGTCACCTTTCTCTACGTGGGGGCAGATACGTCGGATGAAATCACTGTTTCACATCCGTCCACCCTTATTTCGTGTCACTTGGTTGCAATTGACATCTCCCAGACCGTTACCCTTCCCCACACACAGAGAGAACAACGGATAATACAATCAAAACAATAATAATCAAAAATTAAGAAAAAACTGTAGCTAAACAATGGAACAAAAAGTTTTCTTTTTCTGTTCTGTTTTCTTTTGGTCTGTCCTTCTTTTTCTCTTTCCAGTCTATTAAAACATCAGGACTACGTATGTATGTGTGTATGTGCGTATGCATTTTGTGGTTTCTGTGTTGGGAGGTGGGTAGGTGACAAAATGAATTATTATGCATGCAATTAAAAGTTTGTTAATACAGATTGGAGCTCGCAACGCCCCTTACAAATTACGTCACCATCACCCTCTCCTCGGAATCAATATCTACTTCTTCACTGGTCATCCACCTGGATTTCCGACAGGGCAGCGATTCCTGCTCCCGCTCGCGATCTGGGTGAAGTGTACTCAGGGGTAACCCTCTCTCGCTCATGCACTCGGCCGTCGGTGTGCTCGCGCCGTCCAATTTCTCCCTATGTCTTTCTCGCGCCCTTTGTCTTTTCTGCAAAAGCTAACCTTATTATTTATGTGCACAATTCTCACTAACATCGACCAAGCCCTATCGTGCCCGTGTCTAGTCCTACCTTTTAACGTGAATTTTCCCTTCCTGACGGGGTTAATCGAACCCTCAATCTCTCTAAAGCTAATAGCTTGTTACCTTCTGGTTATGCAACGCATTTTAACACATTATAATACTTTCATAACTGTTCGATGGGGTCGACCGGTAATCGCAAACGATTTGGTAATTCGGCTTTAATCTGCCGAGATGATTATATTCGGCGACAAGTGTCTTAGCGATTGCATATCCAACTGTGCACCTGTGCACTCACTCGTCAGTATCAACAACTGAAATTCTCTTGGTACGGACCTGTCTGGTTCGCATACCGTCACTATCATTGCGTCGGCCACCTCGGCCGGATTCTCCTCGTTCCCTTCTCTGGGAAAAACAATTCTCTCAGACTAACACCTTCTTGGCTCACTTCGGCCCGGTGACATTCGATATCGATGCGCCTTCCCTGGCTGCATGCGACAGTAACCCTTTTGGTTCTTCCCTATAACTTCCAATTTCTTCATAATCATTCTCTCATCGCTTCCCGACACTGTCCCTAATTACTCATCGAGTGCCTCTCCCAGCAACGGGGGGCCACTGATTTCTTCCGCTTCGTCTGTATCAACACTATCTATCTTAGATAGGATCTCATATCCTTCTCTTCGCTTATCATTACTTCTGTGCCCTTTTGTAAGGCGCACCACAATCTGTCATATTCACGGTGGTTCGAACATCTGTCGATTACTTCAACTTTCTTTTGCTTTTACAACTCACTATATATCTGCCTGGTCGTTCGGCAACAGCCCATCCAGCTGCAGGTATATTACTACTTGTGATCGATCATTTGGATCTAACCACGACGACCCTCCATCGGTCCCAGTTATGCATCTCTTTCTATCCTTATATGTCCGTTTATCTCGGGGGGGGGGCATCCAAGACAACTGTCCGCGCCACAACCACCAGCACCGCACACGCATGGGGGCCCTCCCTGCGCGCGGTGGAGCCAACGAATGCGACACAGCACAACCTCGGCCTCTCCCCCAGGTCCTTGACTATCTTTGGCTTGGCTTTCCTGCTATTCTGTGGTGGGGCGTTCTGCTCCCCTCTACCGTAACTTCATAGGTAATTCCTCTACCTTTTTGGCTAACCGATTTTCTCTCAGTCTCTTCTGGAGCTGGGCAGGGGGGTATTTTGCCGCTCTCCTCCCACTCGCTGGACTCGTCAACCGACCTAGCAGTCGCGTTTAATTCGATCTCTCTCTCTCTACGGGGGGGTTCATTGCTTCTTGCGGTTTCTCATAAACCGGCGAACAAAACCCAAGCCCGTCTTCTTCCCATTCTACCGTAACTTCATAGGTAATTCCTCTACCTTTTTGGCTAACCGATTTTCTCTCAGTCTCTTCTGGAGCTGGGTGGGGGGGGGGGTATTTTGCCGCTCTCCTCCCACTCGCTGGACTCGTCAACCGACCTAGCAGTCGCGTTTTATTCGATCTCTCTCTACGGGGGGGTTCATTGCTTCTTGCGGTTTCTCATAAACCGGCGAACAAAACCCAAGCCCGTCTTCTTCCCATTTAAATTCGCTATCTTTCACTAAACTTATCATTCTGGTGGCCACCCTACTTTTTATACTCTGTTGGGTGGCCTCTGGGCGCTTCCCTGGTTCTTTACCCTAGCGTCAGGTGGCACACTAAGGTTCGGAATCCTAATTCCTCACCTCCGATCTATGCTGCTGTGCACCACCGACTCTCATGTCCGAACCGACCACACCTAGTACAGTTCGGTCTAACCGAGCCGCGTGGGCGCCCATAATTTGTGGGACACTCTGCTGCTCTATGCCCCTCACCCCTGCAGGTCCAGCGGACTGATACCTGTCTGGCCGGTGCGGGCCTATCGTACTCATTCTGAAGGTCCCATGCCTTCCTTCTAGGATCGGAGTCTGCCTCCCAATCCTCTCCGCCCCCTCTCTCCATTCGGGGCCCCGGGCTCGCCCTGCCCCCACCGTTTTCCTTCTCCCAGGCCTTTCCTCGCCATTGCTTAACCTTAGCCGGGTCAACTCGCGTACGGCCTCAATCGCGGTTCGCTCGCTGGCGTATTGCCTCACTAGCTGCTCGCGGAGCTCCGTCCAAGTGATCCCCGGGTTCTCTACATACCTCCCCTCAATGAATCTCGACACTGGGCCCCTCGCTCCCTCTAGAGCGAGCAGCACCATCTCTAAATCTTCTAGTCCATAAATCACCCTCTTCTTCTGAATTACTGCTAACCACTCCATTAAACCGACGGGGTCCCCTTTGTGGAGGGGGGGGGGGGTATTCGTATCCCTCCTATCAGCCTTTCTATCTTTCTAGTCTCTTCTCTCCCTATACCTGTTACACTATTTACTAGGTCTTCCTCCGAACCCATTCCCTTTGCGTTCTAGCTTACCACCCCTAACAACAGAACTACCCAAACTGTGTGCAAAGTTTGGACAACAATCGATACACCGACAACCGAGCAAGCGAACAAGAGAAATCAACGAGTCACTTACCCCTCTCCTCTGCTGCTCCTGTGGTCCCTCGTCTCTGGGTTGATTGCTTGTTATTTTTCGAGTCCGTCTGGGCCTTTCAATCAATTGACTAAAAGTTCGCGGCCCCAGACCGATCTCAAAGTCTAATAACGTTTTTTCTTTCAGTCTATCTCTTTTTCTATCTTTCTCTTTTTTTTTTTCAAACACGGGTGTCGATGTCCGTCAAACTCTTTCTCTCTTTTCTTTTCCTTCCTCCTTTTTTTTTTTATTCTCTTTTTCAACCACGGGTGTACATGCCCGTTAAACTGTTTCTCTCTTTTCTTTTTCTTTTTCTATCTTTCTTTTTTTTTTCAAACACGGGTGTCGATGTCCGTCAAACTTTTCCCTCTGCCGGTAAAAAAAAATCGTCCGTTGTGCCCGTGGGTTTTTTTTAAAATTTGTCTGTCTATTTTTTCTTTTTCCAAGGTGTTTTGCCGGTAAAAAAAAAAATCGCTTGTTGTGCCCGTGGATTTGCTCTGTTATCTTTTTTTCCCCGAGGCTACCAGGCACCTTCAAGTACCCTGATCCTAGGTCGCGGCACCATTTATAACCCGGACCCCACATGTGATGAAGAACCGTCTCGGCGCAGTGCAGGAATCCTTCCTGACTGTGAACACCTTTTCTTTGGCTCGTGATTTCGTCTGTAGTGGCTGTAAAAAGAAAGATGGCTCGAATCTCCCTCGGGTCTGATGAATGACGACCCCGTGATTCTGCGAAGGCAAGATTACCTAGCAGCACAATTCACGATAGAATAACTCGACAAACGGCTAGGTCTTTTCACAACAATAATTATTTAATAAAAATGAACAAAGTCTATTCTTCGATAATGGCTTCCTTATTAGCTATTGTATCTCTCCGTGTGCGTGTATGTGTGAAACTCCCTTTACGAGTGTTAATCCTTAATTAAGTTGTGACTTGTCTATTGAAAACGGTGGGGGGGGGGGACACTATTGTTAACACCTCCCAGACAAGAAGCTGTTCGCGCAACATCTCGTCTGGTGATCCCCTAGCCCGACGGAGACGTCCGTTCTCGACCAATTCCTAGATCTGACTCTGCGATCGCATTTTCGCGTCAAATAACAAAGACGAAAAGCGTATAACCCATACTCTCTCTCTCTCTCTCTCTCTCTCTCTCTTCTCGTCGTGTGGTACGCGCGATGCTGACTTACCCTCTTTCTTTCCCCATCCTTTCTTCGGTGTCCCCACCCCCTCTCCCGGAGTGGGGTGGTACGCTTCTCGACGGACAATTTGGAATTTATCTCTTAGTCTTTATCTCCCTAGAGACCAATTATTCCCTCTCCCTCTGTCCTGAAGTGTTGACACCTCTGATAAGATTTTGCCAAAACTTTTGGCAGCGTGTGCTCAATGTATCCCATTGTTGTACCCTAATTGCCAATGACACCCTACACGCTTTCTCCCGCCAGGCTGGCGCCGTCCCTCGGCCAAGGTTTGGACAGTCAAAAATATGTACTAGCTCCCAGACTTCCACTTGTCTCTACGTGGGGCCTGATCTCCCCGATGCATTCCAGTGCACCCCGGGGTGCAGACTCCGTCGCTGAAACCACTGTTTCACATCCGCCCAATCCTTATTTCGTGCCAATTGGTCGAAATTGACACCTCCCAGACCGTCACCTTTCTCTACGTGGGGGCAGATACGTCGGATGAAATCACTGTTTCACATCTGTAAATATTTTTTCAAATGTTCAATGTTGGCTTTTCTCTTGCCAACTTATCTATCTGTATAATTCCTCTGATGATAAGATCTCGATTTTGAAAAGCCTTGGCTTAAGGAAAGAATAATAAACATAATTGTATTACAGAATATACCTTGCATTGAACAATCGAAGTTTGATATACATTTGGACATTCGTGCAGGTGTATCATTCTTCGTCCATCTATCTGTATATATATATATATATATATATATATATATATATATATATATATATATATATATGTGTATATATATATATATATATATATTGGAGAGCCATGCATATAACTGTCCTGTTTTTAAATCTCCGAAACAGTTACATGGTAAACAGCTGATGATCCCCGTGTTAATATTAGATGCTTACGTTAAGGTCTCCTGTTTTTGTTTCACTGTTAGATACTTAATCCCCCTTTTTATCTAAAATAACACAAAGCTTCTTTAGACTATATATTGGGTATTTAGATCTGTATGGCTAGGTTTTCTTTCCTCTTATCTATTTGCCTTTCTGGTACCTAAGGTACTTAAGCTTTTTTTTTTAATACAACTTTAATTCCTATATAATTTTATTTCTAGCTACCATATCGCAGAATGGTTCTTGCGTGTAGTGTTTAGATAGCATTTTTTAATTATTATTATTATTATTATTATTATTATTATTATTATTATTATTATTATTATTATTATTATTATTATTATTATTATTATTATTACTATTGTTATAAAGAATGTTATTTAACATGCAAATTACCATATAGCACGGTAATCTTAAGGATAGTATATTATTATTATTATTTTGATTATTATTATTATTATTTATTTTTATATAAGTAACATTTTAAGCTGAATTATTTCGACACTTGCTTGGGGAAATGGTAGTTTGATCTGTACCATTGGAGAGCCATGCATATAACTGTCCTGTTTTTAAATCTCCGAAACAGTTAAATGATAAACAGCTGATGATCCCCGTGTTAATATTAGATGTTTACGTTAAGGTCTCCTGTTTTTGTTTCACTGTTAGATATTTAATCCCCCTTTTTATTTTATTTACTTACTATTATATATTTTATTTATTCATGAATTTTCCAACGAATGTTAAGTCTGCACTATTTTAGATTTAGTTAGTTTCTGTGGAAATTTAAACTGCATTTTCCTTTTTTTTGTCTTTTTATTTAAAATAACTCAAAGCTTCTTTAGACTATATATATATATATATATATATATATATATATATATTTATATACTTCCCATTTCAAAAATAAACTTAAACAAAACGAGCAGATTTAATAAGAAAAAACAGTGAGTTACAGCGACTTATAATTAAGTATTTAGTGTTTTCTAATAGTGTCTTCTGTTTGTGTCCACTCAATTGGTCAGGGTTTACTGAACTGCAGTTTTTTTTCATTGTTCCCAGTGTACTTCTATCACTACGTAGTCCTGCCTGTTTTTGTTTTGTTTTACTGACAGTTTTCTGCATTCACTTATATGATTTATTATTTCCTCTATTTTCTCCATAGTAATAAGCCTTTCTGTTGTCTGAGATATATTTATTTTTCAAATCGGTCTTTTGAGCTTATCAGTCATGTTAAGTGTGGGTCAATACCATCGTTTTAGTGTAGCACACTCTGCATGTAGAACAGTTCCTTAGTCATATACATATATATATATATATATATATATATATATATATATATATATATATATATATATGGAAATTTGTGTAATTAGGCAGCATTCCTTCTCTAATGCATGTTTGGTAAAACAGTAGCGACAGCTTCTGTTTATTTAATTTTGTATCCATTTTTTCGATTCGTCGCACGACCCTGATTGTATTGTCGTCCATGTTGTATAAAAAAATCCCCATATTATCGCGAACGGAGGCGTTTTTTATTCAAGTAAATAAACATTGTATACACCATGCTCGTTATGAGGGGTGGGCTAAGGTATGTTGAAGTGTTGTTGAAGTGGTATTTAAATGATTTTTTAAAAAATGTATTCTTAATAAATTCACCCATCTTTTATTTTACATACTCATTCATCCGCCTGTAGATGATCGATGTCGGTCGAAAACATTCGCGTAAATATGGCGATTTTTTAATATAAAATGGACGACAATACGAAATCGGTAAAGCAACGCATTGAAAAATCGAATCAACAAATAAATAAACAGAAGCTGTCGCTACAGTTTCACCAAACATGCATATATATATATATATATATATATATATATATATATATATATATATATATATATATATATGTATATATATATATATATATATATATATATATATATATATATATATATATAAGACTAAGGAACTATATATATATATATATATATATATATATAAGACAAATGAACTATATATATATATATATATATATATATATATATATACATATATATATTTAAGACTAAGTAAACTATATATATATATATATATATATATATATATATATATATATGTAAGACTAAGGAACTATATATTTATACATATATATATATATATAAGACTAAGGAACTATATATATATATATATATATATATATATATATATATATATATATATATATATATATATATTAGGGTAGGTCGATTTTACACTTTTTTTTTAAATATTAAAAAAAGGCACGTTCCGAAAGTTGTATATAGACCTATTAAATACTCATGCAAAAAATTAGATCAAAAACTTCAGCGGTTTTTTGAGCGTTTGGTATCAAAGATCGTAGACAAGAATATACTGAAAATTCCTCGTTTTTGCAAGATTTGCTTGAATATTGGTGTGAAAACCAAATAATTTTAGCATTTAAAAGCAGGGAATGTCCTTTTATTTTATAAAAATGATATGAATTAAAGAAATCTTCAAATTGAAAATTTGCCCCCCCCCTCATTTTCAGTATCTGCTTTTGTAAACTACCTTTTAACGTTATGAATTTAACAGTAATATTTGAATACCTAAAAAAATGATTTTTTCTGTTATTAGTGAAAATATAACAAGCAAAGAAATAAGGAAAAACCTAACACTATTTTAATGAAGCTTAATATAGAGAGTCAAATTGCTCCATATAAGACCCCTTAGACAAAAATGCTGGTCTCAATTTCTGACTCAAAACTTTGGCTGTAATGTGTTGATGCCTTGCTTCAAAACCATATACAGTTTGTGAAGCTTCTGTTATTAACTTAACTGCCCGTTCCACACCCTGAGAATGTGAGGGCAAATCTGGCAAGTCAAGCTTGGTTCCATTCATCAACGATTCTCGAAGTTCAGATTCAGTAAAATCTTCCGTCATTGGTGGTTCAAAAATGCCGCATAATTTTAAATCTATTAATTGTGTCCAATGTGTGGCATTAAAATTAATAGGTAGTATTCTTTTTAATCTTTTTCTGGTTGACTCCTCACTCCTGAAAGAACAAATTAATTAATTGAATTATTAAAAAATTCCAATCTGTACTGCTTTAATAATTATGGTGAAATTAGATAAAATCTTTAAAAATCATTCTATAAATTGGAATAAATAATTGAGTCAGAGATATATGAATAAATATTACTTACCTAATGGCCAAAATTCTTTTTAAAGCTTCTTCTCTTACTTCAATCTCCTCAGATTTAACCATGGAATATAGAAAGTTTTTAGGCAGTAAACAAAATGTATTACCTTATATATTTCTAAATGTGATATCTTGGATTTCCTGAGGCTTCTCCTTAATCCTCTGGGTCATATTAAAAATGTGCACTTACTAATTGTGGAATTTACTATTTCTTTTAATTTCAAACCAAAAAGTGGCATACACATTTACAATAAAATTTACTACATAGTGTAGTTTTGTTGTGTGCCTTTGTGGGTATGCACCACGAGTCCATAAACACATAAGCCTTATGGCCAAAGTTAACCATCTTGCTTGGTTTAAAGGACCAATTTTCCAGGAGGCATATCTAGAGTCAACCTTACCTCTAGAAATACCTACTGTGTATTCATAAAGGAGTCTTTGGTCACAACTAAGATCATGTATTTCATCAATTTTAAAAATTGACTCTAGAGGATTGCTAATAGTGGAAAATGATATTTGGGGTAAATCATATCAATCATTTGAGCATAATTTCCCCAGAGGGCTACTGAATGTTGTAGGGCCCTTTGCGCAACCATCTATGTTTTTAAAAAGGGCTCTGAAAGGTAGTTCATTATGATGCAAAGAGCAACCAATTGTGTGAAGAGTTTTAAAAAGTTTTTTTTCTAAAATTGCAACCATTCCACCATCGCAACTTGTGTTGGTATTAGTGTTGTCAACAAGTATAGCCTTGATACTGTTCTCACTGTGGAATTCATGCAAAACATCCACCACTTGATCTGCATGAACAGCACCTGGTGCACCACTATTCGGAAGAACTCTATGTGTCAGATATTTACTTTCACATGGTGTTTCTTTTGTAAAAGTTAAATGGTGTTCTGGTCCCTTAGTTTTTTTCATAATTCTCTGTCTATTTTCATCCACAATTTCCTTATACATCAATGTGTCCTTATCCATTCTCCCATCAACTCCAATACATATATTTTAGGTGGGGTAAAAACTCCTGGCTGAAATAGTTTTATTTATCTACCTCCAACAAGGTAAGATGTGACACAAGGTCAGGAAAGTGGGATTAGATAACCCTGCGCTATAGAGGTGAGCACTCTGGCCATTAAAAAATTGACTGGGCAGCCCCGTCGGCATTCCCCTGTAGGGGCGCCTCAGACAGTTAGCAATAAACTTACTCCTCCCCAAAGAGAAAATGCAAAGCCTGGGAGGATGCACCTCCTAGAATTGCACAGGACGGACAAGCCCCAATAGACGGGCGTAAATCCAGACCCAAAGGCCCGGACGATACCGGTTTATTTGGTGAGGTAAAAACCCCTGGCTGAACTAGATTTTATTTATCTACCCCCAACAAGGTAAGATTGACAAAAGGTCAGGAAAGTGGGATGAGAAAGCCAGTGCTCGAGAGGTGAGCACTCTGGCCATTTAAAAATTGCCTGGGCAGCTTCGTCGGCATTCCCCGGTAGGGCCGCCTCAGACAGTAAGCAATAAACTTACTCCTCCCCAAAGAGGGAAGGCAAAACCTGGGAGATGCACCTCCTAGAACTGCACAGGACGGACAAGCCCCAATAGACGGGCGTGAATCCAGACCCAAAGGCCCGGACGATACCGGTTTATTTGGTGAGGTAAAACCCCCTGGCTGAACTAGTTTTTTTTATCTAACTCCCACAAGGTAAGGTGTGACAAAAGGTCGGGAAAGTGGGATTAGATAAGCCAGCGCTCGACAATTCAATATATATGTGTAATAATTAAACAGACAATCAACACGGGAAGTCAAATTCGCCCGATGAATTTTCAACCGGTGAATACCATAAAAAATATCCAATAAATAAAACGCCTATGTAAACAAATAATTATTTATATATAACATTAAATATCATAGTGTTTTATTCCTTTTTAATTTGAATATGTACATTTAATTTCTTAAGAAAAATAATAATAAACTTTAAAATATTTATTATTAAGTAATGTATTACTTTTTTTTGTTAAAACCCGGGTTTAATTTAAGGCGACACATCTGCCGGTGAAATCTCGGCAGTGAGAAAAAATCTCGATTTATTTGATCTTAAAGTTGCAATGCTCAAATAAATACAAAGTTTTGAAGAAAAATATTTCTTGTGGTAACTTTTGACATTATTTGGCAACTTTCTTCGAGTGCGATAATTTACAGTTTAAAATTGACCTCCCCTAATATATATATATATATATCTATATATATATATATAATACAATGTTTAATACGAAAACACATTTCATGGAGCAGGAAATGTTACTTTGGAAATTTAGAAATGTGTAAAAATGTTTGTTACTTATTTTGTTTATTTCGGAGAGAAAATTGAAAAGATGCCATTAGATTAATGCATGTGATATATGCATACCTTTTTTTATTAGTAATCTAAATTTCTTCTTTAAGACCATCGTAATGACTGATGATCCGATAGATCGAGTAAAATTACAGTACACATACGGCATGGGTTATCCTGAATTCTTCGTAATCAGAGTGGCAGGCTTTAATTAGTTTTTGTTATAGATGCGTGTATTGCAACGGACAGATTTATAATATATATATGAACTATATATATATATATATATATATATATATATATATATATATTGTGTGTATTTAGGCAGCATATGTTCATTTAGGCAAACATTATTAAATAATACGGAGTGTTTTGTTTGATGCGACTTTTTTTTTTCTGAGAATTTTCCGAATTGTCCATCCAATGTTTCGGTCAAATTGATGTAAATATGATCCATGGGTGTCTTGTTCCATTCTTTTTTCTTTTTTGCAAGTACTTTCGATTTGAATCGTCAAATCATCTTCAGGCGGTATTAGTTTTAGTGTCTTTACAAATTATGACTTTACTGTTGTGCTCATTTTTGAAATATAACGGCAAGTAGTTCATAACTTAAAAAAGCGTCTGTAAAGTTGAAATGTACATGAGACCGTGATGGCGTTCTACACATATGAGAGATTTAAAAGTGTGACTGTTTAAACCGTTAAGAATTTGATGACGTTAAAGAAAGTGCATACAATTCAAACGCATAACTACCTAATGGCTAAGAATTTGGTAATGTTTATTATTATGCTAGACACTTTAAAATGTTGCGACTAGTTTCATAATCGACATTATTTATTGGGGGATGTTTAGTTTTTTATGCAGAGGGATTCGAGTATTTTTTATTTTTTGATATTGGTATCGTGGTGTATTATTTTGGTATTGTTAACAAGGATGTTTCAAAAATGAGCACAACAGTAAAGTCATCATTTGTAAAGACACTAAAACTAATACCGCCTTAAGATGATTTGACGATTCTAATCGAGAGTACTTGCAAAAAAGAAAAAAGAATGGAACAAGAAACCCATGGATCATATTTACATCAATTTGACCGAAACATTGGATGGACAATTCGGAAAATTGAAAAAATTGAAAAAGAGTCGCATCAAACAAAACCAATCCGTGTTATTTAATATATATATATATATATATATATATATATATATATATATATATATATATATATATATATATATATATATATATATATATATACATATAATTATATATATATATATACATAAGTAACATATATACACACATATGCATGTGTATACACACACAGACACCCCCACCCCCACCCCCACACACATATATATATATATATATATATATATATATATATATATATATATATATATATATATATATAGAGAGAGAGAGAGAGAGAGAGAGAGAGATAGATAGATAGATAGATAGATAGATAGATAGATATGCACAAGAAAATACAGTATGATTTTACCACAGGTGTATATTACATACATTAGTTGAATTAAGACTTATTGTTCAGTAATAGATTTAGATATATAATCGGGCTGACGGTGACTAATATTATACGTTTTTATTTGGTAAAGCAAGTATATCTATATCTCGAAGTTTCGAGCAATACGGCTTCGTCACATTCGATGCTTTTTAAAAAGAATGTTTTGCTCTTACACGACTTGATGTATCAACACCTCGAAATCAATGAATACGCATATATTATAAGTGGTATTATTATTATTATTGTAGTAGTAGTAGTAATACTGTGTTCCGATAAATATATTGTGTGCTTAAATATGCTATTTATTCGGAAAGATTGTTTAAATTATTATTTGACGCCTTGGATATGTAGCAATCTGCAATACATGCATATGATAATTACGATGGGGAAAACCGTGATAACTGCAGATTCATTTTGAGAGATTACTCCAGAATGTTGATTTAAATAGATGTTTATTACCATGGTAAAACAAATTGGCTTAGATCAAAGTCTATTATGTTCCGATGCGTATTACACTATATGGACTGGTATCGTCTTGGCCTTCGGGCCTTGATTCCGCCTGTCTGTGGGTTTGTTCTGTGCAGTTCTGGGAGGTCCACCCTCCCAGGCTTTACGTTCCCACCCTTTGAGAAGGGGTTTGTTTATTGCTAATAGCCTGAGACGCTCTTACCGGGGAATTCCGACGGGGCTGTCCAGACATTTTTGTAGGCCAGTGCACTCCCTTCTCGAGGGCGCTGGAGTTTCAAATCATACTTTCCCGACCTTGTGTCACAGTTTACCGCCGTGGGAGGAAGATAAATAACTCCCATCTTAAAACACCGCTAAAATCGTGTACTAAAGTACTTTTATATATATGCTTTAACATTATGTACTAACGCACCCGCCTTTAAACACTTTAGTTGTTTGATGAAACAACAACATAGTACAATGTTTTTAAAGAAAGGGACATTTTTTTAATCCATGAAATAATGATTTTTTTGATTTTTCTATCGCAAGTAGTTTAAGTATAACAAATCATGGCGATTTATTTAGAACTTTGTTTTATGAAGTTGCTCAATTCATTATTGTTCCGTTCATTTATACAACATCTTGAATTCTTTATTTATTTTTACGAATTCTTTGTCCAGATTGAACGATTAAAGTTGATCTATTCTTATGCTTTTATGCAAATCATGTATCTACAACATCGGGAATAATACAATTGGAGCGCGGAAGAAAAACACTCATACAGGGTGGGCCAAAATAAGGGTCCTATCTTTAAATTTGAATAACTTGAATTTGAATAACTTCCACAAAATAAAAGTTAAACTCACCAAACTTTATGTGTGTGTAGACTGACCCTTCCGAGATTTTTTTGAAATAAACAAAACAAATTTTAGCCGAAAAACACTTCTTAAAACTTACAAAAACTAAAGTATTGTTTTTTACACTGTTTTGAGTTTTTTAAGCAAAAATAATGTTTTCTAAATGAGGGTACGTTCCTTAGGGCTAATACGGCTCATGCTTGCTTCGGAAGGGGTCCTTTACTTATTCTAAAATAAAAATTTAAAAAAATCAATAAATAAAAAAGTTATGAATTTTTAAAAATAGGACCCTTATTTTTGCCCACCCTATATAACATCTTTGTCTGTATTTTGCTGCTTATTTTTGTTTTCTGCAGCGTTTTTTTATTGACATATTCAAAGTACATCACTTTACAAATCTATTGTAAAATTCTGTTAATAGTTGGGGTTCTTTTACATTGTAACACTCCCAAATAATAGTTTTCGATTATCCTAATATTTCCTTAATATATTAATGCAACAAATCGTACCATTTCATGTTATATCACATGATTACATTAATTAAGTAACGTTGGTTAGTTAATGAACGTTACTTAATTAATTTAATCAGGTTCAATCGTTTCATAAAATGTTTCATCTCTTAGCTGACAATCATCCCATCTTATTAAGTCTCATACTTTAATAGCTTTTCTGTCTTGATAATTGGTGACACATTAAGAAAGATAGCTAAAACTAACAAGACTGAATATACATGTAAGTCTTCAAGCGTAAAGGATACATTTTAAAGCCAATCAAGGGACTATTTAGCATATCTATTTCTGCGATCAACTATGCCTGGAGCCAGGGACCTGAAATAATAGCCCCTCCTTTAATAAAACGACTTAATATGCAAGCATATTTACCAGCGTTAGCTGAGAATCCATTGTGATCGGTAGTGCCAATATATCACGGAAAATATATAGATCTTATTAGTCCGTCAATTTATGAGTGTAATAATTATTATAATTCGAACAACTCATTCACAAAAAACAAAATATTTCGTTTAAAAAATGGTCTGCAGCATTGAATCAGCGTAATTGTTGATATGTTCTTAAATAAAATTCGCAACATTTAAATATGCATTGTTATGATAAAACAATATTATTATATTCAAAATACAATGTCCACAGGAACCCGTTTATTCAAATAATACTAATGGTATTTTTGTGAGTATCAACCATTGCTAACTAAGGCGTGAAGAAAGAGACATAATTACACACTCGTATCAGCTATATATATATATATATATATATATATATATATATATATATATATATATATATATATATATATATATATATATATATATATATATAAAGTAAAACAGTATTTCCCCTGTACCTTTGTCAGGAATAACAAAAATAACCACATGCATCACAGGCTAGTAAATCACCATTATATTACGCTTATTCACTCGAGCGTGTGTTAGTAAATTTGTGATTATATTTTCCAGCTAACACTAAGGTTTACTTTTGGTCCAACATCTTTGACTCTTCCCAAAACATACTCCAGGTAGGTGGTAGTAAAATAGTTTCCTGTTAACACTTTAGTACTAGCCCTCTCTCCATCGACACCAGGAGAATAATAAACAACGTCTACTTTTAAAAAGATGTTCTTTTTTTAGTTACTATTCGTTTTCTATTAATTTACTACATAATCCAATACATTACGCACACATTTAATAAACGCTTCCTCTAATTCCGCTGATTTTCTGTAAATATCGTATTACGTTATTTCTACCTATTACGTATACAGTTATACTCATTCTGGTTTTTAGAAAATGCATTGAACGAACATAGTTCCTTTACAGTATTTCATTATTAAACATTGCAGCTACAATTTCCTCAGCGACTAGACTTCCGTGTTAAGTCAATACACACCAATATACTCGACAGGATATATGAAGTTGACATTTTCTGAATCCTACACGTTTCATACGCATACTATTTCAAAATTGGAAATGAACATCGACTGTTTCGTATAGATTGCCCCGGAACGTGTGGACCTTACATTAGGTTTTCTTTCTTGCTGATCGTAAACTAAAACGCATGGTATCTACAGGGTTCGTTTAAGTGACTTTTTTCTGCTCGCTTTCGTAGGCCAGACGCTTATACACGTAGATCTAAGACCGAAAGGTTTAGGGTTCGAAGCCAGTCCACTCACACCTTTTTTTCCATTGTTAAACGTTTTTTTCCTACGAGGAACTATGGGACGTGTTTTTAAATGCAACATTATTATATAGTAATTAAAAAAAATAAATCTATGTGATGTGTAGTACACTAACTATGATTAATATCTTCATTTCTCCTTGCACACACATGATTTATATGTGCTCTGCAGACCTCGCTAACTATATTTCTGTGTGTTCAGTCGTGCTAAAGACGCATACTCACGTTTTCTTTTTTTTGCTACACAAAAAATGTAATTTCTATACAAAAATAACGATGGGGAATTAGTTTAAATAAGGCTCTGTAAGTCTATTTAATTGTATAAGTGTCTATTCTCATAGAACGGGTGTTGAAACAATGAAATAATTCAGGGTAATATCGGTACAAGGAATACGCAGGGATACTCTGATAACGCCTCTCCTTCCTTCTTTCATTCTGTGTTTGCTACTTTCTCCCTTTAACAAGTCCATATTGGAAAATATACTAAACATTGGCATTGTCTGATATGACCTATTTGCATTCCGTGGATGTTGACACATTTTAATACATCATTGTTATATTTCTCCCAGGCAACGCCGTGCACAGGTTCAGCGAGTATATATATATATATATATATATATATATATATATATATATATATATATATATATATATATATATATATATAATTGGGTAAGGTACACGATAATTCATGAAAATCAAATGCCATGGTGGACAAAATGTGTGAAAAATGACAAACGGAAAACAGGTTAAAGTGCAGGAGAGAAAAACACAAGAGATTTAACCGGTTTCGTTGGTTTTGGCGAACATCTAGAAAAAGTGAAGATTGTTGGGTAAACATCGCAATTCATTGTTTTATGTCTACTGTCTTATCAGTGTCGTATATATATATATATATATATATATATATATATATATATAGAGAGAGAGAGAGAGAGAGAGAGAGAGAGGGGGGGTGAGAGATACACGTATACAGAGTGGTGCTGCAAAATCTGATAAGTCGACGACAAATAATAAAAAAAATACCATAATGTCATGAGGTGCCCAACAATGTACCTTAAAACTGCTCGCCGGATTGATGGTCCCCTTCCTTACCCGACTACAACCCATTTTACTATTTGTTCCTGGGTATAATCGATTCCAAGACCAACAATCATACCAATTACAGGGTTGACTCTCTGAGAGCTTTCACGGTGAAATGGGGTTCGCCGCTATATATCAAAGTGTCGCCAAAGACGGCAAGTTATATCAACAATCATGTTATATGTAACTATAATTGTTGCTATATAAACTGTTTGGTCTCCGCATATAAAACCTTTGTTTTTGTTACGTATTTCGCTTTTTTTCTCAAGTATCGGAATTTGCTGCACCACCATATATATATATATATATATATATACATATATATATATATATATATATATATATATATATATATATATATATATACATATATATATATACATATATATATATACATATATATATACATATATATGTATATATATGTATATCTATATATGGATATATATAAATATTCATATATGTATATATATATATTGATAGATAGATAGATATAAAAATGTATATATACATATATATACAAATATATACATATATATTTACATAAATGTATATATATATATATATATATATATATATATATATATATATATATATATATATGAATAGTGTGCTATGAATATATATGTATGGCAATGAAGCTGCACAGAATCTCCCGCGTTACACACACATATATATATATATATATATATATATATATATATATATATATATATATATATATATATTTATATTTATATATATATATAAAATATATATATATATATATATTTATATATATATAAAAAAAAAAATATATATATATATATATATATTTATATATATAATATATATATATATATTTATATATATATATAAAATATATATATATATATATTTATATATATATAAAATATATATATATATGTATATATATATATATATATATATATATATATATATATATATATATATGTATATAATGTTAAATTATTTGTAACATTTTATTTACGGGCGACATCGTTTTGTGCTTACGGTTCATCAGCGCAGATAACAAAGAATCTCAGACGGTCATAGGACGCGTACCCTGTCTAAAATGATACCGAGGATTTGTAAGTGTCTACTTACTAAATGAGTCACGGATGATAGTCATCTGGTGGCAGATAAATTAAATGATACTTATATCTATGGAAGCGGCGTGTATAAATACAAAGGCATCCAATAGAACTCAACAACAGAATTAGACTATTCAAAAAATAGATATTCCATAGACATTCACTTGAAGTGGATGCCTTTTTTATTTCTGCGAAAGTACTATATATTTAATTTCACTTAAAAGGGACTTAAAAGGGAATTTTTGTCTTCCTCTGTGTACATTGATATATCATGGTTTTATTTAATATTTTTTGAAGAGAGGTAGTTTTATTCAGAAACTGTTTTTTGATCATCGCAGGAAATGTAACAAATTCTATTGTGAATGTTTTGTTATCAAATGCTTAGTACGAATTAAAATAATTAGGAAATTGTCGTTAACTTTTTCTTATTTTAATTAGCTAAAATAGTGTTTAAATCCATATATATATTCCATGAAAAATGCCAGTATACTGAAATCATATGCCCTTAATAGTGTAAAGATGAAAATCCATATACACTAAATGT
Organism: Sepiola atlantica; assembly: GCA_963556195.1. Lineage (NCBI taxonomy): Eukaryota > Metazoa > Mollusca > Cephalopoda > Sepiida > Sepiolidae > Sepiola > Sepiola atlantica. Next base: position 26,385,428 of record OY744517.1, on the reverse strand, counting down.
ACAAAAACAAGGAAATTCCCAAATGTTTACACTTTTATTGTCATTAAGGGTATGACTACATATCAACCAAACCATTTCATTATCACATCACTACAGTATAACTATATATGCATGAGTGGATGAAGTGTGTGAAGTGCGCTGAGGAAAAATACCTACCAGTAAAATACATAGCCCTGTTGTGATCACATACTCTTAATGACAATACAATTGTAAAATTTTGAGAATTTCCTTGCTTTTGTTCATTTAGTATATATTCATTTTCATCTTAACCCTATTAAGGGCATATGATTTCAGTATACTGGCATTTTTCATGGAATGCCACTACTTTTGTAAATTCTATGCCTCAATACAATGGTCATTTTAAAGGTTTTTGGGAATTTTCTGGAAAACTAAGGTATATGGTAAACTGAAATTCAAATGTCATCGACTAGACTCTAGAAACTCTATCTCTGCCATAAATCAACTGAATCCATCAAATAGTTGATGAGATATAGGGTGGCACATACGTACGTACGTACACACAAGTAAAATGATTTCATGATTAAACTTATTGGATCACTTGATTGCCTTCACTAATGATGCTGAAAATTATTATTAAGAATGCATTACAGATGAGAAATAAATTAATAATTACTATCTATTACTAATTGAGATTAGCTATAGGTTTGCCTGAAGCCGAACTGTATATTACTTCTATTAATTGTACATTCTTTTAATGCTTAATTCAGTTTATTTTACTATTTAAACATACTTTACTATATTGCAATGCTTATTTAAAGGTGGTAGTTTCGTATGTGTTTGATTGTCATGAAACCCTCCTGTCCAGATATTATTAGAAGGGTCGTGGTCTATTATATGTTCTGTGATCATTAGACAAACATGAAAGTCTTATCTCCCACTTTACTGGCGCTGTGCAGTATATGTTAATTCATCTTGATAACATATTCCCAGGCATCATTTTCTATTTGGGAACACTGTAGTAGTATGTGGTATAGTCAAATGAAACAAAACGTATGTCGAACCATTGACAGTATTTTCAGAAAATGTATTACTTGGCTGAATAGTGTTTTCCATGGACACCTGAAAATTTCGGATCAATATTAAATTTTAATGGATGTACCCTTGCAGTATAAATATATAACATTTATATCGCCATAATATAATAATATAAGCTTTATCTCGATATCAATAAAACGGTGTGTTTGTATACGCGTGCACACTGTTCTGACCGCTAGGTAACATACACATTAAGTATTTTTCATTTAGTTTTTATCGATTATTATTCATCAAAAATTCAATAGAAAAAAGGAATACAACAACATAACAAAATGTCCTATAAAAATTATTTTACTTATCAAATTAAACCAGCCAGAACGTATTTAGATAACGCATGTACACAATTACGAAACATTTAAAGTACTAAATATAATGTCAAGTCTATCTTCCAACATATTCGGAAATCCTTACATCTAAATATATGTAAAGTTTTGAAACATTACTTACATCCAATAATTGTATAATTTAAGAGTATAAAAACACTATTAATTTTTAAATAAATTATATTTTTATAACAATGTTGGTCAACAAATTAATAAAATACAAAACAATGACGTAACAAATAAATTTCACTTTTAATATAGAAATAAAATTGAAATAACAATTGATTAAAAAAGACAGAATAGTTAAAAGGTATAAAGCGAATCAAACATCGAACTAAAAAGACTCCCGGTCAACGTCGTGCAGTTTAAGCTATTTAAATACATTTGCAGATAAAGTATGTGATTCATAATATTTAGCGTGATAAAATCTTCGTAATATATATGGACACCGCATCATGATGGAAACCTTAATTTAAAATGAGATTTGGTCTTGCTTCAATTTAATTAAATTGAAAATGGACTCTTGGCGGCTTCTTTGAAATTATTCGCCTTTTCATAACCCTTGAAGGACCGTGCATTAAGTACATGCATATATATATATATATATATATATATATATATATATATATATATATATATATATATATGTACTTAATGCATATATATATATATATATATATATATATATATATATATATGTATATATATATGTATATATATATGTATTAAATATGCATGTGACGCGCTGTGCATCTGAGAATTTCGCTGACACTGATGATGCTTCCTTTTGCAAAATATCGATCTGTGGCGTCTTTTGATGTTCGAATTGGTCGGAATAGCTGGGTGGAAAATCAATTTCCGATTGTTTTCTAACATGAGCAGAAAATCGATAAACGAATCTGTGCCGACCATGCCGATCTTTATTGCATTCTTTTATCCAATATTCTCTGAAGTGAAGTGACGTCAATACATGGCGCGCTCAAAAATAAAGGCATCGCAAAGAGATAAAAAAGAACGGGGCCAAAATAATTTCTCACTCTCGTTCTCTCTTCTACCCTCCTTCTCTATTTCTCTCTTTCTCTCTCTCTCTCTCTCTCTTTCTCTCTCTTACCTCCCTCTTTTGCTTAGCCCCTTCTCTTACCTCCCTATCTCAATCCCCATCTCTCTCTTTCTTTCTCTCACTCTCTCTCTCTCTCTCTCACCCTCTCTCTGCTGGATTCGTTTCGAGATATTGCGCATTATAAAATATGGTTAATATTGCCGTACATTTTTGAATCATTTGTCTAAGTGTTCTATAGATCTTTGTAGTTAACGAATATGACAGATTCAAATTATATTTACGAACTAAGTATAGAATGAAAAGTGAAGCAATCGATTTCACGCGATTTTTCTTTTTTGCATTTACCTCAAAATAACAGTTTTCAGTTGAGAAGATTAATACTGTATGTCCTTGTGTAAGTCTTGGCTAAACTAAATAACGATAGTTTAATCGAATAAACACGATAGGTACTGTAAAGATAAGTAATATGTCAAGATATGTATTAATTGGGATACATTAAATGCTATCAGAGAGGACCCAACGTTGCTCGGGATTGAATGAGGATAATTACTATGTACGTGTTTTACAATGCTCATATCGCCATATTACATTCTTTGTTTTTACCCCACCTTCCTTTTTTACACCCATCATATAGTTAGAAGGAGCTGCCATTTTGGAAAACACTCTTAATGTTAATTCAATATTATTAAAATCGGATAGCGTATTTGAGGTTTTTAGTATGCTCTGCAAATAGTGTGACTTAAATGTAGAGGCATGTAGATATTCGGCACATATAGGGAAATGTAGAAATTCGTTACAACATATATTGTCTTTCTCGGACAAGTTTATGCATATAATATACATTTAATCAAAGTAAGATATATTAGAAATTTAAAGAACGTTCGGTTTCCATAGCTTACTTAGGTTAAGGGGGGAAAAAATAGTCGAGACCACTTCCATTGTCATCCCCATGAAACTGTATGCGTGTGATATAAAAGAAATAAAATGCTACATATTTTAAGTTTGGATATTTTTCTGACTTCATACCGCTCACAGGGGTGAACTTTAAAAATTGCGAACACTTCCATTGTCTTCCACGATAAATTTGAAATGAAAATACACTTTTATATTTCATGTAGATTATTTAACATTTCTTCTTATATCGAAGACACAACCATCAGAAACACATGCATTGAGTGTGATATGTAGAGATAAGGGACTATCCGGTTAATGTATTCTCTTATTTTTATTGAAGCCACATACAAACGTATGTTTTGTTTCTTTAAATGACTATACAATGGTTCTTTAATTGGCGTAGTGTTTCCATTCCGATAATTTTTAATAAGAAATAAAGACTCGGACAAAAAAGGATTTAACTTTGTTTACTTGTATTTCTGAGTGATGTCAACATCATCTTACTCTCATACTCATTTCTTTACATTCCGTGATTTTACGCCGATTACAACTAGAAGAGCAAGACACAGGATGTCGACGTAACTCTCCCGTTTTTCGAGTTGCTCATCGTATTTTACGAACGTTTTATTTCGTATTTACCTGAAACAAGAAAACGCAAAATTTACAATTCTACTCCAACCTCAAAGTAAGTTTTAAAAGTTCATTACAATTCCAAAAGCAACTGACAACAGCCTTTTTTATTTAACCAATATTTTATTAACCACATTTTTTACCCTCCATATACCTCTGGTTATCGTAATCAGTAATTATTATTATTTATAGTAGTAGTATTAGTAATAGTAGAGGAGAGGTAGACGATGTAGTATTTGTATTTGTATTCGTATAATCACTTCTAATTAGTTACGTGAAAACTACTATTGAGTAAATAATAATAATAATAAAAATAATAATAATAATACCAATAATAACACTACTACTACTAGTAATAATAATAATAATAATACCAATAATAATAATAATAATAATAATAATAATAATAATACCAATAATAATAATAATAATAATAATACCAATAATAACAATAATAATAATACCAATAATAATAACAATAATAATAATAATAATAATAATAATAATAATAACAATAATAACAATAATAACAATAATAATAATAATACCAATAGTAATAATAATAATAATAATAACAATAATAACAATAATAATAATAATAATAATAATAATAATAATAATAATACGAATAATAACAATAATAATAATAATAATAATAATAATAATAAGAAGAAGAAGAAGAAGAAGAAGAAGCAAAAGAAGATGAATTACAATGATAATAATAACAATAAAAATAAACTGAATAGGAAATAGGGAAAGGATTACTTACAGATAAGAATGTGCACATAATCAACAACTAATTAAAAAGCGAATTAATATTTATTCGATACTTAATTAAAGACTATACTTTATCATTCCGCATTTAAGAAGGTGAGAGCATATATTAATATTTATTAGATAGCTAATTGCATGCTGATTGGCATTTGCAAGCCTCTACTTTTGTATGTCTCTACTTTCACTGTGAACTTTGAAACCTATTTAATATTCATTTAACACTCGCGGCCACATTTTAATTATATTTAGTTTTTAGCTAAGCAAAGATAAACACAATCGTAGACAGAATCGTCGGCTATGTTTATTCTCTTATAAACTTATTAACCCTTCACAGGTGTATTAGTTGCATCGCATATGATAACCATTTATATTTTCTTTTCTGACGTTTGTGAGTTTATTTCTCATTGAAATGTTTCCTTATATAAAACTGTATTCATATATACCGTGTTCCCCATGATTTACTCACCACTTATCAAGATGAAAATCTACTCGAGGGTAAGTGTTAATGAGACGGCTAATAATGGCAGCTAAATTTCTTAACTTAGTTCATCCTAAACAAGACAAGTTGCCACTGTAGACATAGAATTAGGGTAGACTATTTTAGGGCATCAGCTTTAATTGGGAGCTGTGGAACTATATGCGTGTTTACATTATTTTTAACTTTCTGCGTGTCAGTACAATCGGGGAAACAGAGAGCAGGGAGGGAGTTCAAACGGCCGACACCTCGAGTAAAGAAGCTATTAGAGTAGAAGGCTCTCCGGCATCTGGGTACGTCTACAGTGAATTTATGGGATTTAGTGGATTGTCGGGTTTGGGCGATTCATGACAGAATTTATGGACATGAATTTCAAGACGATCAAGTGGTATTAAGCAGGGAAGCAGCTCTGTGGTAATGTATTCGGCAGATGAGAACTTTAGCAAATAAGCCATGTTAATTAAAATCTTGGCTGACGATAGACACATAGTAGGAAAAAATAACTTATTTTCGTTTGATGGACAGACGAGATCTTGCTGTTAATATTTAACAAGGAGGAAGAAAATACGCCACTGTTCATGCAAATAACGATAAAGTAGAGAGATAGAGGTACAGGTTGTAAGGAAGGGAATTGAACATCCCCACATTATGGAGAAACCCACTAAACCGAACGTGAAATCGTGTATTATAAAATGCTATAAAGCATTGCTGAACTTACTTTACTCAAGTACTGTTAAAACTGTTGCCCAGTCCCTGAAAGATTAGCAAAATACATTGAGCTTCATTGACAGCAGACAGAGCTTTGATGAATGTTATACAAAACAGCATAGTATGGTTTGCATATATATATATATATATATATATATATACATATATATATATATATATATATATATATATATATATATATATATATATATAGGTGAATCCATTTTAAAATGTTTTTTATCGAACATGTAAATTGGCTAGTCAGAATGAAAGCTATTTAGGTTCAACTTTTAAAATCCAATATCATTTAATGGATTATATATATATATATATATATATAATTGGATTGTATGATAGAAGAAAGTAAGAAATGAATCAGACTTGTTACATATAAAAGTTCAAGAGCAAAGCGTAATACTGATTCATTTCTTATTTTATTCTGTCATTCAACCCATCATTATTAATGTCTAACCACTATATTGAGCTTTGTTTTTATTTTGATAGTTTACTAGTTAAAGATATTTACATCTTTGAAGTGTCATCTTACTCTCTCTCTCTCTCTCTCTCTCTCTCTCTCTCTCTCTCTCTCTCTCTCTCTCTCTCTCTATGTAAGTTGACCTAGAGAAAAACACACCCGCCGTTGCATTTTTATTATGGAATGGACGATTTCTTTCCAAATCTAGTGTACGAGTAGAGGGTTAATATGGGTGGTTGTCTGATAGCTATTTGTGTTCTATCTTCCACCACTTGAACTAGTTTCGTCTGTGATAAAAGAGCACGTCTTTTACTCGCTAACATTTCGGTGATCGGATTGAAGAATATATATGTGTATATATATATATATATATATATATATATATATATATATATATATATATATACATATATATATACACATACATATATATTTGTATATATATATATATATACATATACATATATATACACATATATATATACACATATATATATGTATATATATATATATATATATATATATATGTATAATTATTTTATGATAAATATTTTATCATCAACAGACGTGATCGTTTCGTCCTTGCAGAATGTAGATATAATTGTTCATAATTCGATGGTTAGCTTTAACTTCAAATCCCAACGCATTTACCAATGAGGCTAATCTGAATAATATATGAAGTGATGAGATATAAATTCCAGAGAGTGAGAGAGAGAACGAGGTAGATTGGTAGACACAGACCTATGCGCTCGCTGTACTATATATATATATATATATATATATATATATATATATATATATATATATATTATTAAAAAATAACCGACAATGTTTGTCTGGTTATTTTAGTATTGATCCCTTCAATTTTCCGGATTAAAATCTTAATCTCGGAAGAAAATTGGGATCAATACTAAAATAACCAAACAAAAATTGTCGGTTATTTTTAATAATACGTGTCTTAAAGAAAAAATACTGCCTCGATATACACACACACACATATATATATATATATATATATATATATATATATATATATAAATATATATATATTCAGTGTTGCTAAACATTTGATGGCGTCTATCTGAGATCGAACACCTGTCGCTTTTTTTCTGACGGGCCAAGCTTTTGCCTACTTATTTATTGACAAGAGCGTGAAAGAGAAATGGTACTCTTTGTAAAGAGCAACATGTGTATGTCTTTCTTTCTTGAACGATTGCTAACTCTAATGCTAGTAGATCAATTAGTGGTAATCAAGGAGTATATGTGTAGACAAAACAGTACACATCTTAAAATTGACGATAAAGCAGGCGTAAATGCACAAGTTATATAGTGACACGGAAGAAAAATAGAGACATACAATATAGAGAGTAGTCTAAAAAATAAACGACTAAAAAGGAAATCTGATAGGGCATTGAGAGTATATTCTATTGTTAGACCTGGTTAAGTATATTACAACTCGTAAAGTTTACGTAACAGCTGGGAAAATTTACACTATTATGATCAAGTATACCAGCTTTTAAAATAAAGATTGTAGCGAGTCTTTATGAATTATATTAAAAAACGAAATGTTTAAGTGCAAGTAACAGTAAAATATAAGCCGTGTTCAAACTGGAACAATATCAATTTTTCTATCCTTTCATTGATAAGTGCAGCAATGCCCAATTACAAGAGAGTTATCCCAACGACGGTTATGGCTACGTGACGCATAACCATAAGAAGTATCGTAAACTCTAAGAATTCACAATGCATTACATACGTTCATATATATAAAGCCTTAGAAATAAATAAATAGGGCGACATGGAATATGTTATTTTTTGCCACATTTGTTGTATAGTTTTCAGATGACAGGGTCCAGCTCAGCAGAGCATTTCTTTATTTCTATTACTGGTATAATATCAGTATATTTCATCTAATTTTTAATATGTTGGATTTATTCGAATGTTTTAATGCTGTATTAAATGGGTGCTTATCATATAATAAAGCTGAGCTGACCAATGTCTGTTTTCAGAACTCATTTACCTTCATATTCCACTTACAAAAAGTATATGGTTAATATTACCTCAGTTTTGGTTTGGTTTGGTTTGGTAGTTTTGTTTTACGGCATATCAACCCTTTTTGGGTTATTTAATGCCGAATCTGGTCTTGTTTTCTTCTCTTTTTTGTTTCTTTCCCCTTTTAATATCTGTTTCTATTTAACCCATAGTTGGGACCCTAACAGGTACTATCACTCCGGGTCAGGGTGGACCTGGGAGCAATGGTAATTAAGAGGAGGCTCCACATTCCCCAAAGTCCGTAAGCCGGATCTCACCATCGGATGTAGTTTAAGGTCATATCCAGGACCGGTAGTAGGGTAGGAAAAATAAAAATAAAAAAGGGAAAGAGAAAGGGAGAGGGGCTGTTGTTTTTGTTTTTGGTTTTGTAGAACATAATTAAGTTTTACAAACAAAAAAAACAAAAACAAAAAAAAAACGTCAATGTAAGTGAATTTCGTCTCAGGGAGCCACAGGGCTCAGTTTTGGGAATGAGTTCTGTTTTTACAAACACTAAAACCAACTTCTATCATAGTCCTTTTAAATAGCTTCAATTTGTAATTTACATATAAAAGTAACCATCCTTTATTAAGCTACTATCACTCTAACCCGTCTTACTGGTTGTTGAAACCTCGACTCTCATTTTATACACTAGCTTCTGTATGTATTTAAATAAATGATATGAAAGGTCAAGCTATGTGACTGGTGAAAGTCGAGCTTCATCAAATGATCATACTGTGCACTCTGACAATTATGTTAAAAACCCGCAGACAGTAATTTAGTCGTTGAAAACGCTCTACCTGGACGTGTTTAATATAATAATGTACTCTTATAGCATGTGAATGCCAGAGCAGTGCAACTATACAAGAAAAACAGGCACAAACTTAAGGAATTTTATTCAATATAGGTGTTTCCTTATATCCTAAATGTTTTTACATTGAATTATTTAATTAGCATCCTTTTTTAACAACAGCTTAAAGAATGACAATATTGGAATAATCCGTTATAAATAAAAGAGAATATCAACATAACTAACAGCCTAAGCCTAACCCTAAGTCTATGCCTAACCCTAACTATAACCTTAAGCCTAACACTAAGCCTAAGTCTAAGCCTAAGCCTAAGCCTAAGCCTAACCCTAGCCTATGCCTAACCCTAACACTAACATTAAGCCTAATCCTAAGCCTAAGCCTAACCCTAACCCTAAGCCTAAGCCTAAGCCTAAGCCTAAGCCTAAGCCTAAGCCTAACCCTTACCATAAGCCTAAGCCTAAGCCTAAGCCTAAGCGTAAACCTAACCCTAACCCTAACCCTAACTCTAACCCTTACCATAAGCCTAAGCCTAAGCCTAAGCCTAAGCCTAAGCCTAAGCCTAACCCTAAACTAACTGTAAGCCTAAGCCTAACCCTAAACTAACTGTAAGCCTAAGCCTAACCCTAACACTAACCCTACCCGAAGCCTAAGCTTAACCATAACACTAAGCCTAACCATAACACTAAGCCTAAGTCTAAGCCTAACCATAACACTAAGCCTAACCATAACACTAAGCCAACCCCTAAGCCTAAGCCTAACCCTAAACTAACTCTAAGCCTAAGCCTAACCCTAACACTAACCCTACCCTAAGGCTAAGCCTAACCATAATACTAAGCCTAACCATAACACTAAGCCTAAGTGTAAGCCTTACCATAACACTAAGCCTAACCATAACACAAAGCCAAACCCTAAGCCTAACCCTAAGCCTAGCAATACTAATTAAACCGTAGCTGTAAAAGTAAAGTGGTACACAGAAAGAAGGCCGATACGGCGAGCAGCGAGAGCTATATTTTTTAGTTGTCTTCTGTTTCGCTCATATTTAACTGGATTTGCAAATTCATTTTTCTGAGCTCAATGACTGAGCCAATGGGTTACCCTTTTCTAGTTTTATTTCATAACAAAGTCAGTCCCCTCAGTCCTGTGCAATGAAGCTGTTTCAATTTTTTATAAATAATGTAATTCTATATTTATTTCTTATCTATTTGTCATGTCTATTTGTGAACTGCGTTAAGCACAGTTCGCATGTATTACTCTATATTTCTTTGAGTAAAAATCTGCATTGTAAATTCGAGTCTGAAAAAAATCTATACATAAACAGATTATGGCTGATAATCTTCGGTTTGAATTCCTTTGCTTAAAGTTTTAAATTCCAGTTTGAAAAAGAATTGCCGCTGGTTTTGATTTGCTCTTTTCAAGTTACATAGCCTACGAATGGAAAGGATCATAAATATATTCTATAAATGTAAGATATTATACTTACTTAACATGAGTACATTTTAAAAAAATCTATTTTTTAGCGACATCTCTCTATATATAGCGATCTAATTCCTTCTAATTCTCTCTCTAATTCGCTATCTCTTTGTATATATATGTTAGTTGTCATACAAATATTTATATTAGGGCAAACACACGCAGGCAAATATAACGGCAAAATGTCTGCTTCGCCAGTGTTCGAACTCGTAATTTATCTAGATATAGTACAAAAACTATTTTGGTCATGGAAATTGCTCCAGACAAGACATGAAGTTACCTGATGTCAGAAGATCAAGCAATACTACTACAAAGATAACATCCAGCCAACGATAAGTGTTTGATGGATGCCGACCCAGAAAACAGTAATTATTCCTCCCTTTTTCAGAGACATCGCTCATCGAATGTGAGGACTAAAGGACAAAATAAGGGAAGCGAGAGTTACGAGTCTGCCGAAAGTAAACACAAGGTCAACGTTCTGCTCATCTTATATAGAATAATCGAATCACGATAGTAATTAAAATTATCATGTTTGAATTATTATTATTATTATTATTATTATTATTATTATTGAAGATCTAAAGAAAAATACACTTACTGGTCACTTTTTGTTATAGACTGAATTATTTATTTTCGAATTCATTTCAGGTAGTGGAATCAGTTTGAGGTGGTTGTCTTATTTGCTATTTTATTTCTCGGTTCCGCTTCGACGACCCCTGATAATCAGTGTCACGAGTCATAAAGATAATAGAGTGCTCTCTCTCTCTCTCTCTCTCTCTCTCTCTCTCTCTCTCTGATTTGATGGATTACTTCATCATTTTCTTACATCATCCAGTTTGAATGTTTATCCAAAAACTCTAGTTCAATGAATAACGCCATTCTTTAGTACCGTATTTCTTATGTAACGTCATCAAGGGTGCACGTTGGAAAGAAACCATGTAATAACCTAATAACGAACATCCACAGAGTTTGGGTCGAATATCGATTAGGTTTTATTTGCATTAAGTTGCTGTAAATCATCACACGATATATGTTTACGAATTTTATTCATTTTTTTTATTAGAGATTCCTATGATTGTGATTGTATCTTATTGATAACATACCCGAAAGTGTAATAAGCCGGGAGGAAAATGAATTATTTTCAGAATGTACCCATATTTTTTAAAGTTGTTTTAGGCGTATAGAAATTAATAGAAACTATTTCACTTACTGCTAGAATACTATATCAATTATACAATACATTTATGGCTGAATAAATTCTGAGAAAGTAATAACAATGTGATGATTCTATGTCGAGAGTCGTTATTTTAAAGTGATTGTTTTTATTAAATACCTGCTTCCTTTCTACATTTTACATTGTTACTGGGCATAAAATTGCAGAGCGTTTGCAGATCAGCACATGGCCATCTCAAGGTGGGCGTTTCTCATGAAGAGACACTTTCACTTTATCTAAGACTAAATAGGATCCGAGTGTTGGTGGGGAAAGGAGAAAAAGTTGATATTGTAGAGATTAAAAGTAACAAGCTGTTTTTCTCCATGGCAACATAGGCTGTTGGTTAGAAGAGAAATAATAAGTAAGGTATTAGTTATTAGTGTTAAACAAAGTGTTTCCATAGATATATGTGTCATTAGTATAGATGTCGAAGGAGTATTTCAGAATATGATCTGGAAGATCTTTGATTAATATCAGGAAGAGCGTTAGGCCCAGAATATAATTGAGACACAACGGCGTTAATTCTATGTACTTAAGGTCTGCTCATCAACACTTTCTATTACAGAGCTATCCGTGAGAAAGTTGTTGTTGGTTGCAAATACATTTACTTATATTCTTTTTCTATCAAGCTTGTGGAGTAAACATGTATTCTAACCCCTATCAAATCCCTCTGTAAGATTAAGAGCTATATCTCTAGTAATGATACCCCACCGACAGAGTCACTGATCATGTGTGATATTACAGTCAGTTCGTCAGTTAATGATCTTAATAATTATCTAATACACAACATTTTTGAAAAAAGAGAAATTCTTTTATTAGAATTATTCGAAATACTATTGACATTTAAAAAAATAATTTTCAAACTTTCTCAGACACAGATTTGATGTATGGTTTCTATTTGAGGTTTAGGGTTAAAGTCAATCGTAAAAGCTTATTAAGCCATTTATTTAAACTGAGGAAAAACAAATATCTGGCAAGGAAAAGAGAGACGTTTTTTAAAAAAAATTTTTAAACATAGTTCACTCCAAACAAGGCAGGCCGCCACTGTAGACGTAAGGGGCTACTGAGAAAAAAGAAAAGGGGAGAAGGTTGGGGAGGGGTTCAACCTAAATTGGGATCTACGCAACGAGATGTCTGTTTACAGTAGTTTTAAATGTCTGCATGTCAGTACTGTCGGGGAAACAGAAGGCATGGAACGAGTTCCAGAGGCTAGCAGCACGACGAAAGACGCTATTTGAGAAGAATGCTCTCCAGCATCTGGGGACCTCCACAGTGAATGAATGGGATTTAGTTGTTTGGTCTGAGATGATTTAAAAGCTGCACGCAATTTTTGTCCCAAATATGTGTTTAAATAAAACATAGTGTAGGTATTCATAGAGTAATGTATGGTGTACTGTAATAATTAAAATAAAAGTTGTTGTTTTCTGCATCTATCAACAAATATTCACCTATTTACAGCAAGTACATCTACATAAACAGATTGTTAAAGAAGTGATGGAAAAACTTCGAAAAAGTAGTCCATTGCCATTAGCTGTGAATATCTAGAATGCACGAGTAACGTCGGCAGTCTGCTAAGTCGCCGCATGCCGTAACGCAAGATGATGTACACGTTGTTCTAAATCTACTACGGAACTCCTAAATGAATTTTCCGAGTTTCCCTACTCTAGCCTACTGTGGAAAAAAACTGTTTTAAACCTTGTTTTAATACACCCGCACATATCCTTCCACACTAATACAACAACAAAAGAAATTAGACTTGAATTAAAAATTAAAAAAAAAACTTTTGTTACACCGGACATACATTATTTATTTTTACTTTGATTTACACAAAACTAAGCCCATTGCGACTGGGGCCAACGAGGATGCTGTGCTTAGGGGCTAGATTCAGGGGGTTATTTTAAGTGGAAAGTTCTGCAGAAAGATATTTGTTCAGATCACATTGAAATGTCTTGCATATTGTTACGGTCGGAGAAACAAGGAGCAAGGTGGTAATTTCCAAGCCAAACGTCTGAGAGAAAGAAGCTATTAGAGTAGTAAGATTCCCAGAATTTGTGGACATCAAGAGTTAAGGGGTGAGGTGTTGCTGCTAGTCGAGTAAAAACTCAAGCGAGATGACAATCAATGAGTTCAAATAGACCAATATTTGGTAACACGCAGACTGATGTAAAAGTAAAAGGTTTCAGCGATATACATTAATCGGATTTGTATTTATCATTGGGGCCATGTCTAAAAGAAAAAATACGATGATAAAGCAGACACATCAGAGAGTACTTGTACCGTAATCAAATCAAATCAAATAAAAACAGAAAAAAACTACCAGAATGATCCATCTGATTAAACCCATAATAGGCGGTTGACAGTAATTGCAAGCTTGAAAGACATTCAAAGAATAACTAATTAAATAACAGTTAAAAATAGGAAATATTGAACGTAGACAATACAATTGATTCGACAATAGAATATGTATGATTGGATTACAAATAAAGCTTATGCTTAATAGATTATTGAAATGTATTTACACTATTTACAGTTTGCGGACTACGTTTCAGATCTATCGCCTCTTATTCCAACATAGTTAAATAGACCCACCCCGTGTAAGCAGAATCGTTGTTCTTGGAGTTACTACTACTCCAAGAAGTAGTAATGGCGAAGTAGTAGTTGCAATAGTCATTTTTTTTAAATACGAAAAGCCAAATGTGCTGTCTGCATGATACCATGGTGGCTTATTGTATTTCGTATACGTGTTAAAAACGAATGATATTTTTAGGTTTTATATTCGTTAAATATCTTTGTATTTAAGTTGATTTAAAAATACATGTAATTAATTGTTTTGTAAACTGGTCTCCACCCGGAGAAAAGATAATACATATGCCCGAAATATGGCAGCTTTTTTCACAACTAAAAACCCAAAAGAATGCCTATAGCATTCAATCTGCCATGCATCCTATCTTAACTTCCTGTGTGTTTGTGTACATTATTTTGACACCGTAACTTTATTTTGAACCCTATTAAGTCCAAATGCGACGAAGAAATTCCCTCCCTACATAACCCAACACATATCGCCAGTTATTGTGATACATTTTATATTCAGTATAGTCTAAATTTCTAACTTTAAAACATATCTCACTTGAGTAAAGTGCTTAAAAGTATTTTTTGCATTAACATTGCTGACATCAGGTAATCACTTATTCCAGTTTAACTGATACGATACAGCCAAAACTGCAAATTGTATCGATGAGAGCATTGCTCTTCGGTATTAAATAAATGAATGGGCGAGTTCCGGTTAATCACACTTGAAGAGAGCGGATAATATAGTTTTCGAACACAATAAAATTATAGACGATACATATTAATAAGCTCTACATAAAAATACATTCTACTTGTTTACTATTGAAAGAATAAAAAGCATAGAAGCTATATGTTTGGCAGCCACTTGTCAGAATATTTTCATTCAACAATCTCCCTCCCAGCTTTAACAAATGAAAACGCAAACGGCAGCTTATAAAATACACGAGGTAACTTTTTTCAATAAAAACATACTTTTACGATAAATGACCCATTCTTAACAGCCATTTCGGAATCTTAGGTACCAAAAAAGAATGACAAATATTTCTGCGAGAACAGCTGGATGTTATCTTTAATACAAGATGACTAGATTGGTGAAACTCGGTTATCCGAAAACAGACACCGTAACGTATAGAACTGAAAGACACTAATTTATATATATATATATATATATATATATATATATATATATATATATATGTGCGTGTGCTCATTTATACACATATTTAATTCATGATTTTTCTACTCTTTCCCCCTCATTGCCTGGGAAAACCTCCCACCGTACACACGCAAACCCCAAACACCGATGAAGACTGAAGGATCAGTCGAAAATTTTGTTCTCCATACCATCAACAAGAAAAAACTATTTTTCTTTACAGAACAATTTATATTCCTACACGTCACAAAATAAATAAATAGAAAAATAAATAATAAAAAGTTATAACACAATATAAACTTTTTTTCATTTTATTTTTTTATATACATACTTATATATATATATATATAGATATATATAGATATATATATATATATATATATATATATATATATATATATTTATATATATATATATATATATATATATATGTAAAATTCAAAATGAAAAGCCAAAAACTATGTTATGCATTCATCAATAGTTCGTCCTTATTGAAAGATCTTCTCTTGATAATTAAAAAAAACACGTAGAAAAAGCATACTCAATATTAATTTTTATTTGTCAGAAAGTGTCTCTTGACGCAGACAACCAGCAACTCAAAATAATGATTTTGGTTATAACGTTATCAACAGTAGTCGGTCTCATGCAAATTACGCGAAATGAATGGGAGTGATGACTTCGACATATTAGTTTATGTCTATTTTTAGCTATGAAGTTTGTCTGTGTGAAAATATGCCATAGCTTCGCTTGGTTTACAATGGATGGGTGGACGAGGGGACGGAAGTCTGAATATGCCGTTTATTCTAACCTAGAAGAGGGAGAAGAGAAACAAAAGAATGAAGAAAAACAAATATAATAAGAACGTGGAGCTGTGTTAACTATTTTGAAACACCAATGGTGATTAAAAAATAAAAAGGTTTGGTATAAAGAGAAAAAGGGGTATCATACCTATTAGTTTAAATATTAAAAGTAAGTGTATTCATTTATTCTTATTTATTTGATTTCATTATTTGTTTTTTATTAATTAATTAATTATATATATATATATATATATATATATATATATACATACATACATTACAGAAAATCATAACAATATCGGTACTGTCGGTTTAACTAGGAGGCTTATAGTTGGTCTTATATGTTGCCTCTCTTCAGCCTCTGTTTATGGCTATCTCTCCAGAAACTAGCGACTCGCGCGTTATTGGACTTTTAAAGATAGTTCAATCCTTTGTTCTATTTTAATTTTTTGTCTTTAATTTATTAATTCTGCATTTTCTCTTGTAACGTTTGCCATCGTGGCCTAGTGAGAAAATGAAAGTTTATTTATTTTTATTCTGGATCTGTGAATTCAGGTAGCGGTTATGGTGATCTCTGATCGCATTCTCTTCATACACTGCGTCGAAGAAATTAAAAATTATGATGTTAAAAAATATAAAAATTCCAAAAATAAAAATTATATATATATATATATATATATATATATATATATATATATATGTACATATACTTATACATATATATATAACTATATGTATATATATATATATATCCACACACATATACATACATATATAAACATATATACACATATATATACATATAAACATATACATATATATACATATATATACACATATATATATATATAGATATAGATATATACATATACATATATACATGTGTAGATATATTATAAACATATATATGTGTATATATATTATATACATATATATGTGTATATATGTATATATATATATGTATATATATATATATATATATATATATATATATATATATATATATCTTATTTCGAGGCACTGTGTAACGCTAATTTTACTTTTTTCTTAATTGTGTAAGTCTTTTAGCCTTCTTTGCGCTTCTTGATAAGTTTATTTTCTCTTTTTCTCACATTACACATATCTCATTATGCTTACAATACTCCTGCAGATGTTTGAGGCAGTACATTTTTACATTTATTGATCTTTTACTGGTTCACCAATATTTAGGATTGCTATCTATTCTTTATGACAATTTCGCAGTTAATATTCGAATGGATGACAACACTTGACACATCACAATACATCAGTGGATTTACTGTTTGCCAAAAACTCCGTTTACCCCTGTTCAAGATATTCCTTATTCTGTTCTCTTTTTTTCATTTCGAATTTTAAATTTCATACATGATTTACAAACTTGTTTTTCAAATTAATAATTTACACCGAAACTTTTTATTTTATTGTTAAATAATTCTATTTGTTTTTTTGAAAAACATAGGTTTAAAACAACTTTTCTATATTTCATACTACAGTCTGTGTGCACTATCTGAAATTATAACATTTGTAAAGCATTTGTTTATTTTCACTTTCACTTAACTATATATATATATATATATACATGTATATATATATATATATATATATATATATATATATATATATATATATATATATATATATATATATATATATATTAGGGTAGGTCGATTTTACACTTTTTTTTAAATATTAAAAAAAGGCACGTTCCGAAAGTTGTATATAGACCTATTAAATACTCATGCAAAAAATTAGATCAAAAACTTCAGCGGTTTTTTGAGCGTTTGGTATCAAAGATCGTAGACAAGAATATACTGAAAATTCCTCGTTTTTGCAAGATTTGCTTGAATATTGGTGTGAAAACCAAATAATTTTAGCATTTAAAAGCAGGGAATGTCCTTTTATTTTATAAAAATGATATGAATTAAAGAAATCTTCAAATTGAAAATTTGCTCCCCCCCCTCATTTTCAGTATCTGCTTTTGTAAACTACCTTTTAACGTTATGAATTAAACAGTAATATTTGAATACCTAAAAAAATGATTTTTTCTGTTATTAGTGAAAATATAACAAGCAAAGAAATAAGGAAAAACCTAACACTATTTTAATGAAGCTTAATATAGAGAGTCAAATTGCTCCATATAAGACCCCTTAGACAAAAATGCTGGTCTCAATTTCTGACTCAAAACTTTGGCTGTAATGTGTTGATGCCTTGCTTCAAAACCATATACAGTTTGTGAAGCTTCTGTTATTAACTTAACTGCCCGTTCCTCACCCTGAGAATGTGAGGGCAAATCTGGCAAGTCAAGCTTGGTTCCATTCATCAACGATTCTCGAAGTTCAGATTCAGTAAAATCTTCCGTCATTGGTGGTTCAAAAATGCCGCATAATTTTAAATCTATTAATTGTGTCCAATGTGTGGCATTAAAATTAATAGGTAGTATTCTTTTTAATCTTTTTCTGGTTGACTCCTCACTCCTGAAAGAACAAATTAATTAATTGAATTATTAAAAAATTCCAATCTGTACTGCTTTAATAATTATGGTGAAATTAGATAAAATCTTTAAAAATCATTCTATAAATTGGAATAAATAATTGAGTCAGAGATATATGAATAAATATTACTTACCTAATGGCCAAAATTCTTTTTAAAGCTTCTTCTCTTACTTCAATCTCCTCAGATTTAACCATGGAATATAGAAAGTTTTCAGGCAGTAAACAAAATGTATTACCTTGTATATTTCTAAATGTGATATCTTGGATTTCCTGAGGCTTCTCCTTAATCCTCTGGGTCATATTAAAAATGTGCACTTACTGATTGTGGAATTTACTATTTCTTTTAATTTCAAACCAAAAAGTGGCATACACATTTACAATAAAATTTACTACATAGTGTAGTTTTGTTGTGTGCCTTTGTGGGTATGCACCACGAGTCCATAAACACATAAGCCTGATGGCCAAAGTTAACCATCTTGCTTGGTTTAAAGGACCAATTTTCCAGGAGGCATATCTAGAGTCAACCTTACCTCTAGAAATACCTAATGTGTATTCATAAAGGAGTCTTTGGTCAGAACTAAGATCATGTATTTCATCAATTTTAAAAATTGACTCTAGAGGATTGCTAATAGTGGAAAATGATATTTGGGGTAAATCATATCAATCATTTGAGCATAATTTCCCCAGAGGGCTACTGAATGTTGTAGGGCCCTTTGCGCAACCATCTATGTTTTTAAAAAGGGCTCTGAAAGGTAGTTCATTATGATGCAAAGAGCAACCAATTGTGTGAAGAGTTTTAAAAAGTTTTTTTTCTAAAATTGCAACCATTCCACCATCGCAACTTGTGTTGGTATTAGTGTTGTCAACAAGTATAGCCTTGATACTGTTCTCACTGTGGAATTCATGCAAAACATCCACCACTTGATCTGCATGAACAGCACCTGTTGCACCACTATTCGGAAGAACTCTATGTGTCAGATATTTACTTTCACATGGTGTTTCTTTTGTAAAAGTTAAATGGTGTTCTGGTCCCTTAGTTTTTTTCATAATTCTCTGTCTATTTTCATCCACAATTTCCTTATACATCAATGTGTCCTTATCCATTCTCCCATCAACTCCAATACATATATTTTAGGTGGGGTAAAAACTCCTGGCTGAAATAGTTTTATTTATCTACCTCCAACAAGGTAAGATGTGACACAAGGTCAGGAAAGTGGGATTAGATAACCCTGCGCTATAGGGGTGAGCACTCTGGCCATTAAAAAATTGACTGGGCAGCCCCGTCGGCATTCCCCTGTAGGGGCGCCTCAGACAGTTAGCAATAAACTTACTCCTCCCCAAAGAGGAAAGGCAAAGCCTGGGAGGATGCACCTCCTAGAATTGCACAGGACGGAAAGCCCCAATAGACGGGCGTAAATCCAGACCCAAAGGCCCGGACGATACCGGTTCATTTGGTGGGGTAAAAACCCCTGGCTGAACTAGATTTTATTTATCTACCCCCAACAAGGTAAGATTGACAAAAGGTCAGGAAAGTGGGATGAGAAAGCCAGTGCTCGAGAGGTGAGCACTCTGGCCATTTAAAAATTGCCTGGGCAGCTTCGTCGGCATTCCGCGGTAGGGCCGCCTCAGACAGTAAGCAATAAACTTACTCCTCCCCAAAGAGGGAAAGCAAAACCTGGGAGATGCACCTCCTAGAACTGCACAGGACGGACAAGCCCCAATAGACGGGCGTGAATCCAGACCCAAAGGCCCGGACGATACCGGTTTATTTGGTGGGGTAAAACCCCCTGGCTGAACTAGTTTTTATTTATCTAACTCCCACAAGGTAAGTGGGAAAGTGGGATTAGATAAGCCAGCGCTCGACAATTCAATATATATGTGTGATAATTAAACAGAGAATCAACACGGGAAGTCAAATTCGCCCGATGAATTTTCAACCGGTGAATACCATAAAAAATATCCAATAAATAAAACGCCTATGCAAACAAATAATTCTTTATATATAACATTAAATATCATAGTGTTTTATTCCTTTTTAATTTGAATATGTACATTTAATTTCTTAAGAAAAATAATAATAAACTTAAAAATATTTATTATTAAGTAATGTATTACTTTTTTTTGTTAAAACCCGGGTTTAATTTAAGGCGACACATCTGCCGGTGAAATCTCGGCAGTGAGAAAAAATCTCGATTTATTTGATCTTAAAGTTGCAATGCTCAAATAAATACAAAATTTTGAAGAAAAATATTTCTTGTGGTAACTTTTGACATTATTTGGCAACTTTCTTCGAGTGCGATAATTTACAGTTTCAAAATCGACCTCCCCTAATATATATATATATATAATTAGGAGAGGTAGTTTGGTTTAAGCATTGTGTGTAATACGTATATAGAGGAGTATTAGATTGCTATCACAATGCAAGAAATGGGAACATGTCAGCGTTTAAAAATAAGACAGAAACAAGTGAGTTTAATTATATACTGTTCAAAAAAAAATTGAAAATATATAATTAAAATAACTTGTTTTTGTCTTACTTCTCAACGCCGACATATTTTCATTTCTTGCATTGTGATAACTTTCTAATACACCCCCTCTCTCTGTCTGTCTATCTCTTTCTCTCTCTCTCTTTCTCTCTCTCTCTCTCTCTCTCTCTATATATATATATATATATATATATATATATATATATATATATATATAGGGAGATTTAGTTAATTAGAACAACAAGTCTATGATGGCGTACGGTCGTTTCCAAAACATTCTGGAAATACTTTATTTCATTCTTTAATTTAAAAAAAAAACAACAAAAGCTACTCCAAAACGCGTCTTCATCAGCGCCTGCAGCCTCACATATTATAGAAATTAAAGGGGAAAATAACAAGCTCGTCTTAGAGGAACATCCATTGGAGGGAGGGCGTACATAGACCAATATTGGAAAAATAATAAGTCACAGATATAAAATAGGGATATAAAGATACAACTAATAATAATAATAATAATAATAATAATAATAATAATAATAATAATAATAATAATAATAATAATAATAATAATAATAATAATAATAATAATAAAACCTCATAAACTTTATAAAGATTATTAAGAAAAAATGAAAAAATAAAAATAAGAACAAAAATAAAAAGTAAAAATGAAATAAAATAAAATACAATATAAAAATAAAAATAATAGAATATGTGAAGGAAATATAATATCAAGGGATAAAGAGTAAAATATAAATAAAATATCAAATAAAAAATAAAAAAATAAAAATAAAAGTAAAAGCAAAACTAGAATAAACATAAAAATAAAAATTAAAATATAAAAATAAAGATATAAAAATATAAGAAAATATAAAAGAATTAAAAAATTGAAAAATTTAAAATTAAAAATATATAAAAAAATATATAAAAAATATATAAAAAAATATATAAAAAAATATAAAAAATATATAAAAAATATAAAAAATATAAAAATATAGAAATGCATAAAATAAAGAATGACGTGTAATAGAGTAAAATAAACTAAATGAAATAAAAATAAATAAAATATAAAATATAGAAGATAAACTCAAGTAAAATAAAAATGTAGGTGCGATGATAGAAATATAAAGGAATACGAATATATGAGCAATATAAAAATACATACATATGCTAACATATATACATATATATATATATATATATATATATATATATATATATATATATATATATATATATATATTCATATACAAACGCACATATATACACATACATAAAAATATATGAGAAAATAATAGGTTAATAAAATTATAAATAAGTAAATAAAAATTGTTAACTAATAATATAGAATAAAGTTAAATTAAGAAGCTTAGAACTATAAATGAAAATAAGATATAAGTTTAAATAAATTCAGGGGATAAAGGTTGAATATTATCGAGGCTCCTTTACTAGAGGTTTTTCAAGAAAACATAACGTGATGGGATAGTTAGGGTCGGAGGAACAGCACATGGGAATGTATGGACAACGGTAAGATTTAGGAGGAGAAAAGACACCTCATAAGACATTATTATAT
Organism: Sepiola atlantica; assembly: GCA_963556195.1. Lineage (NCBI taxonomy): Eukaryota > Metazoa > Mollusca > Cephalopoda > Sepiida > Sepiolidae > Sepiola > Sepiola atlantica. The sequence goes on along the minus strand of OY744517.1, from coordinate 26,362,423 downwards.
GAGAAGGGTCAAGGGTGACTAGGAAAATAAAGGATGTAATATAATAGATTAGCTGTATAGTTGGGACTATATATATATATATATATATATATATATATATATATATATATATATATATACGAATTTATTGTCCGATAAACTTGCAATACGTTATTTTAATACTTCTGATTCTCAGTTCTTTAATACTCGACTCCCAACGAGGACAAATATGTTACATGGTCATTATTTAAAAATTTAACCTCCCCAAGTAAGGGCAATTGCTTTGGTCTAGAAATATTTATTCACTGACAGAAGACAGAAAAGATAACGCTAGGTATCAGAACAGATACTACACGTAAATCCTAGTCGAAAGGACAAATGTAATGATGTGCTTCTCATCCTGGAAAAACAAACTTTTTTTAAGATAAAACTCAATGTCTGTGTGTATGTATGTTTGTGCGTGCCCTATAAAAAGAAGGGTGAGATAATGTACATAACATGTATAATATATTTATGGCAATTAAGCTACAAAGAGGGCCCAGCGTTTCATCAGGCTAAAAGGATTCTCCCAGGGATGAAACGCCGGAGTCTCTGTGTGGCTTAATTGCCATAAATATATTTTCATAACTTACTGCTTAGCTCTACTTATGTATAGAGCACTGTTGAAGTAAATACTAAAAATTGATACATAAAACATTATATGGATACATGAAATAGTAATATATACATATATATGTATATATATATATATTATTACTATTATATATATATATATTACTATTATATATATATATATATATTACTATTATATATATATATATATATGGTAAGTCAATGAAATTTACATACATATATATATATATATATATATATATATATATATATATATATATATACGACCGCTGTCTAAAAGATATCAGACCTTAGGCCTTAAAATATATTTCAAATACTTGACAGGGTATGGACCTAAATCCCCTTGAAAGTAGGTTCATTTTGCTTGAACACACTTAGCCCACCGACCCATCCACTGAAGAAACACATCTGGACGTCTTCACTAACAATGGTTTTTATATCTGCCGTCGCATTAGATTCAGCAGGGTTTTGGAGAAGATGCGAGTTGTAACACAGATTAAAGAGTGATTCAACCGATTCCAAAATGGGGCACACAACAGCGGAGAGTGACTAGCGTTCTTGCAGGCCCCAAACTGCTCGGAGTGCAGCTTTTATTGAGAGTGGGTAAAATAGAGATTATGCGAAACGCAACGTCGAAGATGAACACCATTTTAAAAGACGATTTCTGGATGTGTTACCGTCACTGGATTGATTGGTGATCATAGTGGGTGCCCACTTTGAACGGCAGTAGGACCGACTCCACTTCCGTCACGTATTTTAAATATTTTTTACTAGCTTAAGATTGGATACTTTAAAAACAGGTCTCGTATATATATATATATATATATATATATATATATATATATATATATATATATATATATATATATGAAAATTTATAACTAAAATATACACTTATAGAGAGTTGAACCTAATGTGAGGTAAGGAAAGCTCAATATACTGGATAGAGCAAATATACTTGGGTGGAATCACCGTTGCTGGATCTTTACACGGATTCTTTTAGATTTACTAATGCATCTGAACCCCATACTACTTCGATTTCCGTATCGTGATACTCCTATACACTGGAAAATATCCGTTTGAACTTAAATCTTTTTTTAAATTCGAATATTGACTGTCTTCATCTGTCAACTTATCCATCATTAACTTCCTCTGATCATAAGATGTTAATCTTTGAAAAGCTTGGTTTCCGGAATGAAAGAGAAGTAAATAAATATTGTCATTCACTTTACGACCTTGTTTTGAACGACCGAAAAATTTGATTCGCTTCCCTTTGCAGGTCTAATTATTTTCATTGACTTTTCGTATATATATATATATATATATATATATATATATATATATATATATATATATGATGTTTGCCACTTTTACCTGTTTCGCTCTTGATAAAGCCCATGCAACACATGGGTAAAACGTTGAGTTTACGGTCTACATTTTTTCTATTTAAATTTCACAAACACAAATATATATATATATATATATATATATATATATATATATATTATGCATGTTTGGTTAAACAGTAGCGACAGCTGCTTTTTATTTATTTCTTGATATGTTTTTTCGATTTGTCGCACGACCGATTTTGGTATTGTCGTCCATGTTGTATAAGAATCGGTCATGCGACGAATCGAAAAAACGAATCAAAAAATAAATAAATAGAAGCTGTTGCTACTGTTTAACCAAACATGCATAAGAGAAGGAATGCTGCCTAATTACACAAATTTTGAAATATACATAAACATATATATATATATATATATATATATATATATATATGTGTGTGTGTGTGTATTATTTTTTATTGATAATGAATGAACAATACCCTGATGAGTAACAGAGTGGGCAAAAATCCTACATATTTGCCATAATTTCTGAGAAACTCGGATAATTAATGATGTAAGCATTAGCATTTTGTAAAAATAAACATACAACATTTTTTTATATAAATATTTAAATACAAATATTTATAATTAAATATTAATATTTCAAGACATTTAAAAAAATATTTATTGTCGATGAGATGAAAGGAATTACAGGTATTCACTTATATAGTTAAAGTACAAATGTATAGTTCGGTTGCGATATATATATGTATATATATATTATGTATATATATATATATATATATATATATATATATATATATATATATATATTTATATGTATATATATATATATGTGGGTGTGTGTATGTGTGTGTGTGTTCTCTTCTTAATCATAAGTTATGTTCCACCCTGTCGAATCTCTAATCACCGGACGCGTGTTCAATATCCGATAACTGTGAGACACGATGGCCAATAAACCAATTAGGGAATACCTGTTACATGTAATAAAATGTCAAAATTATTTTCACAACTGGGATTCATTAGTTATGATTTTATGTTCGATTGAATTACCGTGTCGATTCTATTTCTCTATTTAATGTAATTATGGATCAAGTTAATCATTCATTAGGACGACTCTTATGATCTGCAATAACTTTATTTCTGGGTTAACTTGGTTATAAGCTACTTATTAACTCGTCGTTTCGTACAAATTCTCAATAGTTAGCCGATTATTTAGTTTTCAGTGTTACCGTGGATGACTTCGTTTGAAATCGGATATTCCTTTCAATACCTACACCCAAAAATTGTTATCAGGGCGAACTCATGATTTTTAAAGTGAATGTCATTATTTCTGAAACTATAATCACGATACATCCATGTACGTACAAGTATTTACTCACAAAAACAGACTTACAAACACACATGGATTCACATATACATTGAAGTTTGAATTGCGTACTAGACACGATACTCGAGTGTATTCGGTCGCTCTGTACAAGGGTTAGTCAGGATAAGCTGACCTGAGGATACTTTACCCTATGAGTAAACTCTGCCAGGTATTCAAAATAAAATAGTATTCGAAACCTAAATCAGATCCACTCGACACGGCTATACACTGGCTCATACGTCGAATGGTGCACCGTCCTTACGTAACGTTACCTCAAGTAACAACCCTTAGCTTGATACTCTAGCAGACTTGATGAATTATTGTCCTGGAAAATGGTAAGTCCAAGATACCACAAGATATACCCACTATTACATAATTATCTGTTCAATTTGAAAGATTTTTTTCAATTATTTACTAACTCAACGTTTGACATGTAAATCCAACTTCGTGGAATATTAAAATATCTATGTATCCTATATATAGATCAAGTTTTAGCCCCAGGAAGCGGCCCTCTTGATTTCTGAGAACTTTGACGGAAGTAAAATATAAATTTGAAGAAGAGTTTTAATTACCTAATAAACACATCCTCGAGTGTATTCGGTCTTTGTATACAAAGAGCTTATATACCAACTTGACATGAGGATAATTCACCCTACAAATAAACCTTTATCAACTATTAAATATGACATAGTATTCGAAGCACAAATAAGAGCTCCGCGACACGGCTATAAACTGGCTCATACGAGGATTGGTGCTATTTCTCCTAGTGAAGTTACCTTATTTAACATAGGTTTGCGTGATACTTCACCAGCCTATATGAATTATTGGGTTTGAATCCTGAAAGACCAACACACCAGAAAAATGTATTATATTACATAGTTCACTGGTAGATTAAAGAGAGAGGAAAATTAATTTCTTTAATTCATTAGAAACTCTACATTTAATATGTAAAGGAGAACTTTAGTGTAACACACGGGCATCTATGTATCTCATATAGAGATTACGAATTAGCCACAGGAAGATGGCCCGTGATTTCAGAGATTTTAAACTTGAGTTAAATGAGAAAACAAAACAGTTGTTTGTTAAAGTAAATGTTCCTAATTATGCTGGCTTAAACAGAGCTAAGAGGGAGAAGATAACGAAATGACAAGGGATTATGTTCGACATTAAAAGAAACTGGAGTGAAGAAAATCTCCATCATTTCATTAATTATAGTCGCAACCGGGCTCATGGAAAATAATTTTAAAAAATAACAAAAACTTGGCGAATATACCCGGTGAAATCTGCAAGAGAAATACACACATTGCGCTTAAAGTAATGGTTATAATATTACAGGGTGATTCATACGTCACTTAGCTATTTATTTTTGAAATTCTAAAGTTAAAAAATACGGTAATACAAAACAGAAAGTTTATTCAACAAATTCATTTATGAGAGGTTAAAATTACAGCCAACTCTTAAAATTTCCACCTTCGTTCTGCATGCATAGCTCCATTCTTTTTTGCAAGGAATTTACGACTCTTTGTAGCATATTTGATTGATTATGGTGTCGTGCGATGGAGGCTTTCTGTTCACATCACGTTTTCATTGCCTAACAAATAGCAGTAATTAGAGAGTAAGATGACTATTATCAGAAGTTCATAGTATGTTTGTGCTTCATATGGTAACCATTTTAAATAGGTAAGTGAAGTGACTTATGAATCACCCTGTACAACGGTCTCTCGGTTTCAGTCTCTGGAATAGCAGGTATCTGTCGGCGTCCGATGGGATGGCTAATCCGCAGTAAAGACAAACAGATAAGAACATTACAAAAAGATTTGTTTGTGTGTGTGTGAGTAACATTCCAGAAAAAAAAACTATTTGTTTTGTATGAGGGGAGCGGGATAAACTGAGAATAGCACAACATGGAAAATTATACTCATTTAGACTCGTTTCACTATGTGGTATTCATTCTTTAAATCAAGTACCGAGGACTAAACAAATACTGAGACATATACATCTATATAGGTGTCATGTAAAAATAATATAAAGGTGTTGTCTGGAAAAATAAAATAGTATTTCGTGTGTGTGCGTATGTGTGAGTGGCTGTGTGTGTATTCTTAACTTGACAAATACATATACACAGGATAACCTTGCTAAATAGATCAAGAAGTCAACATATACGAAGACAACTAACACATAATAAGACCGCAGCTAAAGTTAATTTCCGCCCACAATGCTATGACCGTCCATATGTCCAACAGATTTCGCAGTCATCAGGTGTAGCTTCAGGCGAAGATGGCTGAAGACAGCCCGCGTGCAATGGGGTCGACGAAGACGAACGATCGTTATGTCGTTTACCTTGCAGCTAAAGCGCTCGTACAATCGAATCATACTGTCCTCATTCTATAGATCAATGATTACCAAACTGTTTATTCCAATTTAATTAATAGTTTCTTCTAATTAACGTTTCCATTTTTTGGGAGAGGGGAAACTAATCGTAAATTTGGCGTATTTTACCAGCGTCTTTTTAACGCTTCTTTAATCGGTATATTTTTCAAAGTCTTTTATTTACTTACTTTATTGGTGTTAATCCGCATTCTTTACCGGCATATTTAACTTATTATTACCTAGGTATTTTTTAGCTTATTTTACTGCGCATTTTCGGCAGAATTACACCGTTTAATTATATATATATATGACTCAGGCATTTTCCATCCTTCTTTTATTGCCATCGTATTTTACCGACATATATTTCTCCTTTGCTTTACCGGTAAATTTTTCTACGTCTACTGTTGTTAATTTTACGGGTGGCCTTCCCCCCAATTTTGTTTCACTTAATTATTTTATTGGCGATTTTTCCCTGCGTATTTTACAAAGCTCTTACTACCGCCGCATTTATCGGTGTTTTTATCCTCAGTATCTGTTGTCTATGTATTTAACCTGCTGATATCCATGATATCTTTTATTTTTTCATGGTGTATGTTATCGTTATTATTACCCGCGTATTTTTGTTTGCTTATTTTACTGAGACTTTTTGACGGCAGGTTTTACCCATATTATTTAATTATATATTTCTCAAACATCTTTGGTTTGGCTTTTAATACCATCGTATTTTCCCGAAGTTTATGTCTCCTGTATTTACCGGTGATTGTTTTTCACGTTTACTATCGGTATTTATATTTAATTTTTTACTGATGTATTTTAACAGTGCTGTTTTACCGGTTATTTTACAAGCGTATAATTTTAGACGCGGCTGTAATCGGGATTTGTATTTCTGCGTCTTTTACTTTGCTTATTACGCAAGTATTTATCCATGGTTTTATCCATTGTCTATTATCGGTGATTTTTTTTCACTAATATTACCGACGTCTACTGGGAGCATATTTTACCGGTATAGTTTATTTCTAAATTTTACCGGCGTCTTTTGTCTTGTTTTTTTTTCTACGTTTTTTACCGACATATGATTAACCTGTATTTTACCTCCGTATTTTTCCAGCGTATACAGTCGGTAGACTTCATTAGTCGGTTCCCTCATATACTTACTGATGCATATTACGTATGCCTTTATGTACTTTACCCGCGTTTTATCTCGCATATTTTATCTGTTTCTTTTTCTCGCCAAGCTTTTCAACGTCTTAACCGGTAGAAAATATGTGCACATTTTTTGTCCAAAATTATAACATTAATTAGAACATTGACAAACGCACTGTAAACAAAAAAGAACTTGTAAGGAGTGCATCTATTAACAAGCAGTGATTAAGTTTAATGTGAAAGTTTGAATCACGGTATTCGCAATAGGCTTCATCACGCCTGATCCGTTCAAATGTATAGTTAAGTGTCGCAATGTCTTTTGGGGCCTGTCTGAAACAGCATACCTCGTTAATGTGGTTTAGCTAAATAATATTACGCCGAAGCGGTCGGTTTATTCAAAACTAATAGTTTATTCAATAAAAAAACGACTGTAAACCAAATACAAAATAATTAAGGAAATGCTTAATTCAGATGCGTCCATTACTGTATGCACGTTTAAATTACGTGCAACGGACAGACAAAGCAACAGACCGTCCGTCTCTTATAGAACTGCGTGGACGTATCTAAACATGATATTATACACTTAAGCGTGACAGACTTACGAAAATATTATTTCAATCTTGAACGGGCAGACTGAGAGACGGGCATATTGTTTTTTGGCGAGTATATTATAATCTCACTATTCTTTTTCACCTTCACTCTTGCGTATCGATAGAGACAAATATAACAACACGCTGCTTCACTCCCTTGATTTGATCCATAATATTTGGGAGGGAAGGGTCTGAAAGTAAAGGGCATCGGAGAATATGGTTTGTCTCAATTGTTAGTCATTACCGGCCATTCTGGAATTCAGCTCAAAATGAAGACACGTGGCTCGAGAATAACTTAGATCAGGTACGTAGAATTTCTGTAAAACTATGTTAATGTCTACCGAATTTTGCATGAAAGATCAATATAACTATACTCAGTCTACCTTCAGTCTCCGGTGTGAGAATGTCGAAAGCCTTTGAAGCGGTGATAGAAGCCAAAGCGATATTTTTGACGAATAAAATGTTTTAGATTTGTTTTGTATTTTTTTCTGAATGTAGCACATGGAGACAGTAATTGTATCGCTAGACCTGTTATGCTGCCTTAGGGCCGGCTTTAACCCTCAAGACAGCTAGCATAACTCCTTTTGATAAACAAGACTCTGAGTCGTCGTATATTTTAACTGCAGGTTTTATTATCCATCAAAAAGATAAAAAACTGAAAAGAAATAAAAACATTGTTCAGAAATGTGAATACAATAAATGACGACGAACAGGAACGAGGAGTCTACTAAAATCTAAAAAACTGTTAATAGGAGGTATTTTAAGGGATGAAGGATACTGCGAAACAAGAGGTACACATCACGAGCGATCGGCGTGGGGATACGCACGTGGGAATGAGAAGGGAGATTAAAGTTCGTTTAAACTAGAGAAATGTTCAAAAGAAATAACGGGCACGATATTCAATTCTGTTTGAGGAAGGAGAAGGGATAATGTCTCTTACCGAAGATGGCCAAAATGTCAGAATCTGTGGGGAGATAGAACTTCCACCATGCGGTTTTCTCCGTTACACAGCGGCAGCGAGCATTCAGAAACAGAGCACCGGCAGCAGCTGCCAGCCGGTGTCTGGGATAAAAAAGTCCCTAACGAATTGGGGGCCGGGAAAGGGAGATAACTCTAAATGACTTATTCTAGGCTAGACAGAACACCTGTGTTATTGAACATTTTTAAATGGCAGTGTACACATCTGTTAGAATATTTAAAAAAAATGCAATAATTTCCAAATTATATTTCATGCAACGTTCAAGGTTGCATAAAAGTCTAGTGTGTGTTCGGTCACTGGAGACTATCCTTTCAGACATTATCGTGACGTTTCCGAGTGGGAGAGTATCGCATGTCGTCTGGGAAACTAATACTCGCGCGCGATTAGCGACATGTTTATACAAATGTTTATGTCTTCATCGCGAAGGTGCATTTTGAGCCAACTGGATTTTCCCTGCATTGGAAGGCCAACATTCTAACAATATTATTCCCCGTGGGAGGCATGCATATAAATAAACAACAGATTAATTAAGCTATCCACCAACACTTTCACAAATGTATACCAAAACGTCCTAATATAACACATGACAAAGACATGTTGTTAACACTTACATGTTCCAGTTTAACTTGATGGGAACACCAGAATTAAACACGTTAATATAAAAGGTAGACGCATTGTTTCGGTGTGTTAGGAGGATAGACAGACTTACAGACAGAAAACAAACACATGAGGATAGAAGCTTCGCTGCGCGAAAGGAATCTAACAAATGAATTGTAATTAATATTGATTATAGTACAAATGTCGCTGCTGCTGGTTGGACAAATGACACATTGGTAAAGAGTGAAGCGAAAAATAAAACGAAAAAAATGAATGAATTAGATTTTTTAACAAAACTTGAAAAAAAATAATAAATAAAACTACAACTTCAAATGGAGTTGTCGGCATATGACAAATCGATTGTTTTTTTTACACCACGCCCATATATATCGTTAATATTGTTTGTATTTCTTTGTACATTAATTAAAATTATATTATTGTTGTTGGTGTTGTTGTTGTTGTTATTATTATTATTATTATTATTAGCAACAAATGCTCTCTCTGATATCATATATTTGATTGTATATATAACGAACGCCCATTTAATACCCGGGAGGATGATAGCATGATGAACGAACGTGTACTAAACTAACTTGTAAAAACGAGTTGACATAAAAATAGGCTGCTAGTTACCCCAAAGAAAAGGAGGAGGTAATTTCTGGAATGATTGCATCATGACAACCAAATAGATACTACACTGTACCACTGAATTTGAATTTAGCATTGCAATTTAATACAAAAGTACAATTAATGAACATATATATATATATATATATATATATATATATATATATATATATATATATATATATATATATTAGCAAGAAACTACTTGCCGTCCGGGCAGCAATTAACTTGGCTGCACTGTAAGATGAATAAAAACACCATTTTCTTTTTACAGTTTGGCAATTTAAAAAAAAATAACAAAAATATTATTTTCATGGTGTTATTTTTTATATTCAAATGTTTAGATTTGATTTCATGTTATCATAAAAATGAATTCGCCATAATGAAAAATCAGGGCGATTGTCAAGAATAACTAACACAAAAAGGCGAATAAAACTAATAATCAACTAATAACTGTAACGAAAGCAGCAAAGCCGCTGTTCTACCAAAGTGCATATTTTTGTGTGTGTTGAAATATTTGAAATCGTTTTTATTGCATTTTAACAATGCGTCTAAATCCGATCGCATTACAGTTCTATTTTACTGATTGCGTAAGCGAACATCCCAAATAATAACACTCAACTCACCCAAGCGCCGTAAAAATTACTTTCTACTTTTCAGACTTCGTAGACGATCGGCGATCAACTTCAGCCATATTTGTTTTTTTTTCAGTTTAACGTAATATATTTACCTGGACTATTTAATTGAAATAAAAACGTTCTGAAATACTCTTAAACACCAAAACATAACACAGGTAGGTCGAAAAGTAAGCTTTATTGCCTTTGGTAACAGTTATTTGTGTACTATTTGTCTTTTGTTCGCCTCTTTTCTTTCTGCTCATTATTCTTGACAATTGCTAAAAGCGTAGCGTAGATTGGCCAAATAAAATAATTATATCTGTCTTAGTAATTTTACATTAATACCTTGTGTTTTTCGCTTTTATTATTAAAATAATACATTTAACGACGATTAAAAAAATATGAATCCATTTTTTTTATAATTACAAAATTAGCAACAAACGTTGGTAAACGTTGAACACATTCAGCTGAATTATGATCCCACTTAAAAATGAGAGTATACTTTTATGGCTAATTAAAACATATCAATTATATATAGTAGTTAAGTGATATACCTTTTACCACTAACCCTAAGTTCGACTGGCAAGGGTGTACAACAACACGTAATCGACTAAAAAGTAAATATCCCATTCACCCCCAAAAAATAACGCACAGAATGTATCTCCAACATTCAAATGAAGCACATTGGTCAGTGCTTTTGGCATTTTGCTGAGTTATACATAATGTGTTTGAAAATAGTTAAATGTAAAATTGAATTAAATACGCTTAACGTGTTTTGATATTAATATAGTCTGGATGAATAAAAAAAAAGATTTCGCATTGATTCATTTAGATATATAAGTATAATTTGGCTTCAGACTAATCTCCTGTATGATTATTATCACTATTTTTGTTTTCATTGTATTATTTACTTACTAGGAGTTCTCACACAGCTAATCATCAGTGATTGTTTACTGATAATCACCGGTGGTGTTCCTTGGAGTCTGAGTAACAACAAGTATCCTCAGATTTTCAGTACTGTCAACTTCTTACGATAAGAATTGCAGATGCTTTTGAGTCATCACACCAGCCGCTTACTATTGATTTCTCGCTGGCAATGCTCATTGGGGTTCTCCAGGATTTTGTAGAAATACACCTCCCCAAGGTGCCAGTACTTTCTGAACTCTTCAAGAGAAGGGCTTGTAAGTGCTCTGCAGTTTCGATGTGTTCATCCTCCTTGAACCTTCACGACTATTTTGCGTGGTATCAGCCGATGGTGGTTCCACCATTTTTCTTTTTCTGGGAGGGGATAGGGAGAGTAGAACACATCTTGCAGTTTCTGTACCTTTGATTCATGTGGTTTTCTTTGTGTTTTTCATTTATTCCTATGATACGTTCTGTCTGACTAATTACCATTCGTAAATTATGTGGGTTGATTTCCGCCTTCGTGTATTTTTTTCATCAGAGTTCAGCTGTTTTTGCCATTGCTGTGTTTTGTATGGTCTCACTCTTCCCTTTGATTCCAATTTCTCTCAGTTTTTTTTCAATGTTTTCGGGAATGTTCCTAGTTCTCCTACAATTATTGGAATTGTTTAAACTCTCTTTATACTTTATATCTCTTGCAATTCACTAGCAAGATCAGTGTATTTTCTTCGTTTTTCTGTCTCTTTGCTTTTCAACAGGGCTGGCCCGGAAAAATCTATGATTTGGCAGGATTTTTATTTCTTGCTCACTATTATGACATCCGGTCTCCTTGCTAGTATAAGTTTATCTGTTTACACTTGCAGATCTCAGAAGATTTTGTGTTTTTCGTCTTCCAGTACTATCTCAGATTTATGTTTGTACCATTTGTCCACGTGTTTCAAATGCAGTCGTTTGCATAGTTCCTAGTATAGTTCTTTCCCCACACAGCCATGTCTGTTCTCGTAATACTTTTTTAGGCTAGGTTGCTGCATTCACTTAATATGTTATTTAATGCTTCATCTCTTTGTCCACAGAGTCAATATGTACTGCTTTCCTGGGTTTTATCTATTTTAGCTTTAATGTAATCTGTCCTAATCGCATTTTTCTGTGCAACCGTCAGTAGAGATTCCGTTTCTCTGTTCAAGTGTCCTTATTTTAGCCATGCATGTATCTTCGTGGGTCTCTTATCTTCTCATTCTAATGAAACATCTAATTTTCTTTTCTTGTTTTTTGTTTTGTTTCTGGCCTACCTGCACCCCGTGTTGTTCATTGAGACGGTGTCTCTTGCTACCGCAATCGGCTTCTTTCCGTGTGCTGGGCGATGTATTTACCCAGCAGTCTTTTTGTGTCTTCCGTTGTTGTTATTATTATTATTATTATTATTATTATTATTATTATTATTATTATTATTATTATTATTATTATTATTATGATCATCGCTATTCTCATCGTCGTAGTAGTTATTCTCGTGTTCGTCATCATTATTGTTATTGGGAGCAGTAGAAGTAGTATGTGCATTCACTAGGAGTTCTCGCGCAAGTCATAATCAGTGATTGCTTACTGATAATAACCAACGGTGTTTCTTGGAGTCTACGTGACAAAAGTTCTCACTCCCCGATGTCCAGTACTATTTACCTCTTTTCGATAACTATTGCTAATGAATTTGCGGTGTCGCAACAGCCGCTAAGAATTGATTTCTCGCTGGTAACGACCATTGGTTTTCTCTGGAATGTTGGTGGCAGTACATGTTCTTAAGGTGCCGTTACTTTCCGCACTCTTTCAACGGAGATCTGGTTAGTGCTCTACCTCCTCGATATTCGACCCTTCCTTGACCTTGCACGGT
>OY744517.1:26316885-26346885 GCA_963556195.1 Sepiola atlantica | reverse complement strand
TCATTAAACACTCCATAATTAATCTACTTCCTGCCTTTACGACACACATTACACAGCCATTCTATCAATCTCATATTATTTCCCTCCATGTCTTTAACCTTCCCTGACCAAGTTTTACTTCCATACAACACCACACTGAGTTTTATATGGATGGTTCGGACGCAAAACGCGATTAATCCAATTCGTTTAAATTGAGACCTTAAACAATAAACACACGGGTATATAAAATCTAGACTTCGAAGGAAAGCTGATGTTAATTGAAATCAAAAAGAAACTATTTGCTATCATATCATGTAACACATAGATTTTGGTGGTCGTCGAGTGTTGAAATACAACACTTTTTGTAGGGGCAGTTTACTGATTTTGAAAATGGCGTTTATCGCGTTTTGCGTTCAAACTATTGTTATATGTATGTTAATAAACATATTAATAAATAAAAAAAATGCACACAACCTAATATTAAATATAGGAATACAATTAAAGTGGGATCTGCTATTGGCATTGATGCATGTCAGTATTCACCTCATAATACGAGTTAAATATAAAACGTAATCACAATTAACTTTAAGTATAAATGTCCTTAAAATACTTTGTAATCATCATAATACTTTATAATGAGGTAATTAACATCATTTGATAAAGAAAATAAATATTTAATAGCTCCTTTCGGTATTTTGATTCATGTCTAGGTAACTATAAACTATTTTCGTTGTAAGGGACAACCCCCCCCCCTTAGTTTCGCATTTAATAGAAACTTACGACTTAAATGAAGAATTCTGGTTAATTAATATTATCTTAGTATTGATTTAAATGATTTATAAATAAATACTAAACATCTTCCACAAAAACACCGAAGTATAACAATCTTAGTAGTTTCTTGAATGGATGGCTGAGTCTATGAAAATGGCTCTAAACTGTTGAACTCAAGAGAGACCAGCTCCGTCGTTTGCCTCATATCCAAATGACCTAAATAGACATCTGAAGGCTAATTGATTTAACTTCAGAAAGTATAAAAATACCCTCAAGTGAATTAGAATTTTCATAAATAATTTAAAGAACTTATTAACTATTTTAAGAAATATTACTGCATTAAAATGTATAAATGTAAACACAACTTTTAGGATGTACTAGATATCGACGAAACATTCAAAATGGTATATATGAGTTATCCCACGTGTGAGTTTGCTCTTTTCCATTTTATTTGTTTGGTTTCACCCAAAAATGACCCACTGCATAGTGAATTTTTATGATGATTTTGTAATGTTGCAGAGACGATATTGACATAAATATGTTGTTTGGCACAAGAGAAATGAAACGGACCGTAAACAATATCTCTCACAGAGATTTCATGTTTTTCGGAAATGTGAAAATATACAAATAAGAATAATAAAATAAATACAGTGTTATTGGAATATGATATGAACCTTGTATATATATATATATATATATATATATATATATATATATATATATATATATATATATATGTATACATATATATATATATATGTATATATATATATATATATATATATATATATATATATATATATATATATAAAGCGTCTGTTCTTTCATATCAAAATATAACATTCTGTATGAACTGTGTTTTATCTATCATAAGCACAGTCAGTCGGTCTTGTTCTATATATGATGGCAATATATATTTTACACAGACCCACATTTCTATGCATTCAAGATAATTATTCCAACGCATTAGTTTGATAACACTCCAGGGCCTATTTTCTGCCGATCTGTTATTTTCTTCCTTGCCATCGGCAAACGAATATTGATTAAGCCCTATTTACAAATATTTAAACCTTATTTAGAAACTGCGATTCATTTAATGGTGCAAATCAAATTAGTAACGGATTAGATATTTGACGATGCCCCGAGTAAAATGATGAAACAGCAACGATAAACAGTTTATTGCATAATAATTGTGCTTTTATTTTTAGTGTTTGTAAAATACTCGTACGTTTATAATAATTCGCCCGATTCTCATGTGATCTACACTATGCTTCTATGCATTGGTGAGTGTTATGGACATTGTATATTATAGAGAAGATTGTTTTCCTGGAACACACGTTACAACAAACATGCTTTTAGACTAGTGTTACATGTGAAAATATTGAAGAGCTTTATTTTACATATACATGTATTAACTTAAAGAAGAAATGTAGGTGGACTTTTACTTCCTTCTATTTGTTTACATTCTTACATTCCATGAGCGATTTGTTTGACAAAATGGGGAAAACCTTTGTGATATCCATGTAGGCTATTCTTCAAAGTCGGTGGCATGTAGACATTTTCAATCACATGATGGAACTGCTTATCATAGGCATGTCATTACCAATTATCAAGTGTTTTTTTATTGGGCGGTGACGGTGGTTAAGAGGATAAGACCTAGGTGTTCCAAGTTCGAATCCAGTCGGTTCAACAGTATCACTTTCACTTAAGGATGTTGGCAACCCGATGTCTTTTCAGAAAGATTTATAACTAGAAACACATCGGGGAAACTAATGTCAACACCAGAATCATTTGATTCACACGAACATAGAAGAAGTGCTTTTATCCATAATGAAGTGTAAACGAAAAAATAAAACATTCTACAAATTGTAGAATTTGGTATATTCGAAGTACTGTTCCCATCTTAAATGTTTTTATCACAACGTCTCGGCCGATGTAACCTCCGACCTTCTTCAGTTGTGCCTTTTCGAACTCGAGAATCTTTCTCTCGAACTCGGGAATCTGGACTGAATTTCGAACAGAACCCTTTATTAAATCAACGGGAGTAGTATGCTCTCGTTCCATCTTCCATAACTGGGAAGAAGTATTCAGTAATTCGCAATTCTTCGTATCGCTCGCACTGAGGATTAGATTTTCCCCCTTGAGATGACTGTCCCTTAGAACTGAATTTGACTTAGTTGTATATCCATTGCGTCACAAGTCCTTGCAGATAAAAGTGACAGCGTTGCTGTGGATAAGATAATAATTGATCACGGCAAGCCAAACCCTCATGTGAGTAGCTATTTTTTATACTACTGTATAAATGTAGGTTATTTCTTCCCCCAGCTGCCCTTGCCTTTATTATTGGTTATAGACAAAGACATCGATCGGGAAACGCTGGTTTCTACTGACTACACTGTTTTTTATTATTTAGGGGTGGATTCAGGAGAAATACAAACATCTGTACGTGTATATAGCTGACATTCGATAAATGTGCTTAGTTTAAGCGTCCTGATGATCACCTCTGAGATTGTTTCAACCCCAACAATGCTATAATAATATCAATCAGAGAGCAGAGACAAGAGAGAATAAAAATTCAATCATTTACACTCCAAATCCAATTACTAAACTCAGACACACACAATGTCACAATTTTGTTATTCTTTATTCACAAGGGAAGATTAATGTTTTACACAAAAACACAAAAAACATTCTCACAAAGGATTATCATAGTAACAGTTTCTATCTGGAAGATAAACATCTAATATATGCGAAAACATGGCCTCCGCATTCCAATTAAGTATTCTATTTAAGCTGATATCTCGATGTTTAAAGAAACCGTCTGTTCAAATTGTTCGCCCTCTGTCATATACATATTGATGCGCTCGCTGTGTCTAACTGCGTTGATGACTCTTAAAAAGACAAAACACTAGGTGATTATATATATATATATGTATATATATATATATATATATATATATGTATATATACTAATGATAATAGAATTAACGATAAGTGAAGTATCGTAAAGTGATCTATCGCGATAAAGTAAAGCTACATACGTTGAGTAGATCAATCGATTTTAAAGAGAGAAAGATGATGATGAAAAATTGCATAACATTACATAAAATTACATAAAATTGATACAAATTTTAATACATTGAAAGTGCAGATGCAAGGAGTTACATTACTCCTTAAACCATGGTTTTTCAAAGATAAACTCTTCTGGTCAGAGGATACCATTTGGTAATGTGGTATTTATAATACATAAATATAAACTAGTTCCATTTCACTTTGAAAAATTGAAAAAAAAAAATAGAAAGGTTGGGGAAGATTTTTATCTTTGAAAAACAATAGTTTAAGGGTTATGTAACTCCTTGCATCTGAACTTTCGATGCAATAAAATGTGTATCAATTTTATGTAACGTTATGTTATTTTATGCAATTCTTTATCTTCATCTTTCCTTCTTTAAAACATATATATATATATATATATATATATATATATATATATATATATATATATATATATATATATATATACAGGGTGGGCCAAAATAAGGGTCCTATCTTTAAATTTGAATAACTTGAATTTGAATAAGTTCAACAAAATAAAAGTTAAACTCACCAAACTTTATGTGTGTGTAGACTGACCCTTCCGAGATTTTTTGAAATAAACAAAACAAATTTTAGCCGAAAAAAAACTTCTTAAAACTTACAAAAACTAAAGTATTGTTTTTTACACCGTTTTGAGTTTTTTAAGCAAAAATAATGTTTTCTAAATGAGGGTACGTTCCTTAGGGCTAATACGGCTCATGCTTGCTTCGGAAGGGGTCCTTTACTTATTCTAAAAAAAAAAAAAAAAAATCAATAAATAAAAAAGTTATGAATTTTTACAAATAGGACCCTTATTTTTGCCCACCCTGTATATATATATATATATATATATATATATATATATATATATATATATATATATATATGTAATGTGTGTGTGTACAATATATTAATCTTATAAGCATATTTCGTTAAGTATGGCGGACTATTTATGTTAGTATACTTGTGTTATCCTTTCTCATTTCCGTATGCTTTTCTGGTTCCGAGCGGGAACTTGCGGGTGTATCTGCCGTATTTGATATATCACTAGTACGTTCAGATCCGTCTAGTTTTAGGGTTGAGTATCGAGTAAAGCACACGGCATTTAGGTATTTATAAGTAGATTTTGCGTTGATCATGTGATGGTTATTGTATTGTAAGATACTAGTGTAACTATTGTAAGCATTTTAATATGTTCTCACTATTATTGAAAGTGTTTCTAGAACATACAACATTTAAACGTGTCAGCTATAATATAAAAATCATGAGAAACTGATTTCATGTGATTATTGAAAATTATATTTGTATGTTTTCTGTTTAATCACTTATGCAATTTTAAACGACACATTCAAGGTGTGTTATATTAGAGAATGAATCATGCTGGTTTTAAAATCGTGTTTCCCGACTGTTATTGGTTATTGTGATACATGTCTGACTAGTGGGTCCAAAGTGTTTACATCTACATGGCTAACTATGTTATTTCTTAGGAAACTATTTAATATAGTACATTTCAAGTTACGAACATTGTACTTGCATAGTCTAGGTTTAACAGTAGTGTGTTTTTAAATAATTTGTTTTAGTTGTTGTAGTATTATATATATATATATATATATATATATATATATATATATATATATAGGGTGTTTCAAAAGTCTTGGGAACATAACGATTTTTAATAACTCAAAAACTATTAGGAGTTGAAAAATGAAATTGGTACCGTTGGAAAGGTTACACTTTCAAGTTTTGTGGGGAATCTTCAAAGTTGCTCAATATGAGCACCATTCGTCACACGGCAGACATCTAGTCGATAGTCCATTTCCTGCCAAACGCGTTCCAGCATCTTGACGTCAATGGTTCCCACAACTGCCGTTACTCGAGCCTTTAGTTCGTCAATATCTCTTGGAAGGGGCGGCACATAGACTTGTTGCTTGACAAAGCCCCAAAGGAAAAAGTCACACGGGGTAAGATCTGGAGACCTAGGAGGCCAGGGCATTAGAACGTCATCACCTCGCCCAGATCTCCCAATCCATCTACCAGGCAGCCTTGTGTTAAGAAACTGCCTTACTCTAAGACTCCAGTGTGGTGGTGCACCATCTTGTTTAAAAATGAAGTCATCAGATTCTGCTTGTTCCAACTGAGCCATTAACCAGTCTTCCAGCATGTTGAGATAGGATTCACCAGTGATAGTTGCCTCTTCAAAGAAGAACGGTCCATAGACACCTTTCTTGGAAATTGCACAAAACACGTTCACTTTTGGTGAATCTCGCTCGTGCTCAAGAAGTTCATGAGGATTCTCAGTACCCCATATGCAAGTGTTATGCTTGTTAACTTTGCCATTCAGATAGAAAGTCGCCTCATCGCTAAAAACAAGCCGGTCATCAAAGCCGTTATCTTCCAACTTCTCTTGCATTGCAATGCAAAAGTCACGGCGAAGTGGCTTATCAGTGTCCTTCAACTTTTGGACCAACTTGAGCTTGTAAGGTACCATTTGCAGTCGTTTCCTTAAGACACGCCAGACAGTTGCTGGAGCAAGCTGAAGTTCCCTGCTGGCTCTTCTCACTGATTTACGGGGGCTCCGCTGAAAGGCTGTCCGAACTTGCTCAACTGCATCTTCTGAAGTTGAAGGGCGACCTGTTCGCTTACTTGGGCACAAACACCCATCTTTCACAAATTTAGCATGCCATCTGACCATGGATTTCCTTTCAGGGGCTTCTTTTTTTAATTTCCTGCGAAATGCACGCTGAACACATGTCCACGATTCAGTCTTTGCAAATTGGAGGACGCAAAATGCCTTGTCTTGTTTAGAGAACGCCATTACTGCACCTGGAAAGATAACACAAAAATCATTAGTATGACCAAAAACTTGATTAAGCAAGCTTTAAAATGGCACCAGTTTCATTTTTCTACCTGGAATAGTTCATGAGATATACGCATTTGTAATGTTCCCAAGACTTTTGAAACACCCTGTATATATATATATGTGTGTGTGTGTGTGTGTGTGTGTGTGTGTGTGCGTTACACTACTGAATTAAGGATTTTATCAAATATCTTATGAAGTAGATGAATCACAGGAAAATGTCGAAAACTGCTGTTATAAAAGATGTATCTACTTTTAAATGAAAATTGTAAGTTAATAAGCTTTCCATTTCACTTTTATTTTACTTGTTTTCACTGAGGTGATTATTATTGTTTGTCCTCGATTGACTTGAATACTTTTTTTGAGTATAACCACACGTTCGCATCATTAATATAATTCTCACAATATTTCGGCCAAGATTA
The DNA here is from genome assembly GCA_963556195.1 of Sepiola atlantica. NCBI lineage: Eukaryota > Metazoa > Mollusca > Cephalopoda > Sepiida > Sepiolidae > Sepiola > Sepiola atlantica. The sequence continues at coordinate 26,339,781 of OY744517.1, read as the reverse complement.
CTTTCGACCTTCTTCAGATACATCTTGTAAGGAATGTTTATGTTGAACTCAGCAATCTGTACGGAATTTCAAACGGAACCATTTAATTAATCCACGGATTTAGCTTCCTCTTGCTCCGTCAGCTATGATCGGTAGGAATCTAAAGTAACTCGTAATTGTATACTTAGTATTGCCCGAACTGTGAATATATCCTTAAATCTACCGAAGACTGCATCTTAGAAGTAATTATTGTTTAGCACTTATATCGATACGCCACATGCCCTTGTCGACGATTCTAGTATGCATTTGATGAGTCATATCTTTAGAAGCCTCATTCTTGTTTTAGATGTGTAGTCTTGCTACTTATCACTATGGATTAGTATTAATTACTATATATTGCGTGGTTTGTTTGGTTCAGAAGACGTTACATTTCGAATGTAAATACGTAGTCATCATAAATGGTCCAGATATACTAGTTTACGGATTAAATGTAAAAACAGTACTAATTGTCATTGTTTAGGTTTGAAGGTATTTCAAAACGTAAACACATGCATGTATTGCATCCATCGAACATTTCTTTTCTAATGATATCGCATTTTCGACAGATATTCTGTATAGGAACATTAACCCATTTTGTCTATATAGACTCATACCAGAGTTTAATTGAAACTATTTTTCTTTTATTATTATTGCTACACACTCGTAGTTCTTACAGAGGTCGTCATCAGTGATGGCTCACTGACAGTAACCGGTGGTGTTCCCTACAATCTGAGTAACAGCGTCTGAACAGATTTCAAGTACTCTCCGCCTTTTTCGATGACCATTGTGAATTATTTTGCGTTATCGCAACTGCCGCTTCTTATTGATTTTTCACTGGCAACAGCCATTGATTATTTGAGATTAGACTGGCAATACGTTTCCCTAGTATCCCAGTACTATTCGCACCTTTCTAGTGAATGTATGGTTTGTGTTCTCCCTCTCCTCAGTCTTTCTATCCTCTTTGATTCTTCACAATAATCCGGGTGGTACCAACCGTGGCTGGTGCCATTACAGTGTGTGCGTGTTCAATAACGGAAGATGGCATGTGCTTTCTCTCAGTTTTAGTTTATTTTTGTGTGCGTGATGTTTTAGCTATTTTTTAAATTTTAAATGTGTGTTTCTATTTCGCCTTCAATGTGGCAGCGTTCGTGGTTTATGTATTTAATTATGCAGAGTTCTGAGTTGGGTCTTCTTCCTATAACATTGGGTTGGCAGTTAGATGAAAATGTGCTGTTTTTTGGGGATTTATGCTGGCTGATCTGGAGTGTCTCCAGCATTGGGTTTAGCTGTAATTATTGTATATAGAACGGTATCTTACATAAAACTCGTGAACTGACCATATAAGAAGAACTTTTGAAAAGAAAAGTGTATGTTTCCCCCTGTATATCGATGTTATACGTATGAGTTACATTGATTTAAAATATCGGTTATAATTTGATGTATTGCTAGAGGTGTATGTGTGTAAAATGAATACGTGAAAATGGCATAAATGGACTCCGTTAAATCAATGGTCAGGCTGTTATGAGATAAGTTAACTTTATGCGTGCAGTATGAAGTAGTTGAACCGTGCGAAAATGAAGGGCACTCCAAAAATGTGTGCAGTAAAACTTGGGCAGAGGGCGTTACGTAATTGATAGGATACATGAGACGACCATTGGGCCGACATACGTTGTAAGAAGACTTTGCTTACATCCCATAGTTATGTAACAGAAGGCCGAGGCGAATTAGGTCCATCTGAAAACTTAGGATGATGATAATAAAAATGACTCTCCCTATTTAGTTCCTGGGATAATGAGACTGTGCCCCGAGATGACATTAGTGAAAAGCAATACTAGAATTGTTTTCTAAGTAAGGAGGAAATCAGTGTTTCATTATGAATGATAGATCCACTAGCATAGATGTGTACACATGTGAGTGGATACGGTTACAATGACCTTCATGTGTGTATAACAAACAACGTACTCGGTGTGTATTCTGGACTGATCTGACATGATGGTCACATTTGACGCGGTAGGGTCAGATTGATCAGACTCAAAGCGATGTGCGGATGACATCACTTGAGGATATGACGTCACTTGAGAACAGAGGGAGAGAAGATAATAAGATTGTTTAATCACTTGAAAATATACTTTAAAGATAGAGCAAATCGCTATATGTCTATCAGTATATATATATATATATATATATATATATATATATATATATATATATATATATATAATTAACTTGTTACAAATATCCAGGGGGTATGAATCCGGAGGAAGTTGAAACCGGGTTTATAAGAGTGCTCAATGAAAATTCAGAGCAAAATATATATTTTTTGATTTTATTCCATTAATTGCGACAAAACAGGTTTTGTTTCATTGGTGCGAGTAGCTACCAACTCATCGGGCGAAAGGAATTCAATATATATATATATATATATATAATATTTATAAATAAATATCAAATTATTAATACCTACATACGCTAGCGTTACAAGCTTATTGCTCTCATCAGTGCAGGAAAGTAACAATTTCAGACGGTCGGGAGGCGCGAACCCGGTTCACAGAGTCAGCCTAGAATCTGCAAGCAATATCCACTCGGCAAACGGAAACTGCAACGTAATTAAGGGAAATTAAGATCTATATGTATCTAGAAGCGGGCACAGATAGAAGACTAGTCGAGAGTGTTCTACGAACGTATTCGAAACTTTGCATTAGAGCTTTTTAACAGTCTATTTTTAACATCCCCGAGAGTACTCAACGTTAATTTCTTAAAGGGGCTTAGTATAATATTTATAAATAAATATTAAATTATTAATACCTACAGACGCTCGCGTTTCAAGCCTAGGGCTCTCATCAGTGAGTTAAGTTAGGGATACAAATGTTTCTCTTGTGTATAATTAAGTGTGCATGGTGCTTAATATTAAACATATTTCTCTTAAATAAATCTCCATTCCGAATCTCTATTTACCGGAATTCTTCTTCTTCTTCTTCTTCTTCATCTTCTTCTTCTATACGCACAATAACTTATTTATCTTCTTCTTCTATGTGCACAATAACACGGGTCATAGCCACTAAAAAACACACGACCCGAGAAAGAAATAAGATCGGAAAACGACATAGCCACAGCCGAGACAGAAAGAAAGGACGAACAAATTACACGACGACGAAGAACAACGGAACTCGGAAACAGGCAGCACAATTCGACATTGAGAGCAAGAGGAATAAAAGACGTAACACATTTCGATGGAGAGAAATATAAGGAACAAACAAAATAGCAAATTCGATTAAGAAGAAGGAAAGGCACAAGGCCAATATAACAGTACTAGTGAAACAGGTTTCAACAGATTCCTAACATAATTCAACTTTTTTCGATAATCATTGAGAAGCACATTGTCTTATTGTAAATGCCGTTTGCTCTTAATTTCTAGCGAACAAGCACGTTTGGTCATCGCTAGAATTTGAGCAGATTGAAGCCTGGCAAAGGTTCCAGTATTATCCGCACCTTTTAAGTGATGGACTAGTTGGTTCTGTCCCTCCTCGAGCTTTTCATCATCTTTGACATATAATGACAAATTTGTTCTGGTGCCATGGAAAGTTGGTTTCACACAAAGCATGTGTCTTCTACTACTGCTTCCTCTTCGTCTTCTTTTTCTTGTTCTTGTTCTTGTTCTTGTTCTTGTTGTTGTTCTTCTTCTACTTTATTTTCTTCTTCTTCTTCCTCTTCTAATTATTATTATTATTAGCAGTAGTAATACTTATAGTAGTAGTAGTAGTAGTAGTAGTATTAGTAGTAGAAGTAGTAATAGTAATACTAGTAGTAGTATTCTTTAATGTATACACGTTGATAATTTCCATTTGTATTGATTGTTTATTCATAGTAATAATCTTAAAAACAATAAATATAAGTCTGTTTGTTGTTGTCAAAAAGTTATTTGATGAAAGCTTTAGAAAAAAAAAGTACGTCAACATTTAAGAAAACGTATGCGTTTAATATGGTAAATAATGCCACTATTAAATTTAAGTAAATACGAGTTGATCTAGACAAGCCTATCAGTAGTCGGTTGTACGATCGTCGTTGTGAATCACTTCTAAAAGTTTCCTTGGCTTGCTAGAATACTAATGTAATTTATTGATGTTAGAATGGTTACAGATCAGTCAAGTTTTCAATTAACGGTAATTATAGAGACTTGACTTGCATTCTTCCTTCAAGCCTATGAATTAAGTGCGGGTCGGATAATACACGTTCCCGTCATAAAAGCTTTAAACCTTTACGTCGCATTTTATTTCACATACTTTTCTTCTGATAAAAATATGGATTAAAACATTGCCCTACTGAACGATTCTAACATTTCCACATAATATAGGATGCTAACACCGAGTAAGCATGCGTTCAGAGTGGGTCGAGTATAACGTATTATTTAAAAATAAACAAAGAGGCGCGTTTATACATAAATTTCCGGAATTTCCAAGCGAGTAACTAGTCTATTAAGTGACGCATACATCATGTAGCTGTCAATAATGCATGAAGGCTCGGGCCACTGAATTTGCACAGAGGCTTCAATTTGTGTATTTCTTGTCTGAAAATGCAAAGTGCTCTAAGAGTCGCCGGACAATTATGTTTACCCAATAGGGATGCTCTATTCGGCATGCCAATGTAAACACTCGAAGTTTGCCGAGGATGTATAACATAAAATATTCGTATAACATAAGCCCCTTATTTTGTTTTGAAAAAGAAAATGATTAAAATCTCGTTCACTGTAATTATATGACCATAACACATATACGTAATTATTCCTAACATCATTCCCTACAGCTATCGTCTGACCACATAAAATACACGTCGTGTGTGCATGAAGACACATAGATATACAGGCATATCAATTACTACTAAACACTGTGTGCTATTTATCAAATGTACTAATCACCAATGTATATGATAATTGTATAAACATATACGTACGGCACGTGGGCAACAACAAAACGTTATGTTTCATTGGTGAACAAGCATCGGGCTAATTGTCAATTATCCTGAAGAGTTTACCCGGAGTGTGGCAGAAATGCTTTTGTGGGCTTTTTTTTACCATAATTATATTTTTATATAACTGCTAAATAAATGAACACTATTGAAGGGCATACTACAATATATGTAATGTATTATGTGTCTGTCATATTACATGTGTATATGCATGAAAAGGTTATTATACACATATATCACGTCTACTTGAGTTGACATATATATATATATATGTTTATATATATATATATATGTATCTTTATATATATATATATATATATATTTATATATATGCATATATGTATATATATGTATATATATATGTGTGTGTGTTATGACTGTTTCATATACATATATATATATATATATATACATATATATATATATATATATATATACAAGTACTTGAGTTGATACATATGTATCTGTCCATATATATATATATATATATATATATATATATATATATATATATAGATGTATATATATATATATGTGGTATGACTGTTTCATGCATATACAAGTAGAATACGCACTAGATTGTTTCAAAGAAATGGAAAATTGAATTTAATTGAATGTATTTGTTTGGTAACAATACCAAAATACAGAACATTCTTTCATGATAGGTCTTTTAAAAATGTTAATATGTTTATGTATCTTGGCAGTAAATTTACAAACGCACAGAGCGTGAACTCAATGTTGGAATCAGCAACGCCTGGGCTGGACTGGACAAAAAGAAAGTAATCTAAAAGTCAAATCCTCCAATCAAGATAAAGCGTGACTCATGTATTGCATCAGTTTTCCCGAAATGATTGGAGACCATAATCTACAGTGTGTGTAACAGAATGCTAAGAGCTGCTTTGAACATCTCTTCAAGACAACACCCCAGGAGAGATCAACTCAACGGACACCTTCCTCAGATCACATTCTTTATCAGAGTTAGAAAACCAGATTTGCAAGGCATTGCTGGGGGGTAGGGTAAAGTCGTCAGTGATGTTCTTTTGTCGATGCCAGCACTAGGAATCTAGTACAGTGATGTAGCACTACCTGGGTTAATGAAAGATAGAGTGAGATAGCATAACAGAGGCCAAATAATCCATGACGCTACTACGACTAGATAATGATTGTAGTATTTATCAATTTCATTTAACCTAAACTTCTAGGAGTCGCAATACCCAAGGATACAAATATTGTTCACATGATGGGATAACACATTTATGTAGATAGAGGTTTGCGACGATTTGAAAAAGTTAAAAAAAAAACTTGCCTGTCGAAAATGATCATACAAAAATCATTCTTGGCCTTTAAAAGGGGCAGTTGTTGAAATAAACAAGTCAAATGTTTTTGGAAGGAATAATCAAATAATTTACTTATATGAAGTCCTTGTTTTAAACGATTGATAATTTAATATATATTAGATTGAACAGTATTTTTATTTTAATCACTTACTTATTTATAGTATTGATCTAGCTCGTATATCGAGCATGGACTCTTCTTGATAGGTAATATTTTAAATATATATTCAATATCTTCATTTGTATTTTCACTGTATATATATATATATATATATATATATATATATATATATATAGTAAGCCATAAAAATATATTTATGACAATCAAGCTACACAGAGGCTCCCGCGTTTCATCACCGGGGGGAATCTTACGTATCGAGCACTGTTGAAGTAAATACTGAACATTGATACATAAAAAATTATATCTCCTTATAACATTTTATGTGGATACATGAAATACTAATATATATATATATATATATATATATATATATATATATATATACATATACGTATGTGTGTGTGTGGGTGTGTGGGTGTGTGGGTGTGTGTGGGGTGTGTATATACAACGATAATATACGAGTAAGTGTTACTTTTATCCTTATTTTTATTATTTTAAATATTTAATTGGTTTATTCTTTAATTAATTTGCATCGGAAAAGATATGGAGTCCTGTTTGTGTGCAACACCCTAATCTATTTATTTCGCTATGTGTCAAGAAGCTTATTTGTATGTTATTGATATATATATATTTATTTATATATATATATATATATATATATATATATATATATATATATATATATATATATATATATACATGTATATATATACATATATGTATATATATATGTATATATATATATATATATATATATGTATATATATATATATATATAACTGTATAAAGATAAGATCTAGGTTACACTATATACACGAAATATAAATACAGGTCCGAGAGGATCAGCTATATAAGTGCACACAGATATATACTCATGTACGTACTGATATGTGTCTTTCGCCCGAAAGATATTGATAAATAGAGAATAAGTTTTCCCCTGACAATGATAGATATGTACAAAGCTAGTTAGAGTTCGCGAGGTAATTAGATATATAAGTCGAGTAGTGATAGACACGAGCCGACTGATATAGCGGCTTCAGAGGTCGATTGATAGGTTTCACTCCACTGACATAGATGGATTCGACGGCAGGCTGGTAAATATCCGAACAGTAAACAGATAGATGGATTGATTGGCCGGCATCAGGTGGCTTACTTGTATAATAATGACTTTTTCCCGCGGAAAAGTTGCGGTTACTGACATTGGCCGGCGGGTCTTTTCTACGCCGGCTAAGAATAATAGGATGTTTGAGAGCAGAAAAACGAGGAGAAAAATGAACGCAAGAAAGAGTTTTCTTTTTTTCTGAAACCAGATGGGAAGACAGAAGGGAGATTAGACGGACAATACGAATCGAAAAAAGAAGAGAACGACAAATTCCTCTAAAATGTGTAATTTTTCGTTATTCTGATTGCTGTCATATAAACCGTTTCGTGCTTGTTCTGATCTTAAATGTTGTGTAGAACCATGTTGCCCCACCGACGATCGTCGACCCCAACGTTGTGTTTCCGTGGTCTTCTTCTTTGTTTTCATCGCTTAGCCGTGTCGTATATCCACTGACGAATCGTCGAGGGCACAGCACTGGTCCACAAGTTAAAAAGAAACACAACTATCGAGAAAGAACACAAGCACATATACGTTGTGTATAATTTAGTTTGAACTATGAGTGTGTGTGATACCGTCCTGTCGAGACCCCCATTGTCGTTGCTCGAGTCGTCAGCTCATCTCATCGTTTTCCCGGTCCGATCTGCTCACTCGGAAGGTTAGATCCTAACTCTTGTCTTCTCTCCGAAACCTAAACTCGTTAACTCTTGCCATAAACTTTACTGTCGTCAACTGTCGTAAAACTAACCTACCTTACTGTAGTCAGGTGTCGTAAAACACTGTCACTCCTAAAAGTGTCCAGTATTCTTTTCTTGTTGACCTGTCCTGAACAATGGAAATTGACCACTTCCAAATTGTCTTTTGTCTCTTTCGATGAGTCATTTCCTATCCCGTATTTTCTTTTGTCTTTGTCGATTAGTCACTTCCTATTACTGACCGGGCCCCGACCTTTGCGGCAGCCATAGTGCCACAGTTGTGTTCACAACATTTTTACCGATTCTATAAAATATACGATATTAATCGGCTGCGTTTTCTTAATTTCGAGACTCTTTATGTAGAACTCGGGAATCTACTCCCGTATTTTAAATTAGTGTTTGGACGATTAATTAAAATCGGAACCCATAATTAGAAAAAAGAAATCGGTACTTTTTGAGGTATTGGAATCAGTATCATCATCGGAAAACATTTAAAGCCAAATTATCGATTCGCAAAACGATTAATTTTTTTTCGTTTGTTTGAACTTAATGTGTCCTGGTAGTTCACATGCTATCGTGATACGTATGTATTGTTTATTTAACTATCAGTAAAACTAACATCTATATTTCATAATAATTAATTTAGGTAGAAATAGCAATGAAAGAAATTGCACTAGTGGTTTAATAAGAAAAAAAACAATGGCACAAGTAAAAAGTATAGATCAAAATATCACGGTGAGTTTATAGAATCACTATTTCTAATTAATAACGAGGAACATATACGAGAAAAATCGTTATAAATATATATTCGGGTAAAGGGGTTCAAATCTTATTTGTGTTGGTATGTTTCGTTTTTATCAAAAAGACATAGTGTTACTTAATGTTTGTGGGTTTCCATAGAGAATAATTTGGTGTCTATAAACATGACTTGGTATGCCTTTTATGTTCTTTTTATTATGTGAGTATAAATATTCTAGATAACGTCAATTGCATTTTAATTAACACCAGGTTGAGATTGTCAACGATCGAGGACTCTAGCCCGTATGCCAACGCCCAATTGCACGGAAGTGAAGGCATCTATAACGCTAATGCATTCCAATAATAAGCCACATAGTTCGGTCTATGTAATATGAAAAACGAACGGTGAATATTGTATGTAAAAGAAATGATTCTGTTATCTGCAGTTATGATATATATATATATATATATATATATATATATATATATATATTATATATATAAGAACTAGTGTGCACGTGCGTTCGCTGAGCTACGTGTGTGTGTGTGGCTCGTCGGGTGTTGCGTTTAGAAGTCCGGCAAACCCTCCTATTCATCTGTCGAGGCCAGTAGCCCCCACAAGGACTAGACAGGGTTATGACGTACGTATCTCTCCTGCCTCTGCATGGGGAACAGAATAGAGAAATAAAGTTGTGTGTTTGTTTTTTGTTTTTTTTTAATACGTGCTCGGATTCTCTGATTGGTTGAAATAAACTGCTGATTTGAGATTTTGCCAAATCAAGAGTTGATACAGAAACACAACATACATGCCGCTGCTGATTTTTAACACTAACGACGAGGAGAAGACTGATTTAATACTTTTACTATACAGTCGATCACTGTTTATGAATAAAAGTTTACAGAACTCCGGTGCTTTCACTGCGTTATCTTCGCAAATTGCTTTACCCTATCATCTCATTCCAATCCTATGAACATTCATTTTCTAATTCGTGTTACGCTATCACTCTGGTTTTACTATTTCCATTTTTATTCAATAAAGATTCAATGCAATAACATTAATTATAATTATATTTTTTTATCCAATGGCGTATAATACATTTATTTTATTTGTTATCTTTCTTTAACCAATATGTATTTCTTCATTTTCGGACGACATCAGCCATTTAAAGAAACATACATTACACTATGAAGTAATTGTTTAGTTTGATATCTCACATAAGAAGAATGTGTTTCAGCTTATTTTGAATCAATTAAATAATGTTACTATTGACTGAATACATGAATCAAAAGGACAGATTTACTTCGTGATACTAAAAAGTTGATATAAATTCAGACCATTTTTATTCATCTTGCAAGATCCAAATAATTAAACTAATGTAAATTAACTTGTCTCGGCCAGTGGTGTGTCTGAATAACTAGTATCTTTACATTATATACCATTATTTATTCATATTTTTTCTTATTGTGATGTCACCTAGTGTGCACGGGGACAAACATAAAAACAAGATAACAAAGACATGATATAACAAATATAACAATATAAAATACGAGACATAGTTTTAGTAGTATAGTAGACTATTGAACGTCTAGAAATTAGTCTGGTTGGCCATCAGTGATACGGTGTGTGTACATACACCCTCATATCGTATTTGATGTATATCATCATCTTGTGTGAGCTCACCCATTGTACAGGTTTACCTCTATATCTGCTTTAATGATGACGTCATCGTTTTGTGAGGTCTCCAAATATGCATGGGGTAAATAATCAAGATAACAAATATTGTTTTTACGATACTTATAATCGACCAGATTCAATTAATTTCTACGTGAAAACATTACTTTACCCTATTCTAGTGTCCTCTAACAAAAGGAGGGCTTTGATTTATAAAATAATCTACAGACAGCTTTGTCCGATTTGAAAGCACATCAATATAATGAGACGAAGCGAGATTCGAAACCGGAACGCAAGTGGTTAGCGGCCTGCTTTATACCAACTGTCACATCAAATCTATGTTGATGGTGAATAAATTAGATTGTAGTAAATAAAAGTATTATTTTTTTACATTTTTACGGTACTGGTAACGAACAAGGTTCGATCCTTTGGCGGTAGGATTTTGATTTACGCTCAGTAGCAATCATCATTTATTCAATCAGAATGTTCCAATAACAAGATCTCACATATAGTTATTTGCAGGAATCATTATTGTGGCATAGTCTAGCTATATTTGACACACGGACACCTGTGTTTTATCTACCTTGCACTACAAACTGCACCGCCGAAAATCTTACGTTGTGTTTAATATATAATATCGCCTCATATTGGATTCTTTAAAGGACCAGTTATGTTATCATATGACTGTTACTGTTTGCGTGTATTCATGCGTTGCTGGAAAAAAGAGTTGAAAGTTCTATGCGATTTTAAAATTGATTACTTTAATAATATTTATTTAGATTATATATATATATATATATATTAGTCTCAAATCAAAACTAAACGCTTATGGGTAAGCAAGAAATGAATGTATGACAAGAGCGATTTTAAAATTAATTACTTTAATAATATTTATTTAGATTATATATATATATATATAGTATATAGTATATATATATATATAGTATATAGTATATATATATATAGTATATATATTATATATATATATATAATATATATATATTTATATATATATAGTATATATATATATATAGTATATATATATTATATATATATATAATATATATATATATATATATATATATATATATATATATATATATATATATATATATATATATATATATATATATATATATATAGGAGAAGAGACGTTTGACAATGGATTTACTTCCGGCAGCCTCGTAAATTGTGTATCTCTTATTTTGTCTTTCAGTCCTCACATTCCATCAGCGATCTTTCTGACAAAAGTGAAAAAATGTTGTTTGTGGGTCTTAATTTATCGATGTAACACTTATTATTGCCTAGTTTTTGACCTTGAATTAGTATTCATTTGCTCTTTACATCAAGTGGTGTCATGTCCTGTCTGGAGCTACTTAAATAATATGTATATATATATATATATATATATATATATATATATATATATATATATATAGATAGATCTATTCCAATAAATTTTAAACGGTTTTAAGAAAAAATGATATATATATATATATATATATATATATATATATGTGTTGTGTGGGAATTTCTTTACGCACCTTTAATTCGCAAGAATTGTAATCTTTATATATCTCACCCATATGACTATTTTAAGTTTACTCATTGATATTTTTATTTCCAGATTACAGACTTGTAAATGTTGTCCGATACCCGTATTGATAAAACGAGCTTTCACATTGCAGGATTGGTTTAGTATATAGTTAATACGTGCTTCTTAACTCCTAACCGACGCCCCCCTTATAGATCTGGCCCCTATGATAGACACCCTTAAAACTTTAGCAGCAATATGCATTGTTCTTATTTACTTGCCTCCCCACGATGCTTTAGTTGACACAAAGTCGGTCTTTAATTTGGGAAAATCTAGCTTTTCCAAAAGAAGCATACTTGACTTGAACACAACTCTCAATTGCCTTAGTCTGGAAAGAGTTATATTTTACTAAGCGAGGACAGAAAGAGGCAGTATAGTATAAGAACAGATGTTACACTTTGCTCTTAGCAAAAAAAAGGCAAATGGTGAATACAAGTTAAAAAAGACGCCGAGTCGGTTGCTTTCGATTACATGTTTATACGTTTGTAACAATATTTTTAAGACGAACGTCGACAGACATATTTGATAATGTATGTATGCTCTACTCCAGTCATTTTCAAACTACAGACGTCGTAATTGTTAGAAATACAAATTAAAATTGAACTCAAACTGATTTGAAATTAAAACGTACTGCGCTCACCTTCTTTTCTAGTTCATTTTGTGAGAGATTAAGGTAGGGATTAGTTGGGAATGTTCGTCTGATACATTTTTAAAGGAAAGATTATGAACGTAGAACAATAACGCGCCGATATGGAAAACTAATCTATCTGAATTAAAAGAAAACGCTGCATTTTTGTTCGTTTTCTTGTGATTATCAAACTAATCAAATCGGAAGAAATCAGAACGGAAAGACAAGAACGTTTAAAAAGATTTTTTAAAAAGATTGAAATCAGCGAAAAAGAAGAAATGCTTTCAGGAATAAATATAGCGATTATAAAATATATACAGGCAAATGGTTATTTTATAGCAAGGATAAATCCGTTGTGTAAAAATGATGGTAACAACTGCAGATTAAAATAAGGCTTTTATAAGCATTAGTTCAGGATAATGGCCAATTCTATAAGAAGTTAGGGTTAAGGTTAGGGTTCCATACGAGGTTACACAACTAGAGTTATAAATATGATGATGGATATGATGTCATACAGGAAGAAGCCGGCTAAGAAGTCCGAGTAATTCTGCCTTTTTAAGGTGCAGAACGTCAAATTGACCAGCCGTCTTTCTCGAAGGTCGCCACCGCTATTGGTGTTCGGTAAGAAATTACAGCTCTTCGAGAATATACAGGGTGTTTCAAAAGTCTTGGGAACATTACGATTTTTAATAACTCAAAAACTATTAGGAGTTGAAAAATGAAATTGGTACCGTTGGAAAGGTTAAAGTTTTAAGTTTTGTGGGGAATCTTCACAGTTGCTCAATATGAGCACCATTCGTCACACGGCAGACATCTAGTCGATAGTCCATTTCCTGCCAAACGCGTTCCAGCATCTTGACGTCAATGGTTCCCACAACTGCCGTTACTCGAGCCTTTAGTTCGTCAATATCTCTTGGAAGGGGCGGCACATAGACTTGTTGCTTGACAAAGCCCCAAAGGAAAAAGTCACACGGGGTAAGATCTGGAGACCTAGGAGGCCAGGGCATGAGAACGTCATCACCTCGCCCAGATCTCCCAATCCATCTACCAGGCAGCCTTGTGTTAAGAAACTGTCTTACTCTAAGACTCCAGTGTGGTGGTGCACCATCTTGTTGAAAAATGAAGTCATCAGATTCTGCTTGTTCCAACTGAGCCATTAACCAGTCTTCCAGCATGTTGAGATAGGATTCACCAGTGATAGTTGCCTCTTCAAAGAAGAACGGTCCATAGACACCTTTCTTGGAAATTGCACAAAACACGTTCACTTTTGGTGAATCTCGCTCGTGCTCAAGAAGTTCATGAGGATTCTCAGTACCCCATATGCGAGTGTTATGCTTGTTAACTTTGCCATTCAGATGGAAGGTCGCCTCATCGCTAAAAACAAGCCGGTCATCAAAGCCGTTATCTTCCAACTTCTCTTGCATTGCAATGCAAAAGTCACGGCGAAGTGGCTTATCAGTGTCCTTCAACTTTTGGACCAACTTGAGCTTGTAAGGTACCATTTGCAGTCGTTTCCTTAAGACACGCCAGACAGTTGCTGGAGCAAGCTGAAGTTCCCTGCTGGCTCTTCTCACTGATTTACGGGGGCTCCGCTGAAAGGCTGTCCGAACTTGCTCAACTGCATCTTCTGAAGTTGAAGGGCGACCTGTTCGCTTACTTGGGCACAAACACCCATCTTTCACAAATTTAGCATGCCATCTGACAATGGATTTCCTTTCAGGGGCTTCTGTTTTAAATTTCCTGCGAAATGCACGCTGAACACATGTCCACGATTCAGTCTTTGCAAATTGGAGGACGCAAAATGCCTTGTCTTGTTTAGAGAACGCCATTACTGCACCTGGAAAGATAACACGAAAATCATTAGTATGACCAAAAACTTGATTAAGCAAGCTTTAAAATGGCACCAGTTTCATTTTTCTACCTGGAATAGTTCATGAGATATACGCATTTGTAATGTTCCCAAGACTTTTGAAACACCCTGTACTTTGCTGTAAATTGTTAAAAAATAAAGTAAATCTCAGGCGAATATGATTACGTTACTAGTTTTGGTTGTTCCAGATGTCAGGAATCGAATGAAAATTGATTGAGAGCCATGGAACCATTATACAACGTCACAAGAGAACAATATTTTAAAGAAGACGTAGAACAGAGATATATTGTTACGGGCTCGTATCGCAGAACGCCACAGAGTATAATGAACATTAATTGCGATTTCTATGATAAACGATCATCCAGCAATTGTACTATCCGGCCTTATATAAAACACATTATTTACATGATTTGTATTGCTATACTCATTTTCTTTCATTTATTCAAAATGTTTCATTTATTATACTCTCATCCATTGATGGACGAGTTGTGACCTGTACTTATATTGTTTCCATTATTATATACGGTACAATCACGTTGACACACCGGTTCCCGTTAGATCACCGAAGTTAAGCGACGTCGAGCCTGGCCAGTATTAAATGGGTGACCATTTGGGACTACCAGGTGCTGTATGTGCTCTCTGTTTATCTCGGCATTGTTTCCAGTCGTCTTGAACTGCTTGCCATTGGAATCAAGCAGTGCCGACTCAGGAGAGGTGTGTTAGGGTTGCGCAACCCTTGCTTCATAATTACACGCGCAGCCAGCCCCTTATAGGGGTATCCATAGTCTCTCTAGACTGAACGGAGCTTACATATTATGTGTTTTACACTCTGGTTATATATATATATATATATATATATATATATATATATATATATATATATATATTGCTACCATCGTACATTCGGTCATAAATTAAAAAAATCAAATATGTAAGATTCGTAGTACATTTGATTTAAAGCAATTAGACACCAATTAAACAAACCCTCAGACTTTTAATGTTTTAGGTTAATCTCAAATTTTAGAAATGTTTCTCGAATAAAAATAATCTAATGGATGCGTTTGTTTTTTTTTAAATTGGAACATATTTTCTAGAATAAAGTTGTGTAGTATATATATCTTGAGTTGAATATTTGTAACAGGGCATTTCACTAGAACCTAAGTATTCCGGTTGGTGAAACAACTTTATTAGAAACCAGCATAACACCTGTTTTAGGACGACCATTCTGTTCATCGTCAAGAGTGCATTCCCACCCCTACTGTCTTGTTCTTCAAGGTTCTCATTATCATTACCGGAATCATTAAACAATTTTCGTAATGCCTGATCAGGCGTGGACCACGTTTCGCATGCTATCTTGATATTATATACTTTTTATGAAGTATTATGTAACGCAGGCGAGAATATATACGCGTTTATTCTATTTTAATCTTCATTTTATCACGTCTTATCTGCTGCAACTTTGAATAGTGAAAGACACCGTTGCAGAGGTTTCAAGCTAAATGTATCGAATATAAATAATGTACATCATTGTATCAAACACTGCAAAAATGGACGCAAACATTAATAATGTAAATGTTTGTTTAAAGATCGAACGGATTGCCGACTAACCATGCCTTTAATACATGTTAGTTTCTATGAAAATTACCACCGTATGCATTAGACGTTTTAAAAATTAAATACATTTTCTAGAATCAAGAAATTACTTAATGGTAGCTAATTCGAATAACATTACATTTATTAATGACTGGGTATTTTAATTTATTATGTTTATAAGATGTTTAGATTTTAGAAGGATGTCACGATACGGAACGTGTAGGCACCCGGAAAACTTAATAACAGAAGAAAACAACAATAAAACCGTATTTGGCTTTTGTGTGTTATTCATTTATTTTATCACTTACTAATTTCTCCTTATTTAAATAAGTGTAAAGCGGTGCAGTTCTACTATTTTTAGGTGCATCTTCTTTATCAAAGATGCTTTCGAAATGTATGCGCAATCCTATATGCAATTTGGGTGCTACTAATGTTGATTTGTTTGTAAGTAAAATTGAATGTCTATTCTGGAGCCAACTAAAACCTTTTTTCACATTCACGTGTTAAACATATATATAACTCGTAATCACATTCGTTTAACATTTCTACAATCTACGTTCTTTACTTTATATGATCTTATCTGCTTCTATGCAATTATCTAAAATAAATACGCTTCAGGAGGGATGTATATTACCACACATTTCACTCCAAAAAACACGGATATTTCTCAGTCATTGCCATACTTTTATAATTTCATTCATAACACTTTAATAATTACACGGTCATTATCGTTTATAAGAGAAATAATAGCATTTTACACCCCTTCATATTTCTAAACTAATGTTTCAAAATATTTCACTAAAATATATTCTCATGCGTGTTTCAAAAATGTTGTCAATTTCCTTACTGAAAAAGCGCCAATCTGCGCATAACACTTATCCTAACGTCTTTTAGAACTTGACGTCTCTTTCTGCCAATATCGTGGTTCCACCCATCGAGGTTAACCCCATCAAAGTGAGGAGGAAGAAAAGAGGAAAATAACCTATAAGACAGTCTCGCCTGATAAAGTTGTTTTACAACGAAAGCTTGCAAAAAAAATTAAATAAATTAATTTTTCATTTAAATTGCACGATTGTAGATTTTCAAAATAAATATATATATATATATATATATATATATATATTTATATATATATATATATATATATATATATATATATATATATATATACTTTCACTTTTTAAATATATATTGTTAATAGTGATGTTATATGTGTCCATGACCGAGTTCCATTCTCATAGTTATTTTAATACATCGAACATGATATTTAAGATTATTTTCCTATTACACTAGTTCTTACCCTGATATTTGGCGATGTTTCTAATGTTTACTATCTATTCTAAATCCGGAAAAGACAGTAGAGATTCATCTTGACTGAGGTATGTTTATTTATTCTCACGTTGAGTATAGATCTACTTTCGGTGTAGAGTGTATTTTGTATAAATGAAACCTGACCTTGAGTCGAATGCTCACCTTGAAGAAATGTAATTATATAGATTTTTCAATATTTAATGTCAGAATTACACCACCATTTTACACTCTAGCCAGGAAATAATACACTGCGAGCAGCAATAATAGCTTTTTAAAACTACTACATCTATTTATAATTCTGTTAACCCATTTCAGCAATTTCTTTTGGAAACTCTGGCACATTATGATAACATTATTTGATTGATTTACATATTGGGAATGATTTCTACAGTCCTTAACTATTTTTTTTATTTAGAGTAAGCCAGATATTATAGCTGTTTTATTCTTAACAACAATGGGGCGTTGACGATCACTAACTGAAGGACAAAAAGAAATTATAATAAAAAAACTGCCAAAGGAACCTCCGCTGGGGTAATTTTCTGTAGCATAAGTTCTCACGTGGATACTGTAACAAACAAGACTCTCACCAACCTGGATTTAAGGGATATTAGTCGTATTTCTCCGTAGTAAAACCTTGACAATCGACCAAATCAATCTTCACAGCAGCTGGGTGTCCTGACGTACGGACATCAATAAGAAATGCAATTCTTAAAACAATGCATTTTGTGAAAGTTCAACTTACAAAGCCTTCCTTTGCACTAAGATCCAGAATTTTATAGGGGAATTAGCAAATAAATATATGAAGATGCAAATAAGTAAGATTTCTTTCACTGGTAAGATCTGGTCACACCTTGATGGATGTGATGGCTAGGCGAAAGAATGGGGTGTATTTTATAGATGAGTCGACAACAAAAGGGTTGAGGCGACATAATAATGGCGGGTATTATTAGAGATAGACTGGTTGGCCTTATGTGTATAGCAGAAGAAGTCTGCTGGATATTGCAACATCTTCAGAGAATTTCTGATACTTTGGCTAGACAACATAAATCTGGCTCTACTGAAAAAAAATTTTTTTTCTGACTCCGGGAATAGTTATAACTAAAAGTGTGCATGAATAATTAATCTATTATTGAAAAATGCAATCATTCCAGATTCAACTGAATTTATCATTGATATTTGATAATTTTTTAATTTTTTTTTTTTCAGCTGCAAGCCACTTTCCAGCAGCTAAATCCTCCTCAAGCTGCAGATTACTCAAATAGCTATGTAAGTATGGAGGCCTTGTATTTCCTACTTTCTTTGTTTCATCTTATTCCTATAAATGCTATTACAAACGGTGTCTGAGCATGGAGCAGTAATGTTGTAGATTACTCGATACTCATTCAATTTTTTATTTTTTTATACAGTTAAATAAAAAATTAAATCTCAATTATCTTTAGCATCTTTGGGCATAAAATATACAAAGTTGATTATCTGGCCTCCATTTTCCCCGAGAGTTAAAGCCAATAGAAAACTTTTAGTATATCATCAAATGAGATGCCAATGGACGTTAATTTTCGTCTACAACGGACTTATGGTATTAATATTACTGCAAGGACGATGATACCAGCTACTATTAAACAATTGAATGAGTCAGTCAATACAAAATATTTTTAGAGTTATACAGGTCCATGGTTGTTATGTGGGTAAATAATGTATTTGTTCAAGATATGTATCGAACTATATATAATTATATCTTTAATGATATCAATTTTTTGTAGAATATGACTGGCATTCATTTTTCTATATTACTCTATTCCTTATTTTCACTAATAAACGTTTATTTTAGTTGTATAATTTAAAATCTATTACCATTATTCAGAAAGATTTCCGTGATTTTAACAAATATTTTATTTTGAAAATACTAACAATGAGGTTTTGATTTTTTTAGAAAAACTTTCATTACAGGGTGCTAGATAACCTAATAAATTATTTCCGAAATGCAGCCATGGAAAATCAAGAAATAACTATTTTTTGTTAGAAAGCTATTATCGCTGTTCGCCGTGTAGTTATGGATTCATAATTTACCTAATATCACGCAGTTAAACAATAAACCGCCTCGAACTTATCGGATTCTTTGGATAACCTTGTAAAGCATTCAATTCAAGCATCTCTACAACTAAAGTCTAAATAACATAAAACAGGGTTACATCTAACATATGTTACTAATAGACTTGGTAACGAACATTACAACAATAGTTGGTACTGAAAAGTGTCTATACAAAACGTATACAGCTAGTTTCAGTCCTGAATGTCTAACCGTCTTTTGTATAGCCGTTCAATACACTTTCGTACAAAATTGTCAATACCTGTGACATACATATTTTCATAGTGTCTTGATTTTGATTGCGATGGGCATCTTCAGTAAAAAATAATATTAGGTGTGTAATATTATTTGATATAATCTTTGGAGTAACAATAAACATACACTTTTGCTGTTCAAAATTCATTGAATTTTTGGGGTTTTTGACCGTCGTAATTACATATTTTATTATAATTTATTTTTCACACGTAAATATGCAGTTTTTTTCGTTTAGAGATTAAGTTTAGGCTTTTATCTTTCAAACACAATCAAAGTTTACACGGAAACTAATTAAATAATTAATGATAAGCGCTTTTTAATAAGCATAGTCCGTACAAGAGACGGCCATTTTTGCACGTACCTACAGTTTACGGACCGGACTATCTTTTTAGATAGGATTTTCAAGTTAAATTCAATTTTTACGATATCATGTTTATTCAATTGTTAGGTAAAAGTACATTAATGTTAGGAATGGCTTTCTAAATCATAACATTATTATTTCAGCCCGGTCCGTAAACTGCATAAGTACAATATATATATTAGCCTATACACCAATTTTATTCGAATTTTTTAAGAAACTATTTACACCGTCGATCTTTACGATTACAGAATGGGGGTATTTTTCCTTTTAGTTAACACTGGTTAATTTGAGGTCGATAAAAACTTCCTATACTGATAAGACGATCATCACATTATCCCTGTGTATCATTGAACAGCAATAATAAATAGAGTCAGTGAACATGTCAAAGATAGACTGAAGTTTACTTATACGAAATGTGATTGTATTCCACAAAGGATTATGAGTTCATTAATTTCATAGGTAGCATATTTGGGTGGTCGCTATTACTATCATTTTTATATCTAACTTTTGCAAATAATCAGAAGTGTCGGTATACACCTAAAATAATTAGATGGGTTCGTGCGGATGTTCATAAAATAGAGTAACCGTATCTCAAGACACATTAGTGGGACTGACGTTGGGGAATCTAAAATATCGCAAATTAAAAACATATAATCATTGCATGATGTTTCACGTGGGCGTTTTGGAAATGGTAAACTGTTTGCGGTAGAATTTTTATATTTTCATAGATTGCAGGCCTTGCACGATGATGATAACATTTCCAGTCTAAAGGGCGTATGATGCATGTCAAATTAATTAGAGGCAATTAAATAAATTAGCAGAGCCAAAACGGTCATAGGTCAAATATTGTACCTGGTGGCCTTTCATGTTTTCTTCAAAAAGAAAGATTACCAGCCAACGGTTATGTAAACAGTCGGAAATATAATCGCTTACATTTTAGTATATATATATATATATATATATATATATATATATATATATATATATATATATATATATATATACAGGGTGGGCCAAAATAAGGGTCCTATCTTTAAATTTGAATAACTTGAATTTGAATAACTTCCACAAAATAGAAGTTAAACTCACCAAACTTTATGTGTGTAGACTGACCCTTCCGAGATTTTTTGAAATAAACAAAACAAATTTTAGCCGAAAAACACTTCTTAAAACTTACAAAAACTAAAGTATTGTTTTTTACACTGTTTTGAGTTTTTTAAGCAAAAATAATGTTTTCTAAATGAGAGTACGTTCCTTAGGGCTAATACGGCTCATGCTTGCTTCGGAAGGGGTCCTTTACTTATTCTTAAAAAAAAAAAAAATCAATAAATAAAAAAGTTATGAATTTTTAAAAATAGGACCCTTATTTTTGCCCACCCTGTATATATGTATATATATATATATATATATATATAAACACATATATGTACATATTTATACGCATATATATATATATATATATATATATATATATATATATATATGTATATATACATCTGTGCAGGCAAATTATTTAAACAGATATCTAAATGAACAAATGGTAATTTTTTAATTAATTTAAAAAATATTAATACTGAACCCTCCTACTTATACCTACTTCAATTATACACTAAATAATTTCACATACGGTATATCAACCCACAGAACACCTTACTAAAAACTATCAACGCGATAAATTATTCGCATATTTAATTTTAAACATTGGCTTATGAATTCATATTAAGTACGATTCATTTATAATTAGAATCATCTATTTTATTATATATACGAAACACTTTTATTGCTATTAATATCTTAATTATTATCAGTACTAATATTATTTTGAGATAGGAATTAAGTTTAAAATTGAAAATCATAACCTCAGTTTCATGTTTTGTCGGTGACGTTTTCGCACGCGTATATTTACACATACCAACACTCTTGGATAACTTTGGAATAATTCATTAAAAAAGATTTTATATTAAACGCTATAATTAACAAAGAATTTCTTTTAATAATCAAATGCATGTTCTGATTATTTTTTTAATTGTTTAGTTGTTGTTGTTGAGGTTGTTTCTATTTACTTCTTCCCATGAGAGCAGAGTGAGGAACAAAGTCAATATTTAACATGAGAAAAATATAGCTCTCCCAAAAGGGGTACTCTTGATTTTAACAAAATGTTTACTTTCTTCCGCCGAGAATGATTTCTCTTACCCAAACTGAGGACAGAAAAAGCTAAGTGCAACATCAGAAGATATACTCCATTTTCTCCTAGCTAAAATGTTAACGACTCAACAGTTTAGTAGTGATGCTGACGCTGCTGCTGCTGCTGCTGCTGCTGCTGCTGCTGCTGATGATGATGATGATGATGATGATAATGCTGATGATTATAATGATGAGGATGATACTGATGATGATGATGTATAATATTTGGTCATAGAAAATAGAATAACTCATATTATCTTCCTAAATAACAACAAAATGTATTCTTCTTATTTAATATGTCTTGCTTTTTTCAGTATTTTATTTATAATAAAGGTGAAAAGTACAACGTAAATATTTTGAATTACTCAGTAATCT
>OY744517.1:26301885-26314385 GCA_963556195.1 Sepiola atlantica | reverse complement strand
CTCAAGAAGTTCATGAGGATTCTCAGTATCCCATATGCGAGTGTTATGCTTGTTAACTTTGCCATTCAGATGGAAGGTCGCCTCATCGCTAAAAACAAGCCGGTCATCAAAGCCGTTATCTTCCAACTTATCTTGCATTGCAATGCAAAAGTCACGGCGAAGTGGCTTATCAGTGTCCTTCAACTTTTGGACCAACTTGAGCTTGTAAGGTACCATTTGCAGTCGTTTCCTTAAGACACGCCAGACAGTTGCTGGAGCAAGCTGAAGTTCCCTGCTGGCTCTTCTCACTGATTTACGGGGGCTCCGCTGAAAGGCTGTCCGAACTTGCTCAACTGCATCTTCTGAAGTTGAAGGGCGACCTGTTCGCTTACTTGGGCACAAACACCCATCTTTCACAAATTTAGCATGCCATCTGACAATGGATTTCCTTCTAGGGGCTTCTTTTTTAAATTTCCTGCGAAATGCACGCTGAACACATGTCCACGATTCAGTCTTTGCAAATTGGAGGACGCAAAATGCCTTGTCTTGTTTAGAGAACGCCATTACTGCACCTGGAAAGATAACAAGAAAATCATTAGTATGACCAAAAACTTGATTAAGCAAGCTTTAAAATGGCACCAGTTTCATTTTTCTACCTGGAATAGTTCATGAGATATACGCATTTGTAATGTTCCCAAGACTTTTGAAACACCATATATATATATATATATATATATATATATATATATATATATATATATATATATATATATATACATGGATTAATATGAATACCCCATTTTATATGTACAGGGTGGGCAAAAATAAGGGTCCTATTTTTAAAAATTCATAACTTTTTTATTTATTGATTTAAAAAAATTTTTTTTTTTAGAATAAGTAAAGGACCCCTTCCGAAGCAAGCATGAGCCGTATTAGCCCTAAGGAACGCACCCTCATTTAGAAAACATTATTTTTGCTTAAAAAACTCAAAACAGTGTAAAAAACAATACTTTAGTTTTTGTAAGTTTTAAGAAGTGTTTTTCGGCTAAAATTTGTTTTGTTTATTTCAAAAAATCTCGGAAGGGTCAGTCTACACACACATAAAGTTTGGTGAGTTTAACTTTTATTTTGTGGAAGTTATTCAAATTCAAGTTATTCAAATTTAAAGATAGGACCCTTATTTTGGCCCACCCTGTATATGTGTATATATGTATGAAAGACAGAATTAACTAAACTAAACACTAAAAAATAAAAATACAAACAAAGAGGAGATGGAACCTTTATCCACATTTCACTATATATATATATATATATATATATAACACTTTCATAACAATATTGTGGGTTAGCATGTGGACTAAGGAGCTAAGAGTGTGTGTCTAGTGTTGTGTTTGATGCTGCTATATTTAGCCGTTTAAGTAAATATATAATTAAATAGCTATCGTCATACGAATTGTCGAAATTCTAACCCACTTTAATAAAACAGGCCACCACTCATCAAACAGAACGCCTTAAAAACGAGAGTAATAAACTAATCATCGCAGCTAGCGGCGAAATTTGAAGGCTATAACCAAACATAGTATTAGACTATATATCAATGTGCTGTATCGGCGTCAGTAATACCATTCATAATTGATGTATTTTGTCAGTGAATGAACATCCTTACTGTCTGAGGTAATTATTTGTTTAGTCCCAATTCAGAGTAGCTGTTTTAGGTACCTGATTTCCGCATGGTTATACACTAAATTCTGGACTCGTGTAGAGGCTAGGAAAGAAGGACTACAATACTCGATACATAAACCGAAATGTAAATCCCATAAACAAGGGTATCCCCTTACGATTTACTATCTCGCAAATTTCTATAACTTTACTTCATCCGGAAATATCAATTACGACTAATTAGAAGAACAATTAAAGTTTAATTTTCTAAAGCTTAATTAAATCCCAGAACTAATGGAATATTTAAGCATGCAAAGTGTTTCATTGAAATGAAACAAGAATATTTATTAAAGATACACACGTTGATTCATCCATTTTGTAGTAGTTATGCCCCGTATTCGTACATGTCCCAAAATATCAAAGATTTTTCAGCATAATGATAAATCTTAACAGGAAATAGTGTTTACACTATACTGTAGTAAAATGCTTACATTGCTCCCAGTCCAATTCTCACACACATAGTGAGGTTGCCAGCACCTACTGGTAGAAACACATTGAGAAACGTTCGCTCTTCTGTTTTACCGATTCCCTCTCGATCCGTGACGTAACTCTTCAAATTGTTTAGAACCACTCTCTCACAGAGAAGTACATCACAATACAAACCATAATCCATTCGATGTATGTCCCTAGCTTTAAAGTATCACAGCAATAACAGTCGTATTCTAAGCGCGGCGACTACCCACAAACATGACCTATGTCTTGTCAAAATGTATGTTTAAACTTTTATTTCCTATCCTGCTTTATCGATCACACCAGGGTAATGTCTTTACAACATTTCATTTGAGTATATTTAACTAACTCCATCACTTTGATGTGTTGAGCGTGTTGTCAAACATTCTCATAGATGTATACGTGTGAGACACGAACATAATTCAATTGCATGTTCACAAGGACGTGGTATGGACCAATAGAGAATTAAATACTAGACTAGCAAGATAAACAAGAGATAAGTATAATAAGTAACAGGAAAATGTACTACTTCAAAGATTTTAATATTGAGTTAGATGGAAATATTATTGTTCCTTGTCACCGGGTTAAACACAAGGTCAGATGTGGTTTTATTAACCCATCGCAGTAGTATTACCGCATTACCGTATGCATAAAATGCATGAGAAATCACGTAAGAATTCTCCGCTAGAGGCTTCTGAGTCGATTAGCAATAACCTAAATTTCAGAGAAGACGTAAAACCTCTGAAGTTTGAACTGAAAGGATTGTAAAGAATCATACCTCAGCCTAATAGAAATAAAATCAGTGTTGGACTGATCGAACGTGTGATGAATATGACGTAGCTAACAGAAAGTCGCGACAATGATACATGGCAGATAGAAAATTCGAGACGTTCTCTTGGATTTCCGTGTGGCATGAAGCAGACGAATTTCAAAGTATTTTACCCCTCTCTTTTATTGAGACAGGTGGGTATAGAGGAATAATACTGCGTACAAATACATACTGTATAGTCCAGCATAAAGTACCCCCACCCAAACAAACAAAGCTATTAAAACAGCAAAGGCATAAGGAGTTTTCTTTATTATTACTAACAATACCCAATAATGGGAACTCGCTATACTACTTCTGTTTAATAATAGCAACGACGAATCACAACTCTATGGCCGCTGCTATTACCAGACGTCACACACGGTCATGTCGTGGCAGGGATTTCGTTCGCTATGATACAGTTACATGGATTAACGTGGTCGACTCGTGGCAGGCACATAGGAATACTTTTCCTATGAAGGTCGGCTACCTTCAAAGGGGCCCTCTATGAGAATTAAATTGACCACATGCTGATTTAAAGTAATTTGTAAACTAATCATCCTAGTGGTCTCCAATTTTAATATGGGCAATTTGAAATTGAGTAACATATATATGTGTTCACCTTATTGGCGCCATCTATATACCATTGTTTCTATAGATGAACGATTCAAGTCAAATACAAAAGGCCACTCGAAGATAATGTGATTGTTTAGTTGACAGTTAGAAATCAGCGTCATAATTAGAATTTGATTGTTGTAGGCAGCTGTGAAGCATATCGTGGTATTGTATTCCATAGACGGACAGTTTTTCGAAAGAAACTTTGCTCATAGAAGTTCCGTTAAGTTCAGTTAAGTTTTAAGAACACATAAGAAGAGAGGAGAATGTTTACGTTAGTTTTGCTAGACGAGTTTTGTTGTGAATGTTATACGGGGAGGATAGATTGGAGCTCAATCGAGCACTTACCATGAAAATAATGATAGCGTAAAGAAATACTAGCTCCCTCTTGTCTCTGATAAAGAAGCTGTAGGTTAGAGAAGACGACATATCCACTTTATTTCAACATCGGTTTTGCACTCTGTCGGAGCAGGAAAGGTTGATCTGAGAGATACTTTCTCATAGGTGTCAGCAGTAGTTTATCTTAGGACGTATTTGACCTATTAAGTAAACTTAATTAGTTAATGTAAGCTTGTTTAATTTAGATAAGGCATCTCTTTTATGCTGTTCAATCACAAGGTGTATCACTGAGCTTCCTAAATATAATTATCGGTGTTATATAGCTAACTGATTTTTGTAAATAATAATCCGGGTATTAATTAGAGAAAACGCGGACACGCATTATAGTAAGCATTTGCGATGTTACGAACTTCATAGGCTGCCTTAATCGCCGTCTGCTCAGTTTCTCATCGTCAGTCGTTTTGTAAATTCTATCTTTTTATACTTTCTTTTCTGTCTGTCTGCCTCCCTCAATCTTAACTTTTCCAGATTCAGACTGTCTCGCTTGATGGTTCACTGCTCGTTGCGAGTCTTATGGGAACTCTCGTCTTGTTCGGCCCGGGTCGGTATTATTTTAAGAAAACGGATGTACTTTAAACCCTGTAATGTGTTGCCGTTTCCAGCTGTCGAGCCGGCGCTCATGAAAGGGAATGCCATGTCGTGGACGCAAATAGATTCGGGTGGCGGTGTAGGGGTACACGTCGGTAGAGGGGGCACCGTGTTTGTTAGCTTATATGCAGAAGCGAATTGAAGCTTATGGATTTAAGCGATGCTAGCAAACTGAGCGAAAAACACGCACAACGGAAAATGATGTATTCGGACAAAATTGCTTACAGATATCTACTACGCGTTCACATTGACATAGAGACAGAAATGCACGTATATGCATACGCACATTCACACACACAAAAAAAACATCCATACCCACACACGGAATCCCACGCACATACATACATATATATATATATATATATATATATATATATATATATATATATATATATATATATATATATGAAACCTCTCTAACACAATCATAAATGAAAATAAGATTCGTCTAGACACTGGAGGATTTCCCTGAATAATAAAATGGTTTTCCTTTCGGCCCCTATCTGCTCTTTAGTTTCTCCGTCCTTTTTATATTACTATGTACATTTGAAATTGTAAGTGTATGTATACATACATAGATATATTAAATTAAAAAAATATATATATATATGTATAATTATATGCTAACATTTTGTATGCTTATTATGCATATATTTCCCGTTCATTTTAACCCTACCACTATATATATTCCCCAAGTATATGACCTTCCCGTCTGTTGTCATTTTTAACAATTTCTCGTCCGCTCTTGGAAAAGCCCACATCACATCGGGCGAAACGTTGAGCTAATTTGTCTTCAACTGTTCCATTTTTTATTTAATCCCGTCGGATTGTTTTATCCTTCTATCTACTCATATATATATATATATATATATATATATATATATATATATATATATATATATATATATATATATATATATATATAGCCTTATACTTATGCATTTTGTTATATATTCTTTCTTCTCTAAAACCTTTTTCTTACAAAAAAAACGTGGCTTATTTCTGTTTACTTAATAGTCATTATCATGGCAGGTGCTCGACTGAAACCATACCTCTGCCTAAACCGTCATGTAAGATATTCACAGAAACAAAACTCGTCAATCAACACCCACTGTAAAGAATTCCCATTTCTACCTCTCTGTACCTAAGGCTAAACTTTAACATGAGGCTGTTCTCCGGTCGAATACAATATGGTCATTTTGAAATCTGTTACTAAGTTGCTGCAGAAATTGTCCAGAAATGACCTCACTTTTTACGCCATTGTTTTCATCTATAAGCGTTTTGCACGTCCTCGGATGGACTATTCGTGTCATATCGTTGGAGGTTCCACTCAGAGCACGTTTTCCTGTCTTGGCAGATTACACAATCGACTTCGTAATCTGTTCTCGTCACTACAGCCGCTTTCATACAGATGTGATGTTGATAATTTCTCTGTAATGTATATTAATGTTCATTGTAGGTGCTCAACTGAGTGCTAATCTCTGGTCAATCCTTATAAAACATTCACAGCAAGACCTCTTTTAGCTACAACAACAGTAAATGGTTTGGCATGCTTTCGCTGAAACAAACACAAAAGTGAAATTCACTGAAAAAAGTTCCTATCGTAGAACATGTCATCTGTGAAAAAATGAGTGTGCTTTAGAGCCGACTACAGCGTACTCGCCTTAGTCTAATATAAATGAATTCCCCCCCCCCCCCGCTATCTGACGAGAAGCGACTGTCCTGACACTGTCACGCAATGCCAAGATCGACAAGAGACATCTGCTCCACGACATCATGAGCAAACCCCTCCACCAAGTATGCCTGAAATCACGCCACACACTCTCTCAGAACGCGCATCAGCTTCTGGAAACCGTCCCAGACACCACCTCAAAGCAGATGTTGGCCAAGAACCGCTGGAGGGAAGATTGGCAGAAGGCTAACCAACACCGACTGCACAGGTTTATCACCGACCCAGATGACATACCCCGAAGGTAATGGACCAATCTGAACCGCCTGAGAACTGGTGTGGGCCGTTTTTCTGCCACAATGAGAGCCTGAGGCCTGAGAGAGGGTGCTGCCTGTGAGTTTTGCAACACAGAACAGACAGTTACGCACGTCATAGAGGAATGCCCGCTGTTCAAACAACCCAATGGAAAGCAGGGCATAACGGACCTTGATGACGAGACGAGAACTTGGCTTGCCAAGACCGAGCTGCACCTTTGAGGGAGCTGGCACAAGAAAGTAAGAAGAAATTAAACGAATAGTTGGTGAGGTGCTATTTTGAATAACCGCCCCCCCAAGAAATATTCTCCGCATCCCATGTATTATTTCCAAACATCTTGTCAATACGATGATCTCGTTAACCATTATCCTCAAGTGCACTGTGGGCCTTGATACAAAAAGATTAAGCATCAGTATAAAAAGTCCAATGTAAACAAAATGATATCGAGCCGTCTTCTTGATCATATTCATGCAACTATAATATATCCAGCTGCTTTATATACCGTCTTCTCATTAACAGTTCAGCTGGGGATTTAATGAAAATGAACACATTTATAGCTTAATTAATTGTATTAACAACTTGCACCTAAATACATCAGCAAAAGTTACGGGCTGCTATATATTAGAAATTAATGCGAACGTATGTATATATATATATATATATATATATATATATATATATATATATATATATATATATATATATATATATATATATATGAGAACGAAGGGATGAGAGTAACCCGGCATCATGGGATATGAAAATGCAAAAACCCAAGATATATTTTTTTATATATTCATCAATGTTTCGTCTTTATTGTAAGACTTCCCCAGTATGATAATTTGAAGAAAAATGGCATGCAAGTACATCGAAATTTTGGTTTGACATGATGGGGCGTCAGGAAAAGTAGTAGCCGTGGCTACTGTGAGCGCTGGAGGAGAGTACAGACCACCACTGACTTATTAAAGCCTGAACTCTCCTCCAGCGCTACCAGTAGCAACCCACCTTTTGGCTAAGATCAAAGTGTAGTATCTGTTCCGATGGATACTGCACGCCTGTCCTGTGCAGTTCTAGGAGGTCCACCCTCCCAGGCTTTGCCTCCCCTCTTTGGGGAGGAGTAAGTTTATTGCTTACTGTCTGAGGCGCCCCTACCGGGGAATGCCGACGGGGCTGCCCAGGCAATTTTTAAATGGCCAGAGTGCTCACCTCTCGAGCGCTGGCTTTTCAAACCCCCTTTCTCGACCCGATCTTGGGTCACATCTTACTTGTGGGAGTAAGATAAAACTGGCCTTGTGCCTAACTCTTGGGGAGGAGTAAATAAAACCAGTAGCAATGGCCACTACTTTTCCTTATCACCCCATCATATCAACCCAAAATTATTATTATTAATAGTAGTAGTAGTATTACTTTTATTATTAACATTACTATCAACACTATTATTGCTATTACTACCACTAAATTTTTTAATTTTTTTTACTATTAACACTGTTACTATTAGTAGTATTATTATTAATAAGAGTATTACTGCAATTAGGAATACTATTACTATTATTATTACTATTACTACTACTATTATTACTATTATTATTATATCAATGACCATAACTGTTCTTATTATTACTGTTACTGTTCTTAATAAGATTAATCTGATTACCACTATGATTACTATTATTAATAATATCATCATTATTTTTATTTTCATCCCTATTATTAGTATTATTATAATTGTAATTATTGATACACCTACTATTATTATAAGTATTATTTATATTGATAGTATTATAACTATTAGTTCTTTAAATAGAATTATAATAATCACTAAAACTATCATTTTTCTTATAACTAATTGTATTGTTGTTACAATTACTATTATTGCTAGAATTATTACAATCACTACTATTATTATTATTATTACAACTACTATTATTACAATTATTATTATTATTACTACTATTATCACTACTGCTACTAGCATTATTACTTCTATTATTACTATATTTATTTCCTGTTCTGTCTAGAGTATTTCAAAGTGGCACTTGTATCGATAATGGCGGTATTCGTTTGTAAAATTTGGGAGGACGTAAAGCGTTCATTAATGCAAGCTTGAAGGGTTAACAGGCAATGATTAATATTTGGCTGACACGACCTTGGATCGGATTTGATGTTGTCTTTCCTTTTTTCTACTTTCCTTAACATCAATTTTCTTTCTTGCGACAATTTAAATGCGAGTTTTCTTCACTTAGTATTTTTATTCAGTGGAACTGTGGATACATTGAAAAACCGGTTGATTGGTGTAAATTGTAATA
The DNA here is from genome assembly GCA_963556195.1 of Sepiola atlantica. Taxonomy (NCBI): domain Eukaryota; kingdom Metazoa; phylum Mollusca; class Cephalopoda; order Sepiida; family Sepiolidae; genus Sepiola; species Sepiola atlantica. Next base: position 26,305,540 of record OY744517.1, on the reverse strand, counting down.
GTGTTTATGTAAGTTTGTATCTATCTATCTATCTATCTATCTATCTATCTATTCCCCTCTCTCTCTCTCTCTCTCTCTCTCTCTCTCTATATATATATATATATATATATATATATATATATATATATATATATATACATATATATATATATATATATATATATAATGGACTCTCTCCCGTCGATTTCGACGTATGAGTGCCCCACCAGGGGCGGCCCGCGTGTGAATTTGTAATTGCAATGGTTGCGCAATGTCCATTGATTCCAATGGCAAGAAGTAATACAAGATGACTGGAAACAATGCCGAGATCAGCAGAGAGCACATACAGCACCTGGTAGTCCCATTTAGTACTGGCCAGGCTCGACGCGGCTTAACTTCGGTGATCTAACGGGAACCGGTGTGTCAACGTATGTGTGTGTATGTATGTATATATGTATATATATATATATATATATATATATATATATATATATATATATATATATATATTTATATATATATATATATATATATATGTATATATATGTATATATGTATATATGTATATATATATATATATATATATATATATATATATATATATATATATTCACTGTAACTAGCACTCTGATCTGTTTCTTTTCTTGCACATTTTATTTTCTGAGAAAATTTCCAAACCGATTTTTACTTTTTTTCATAGTCTTGAGAAGACGTCTCTGCGTTGCAACCAGAATTAATTAGTGTCGACTGTAAGACTGATGGTTATTTAATTCTATGAATTTGCTATTTTACTGCATTGAGCACTTTTGAAAAATACTGGTTCTTCATTCATTTTGTCTCTATATAGTTTAACTTGAATAATATATATATATATATATATATATATATATATATATATATATATATACATGTGTGTGTATGTGAGTCAGCAAGCAATTTCACGCAGCCATGATTGTTACCTTATGTGCTTATTCTACACCCGTGGTCCATATAAACACGCGTGTTATACTCGTTTACATATAGTGTGTTTATTTATATTGCCGTTGCAAAATTACGCCGATTCTGCGCAAGAAATAAGAGTAAACACTGTTTGAAATACGAGCTGAGAAGTGCTTTATTTATTTTGCAATCTGATAATCGTATTAGACGGCGTCGAGTCGAATTGTCACTTTTATTCGCACCCGTTTGTTTATAATAACGAATGCGTTCGGCTCGATTCGTACTCGCATTATATTTATCCTTGCACGGATAAATTGTTTCCTTTTTTTCTTTGTCGCATGTCAGACTACATTTGTATAGAATCCTTCTGTGCGAGCAACTTTACGCACGCACAAATGTTGATAACATAAAAGATTACGTCTAAATAAGGGGCAGGTAACTCTTACCACGAATTTTAAGCAAGATTTTCCAGTAATCAACATTGATGGCTTTAATTGGCGTTGCACATGTGGCTACTGTGCAAGGAGAACGTCGATTAGACATAAAAGGGTTAGGGTTAGGGTTAGGGTTAGGGTTAGGGTTAAAGTTAGGGTTTAGGGTTAGGGTTAGGGTTAGGGTTAGGGTTTAGGGTAAGGGTTAGTGTTAGAAAAATATTGTTCGAAAGCTAGAGGTGTCGTGAAGAGTTACCTGGCCCGTATTTACTCTCCAACACTAAAATACAAAAACAAATTTGTTCGGCTTTTTATTATACAAGCACCGAAAATTGTTGCAGGTTACTTTAGCCTTCCAAATATACAGCAAACGAGTTTTCTATTTTTCTGTACTTTCTAAAAAGAGTATCTCGTCTTATAATCGACATAATCGTATTTTTACTCTGTTAAGTTGCATTTGTAATTAATTAATAATTGTGGAGAGAAAACTTTGGGTATCTTTTGTAATTATTTAATTTGCATAATGCACTTTATATTTGTCTGTATAATGTTTACTAATCAAGATGTGCAAATCAGTTATTTGGGGTTCTTCTATTGTGGAGTATATATTAGTCTTTTTCACGTCATTACGTGTAGTATATACACTCACACATTCAAATATATATATATATATATATATATATATATAGAGAGAGAGAGAGAGAGAGAGAGAAAGAGAGAAAGAGTGAGAGAGATAATATATACATTTTTGTAACTTTTATACGTACATGAAAGTAAAATACATTTAAAAAAAAATATATTAACGAATAATACGCCTTATAAAGTTAAGGACAACGAATAATGTAATTTTCGGCATCCTAATAACTTAGGGAGTTAAACAATCGAAATAGTAGTAGTTAGCAAAAACAACAGAAGCTGCAATCACCACAAAAGAAAACAATTACATATAAAGACAATATATATATATATATATATATATATATATATATATATATATATATATATATATATATATATATTTAGGTACATATTTTTAAACATAACGCCAGTCTTCTGGTTATCTATACCCTTCTAAATACTTTCAATTTGTGTGATAATCTTTTCTTTCGGTAAAAAAGACTAATAAATGTTCCAAATGCATCACGAGTACTTTCGACTCTTCGACGAATAATCTTCAAGTGGCAGTAGAAAACGCTGAATGAAACGATCGAGAAGAATACAGACCAAATGCAATGTTGTATTAGTTTATTAAAATGAAAAAACAGCCGGCGTCGGACGTATTTTAATCGTTCAACAATGGTGAATATTTTAGTTAATTATTTACGTTTAATTAAAAGATATACGTAAAAAGAGGATAAATGTTAAAATGTGTTTACTCTTCTGATGAAATCAGTTGTATTCTTTTAATATTCATGCTTCTAAAATAAATATTCACAAAATAATATGCCGCTTTATATAACCTCTATGTATTAAAATTCTCAATGGTTCTAATAACAAGACACATTTGTCAGTTATATGTTGATCTAAAGTTCTTGAAACTGTAATAAATAAAGTTGTAAATGTATTTATTTCTACTCATATATATATATATATATATATATATATATATATATATATATATATATATAATAAAAATATATTATTAATTATTTATGAATTGACATGCAATTTTATTAATTTTACTTTTCACTAAACGCAAATATCTATGGTGATAGAATGTGGCTGTAATAGAAAATAATGTATTATTATTTTTTGAAATATTGTAGAATTTTAATATTAAGAATTTTAAAGGCAAAAGAATGGTGTGAGTTTCCAGTTGAAAATATCGTTCAGGCATGTGTTATGACTATAGGTGTCTTTAGTGAGAATTAAAATGAAAAAATAAAAAAATAAGAATGTCTACTTATAAATATGACGTTTTTTTTACGCCGAAAGTTTAAATTTTAAATTAATGATATTTAAAAAAAATTCGTTCGGTATTTTAATTCTTAAATTGAATATTTAACGATGTTTCAAATGAGTGACACCATTTCCCGTGCCGTCACTTCTCTCTCTCTCTTTCTCTCTCTCTCTCTTTCTCCCTCTGTACATATATATATATATATATATATATATATATATATATATATGTGTGTGTGTGTGTATATATATATAACACGTCCATTTTTTAAAATATTTATAGTAAACAGCCTTTTTAAAAGTGTAATAGTCTTAAAAGTAGAGCCTTGTTTGAATTTAAAAGTTTCTGCAATGAGCCAGTTCCTCTCGAACGTCGAACACTGTAGACGGCAAACCACTTCCTCCAC
>OY744517.1:26279385-26296885 GCA_963556195.1 Sepiola atlantica | reverse complement strand
AGATGTATATTCAATACAAAAATAAATATATTCTAGATATATATTCAATACAGAAATCCATACGTCTACACAGACACACACATATACAGCTATATGCACCTACACACGCATATCTATACACACACATATATATACACACATATATACAAATATATATATATACACACGCACACACGCATATACATGCACATATATACATACACATATATACATACATATATATACATATACATATATATATATATAAATATATATATACACATACATAAACCATACATGAGCATATTCGTAACATAGATATACACGCATACACACACACATACACGTTTAGTATAAATAGTTCCTAAAAATAGTTCCTAAAAATACGTACATATATGCACATATATACATACACCCACACTGACATATATATATACAAATATATACACATACACATGTATATATATATATACATACATATACACACATACACATATACACATACATACATACATACCCACGCATACACACACATATACACAGGCGCCGACAGTTCACACCTATACATATATACGAATACAAATCAATACATGCACACCTATACTTATACAAAGTACACACACAAATTAATATATAGATCACACCCAAGTTCTTTCAACAGACCGTTGATGTCACTGCAGAATGGCATCGTGTCTTCCATCTCAAAGAACTGAGCCATGTCGCTGTGACGTGCTCTGAACAAGGATATCTTGGTGTTAGGTTCAAGTAGATTCCACTGCTGCAGCCTTGATCCAAGCAGCTCTGCCTTCGCCTTTGACAGCGAGAGATCTCTTACAAGATCATTTAACTCTCCCTGGTTCAGAGGGTGTGGTTCTTGTTCTTGAGTGTCGGGTTCAAAAGGTTCATCACCATCTTCTTCGCCACTGCTTACAGTTATGTTTGGATCAGATGGACATGTTGGAACGGGTTTCTCGTCATCATGAGGCACAGGTTTACGAGCAGAGACGCAGTCAGCGTACTTGATGTGGCCGTTATTCTTCCTGTTGAAACCGGCGATGCTTGTGCAGCAGAAATAACAGTCATCATGATGATTCTGCGGCTCACGCCATATCATGGGCACCGCAAATGGAATGTTCGTGCGCTTGCCCACCAACCACTGAGTCAATGCTGAGTGCCAGCTCGTGCAGCAGATGTGTAGTGCCAAGCTCTTTTCTTGGTCCCCGACCTTACACCCGAAGTAGTGAAAGGAGGCGCCCTTCATTTTCACTGCTCTAGATACACTTCGCTGTTGATCTGTTTGTGTAAACCGACCACAGACATAACAGAAGTCGTCTGGATGATTGGTACAGGAACGTCTACTTATGTTTAACTGAAAGAAAGAAAGAAAGAAAAATTAGTAGTTATATAAGTACGTTATATCGTAGTTACGTAAGAGGTAGTAGGCTACTTCTAGGCAATGAGAGTATTTCTGAAACTCAAAATCCTGACGTGATACAGCAAAACGGTTATGATTTTTGAAATCAGCGTACCCAACTTAGTCTAAATCAATTTACATATCACCAGTAGTAAACATGTTGTTGTCCAGTGTAATAATGATAATGATAATGATAATAATAATAATAATAATAATAATAATAATCAAAATAATAATACTAATATTGACAATGATAAAAAATAATAAATTAAAATAATAATTAAAATAACATTAATAATATTAATAATGAGAATAATTATGATAATAATGATAATTAAAATAATAATAATGATAATAATGATTAAAATAATGATAATAACATTTATAATGATACTACTACTACTAATAATAAAAATACTAATAATGATGATAATAACAATAATAACAATAATAATAATAATAATAATGATAATAATGATAATAATAATGATGCTAATAATTGTAATAATAATAATGGTTATCATAATAATAATAATAATAATAATAATAATAATAATAATAATAATAATAATTATAATAATAATTATAATAGTAATACGCTAAGGAAATTTTGTGTTGGAATGAACGTTATCCTTATATCTGATCTTGTTAAATTTTGAAAAAATAAATTAAATAAAAACATTGAAAAATTTGTTCAACTTTATTAAATAGAATATACTTAGTTGATAAGTGTTTACGTTAAATAGAACTATAATATTTATTGTTTTACGTATACATTTATATATATATATATATATATATATATATATATATATATATATATATATATATATATATATGTTTAGATGAGATATGAAACTAAAAGTATGTATATATGAAATATGGAACTAAAAGTATCCTTTTAATAGATATAACCTATAGTGAAATAGTTTAAGGTCAATATACGTCCGGAATATTTTCACACGCACACTTTTACTCTCCATTATTTCATTTTTTTTCAAATATTGAATTTTGGCTTTTCCACTGCCAACATACATCTAGGAAAGGCCTCTGATGATATTTTAATCTTTGAAAACCCTTGGCTTAAGGAAATTATAACAAACATGTTTTTACCGATTGTACCTTTAATCAACAATCGAAGTTGAAATATATTTGTCATTCGTACATGTTTATCCCTCTTCTTTAATTTTTCTTTATATATATATATATATATATATATATATATATATATATATATATATATATATATATATATATATATATATATATATATAAATGTTACAATTTACAATGTATAAGGAAGAGACATAACAATTTTATTAATTGCAATATTTAGAATATTAAACTTGCAATTTCATGGAAGAAACTGAAGCTATTTTTTATTTTGGATTTGGTTGCAATAAGCCTCCACAATGCCCCAGTTTCTCCGCACTATTTCAATTGAGGTGTAATGTGTGTTCTCAATCCTTGTTTTTTTTTCATTTTCTTTTAACTTTTACGACTAATTAGTGTGGTATCCGCCGTGGCTGATGGCATTGCTTGCCATTTCAGTTCTCACAGGTTCGCCTGGTTATTATTATTATTATTATTATTATTATTATTATTATTATTATTATTATTATTATTATTATTATTATTATTATTATTATTATTATTGTTATTATTATTATTATTATTATCATTATTATCATTATCATTATTATTATTAGCATTTTTATTGTTATCATTATTAGCATTATTATTATTATTATTATAATTATTATTAGTATTATTAGTATTGTTGTTGTTATTATTATTATTATTATTATTGTTTTTATTATTGTATTATTAGTATTTTTATAAATAATGGACAGTTTGCAAATGTTATAATTATTACTACTTAAACACATTTTTAATTATATTAATTATAATTGGGAGTAATACTACAAGTAGTATTAACGTAGCATTATAATCTATATCAGTTTTACATAAACAAAATTGAAAATATCAAACAAAAAAAACAAAACATGAGAACAAAATATAGGAAAAAAGAAATTAAAAAATACAACTATTATTTATTGCACGTTTTTCAATTCAGACAAAAGGCGAATTATTCAATGCGAAGAGCGGCGAGTGACTGAGGATGGCGTATTTTTGCGGCTGTTATCAGGCTTGTAATTAGCATAATTAAATCAGTCACGAGGCCCTCGTGTAGTAGGGGCGATGGATGGGGCGATGGATGGGGAGGAACAAGACCAGGAACATCTGCCGGCCAAGATATTCAAATAGAATCATATCAGAATAGTGTCTCTTTAGAAACACATCCGGGAATAGCACCAAGGAATGCGGCAATCACAGCAGAAGAGTCAACAATGGATACAAAACTAAATGAAAATAAATAATTCCGAAAACTACAAAACGCTCTTCGAAAATTACAACAACGACAAAAACAGCAGCAATAATTATAACAATAATAATAATAAAAAAAATAATAATAATTATGATACTAATAATAATGAAAACAGCTGCAATCTTAAAGAAAATCCTCGAATGCGGAAACCAACCCGCATAAGCTACGAACGGTAACCAGTCACATGTAAGTTACATTACGAAGAAAACAAAACCACAGGAAGAACAGCACCGCATTAACCCAAGGAACATGAACGGCAATATTTTTTATAAACTGCACCACTCAACAAAAAAAAGTGATTGCACCAGCCTCGGCTAGTATTACAAAAATTAATCGTGGAGGGTCAAGGATGATAAGAAGTCCAATGAGGGAGAGCATAAACCAGCTCTCAACTGGAAGATTGAAAAGAGTACTGTGGCCGTAGAAAAGTTTATTGCCACCCAAATACGAGAGGAAACTAATGGCTGTTACTAGCGAGACCTCGATGGTAAGCGGCTGTTGCGATAGCGCAAAGTCATTTGCAATGGTTATCAAAAAGATGTGGAGAGTACTCGAAATCTGAGGAGGCTTGTTGCCACTAAACTCCAGGGAAGGCCACCGGTTATTATCAGTGATCAATCTCTTACGATGACTTGTGTAAGAAATGCTAGTACGTACAAATAATAATAATAATAATAATAATAATAATAATAATAATAATAATAATAATAATAATAATAATAATAATAATAATAATAATAATAATAATAATAATAATGGTAATTATAATAATACTAATCATAAAAATAATGATCAAAATAATGATAATAATAACTTAATCTATCACTGGTGAATCCTATCTCAACATGCTGGAAGACTGGTTAATGGCTCAGTTGGAACAAGCAGAATCTGATGACTTCATTTTTCAACAAGATGGTGCACCACCACACTGGAGTCTTAGAGTAAGGCAGTTTCTTAACACAAGGCTGCCTGGTAGATGGATTGGGAGATCTGGGCGAGGTGATGACCTTCTCATGCCCTGGCCTCCTAGGTCTCCAGATCTTACCCCGTGTGACTTTTTCCTTTGGGGCTTTGTCAAGCAACAAGTCTATGTGCCGCCCCTTCCAAGAGATATTGACGAACTAAAGGCTCGAGTAACGGCAGTTGTGGGAACCATTGACGTCAGGATGCTGGAACGCGTTTGGCAGGAAATGGACTAGCGACTAGATGTCTGCCGTGTGACGAATGGTGCTCATATTGAGCAACTTTGAAGATTCCCCACAAAACTTGAAACTTTAACCTTTCCAACGGTACCAATTTCATTTTTCAACTCCGAATAGTTTTTGAGTTATTAAAAATCGTTATGTTCCCAAGGCTTTTGAAACACCCTGTATAACGGAAAGTTGTGTGTTGGGGGGAGCAAACAAAAAGAAATCAAATACCCAAGACACACTCGCAAAACTGAAACAATCTTTTTCATTATTACCTGAATTTAGATGTTGGCACATTTCTTTTAAATGTTCATTCTTTTTAATGTCAACAGAAACAGATGTAATAAAGGAAACGGTATTTAGAGCGATTTTTAATTTAGTAAGTTGGCAACAATTTTCCTAGCTGCTAGATATAGAAAGTGTAGGTAGTAGGTATGGGTGATAGAGAAAGATGTGTGATAAAAAGAGAGAGAGGGGCGATAAAAGACAGGGGGCCATTGGCAGGACGGGTACTAGATAGGGAGAAAAAAGAAGATTTTTTAAAAGAAAGATGTAACGGATACTTTTAAACTCTTGTATTTTGTTGCCCACCGCCGTGAGAGTCGCCGAGTAATCATGCTACTGCTACTACTACTACTACAACCACCACTACTACCACTACTACTACTACTACTACTACTACTAATAATAATAATAAAAATAATAATAATAATAATAATATGTGTTCATAAAATCTAAGAAAATGCATAGAACTTGCCGAAGAACCGAAGGGATTATGGAACATAAAGAATGCTATTCTAGTACCAATAATTGTAGGAGCATTTGAAATAATTTACAAAATCTTGGAAATAAAAAATAAGATGGCTTGGAGTCAAACGAAGGAACCCATACCAGACATTGCTCTCAGAGTTTAAATACTGTGAAACAGAAAACAAAAACACATTTGTAAGTAATTCTTTTATTACCTTCTAGTGGGTTTGTTGTCCCAGCGAATTATACAGGGTGGGCAAAAATAAGGGTCCTATTTTTAAAAATTCATAACTTTTTTATTTATTGATTTTTTTTTTTTTTTAAGAATAAGTAAAGGACCCCTTCCGAAGCAAGCATGAGCCGTATTAGCCCTAAGGAACGTACCCTCATTTAGAAAACATTATTTTTGCTTAAAAAACTCAAAACAGTGTAAAAAACAATACTTTAGTTTTTGTAAGTTTTAAGAAGTGTTTTTTCGGCTAAAATTTGTTTTGTTTATTTCAAAAAATTTCGGAAGGGTCAGTCTACACACACATAAAGTTTGGTGAGTTTAACTTTTATTTTGTGGAAGTTATTCAAATTCAAGTTATTCAAATTTAAAGATAGGACCCTTATTTTGGCCCACCCTATATCATTCATGAAAGAGAATGTCACCTCTTGCACTCGCTTTCCCAGGATGCGTACACCAGTGTTAGCCGAGAGAGCGGATGAATAACTGCAGTTGGAACACAATAGAAGAATGGTGTTGTACGCGGAGGCGCCAATGGTGCCGATCGCCTTCAGAGGCAGAGGGACACTACGACAAAACGTGAAAATAGGACGCAAGGAACTGGAGATTCTGAGATATATCAGAACCATTCAATGTTTAAGAAAGTAATAATGTTATTAATCAATTGAACTCCTATCTATATACTAATTCTGTCGATCCATTCCGTTTTCTGTTAGCATGGTTAAGACTAATTTATCGAAAATACATAGACGAGTAGCATTAATAAAGTGTTATCTATTATAAATCTGATGTAAACCTATATTTCCCTGTGGCACTTTCCCATATAGGTCAACTATACAAAATAAATGCGAACAATATTCATTGGTATTGGAATATGGTTATGTCTGCAAAAAAGACGGCCATTTTAATTGTTCTAATTAGTAAACTTATCTATTAATTCACTAAGAGACTCATTTCTTACACAGCTTCTATAAGTTTCATCTTCTGTTATAGTATTTTTTTTTTTATATCCGTGCTAATTTAATTATACTGTATATTACCGTCGCATCCGTCACTCTTGCAATCTTTCTTTTTCTGTTTTGTTATGGGAATCACTCAAGTGTAAGCCGAAAGAGCAGAGGAATAACTGCAATTGGAAAACAATAGAAGAGTGGTGCTGTACTCGGAGGCACAATGGTGCCGATCGCCTTCAGAGCCATGGACCAACTTAATATAAGGAGTCTTAACGATACTACTTCTAGGTCAAACTCTAACCAATGATAAGTGTTAGATGAATAGATTCCGACCCAGAAAACAGCAATCCATTTGTCAGAAACATCACTCATGGAAAGTGAGGACTAAAGGACATAATAAGGGAAGCGAAAGTTACAAGGCTGTCGAAAAAAAAACCCACGGTCAATTGCTACCCTTCTTAGCTTACAAACAGCTGAAGGTAATAAACAAAGCGAAAGAATAAAAATATGAATAGTTAATTAGAAATACCTGGGGATATAACCGTATAACCATTATTTAACCCATAAGTACATTTAGAAAGGTATAGATAGAGAATGGGTTAGATATAATGAGCAGAAAATAAACTTATTTTTCATTTTCATTTTCTATTTTAAAAGTCCTTTTTCACTGATTCAAACAATTTTACTCGGTTGAATGGGCGTCCCAATGAGATACATTTATACTAGGGTCTATATAAAAAAGAAGATAACGACAACTTATTTTGACCGAGCTAATTTCAGTACAAATGTTTACGCTATTTAAATTATGTAAAACAATATTTTGTCAAAAGCAAAAATAGAACGTAATTTTACAAAATCAACACACATAGTTCTTATTAAAGTTCATATATTTTATTGAAAACTACGTGTACACATACTTTATATTGAGTGCTGAAGCGAATACCTAGATAAATAATGTAACCCAATAAAATCCACATAAATTACTGAAAAAGTTATACACATTTGGTCAAGTAGTGTGTTGAAGAATATACTATTTAAATATTTCGTAAAATGAAATTTCAAGAAAAGAATCAAAAAAGAATGTCAAAGATATATCCCTTCTGAATATTTATTTAATAATAATAATAATAATAATGATAACATTAATGATGATGATGATGATGATGATGATGGTGATGATGATGATGATGATGATGATGATGATACTACTGTTGCATTACTCGTTCTTTCGGGGTACCCGGTAAGATCCAACAAGTATGACGAAGAACAGAACGTATATGGAACACACTTTGGTTTTCTTTATTTCCCATCACCGAATGGTTTACGCCGGCTACGCACACACATATAAAAAAAAATCTGTTGACATACTTTTGTCTCATGAAAGTTTTTTTCTTGCTGAGGTCACAGATTGGTTACCGCTAGACACTCGTTCATATATACATCCGATTTGAAAGTAATTTGCTCTTCATTGTCTCTCCGAGTATGAACTGAAGTAATTGTTCCACATGCACTTCAAATTGTCTGTTTGATGAAATACAAGTCAGGGGATTCCTTCAAGGTACCAACTTGCTCATAAGCTTCATTTTAAGTCAGCGGACACGAAAGCCTAACAGCAAGACGGGCTTGGGTACATAGCCAATAAAGTTTCATCGATGCCATTAACATCGCTAAACTCCAATTCTTCCGGTAATTTGATACTCCGATCACCAAGCGATTCGACTCTTCGCGTTTCTGAAACCGGCACTTTTCAGGTCTCGCTAGCACTGCAAAACATTCTCGTTTTTAATCGTTATCAATTCGCGTTCTTTCTTTCTCGACGCCTCACCCACAATGGACTCGCCCACAATTCATGTTTGCCACTTTTCTTTATCTTACACTACGAATACTAATAATATTAACAATAACAATAACAAAAACAATAACAATCGCAATAACAATAATATAAACGACAACAACAACATCAGCAGTAGCAACAGCCCCCCCCCCCACAACAACAACAACAACAAACACAATAATAATCATAATAATAATTATAATAATTATAATAATAATAATACTACACACAACAGCTTCCTTCTATATATTACATCTAACGATATTTCACACCGTAGAACGACGGTTGACAAATACGCTGATGTGAAGCGAAACCAATTAAATCATATTCACATATTGAAATGTTTGAGAGATTATAATTTGATCATTTATTTTTCTCTGCTTATCCAGACAGTGTTTCGAAGTCGTTCCTACATTTTACTTACCCTTGGAACAATCAATATCGGTTCAAGATCGAGGCGTGTTACTATTACGAAATCTTTGATTCATTATAGACACACTCTTAACAGTGCCAATCTAATATATTTTGTGAGTGAAAGGATACCTTAATTTTAAAAAAAATATATATTTTTCATTCATTTTCAAAAATCAAATAAACACATCAGTGATGTTCGAGAAAACAATAGCTACATTACTTAGTGTAAAATATTTTTTTTGTGTAATACGAATAAGTCATAACTTTATATATTTCTTGAATCGAGAGGACAGCCCAACAAATGCTACCGATGTTATCGTCAATAAAAGTCAGACTAATTTCTGCAATCAGATCCGGTTTCGTAAAAATAAACTCCCGTCTATGCACACTTGTCCAAGTGTCAGTTGTGAATGTCGGTGTTTTGTTCATCGCTGTTCATTGATAAGCATACTTGCATGATGTGAAAAGTTGTCAATAATCTTTATAGACAATTTTTTGGTACTGTCCTAATCGTGGCTGGATATTGTTTTGATAAATATTATCTTTGCGTTAAACACAACATACACATATGAAGGTTTAATGTTCAGTGAAAGTAAAACCTATTTTGAATAACACCTCTCACTGATGAGATGATAACCGAAGTTGCTCCTAATATAATTAAATAGCAATGAAACAAAAACTGTTGGCCATTTATAAAAGTAACTCTGAGGACAACCACATATCCTTAGAGTTTAGTTGTATGAAATATGGTTAAATTGTGAATTGTATTCAATATTCCATGCGTTAAATCTTGTTAGTTCACTCTATATAAAACAATGAAATTAAATGAATAATGAACAATGTATATAAACACAATGACATTATCTTAGAGGTTACCCTCTAGATAAAGTTCTGGAGGATGTCGACCAAGTCAAACTAAAACCCATTCAAGGTTACACCTCTTACTAATTTTGCTATCACTAAATTAAACCCACATCATTGAAAGGAAAGAAATAAAAGACGAAGGGCCTCCCCGGGTGAACCTTGGCGGGCAAGCCAATAATATACTGGAGTTTTAGTGTACCAAACAGGACTGGAGTGCAGCAAGAATTGTGAATGTTATGACCGATTTCGTAGATACCGATTTTTGTTTACTATGTATATAAACATTTTAAAATTACAAATGCATATAAAAACATGGACTATTAAAGCATGACTATATTGCTTATGTATTCCAAAATATAAGAGTCTATAAAGAATATAAAAACAGATGCAGAAGACTTCAAATTCAACATTATTTCTGCTCTTTTGCATGCGTGTTTCTTTTAGAATTGACAGACTCTAAAATGCACATGCATTTTTAATTCATTGAAAAATTAGATTATATTTTAATGGATTCAATTTTTTGCATAAAGCATTTTCAGAAAATGGCGTCATCAAAAAAATGACTAAATAAAATCTAAAACAAAAATGAACATTTTAAGCACAATCGAAAAAAAACAAAAAAACAAAACAAAAAAATAATAACCATCCCCAAACTTAATTTTATTTGCTAAGAACAACTTAGAGGGAATAGTGGTCACGCGAGACTTAAACATTGCGCCATCTGTCGCCTGCTTTTTAAATGTAATGGCTTTAGAGAATTTTCGAATACTTCTCGAATACTGTTTTTTTAAAATCCAATTTTATGATCAAAATGAATCATTTTTCTATAAAAAGGCAGTACACATGTTATATAGAAGTTTAAAACAGTAGAACTATCCAAAATCGGCCGGGTGGAAAATTAAAAGAATAATAATATTGTATTATCGAAATACAGGCGGAACCAAAAGAAAATTCCACGGTGCTTTTTTACATCAATCTGCATAATTTATTCTTTACAATAATATACTTATGTAAAGAATTAATTACTGCTAGTGATAATACTATTAAAAGAAAATATATATTTTTTTGTGTAAAATATAATGCCATTGTCAGCTAAATGTTCTTTAAGTAAATGACACGTACATACAGACAAGATCTTGGCGAACCGTTTTTTGTGTAAACCGGATTGTCTAGTTGATTGTTAAGCTCTGCTGTGATTATAGGTGCCGTGGTTTTCTTCCAAATCGCTTTCAGACAGCTTTGGTTTTCTTCTAGAATTTTGTTTAAAGAAAGATGTTTTCCTCTTTTTCATAGGCTTTCATCATCTTCGAGGCAGTATTTCTCAATAAAGCCACCATCTCAGCCACTTCCGTTTCAGTAGTACCTGTCATACGGACACCAACAATCTGCCTTTATTAGATATCTGATCGATCTGCCATTTAGTATTTTCTTAGTAATACGCACTATCTTAAATATGATATAGATTTAACCAATTACCATAAATAAAAAAAATGAAACCAATATTTTTGTGATTTTTTTTCAATTCTTATTGATGAAATATTCACAAGGTATTTACATTATTTCATCCAAGCCCTATATCCCCACTTCATTTATTAATTTTTTATTTTAAATTGTGGGTATATAAATATTCTGTTCATTTATTGTAAAAACTAATTATCAAAAAAATATTTTTAAATCAGTAAAAGAATGTAACTATTTAAAATGTATTAAGGTATTAATCTTAAATATTTTTAAATCAGTAAAAGAATGTAACTATTTAAAATGTATTAAGGTATTAAGCTTAAATATTTTTAAATCAGTAAAAGAATGTAACTATTTGAAATGTATTAATGTATTAATCTTAAATGTTTCGGTCGACAAACTTTGATTTTGGAACAATTCATTTTAAAATAAGTAAAATCGGAGTTGTTTACGTAAGCGACATCATAAAAAAGCACACTTCCTTAGTATTGCTGCTTGAAGACCTACTCTTTGAATATGTGTGAAAAGTGCTAACGTACGTACAAGATAAAATGCGTAACTGTATAATTATAAAATTATATAAATGCTAATAACTGATTGTCGTTGTGTGTGTTTAGATATGAGGTAAATATGTACTATTTTGATTATTCAGATGATTGTACTCATCTTAAATTTCATCCTCACAGCGTTTTGACCGATGTAACATTCGAAATTCTTCAGATGCTGTTTGTATAACTCGGATCTGTTTATGTATAACTCGGAAATTGGTAATGAACCTTTATTTAATCGATGCATGTAGATTGTTATTGACCCGTCAGTAATTATCGAGTAGAAGTATTAAAATAAACATTATACAGGGTGGGCAAAAATAAGGGTCCTATTTTTAAAAATTCATAACTTATTTATTTATTGATTTTTTTTATTTTTTTAGAATGAGTAAATGACCCCTTCCGAAGCAAGCATGAGCCGTATTAGCCCTAAGGAACGTACCCTCATTTAGAAAACATTATTTTTGCTTAAAAAACTCAAAACAGTGTAAAAAACAATACTTTGGTTTTTGTAAGTTTTAAGAAGTGTTTTTCGGCTAAAATTTGTTTTGTTTATTTCGAAAAATCTCGGAAGGGTCAGTCTACACACACATAAAGTTTGGTGAGTTTAACTTTTATTTTGTGGAAGTTATTCAAATTCAAGTTATTCAAATTTAAAGATAGGACCCTTATTTTGGCCCACCCTGTATTATTATCTACTATCCCTCTTGTTCCGATGGATACTGCACTCCATAGACTAGTATTTTCTTGGCCTTCGGGGCTTGATTTACCACCCACCTAGGCTTCGCCACCCCTCTTTGGGGAGGAGTAAGTTTATTGCTTACTACCTGAGGCGCCCCTACCGGGGAATGCCGACGGGGCTGCCCAGACAATTTTTAAACCCCACTTTCACGACCCGACCTTGGGTCACATCGTACTTGTGGGAGTTAGATAAAAACTGGCCTTGTGCCTAACTCCTAGAGAGGAGTAAATCAACACTATCCCTCTTGTGTTAGGATTGCACGTTTACCTCGAGAAAACTATCATACACATCTGATTATTAGTTTAGACTTTATCTGTTGCACCGTGTTCATGTGGCGGTAGTGAACTCAAACTCTCTATCTCTTTATTTATCTCTCTGTCTCCTTCTTTCTCTCTCTCTCTCCTTCTATCACTTCGTTGTGACTTGAATGAACGATAATGAATAAGACAACATGGTGGTGTATTTAAAAAGGTGTATTTGAAGAAGTACAGAATAGTATGTAAGAATAACCCGGAAACAGGGAACATTTTACGATAAAATACATGGAACTGATCCCCCACTCTAAATTTAACAAATAGAGTTGTTTTTTTCCCTCCGTTTTCAACTGTGTTTTCGCGTAATTGCTTAAAAAGTAGAATCTCATTTCTTTGGGAACGGAGATTACGCGAAAGGTGTTAATCTGGTAATTTATCCATTGTTCATTATTTTAAAATCTTATATATTTTTAAAAACTATTTGGTTATTATTGTATAAAACCCTACTAAGCTGACTCCACCCCCCCCCCTAAAAAAATATATATATGCTTTCTATTAGCGATTACGTGTGGATACCGTGAAAATCATGTCGGAAAGAGCAATCTTATTTAGCAGTTGAGCATTTTTCTTTTAACAATTGCAGATAAATTCTGCGCATCATGTTTTTTGAGGGGTGGGGGAGAATTAGGGGCGGGGGGGGGGCGATTATGTATAGTTTTACGACCTTGCCAGTCAGACTTAGGGCTAGTGTTAACAATATATTAGTTAACTGCCCTAATAAGTAAAAACATACCAAAAAATAGAAGCTCAGGGTTTAAATCAACACATTTATCGAAGTTTGCTGTTAAAATTATGGATTTCCCTGAATAAAAAAAATCATGTTTTCTTCTCAATACGCCCTCTCACCATGAATTGCTGCCTTGAGAGTGTGTATGTTTTGCTAGTGTGTATATATATATATATATATATATATATATATATATATATATATATATATATATATGTGTGTGTGTGTATATGTATATGCATATGTATGTATATGCATATATATATATATATATATATATATATATATATATATATATATACACTAGCAGGACCCGTGTCCCGGCGTTGCACGGGGTAATATAACAGCCTGATTTTAATTTTTAAGTTAAATAAATATATTCAGAAAATAAATCATTTCACTGGAAGTAATTTCGGTAATTAAAATAGGATTTAACACAGAGCTGTGCCCTAACGTTCTTTTGTTTGTTCCAACAGATGTCTCCTTTATAATGGTAAAAGTTATTCGTACAAAGCTCTTGAACATCATACATAAAACTGTCCATGACTAAAGCAAGGTGAAGTCAAGTTTAGACCCACCACTGCCAATGAGTGTCCTTGGAACTTGTTAATTGTCATGGCAAAACACAATTTAACTGGGAACTGAAGCCTTATAAATGTTATTGCAAAATCCGACGGAATAATGGGTATTCTGGGAAGGAATGTCAGTTTGCCCCTTGCCACACCAGTTAGTATTACAGCTTCTATCACATGAGGTTGCATGCGTTTAACACAGTCTCGTTCCATTACATAGCCTTGGAGCATCAAGATTCCGGAGTAACATAATTGGGCATCCAGCTTTCAGCTGTGTGTTGGCATACCAGGCAATTCTAATGAATTTAAAAATTATGTAGGGTATTGTACAGCCTGGATGCCATCGAGAGTAGAATCCACAGAACTGAAAGTTTGTTCATCACCTGGAATTTCATCAAGCAATTGTTGATTGATGACATGCACCATGTCATTTTTAGGAGCTAGAATGACCTTCTCAGTTAGCCATTCAGGATGCACATAGTTGTCGGCTATATTTGGATAAACTTTGCTACTAAGTTCTGTGAGTGATTAAACAATTGAGCCAATACCTGGAGTAATAACAATCTTGCCATTGTTGGTTGTTGCAAGCTTGCCATCACCTATTTTTAGGAGGAGGGAGGCAAACTCACCAAACATTGGGCCACTATTGAGATATACACGTATGTTTGTAAATAACGTTACAGTCTTAATGTACTTCCACAAATATGACAATTTAATGCAAGCATTAAGCCCATCAGCGGGACTTCCACGTGGAACAATAGGAAGCGTGTGTCGGAAGTCACCTGATAATAAAAGTGTTATGCCACCCATAACAACATCACGTCTCTTGAGATCATGCAATGTTTTATCTAGAGCCTCGAACGCTTGTTTATGTGCCATTGTACATTCATCCCATACGATCAAGGAACAATTCTGTAAGACTTTGGCTGAATCTGACCATCTTTCTATTTGACAAATTGGATCAGCATCTTTTGTTAGATAATGGCAACTTAAATGTGAAGTGAGCTGTCCTACCACCAGGAGTACCTCCGGGTGCATCAAGGAATATAAGGCCACCTTGCTGATCTTCTTCAGTATTAACTACAGTACTAAAATATGAATTTGCTCATTATTTAGTTGTGCGATACCATCTCGAACAATTGATGCTTGCTCATGAGGTTGATAACTAAGTTCACGCGTCCATGCAGTAATGACCGGATGTGTATTAGATCAATTAGGTGAGGTAAGACCCAATTTTGTCAGTGTTTTACCATTCATCTTATAAGTCATATATTCGATATGAACTAAAGCCATATTGAAGATGTCGTCTAAAAATGGTATATGAACTTCAGGCCGTTGATTGTGTTTCCTAAGAACGAAATCTTCACTAAAAGTTTATTTGTGTGCATCCAAAAGTCGTTTTGGATGAGACACTGCACATAATGTCAACATGATGGCAAACAAATGTCTCAAATTGTCTGCAGATTCAGATATAGATGCTTCCTGTAATGTAGCATCCCAGTGGTTATCATCTTCAAGTAGTCCATGTGCACTACATGCATCCCTGAATGTAGTCATAACTTGACCATTGATCGTTTTTAGGTCATTAAAGCTCTGTGAACCTCTTACATTGTGTAGAAGCAGTCTCAAACAGAAGCAGTCAAATTGATTTGGATGCACGGTGTATACCCTGCCCAAAACTTCTGTTCTTTTAACGCACGGATAGCCTGGAACTGGCTTACCCTGTAACCGTCGCTTGAAGACCTTAGTTTTAGTGTCCCAGGTATAATAAAGTGGAACTTCTCAGTACAAAAGTGTACGTGCAAAAAATATGTTTGACACAATTTGAAGAAAGTTGTTAGAGTGGTTGAAGGTGGATTTGCAACTCTATCTGCTGCAGTACTTTCAGTAAAGTATATACGCTGTCCATTTTCAAGATGAACTGATAGGTGAATAACTGGGGGATGATGTCTATGTATGTGAAAGTTAAGTATTCTCCAAATGGCTTCATTGGTTGATATATAACGTCCCGTATCGTATGTCTTAAATTCATCATGAGCATTACTTTCAATTGTGAAGATAGCTTGAGCACTACCCTTATTTTCATATTTACAAATGTATTTTAATGAGTTCATGCTGTTGCAATATTCAACATTGATATGTGCATCAAAAATGTTACAAAGCAGTTTATAATGTGGTACAACCCATCGGTTATCTACAGGAACTGTTATGCTGCCAAGTAGGGTAACTGTCGTCTCAAAACCTCCAGCTAAAGGAGATAGTCGTCGATATTGTGGGTAGCCATTTCTATCCGATTGAGTTTAACTCAAGAAGTGTCTTGGATATCTCTTACTGCAGTATCCATGTTTGAGACAGAGTGAACATCTGTTTATGTTTCCACATAGTCCATGACTCATATGGTGCCTAATGAAATCATGTAAAACCGGATCCGCAACTGGATCTGGAATTTCCGGACTGATAACTGAATCTATGTCAGAGGATCTCAATTTTTATCCTCTTTTCTTCCACTCAACAGTGTACATGTATGCTATGAGACATAAGGGAAGCAGTTTTTGTCGCCGCCACTTACTGCCATTAAGCACAATCAAGGATTTGGTTTACCCGACTGAAATTAAACAATAGCAAGCAATTAAAAGTAAAAATGATTGTCTGCATGTAATGTTATAAGGAAATTTTATTTTTTACTTATTGTTATGCCACCCTCCTTTACACATGGCGGACCGTACATTTGCTCGGCAGAAGGTGAATCGTAACATAAAACGAGCAGCACTTTTCCCGGTCGCCATCGGCATTTGGCTCACGTGACTCAATCGCAGTCATGAAAAAATAATTATAGAATAGTCGTCATTATTAAAAATAAGCATATAATCGTAATTTTAGTGCCCCCCCCCCATCCGAATACAATTTGTAATGCTCTGCAGCCTACATTAATTATATTCGTGTGTTTCAGTGGTGCTCATTTTCCATGTTTCTTTTCAGCCAAAGAAAATGGAATGTATATGCAAAGGTAATTGGGGTGGGATTTTAATGGGGCTATGTAGGCCTCTGTAATTTTCCAAGGGCCCTTATCACAGACAGAGCCGGTGATTATACAAAAATACAAATTCTGGTGAAATCAAA
>OY744517.1:26256885-26274385 GCA_963556195.1 Sepiola atlantica | reverse complement strand
TCGCATACCCTTAATGACAATAAAAGTGTAAAAACTTGGGAATTTCCTTGCTTTTGTACATTTAGTGTATATGAATGTTCATCTTAACCCTATTAAGGGCATATGATTTCAGTATACTGGCAATTTTTCATGGAATATATATATATATATATATATATATATATATATATATATATATATATATATATATATATATATTCTTACAGGCGCAGCTGAACACCACATCATCATTCCTATAATAAAACACACAACATTACAGTGTATGTAAATATATATATATATATATATATATATATATATATGAAGAGAGAGAGAGGAGGGAGAGTGGAAAAGAGAGTGAGAGAGTGTGTAAGAAGACCTATACACGAATTGGTAAAATATAATTCCGCGAGCAAAATAGTGTTGCACTTATTTTATGTCCACTTACGCAGATTTATATCAATATATTATGATACTAAACCTTATGTCTTGGATCCTTGTTCAAATCATGATCTAAACCATTACATGAATGTAATCTAGAAAAAGTCTCAAATGTAAAGTCTAGGCTCAAGAGGCTTTAAGACGAAACTGAAAATCAGAGAATCATTAATTGATGGTGCCTATGGATAACATTCAATGTACATCTTATATATTTGTATTGTATAATGCCCTAAACGCGGTTTAAAATAGTCCGAATAAACTGAAATTCAGAGAATATTTACAATTAAGTGCATAAACGTTAGTGTGTATATTTAAGAAAATCAAACTTATCTGAAGTGGCACTAAGAGTTTTCAACCCTGTTTTACCCCATCTTTAATTATACTTAATTTAACAAAATATAGCCCGTATTCGAACAACTTACGACTATATTACCTGTGTTTCAAAATTCATAATGGTCGGTTAAGTAGTTTAAGGGTAAATCTTGCTAATACACATATATATATCATATGAAAATAACTGATATATATTTATATATATATATATATATATATATATATATATATATATATATATATATATATATATATGAGGTAAAGTACACGATAAGTCATTAATATGAAATGCCGTGGTAGACAAAATGTGTGGAAAATGGCAAATGGAAAACAGGTTAAAGTGCAAGAGAAAAACAAAAACAAGAGAGTTGACCGGTTCCGTTCGTGTTAGCGTTCGCTCCTTAGTTAAATTATACTAAACTGACTTGATTTCTTCAGGCAAATTTGATCTTTGATCGTGTAAAAATCTTGAATAAAAAATATCAGATACGCTTCAGAATGTTAAAGAGAACTAATACAACTCAAATCTTGATACACACAAAAAAAGAATAAAATGTGATGACAAATTTCGGATTCCAAGACAACCTTTTTCTAAAATGCGCTTTAAATTACATGAAATGAAATAAACTGGAACCAAGCATTGACGATTCTACTGCTTGTGTGATAGTTTAGTATTTTAATTTTTTGTCTGAATATTATGAAGTTTCATCTGTCTTTGATCATCCCTAAATATAGTGTTTACATGTTATAATCGTTTACATTTTGTTCAAGTGTGTAGTGAATTTACTCTAAAAACACGCGTTATCTGTTTTCCTCCGAAACTTACATTTAATTATTTTATGTTTATCTTTTATATTACAACTTTTTTATATATATTTCGCTCTCTCTGCTTTTGCACTTTTTGTAGCCTCTCTTATCTCTCTTTTCCCTCACTGTTTTTCTCTGCCCCTGTCTACTCCCCACCCTCTCTTTCTCACTGTCCATCTAACTAATTTTGTCTATCATCCACTTCATTTTATTTGAGAGACTTGAAACGTAGTGGTTTTAAAATTATCTAATTTCAGAAGAAATTCTTAACAAATCCAGTTTACAATTTCTAAGAAGCCAATTGAGTCTAAAAACTAATAGTATAAACAAAAACAAGAATCTGATTCATCTTTATTGCTTTTCCCTTACGAAGTTACAAAGTATAAATACATGATAAATACCTCCATTCGAACTTAAGTATTAATAGTAATTCTCTTTCGAAACATTTTTAGAAAGTGTTTTACTATCAAAACCTACAATCTATACGACTATTATTGTTTATTTTACTACGCCAACTTTATAATAATATAAATACAAATATTGGCCCTGTTTTCAAAAAATAGTAGCAACACCAGTGTTTGAAATTGTAACAATGATCAGTTTTGAAGATTTTGATTGTGAAAATATGTTAACACTTTTTTGAAAACTTAACATGCTACTATTAATAATTTATCTATGATCAAATAGGCGTTTATTGCATCTATATTTTCCGAAGAGAAGTTATAAATATGCATGTATTTATTGTTTTGAACTGACGTAAGAGGATTAAGAAAATGTTAAATAAAAATCTATTTTAATTTATAATTTTAGCGGCAGAAATAAATTGTCCTAGAAAAAAATGTTGACTGTTTTTTTGTATGAATTCTTTTTTTAAATAAGCTAAAAAGCCGAATATGTATATATGTATATGTAAAAAATAAAAATGGAATAAAGGATAAGCGAATAAACAACTAGCAAAAATGAACACAAATACACATATTGAATAGTTCTACCAAAATATTTCGACTGTTAAAATACAGTCATCCTCAATCGGTAGCAGAACTTTAATTAAAAACAGAAAATTTGAAAAAAAATAGTCACGTGTAAGAAATAGTAGAACGGGAGAAAGAAAGAAAGAAAGAAATGTTAAGAAAGAAAAAGAAGAAAAAGAAGAAGAAGAAGAAGAAGAAGAAGAAAAAGAAAAAAAAAGAAAAAAAATCGACAGTTAGATATAAACGCCGATTGGAAGCGCTGTAAGTTAGTACAGTGGCAAAGAAAGAATAGTGGTAATTAAAAATGGATAACAACCATGAATTAAACCAAAGAAGAGAAGGAGGAGTAGGAGGAGAAGGAGGAGGAGAAGGAGGAGAGGGAAAAATGACTAAAAACGGTATCCGTTATCATATTGATTTAGGTTCATCTCGATTAGAATCGATCTGGCAGAAGTAGAAATGTTATAGAATCCTGGTCTGAGAATAATTGCGTTATTATGACGTAGGCTTAAACATTAACACATTAAAACATAATATATATATATATACATATATATATATATATATATATATATATATATATATATATATATGTGTGGGTGTGTATGTGTATATATGTGTGTGTATGTGCGTATGGATTTGTATGTATACATATATGTATGTGCGTGTAATCTTATTTCAATTAGATTCTCTTTCTTGGAACCCAGACGGACTGAGAATTTATGACACGCGGTCTGTCTATATCTTCTCTGTGCCTGTTAATTGGAGTTTCGCCGGACGCATTCTGGCTAGAGATGAATAAAAGTTGCGTATGTGATTATGTTTAGTTATGATAATGTGCGAGTGAGATTATGTATGTGAGTGCGCATATGATGTGTGCGTATTTAGTTTTGTGTATGCGCGTGAGTAAAATTGCCTATATGGTTGATATCGCCAAGTCGTATGTGTCATAATTTTGACATGGCAGTTTTTAGTTGATTAACTTAAAGATCCCCCCCCTTCGCCCGCCATAGTTAAATATAAGTTTTAAATTTTCCCCCTCTCTATAAAAGATGTATCAAATTGGTTGCTACTACCACCATCTATGATTGTATTGGAACTGTGGTAGGGAAATTCAATTTTCTATCAGTCTCAAAAATGTAATTGTCTGAGTGATGCTTGAAAAAACCGAACGGTTGAAATAAATTATTGCATCGACAATTATGTGATTTCGTGTTATTATATTTTATTATTGCTCTGTTTACTACATTGAGCTCTCATACCCGGATTTCCTCCTGGAATTATTCCACTATAACACAAATATATATATATATATATATATATATGTAAATGAAGAGTTTGTATAGACACCGCAATAAACGCCATCTTCAAAATTACAAAGCTATCACTACAAAAAAGTATCGCATTTTAACACCTAACCACACACCCTAATCATATTTCACATGTGATGATATTGACACAATTTCTATTTGCTTTCAATTAAAATAAAGCTTTAATCGAAGTATGGATTTAATATATTCGCTCTTTCATTTAAGGAAATTGGATGTATCGTGTTTTGCAGTCGAGCTCATATATGTATCTAAATATATATATATATATATATATATATATATATATATATATATATGTGTGGGTGTGTGTGGGGGTGTATATATATATATATATAGAGAGAGAGAGAGAGAGAGAGAGAGAGGAGAGAGAGAAAATAGATATATATATATATATATATAGATAGATAGATAGATAGATAGATAGATAGATAATCCACGAGACATCTATGTTCATTATATCGTTCTTGTCTTTGTTAACATAGCTTTCTGTCACGCGAATAAATCATTGAGATCCATCGGAACATTCTCGAAATATCTTGGGAACATCCATTTTTCTTTGAGCCTCATTTATGCAGAAACGACGAATAAATTGTGAATAAATTAGCAACGCATTAAAATTTCATTTATCTTCTTGTTCATTTATTTATTCATAGGCGTTACTAAATTTCCCATGATGCTTCAGCTTCTCCATTTTCGTTTTTTTGGAATTTTACTGTGAGCAAAATTATTCCGATAACATGCAAATCTATTCAGGAATCCATACGCTTATAAACAAATCTGTAGTGTTACATCGCCTCTCTCTCTTCTTCTGTCTCTCTGTGTCTCTATGTCTCTCTCTCTCTCTCTCTCTCTCTGGTTCGCTCACTCTCATATGTCTCTTTCTTTTGCTGTCATTGATTCTGTAACATGTTAAGAAACTCCACACTGACTCTGAGAATGGAATTAATTAATATCGTACTTCCTATATTCATTCAAACGTCGTCTGTTTTGTGCAAATTTGGAAAACCCACTCAATACATTGCATGTTCTTCGCTCTCCCACCGTCTCTTTCGCACAGAAGAGATGTCACAAGGCTCTCTTTACTATATCGTTACGTTTCGTAACTTCTTGGCCTTTTGGCTAAGATCTAAATGTAGTATCTGTTCCGATGGATACTGAACTCCATACTGGTATTGTCTTGTCTTTCAGGGCTTGACTTACGCCGGTCTATGGGTCTGTCCTGTGCAATTCTAGGAGGTCTACCCTCCCAGGCTTTGCCTCCCCTCTTTGTAGGTTTATTGCTTACTGTATGAGGCGCCCCTACCGGGGAATGCCGACGGGACTGCCCAGCCATTTTTTAATGGCCAGAGTGCTCACCTCTCGAGCGCTGGCTTTTCAAACCCCACTTTCCCGACCCGACCTTAGGTAACATCTTACTTGTGGGAGTAAGATAAAACTGGCTTTGTGCCTAACTCCTGGAGAGGAGTAAATAAATACGTTTCGTAACTTCTTGGCCTTTTGGCCAAGATCAAATTGTAGTATCTGTTCCGATGGATACTGCACTCCATAGACTGGTATCGTCTTGGCTTTCGGAGCTTGATTTACGCCGGTCTGTGGGACGGTCCTGTGCAGTTCCCTCCAAGGCTTTGACTCCCCTCTGTGGGGAGGGTAAGTTTATTGCTTACTGCCTGAGGTGCCTTTACCGGGGAATGCCGACGGGGCTGCCCAGGCATTTTTGTAAGCCAGAGTGCTCTCCTTTCGGGCGCTGGCTTTTCAAATCCCACTTTCCCGACCTTGTGTCACATCCAACCTTGTGGGAGGAAGATAAATAAAATAGTTATATTTATGGTACGCGTTCGACAGAGCTTCAATCCCGCCCCCCCCCCACACAAAAAAAAAATTCACAGCAAGAACTCGCCTAGTTACAACCTTAGCATGTAACACTCTTTTCTTCCTATCTGTATCTAAAAACAAAGTATATTTCTTAGAACATTCCTATTGTGGAACAAATACCACGAGGTTGCTTCCTAACCTACTACAACATGCGTTTCTTCGGGTCTGATATGAACCAACACTTGTTCGATCGCCTCAATTCTTCTAAATTAATTTTCTACTTATTTCACCCATGGATTACAATCCTCTTGTAGTATCGCATATCATCTAACTGACAATATATTTAACCTTTATTCCCGAATGAAACCCGGTCTTGATAAGTGCTGACCCTATAGTAAAAAATAAATGTTTTAAACGATTCAAAATAAATTGAAATACCATTCCCTTCTTTTCCTAAAATCATTCGGTATACTCTTCTAAGACTATTGGTTATTCCACGAATTTATTATAATTTGTATATTCAGTTTGTTTCGAGTAATTATTCTTATCCAACGTTCCAATTATTGTACAAGAAATATTCGCATGTCAAAAGATTGCGCTTTCTCGTTTATCACTATCGTAAGCATTCATATTTTTATTTAAATACAATATAAGTTATTTTACTTCTCATAGCAGGTTCAATAGTTTAGTTGGTAGAATTTCGGACGCAAACCACTGCCCTCCACGTGTCGAATCACATAACGTCTGGTCACACATATGAGTCGCAGATGACGAAAGAGCTGTATGTGGATAACTTGATAGTATATATTAATTTTAATATAAGTATATCAGTAAAAAATATGAAAACTAATAATAATAAGATCTAGATGTGACTTTCCGCCAAACGTGCATTCACTACTAAACATAATGTAATAGGCGATAATAATGGGCACAACATAAGAGTATGAGGTGAGAAAGGGGAACTACTATTTATGAAACACAAAATGTCATCATAGAACGGTGTTTCAAACACGGTAAAAGGCTGTTAATTTTCATTTTCTCGCACAATTACTACTCAAGAAACAGACTAAAATAATCGGATAAAACAGCCCCCTACAAATGAGACTTTGTTCAATCTATACCGATTCATAAGCATCAAGCTAGTTATATTTTGTAAGTTGTGATGAGTAATAAATAAGTTATGAAAAATATATATGACGACTCATAATAAAAGTCAGCAAAACATTAAAGAATTTATTGATCGTGGTTTTAATAAAAAAATTAAAATAATTTAACAAAAATAACATCGAGCAGGATATTAATATTTTTATTCAACACAGAACACACGAATAGTCTTATTTCTATTCGTATATATATATATATATATATATATATCTATATATACATATATACACATATATATATATATATATATATATATATATATATATATATATATATATATATAGATAGATAGATAGATAGATAGATAGATAGATATCCAAAGTCACCGAATCTCTATTGAATTTTTATGTAAAATGTTGTGAATAAATACATGCGAAATGTTGGCCCATTTTTAAGACTAACAGGCAATTTATATATATATATATATATATATATATATATATATATAGATAGATATATATAGATATATATATGTTTTTATACATACATATAGTATATACATATATATATATAAATATATATAGATATATATTAATATATATATATAGATATATATTAATAAATAAATATATATATATATATATATATATATATATATATATATATATATATATATATATATATATATATATATATATATATATATATATATATATATATACGAGGCACGTCGAGAAATATGACCTTAGGTCAGAAAAATATTGCAAATCCGTAGTGGGGTTTTAACCTCAATCATTTTCAAAGTAGGCCCCTTGCGCTTCCCGATGTGTTTCCGGCAGTGGATGGATCGGTTGGCTAAGTATGTGAAAGCACATTGTGCCTTCGTTGAAATAGATTAGGGGCCCAACCCCCTCACTTTTTTGACATATTTTTTCTGGGTAAAGTTTAGATACGTATTAGCCCGGCCTCATATATATATATATATATATATATATATATATATATATATATATATATATATATATATATATATATATATATATATATACCGTATGCCATACTAGACTTGTTGTTCTAATTCTTTGAACAATTGGAATTTTCTGATTCATTAAACCATCTTATTATATATATATATATATATATATATATATATATATATATATATATATATATATATATATATATATATATATATATATATATATATATATACATATAAACATATAAACATTAATACCGAAGATGCAATACTTGTCTAAGTCAGCCAGGTTGATGACGAATGTGAGCCAGAAACACGTGCCCATGGATTACATTTATTATGTCCAAAATTAATGCATATATATATATTTATATATATATATATATATATATATATATATATATATATATATATATATATATATATATATATATACATATATATCCACCGAAGTAGATTATCACCTTAAGACTTATATTCGTAGGTGAATTATGAGAGTTTACAATAGTCTATTGTTAGGATGTGATCATATCTTGACTCCAGCCGCGAATAGAAACGAAATGCATCTGCAATTGTATCTGGTTTCGACTAAGGCACACCGGGACTTTAGCATGTTTGATGGCAAATTCATTGTTTGCAAAGGGTGGGATGCGTATACAGAACGTTCATATGATTGGATATTGTATCGTATGTAATGTAACATGGAATTACACGAGGAGGAAAGAAACGAATAAAATGGTAAATTCGAAAACTACAATCAACATAAATGAAAGAACACGATAGCATAAAAAGACGATAACAGTCAGCAGTATCTAGCAAAAACATGAGCCAATTACATGGCCGAACTTAAAACGATCGCAGTGCCGTTTTTTCTCTACATATTATTACATAAAATATAGACAGATCGTCAGGAATTGTCATGATGGTGATGATCTTATTGTTGATGTTGCCGTTGCTGCTGCTGCTGCTGTTGTTGTAGTTGATGATGATGATGATGATGATGATGATGATGATGATGATGATGATGATGATGATAGTTATGATGATGATGATGATGATGATGATGATGATGATGATGATGATGATGAGCAGTAAAAAATAAATATGTATTAGAGAAATCGCCATAGAATATTGAAAAAAGATTAGGAAGAAGGTAACTGCCGTAGAATGTTTCTTATTTGTCTGATGTGTTTTTTTTTGTTGAATTGTGCTTATATTATTGGTACCCATGCTAGCTAGTTTGGGTGATGTCGGTCTCTTTATTGCCACAGCACTTACTGGCTGGGTTTATCATATGTACATTTTTACCATTTTACTTTCGTGATGTGCCATAGATACATGTTGTCTGTATGCTTATCTATACTGTATTTGTACTTAACTTACATCGGGATAGATCAAATAAGGGGATACGTTAACGTTTGTAGTTGTGTAGAGATGTACAATCAATGTTATTTCAATGCACATTGATTATGGAAAACGAAAAAGCAGACAAAAATAATAACAACGTTTAGTATATGTTGAATATACAAAATGCAGAGATTTGGAGTAAATTAAGTAAATGTTATGTAGGGAAATGTTGGTGATGATAAAAGTGTATTTTTAAGATGAGTAAGGGGATGTAACATGATGTTGCAGCTGTCTATTGCAATACCAATATTTAAACTACTGTGATAGTAGACTGTATATGTGAACAGCTTAAGACCAATTTGTGTTAGAAGAGTGCAACATAAAGTGTGATTAACAGAAATATGTAAGTAAATGATACTAGTAAGGTATGTAAGTAAATAATACTAGTGTGTTCTCTGAAGAGCGACGCCTGGATTGTTGGGCCAAATTGGAACATGAGTGGGCAGAGCGATAATTCTTTCATGTGAGGCGTGTAATTAGGGGCTTAGGGTTAGGGTTAGGGTTAGGGCTCTGCTCTCTAAATCCTACTGATTTAATTTCTAGATTTTGTAGCTTATTTTAATCATGGCAAAAATATAGATTCGCGAAACAAACGACTTTGTTTTTATGCAAGGAGATATTTGATCGATTAAAACACACGGGAAACAAAAAATCCTAGTTTTTACGCGCATCTAGACATTTAATTTTTCGTTATTTTTCCGATTATGATTCGTAGGAAATTTTGTTATTAGTGTGTGTGTTAATTTTATTCTTAATAAATTTCGCATTACTATTTTTAGTATAAGACTATTATGCAATACTCTTTCAATGACCCCCAAACACATTATTTCTAATGCATCATTCGCTTCTTTTCTTGCATCGGGATAAACATTAATTGATATATGTAGAGATGACTGTGTTAATTTCGTTTTTCGTTCCGTTTTCAATTCACTTTTTCAGAATTCATTCATGAAACAATGTTATTGCAGTGGCGACCAAAAACACATACTGTAACTATTTTGTTTCCGCCATTCAACTACAAAAAAATTACATCAAATAACACGTTTAATTTTATTTTGTTTTCCGTTTAGTTTCTGATTGCTCTATTAAAATTAAGCAGCTAAGATTTCAGTTGTCGATAGTCAATGAAAAAATATGAAAGTTACACATATTCGCTTATTTCATTCGCTATGGTTGTAATTAGTGAAATCTTTTTTGGATATTGTGGAAA
The DNA here is from genome assembly GCA_963556195.1 of Sepiola atlantica. Classification (NCBI taxonomy): domain Eukaryota; kingdom Metazoa; phylum Mollusca; class Cephalopoda; order Sepiida; family Sepiolidae; genus Sepiola; species Sepiola atlantica. The sequence goes on along the minus strand of OY744517.1, from coordinate 26,264,011 downwards.
CTACATTGCCCGTTCCGTTAACAATTACTCATTCTAGAATACGTCACCAATCCGATCCACTTGCGATGGCGGCCAACACATTCAACCGTAGGCTTTTTTCGCTTACTTTATTCGGCACCGATAGCATGTATTTGTGTATGAGTTGTACGTTAGTTTTCCGTTCAAATTCCAATTCAATTTCTATGGTAATTTACATGGACAAGTAGATTTCAAACGGCTAAAGCATATTTTTTTACGAGCGCAGCATAAAACATAATAAATTACTGATTGTATATATATATATATATATATATATATATATATATATATATATATATATATATATATATACAAGGTGTATTCGGTAAATACATGTTGCTTATAATTTTCTTTAGACAATGCTTTTCAAAGATTAACATCTTATAATCAGAGGAATTACATAGATGGATAAGTTGGCAGTGGAAAGGCCGAAATTTGAAAAGATATAAAGTAATGGAGAGTAAGAGTGTGTATGTAAAAATATGGAATCTGCCTAGTTTGTGAATGTCCGTGAATGTATTTAGGTTATTATTATCTATAATTTTTTAAAAATTTGATCTACACACAATTTTTTTAAAATGTAATCTACACACATAACAATATACAATCATGAGTTTATATTTTCGAATATTAATTTATTAGAAGCTTTAAAACAAAAAACATCATGTAAATTCGAAAGCCGCGAGATTTCTGGGGAAGTTTCGGAATGGGTATATATAGGAGCTGATCAGTAGATATTAAAGGAAAGCGATCGAAACTTACGATATAGTTTCGGTTTCAGCCAGACAGATATACATACATACAGACACATACTCTCTAATATTAATAGATGTCATGTTATTTCTAAATATTTTCTATATATTTTTGTATTTTTTGTTTAATTATCATTTTAATCGTCATTGTTATGATTAATTAAACGCGCGTCAGAGATTATATCAGTGTTCTTAACATTCATTACTATTAGTATTATTGATAGTATTTCTTTTTTAGCATTATTATAGTAGTACTCGTAGTCGTATTATTTGTCATCATAATAGTTTGCGAAGGAGAAGGGCCATTGGTAATAATAACAAGTATACAAAGTTTAAAATATGTAAAACAGAAAAAAATGTTAATGCTTTAAATGGTTAGAGAACGAAGAAACACTAAGTTCCCATTCTCTTCACTCAAAAAAATAATGCACATGATGATGACATTTTGAAAAAAAAAGGTTTTATGGCCACCATTTTTGCTGTAATTTATGGGATATTCCTATCGAAATCTACAAATAGAGCTTTTGATCTTCTTGCAGTACGGAATCTGTTTAGCAGATGAAGACCACACAGGTTTAAGTCTCTATTACAGAAAAGGGAAATAGTAATTTTCTTACTGTGATGGCTTTACTCTCTTAACTTTATAACACGATAACAGATATTTGGATCTAGAGAAAGTTAAAAGAAGATAATTCGGTGCTTGTATAATAAAAGTCCGAAAACAAGTTTGTTTTGTCTTTTACTGTTTGAGAGGTAAATAAGGGGCAGGTAACTCTTACAACGAATTTTAAACACGATTTTCCAGTAATCAAAACTCATGGCTTTAATTGGCGTTGCACATGTGCCTACTGTGCAAGGAGAACGTCGATTAGACATAAAAGGGTGAGGGTTAGGGTAAGGGTTAGGGTTAGGGTTTAGGGTTAGGGTGAGGGTTAGAGTAAGTGTTTAGGTAAGGGTTAGGGTTATGGTTAGGGTTAGGGTTAAGGGTTAGGGTAAGGGTTTAGGGTTAGGGTTAGGATAAGAAAAATATTGACGAAACCTCTCCAACACTAAAATACAAAAAAAAACACTTTTTTCGGCTTTATATTATACAACCACCGAGAATGTTGCTTATAATTCGAAGTAAGAGTTACCCGCCCCTTATTTACATCTCAAACAGTAAAAGACAAAACAACTTTTTTTCGGACTTTTATTATACAAGCACCGATAATTCTTATTGACACCATTTATCTCATAAAAAGGCAATCACTTATAAGAGAGGTTAAATGAAAACTGCTTAATATTTGATTTAATTGTGACTCTTGTAACGATCGTTTGCATGACTAGCACTTCCATTAATCTATGTACCCCGAAGGAAATCTATGGTATTTGTTCTTTATTCTCATGCTTTATCATACTTTAACTTTATATAACAATGTTTATCGCGATAATCGTTAGTATACACACAACAAAGTAACTGAATCAGACTTACGTGGCGAAAAACGTGTAGTGACGTAGCGAAGAGAAAGTAAACTTCGAGAAATTACATAGTATCGTAAGACGTGGCAAAACGAATGATAACCCTCTGTTTAATTTGTAATGATTCGTATAACAGAAAGACGTACGCTAAAACACATTCCCCATCACTCTCAACAACAGGGATAGGCTTGTAGGGAAGACTCATAATATGTACACTTTATGTGAAATTCAAAGTAAGTAAAAATATATAAACTTAAGAAAATTATAAAAAAACAAAACGAAAAGGTGTTCGTGTTGTTATCACATACTCGCTACTAACACGAATGCTACGATCAAAGTTTAGTATCAAAGTTGGCAAAGATCAAAGTGTAGTATGTGTTCCGATTGATACTGTACCCCCATAAACTGGTATTGTCTTGACCTTCGGGACTTGATTTACGCCGGTCTATGAATCTGTCCTGTACAGTTCTAGGAGGTCCACCTTCCCAGGGTTCGCCTCCCCTCTTTGGGGAGGAGTAAGTTTATTGCTTACTGCCTGAGGCGCCCCTCCTGGGGAATGCCGACGGGGCTGCCCAGGCAATTTTTAAACCCCACTTTCCCGACCCGACCTTGAGTCACATCTTACTTGTGGGAGTAAGATAAAACTGGCCTTGCGCCTAACTCCTGGAGAGGAGTAAATCAATACTAACACGAATGCAAAGGTATATCGTCGTATTATGAGATTGTTTCACATTGGTAACAGCTACAGAGAGAGAGAGACGCTATGCGATAATACAACTATTAAGTACACCATATGTCACAGTAAAATGCTACAAGACACGTCCATGCCATATTTATTTTTGTGTTGTAAATTCTTCCACCATGTTCCTGGCGACTTCCTGAAGTACTGATTCCCTTAACGAAGATAAATAGTTTTGTTATTTTAACAATTCCTATAATAAACCTTAGAAGGACAAATATCAAATGTCTGAATAGTACAAAAATTAAACAATATACCTTTGACTATATTTTCTCCCAAATTATAGCTGCATGTCGCTTGTAAGGTAATCAATGATTGCAACTTAGCGGAAAATATTTATCTTCGTAAAAGGAGTGAATTCTCCAGACATTCTGGTGGACGAACATAAACAAACACAACCATTATAAATTTATTAACGTGCAACGGTTGATACTCGCACATTCAGGTATATAATCTACGCATAAAAAAAAACGATTACAATATTTCAGTTATTATTTTAGTTACATCTTTAAAACTAATTGCTCAAACATTAGTGAAATTTAGATGTCTAATCTGTCTATTTTAAATTACCATCGCAACGCACGCATTTCTCTGCATGGACACATTGTATATTATAAAGTCGGAGGATCGACCAACTTTCATGTACATAAACGTTTATACGTTATTCTTTATTACCAGGATGTGTTCTTCTACAGAAAATGTTTTGGTCTATGCTACCACAAAATTACACCCAATGATATCGGCCAATGTGGCACTACTTGCTCCAGTGCATGTAACAAAAAAAAACGAATGACGGCCATACTAGAGCAATTTTAATACCTTTTAAATATAGTGTATTTAAAACATGAGTTATTTATTCATAGCGCTTTGGAATAACTTTCGTTATCTTTTGGAGGAAGTGAAACCATATGCATATCGAACGATCAAACATGGAGATAAAACGTTGTTCTTTTAAACGTTAAAATATATCCGTTTTATTTCTATATTGCGTATTTATTGGGAAATATTTTCTAAATAATTACTCATGTAAAATATGGAATTAATTTAAAGTTTGTGAAATATAGAGTAACACACATTTGCTGAAGTGTTGTTTCTTTATATAACAGACTGACTTACGTCCCTTTGAAAATAAATTTCGTAGTTCAAATATACGCACATTGATTCTCATATTAAAGGTATATAATTGAAAATACGAATTGTATATATATATATATATATATATATATATATATATATACTTGCAGACAGATCAGACGTTGTTTGGGATTTGATGAGCATCACTACTCTCATATAACTGTATTCCTTTCGTGTTTAAACTGGCCCCGTTTTCCCATTTTGTCCACTAATATTATCAGTAGTATCTGATTTTTTTTTATTAAATCTGTATCAGTGCTTTTATATCATTACGTGGCGAAAAACGTGTAGTGACGTAGCGAAGAGAAAGTAAACTTCGAGAAATTACATAGTATCGTAAGACGTGGCAAAACGAATGATAACCCTCTGTTTAATTTGTAATGATTCGTATAACAGAAAGACGTACGCTAAAACACATTCCCCATAACGCTCAGCAACAGGGATAGGCTTGTAGGGAAGACTCATAATATGTACACTTTATGTGAAATTCAAAGTAAGTAAACATATATAAACTTAAGAAAATTATAAAAAAACAAAACGAAAAGGTGTTCGTGTTGTTATCACATACTCGCTACTAACACGAATGCTAAGATCAAAGTTTAGTATCAAAGTTGGCAAAAATCAAAGTGTAGTATGTGTTCCGATTGAACTGCACCCCCATAAACTGGTATTGTCTTGACCTTCGGGGCTTGATTTACGCCGGTCTATGGGTCTGTCCTGTACAGTTTTAGGAGGTCCACCCTCCCAGGGGTCGCCTCCCCTCTTTGGGGAGGAGTAAGTTTATTGCTTACTGCCTGAGGCGCCCCTCCTGGGGAATGCCGACGGGGCTGCCCAGGCAATTTTTAAACCCCACTTTCCCGACCCGACCTTGGGTCACATCTTACTTGTGGGAGTAAGATAAAACTGGCCTTGCGCCTAACTCCTGGAGAGGAGTAAATCAATACTAACACGAATGCAAAGGTATATCGTCGTATTATGAGATTGTTTCACATTGGTAACAGCTACAGAGAGAGAGACGCTATGCGATAATACAACTATTAAGTACACCATATGTCACAGTAAAATGCTACAAGATACGTCCATGCCATATTTATTTTTGTGTTGTAAATTCTTCCACCATGTTCCTGGCGACTTCCTGAAGTACTGATTCCCTTAACGAAGATAAAGATTTGTTATTTTAACAATTCCTATAATAAACCTTAGAAGGACACATATCAAATGTCTGAATAGTACAATAATTAAACAATATACTTTTGACTATATTTTCTCCGAAATTATAGCTGCATGTCGCTTGTAAGGTAATCAATGATTGCAACTTAGCGGAAAATATTTATCTTTGTAAAAGGAGTGAATTCTCCAGACATTCTGGTGGACGAACATAAACAAACACAACCATTATAAATTCATTAACATGCAACGGTTGATACTCGCACATTTAGGTATATAATCTACGCCTAAAAAAAAAACGATTACAACATTTCAGTTATTATTTTAGTTACATCTTTAAAACTAATTGCTCAAACATTAGTGAAATTTAGATGTCTAATCTGTCTATAAAGACTGAGGATCGACCAACTTTCATGTACATAAACGTTTATACGTTATTCCTTATTACCAGAGAGGTCAGGATGTGTTCTTCTACAGAAAATGTTTTGGCGTATGCTACCACAAAATTACACCCAATGATATCGTCCAATGTGGCACTACTTGCTCCAGTGCATGTAACAAAAAAAAAACGAATGACGGCCATACTAGAGCAATTTTAATACCTTTTAAATATAGTGTATTTAAAACATGAGTTATTTATTCATAGCGCTTTGGAATAACTTTCGTTATCTTTTAGAGGAAGTGAAACCATATGCATATCGAACGATCAAACATGGAGATAAAACGTTGTTCTTTTAAACGTTAAAATATATCCGTTTTATTTCTATATTGCGTATTTATTGGGAAATATTTTCTAAATAATTACTCATGTAAAATATGGAATTAATTTAAAGTTTGTGAAATATAGAGTAACACACATTTGCTGAAGTGTTGTTTCTTTATATAACAGACTGACTTACGTCCCTTTGAAAATAAATTTCGTAGTTCAAATAGACGCACATTGATTCTCACATTAAAGGTATATAATTGAATATACGAATTGTATATATATATATATATATATATATATATATATATATATATATATATATACTAGCAGACAGATCAGACGTTGTTTGGGATTTGAGCATCACTACTCTCATATAACTGTATTTCTTTCGTGTTTAAACTGGCCCCGTTTTCCCATTTTGTCCACTAATATTATCAGTAGTATCTGATTTTTTTATTAAATCTGTATCAGTGCTTTCATATCATTAAAATCGTATATACATATTTTAAGTTTTACATTAGGTCTATCCCATGGCCAACTTACACGTATGGTAACATATATATTTGAAACATTTCACGTAGAGATGTGGGTCTCTGAATTCTATGCACATGATATGACTTTTCTCAAAATAAGATATATGTGAAGTTTTAAAAGTGTCCTAACTCCCATATTTGGCTCAGGTTAAGAGGATAAAAAAGATATTTGAAGCCACTTGAATTGCATTCTCCATCGTTTATTTTTTTATTGCACACAAATTACCACACGTGTACGAACATGTTTTGGCTCAGTTTTTATATTTGAAAAAGGAATATTTTGAGAGATCACACGTCTATATTTAATCCAGAGATGCGGGGTTTGAGTCTCAAAATGATTTTATATTCGTATATGTGTCTGTGTATTGTCTTAAAATTAAACGTTGATGTGGATGCATTTTATGTTGTTAATTGTGTCGTCTAGGAAATTATAATACTTGGCTAAAAATAGAGTGTAGATTTGTCCCTTATGTGTTTTTTTGTGATCCATAAAGCATAAGCAAACCATGAGAACTGTTTCACCAGGGTATTTGGGACTATCTCAGATAAAAAGGGGGTAAGGTTCAATGTTGGTGCATATAGATGTAAATGTGTGGGTGAGAGTCATGCTTTCATA
>OY744517.1:26244385-26251885 GCA_963556195.1 Sepiola atlantica | reverse complement strand
CGATTAACAAGTTAAACAGCTCAGAGAAAAACAGTACACCATTTTCATAAAAGAGGCTGAAAGTATTTGAAAAAGTAGATACTTAACAAAAATAGTAGTTCAACTTTTTTATATTTTTGCTATCAATGTTAAAATTGGATGAATCATTTAATTTCCTGTGTTTATCTAATTTAGGTATGAAACAACAACATAAGTATAGCCAAATAAATACGGCTTACAACAGTATTTCATATCTATTTTAAGTTACGATGTTTTCCTCTATTTAGTTTAGGTTTTATTCATTTATATTAATATTAAACTAAATTTATTCTGTCTTTACAATTAGTTGCTTTTTCGCGTCATCAATTTACTCATTTTTGATGTTTATAAAATTTGAAATTTCTAGTTTCTCATTCAAGTATAATTTACGCAAATCGTCTAAATATCTTCACTGTAACAACTTCCACTGCATGTTACACGTTCTTTGAAAGTCTAGTTTGATAATAAAGTTTTACATCTATATGTTCTATTTCTAAATGTTTATATATTTCGTATTATATATTTAATTTTTGTGTCTTAAGGTGTTATTGTGTTTGTTTTGTTTCGTTTTTTAACATCGTTCACCCCAAAACACAGCAGACCGCCACTGTAGACGTAAGGGGCTACTGAGAAGAAAAGGGAAAAGTTTGGGGGGGGGGCAACCTAAATTGGGAGCTGCGCAACAAGATATCTGTTTACAATAGTTTTAAATTTGTGCATGCCGGTACCGTCGGGGAAACAGACAACAGGGAAGGAGTTCCAGAGGCCAACAGCACAAGGAAAGAAGCTATTTGAGTAGAAAGCTCTCCGGAATCTGGGGACCTCCCCAGTGAATGGATGGGAGTTAGTTGATTGTCGAGCTGGTCTAGTGAATTTACGTCGAGGGGACATCAGAGTAGCCAATTTACCGGAGCATAATCCATTGAAGTATTTGTAAAACAAGCACAAGGATGCTACATTGCGGCGTTGAGACAGGGATTGGAGCTTGGTTGACAGTGAGGGACCTATTAGGTTGGCGACTCTTTTTTGAACCTTGTCAAGGAGAGAGAGAGACTAGTAGATGATGCACCGTTATTGTGGTGTGATAACCCTTATCAAATAATATTCGTAAGAACAAATTGCTTAAGAATATTCAATACAATAACTGTGCCAAGTTAAAAAAGATAATAAAGGCTTCCTATAGATAAAACGGATATCGAATTAGTTAAATAACTATTAAAAGGAGCTCTGTAGAAAAAGTAAGACACATAACAAGGATAACAATAATAAGAATACTACTATAATGAAAAGTAGTAGTAACAACGCCGACAGTAATAGCAATTGATTAAATAGAAAAGTGAAAGCTAATAACTAAAGGAAAAATTGTAACTGTACAATTCGAATAAACAGTCCATTAGAAAATAACTGATTAACTAAAGGACTTATTTACCAAGCCACAATATTTCCACATGAAAACACGAATAACGGAAAAGGATGTATGCCAGATTTATCAGCATAAATTAATACAACGTTAAAATAATTCATAGATTGTTCATTGTATTTATCATGAGTCATTACTTAACAACTTAAATGAACACATAATAGGATAGATGAGACTTATTTAAAAACAGCAGTTCTCCACCTTGTTCAATACAATCGCTCATGGTGTATTAGTACTTGCAGTTTACCGGATCGACTGTTATTTTAAGTTTGTAGTATGTGAAGCTTATTCTTTAATAGTATTAATTATTATTTACATATTACAACATGACTCTTTTCTGTAAGCAGTTAATAGTGCTATTGTTAAGATGGCGAAGAATGCTGGCGTCGATACTGAATATTAATTAAACTTTTATATTCATTTAATGTAAGAATTATATTTCAGTAATAAATGGCAAGTAATTCATAATAATAAGTGATTTTCCACACACCATGTAGATAACAGATACAGTTCTGCATATATTTTATGAGAAAAGCCTCACTATGCAAAGAAAAAAACTATCAACTCTTTTTTATATGCACATAAAAAAAAGTAAATGCTTTCGCTCGAAGAACACATGTGTTCGTTAATTATATTAATGGCGGTTGTATGTAAATCTAATAAGCGTAACAGATGTGTTATATATGTCTTTGTATACGTCCGACTTCACTCTTCCCCCTCTACAATGTTCAGATTGAGTATCTGATAGGTATTTAATTTTAAAACGTAGACATTCCAAACGTTCTTTAACGGAGCTAAAACAATCGTAATCTTCTATATTATTACGTAAATTGTTATAAATGGAAACGATATTAAAATGTGCATTCTAATTTGACAATTACCCAAGTTTTGCAAACGAGGCACATTTCTCAATGCATTTATATATATATATATATATATATATATATATATATATATATATACGTATAACACTATCTATCTATACCTATATTTATATCTAAAGCTACATTTCTCTCTCTCTCTCTCTCTCTCTCTCTCTATATATATATATATATATATATATATATATATATATATATATATATATAACTTTTTTGTAAAATGGTAGGAAAAATCCCAGCAGAGTGCTCGATTAATTCAGAATTAAAGTTTAAAATTAAGAGCATAATATTTATTTATTCTGGTACAGAAAAATTAGTACAACATTCGTACCGTCGGTTTCAAGCACGGAAGGTCTTACCCATCCGGCTCTCTTCAGCTGCTGTTGTCATCTGTTTTGGAAATATGAGGTCACATGACACTCTCGTTGGGACGCGTTATTTGCTCAGTGTGTTGTGTGGGTTTTTTTTAAATTTAAATTTAGTGTAATAAGACCGTTGAGATTTAAAACACGAGGGAATTCAAGATTAAAGGGAATAAAAAATAAAAAATATATGAATATATATATAAAAAAATATATATAAAAACATTTCAATACTAAGAATAAAAGAATAAAAAAAGAATAAAAAAATATAGAGAATAAAAAAGAGAGAGAAAGAAAGAATAAAAACATAATGAATAAAAATAAATTAAAAATGAATTTAAAAATCAATAAAATTAAAAAATAAATAAAATTAAAAAATAATAATAATAAAAAAAAAATTAAAAAAAAAAATTAAAAATTAAAAATTAAAAATTAAAAACAAAAATAATGAAAGGGTTTCTCTGAAATTCCCGTGAGCCAAATTATGAATTTGTATCATTAGCTGTTATATTTTTGATGGTATGCGTTCTAAATATATATATATATATATATATATATATATATATATATATATATAATGTGATTTATGTGTTGATCACCGTTTCGTCTTTATTGAAAACCTTCCTCATGATTCCGATAGTACTGTTTTCAGCAAAATCATAATTTCTATGTTTTGCTTGTTAACGAACAACAGCCAGGCCGAAGTCTGGGCACGTTCTGACATATCAAAATTAATATTCTGTATAATGCTTCTACATTGTGTTCTTCATCCCGAGAAACTCTTTCAATAAAGACAAAACGCCCATGAATACATAAATGACATAGGCTTTCTTTTTTTCATTTTATATTACGTCGGATCATTTTATCCCCACATTTATATATATATATATATATATATATATATATATATATATATATATTCTGCATTGTATAGAGTTTAGCGAGATACATGCAAGAAACACGATTACAACTGCGTAATAGTTTAAATGTTAACGTTCATATTACGACCATATTATATTAACACACTTATGACGGGGTGTGATTTGAGCAAATAACCTTTGCCGTTAATCAACGCGTACTCAGCGACAGTTTAATGATGTTTAAAACAGAACAGCCCCCATTCTTTCTGTTTGCATTCCTAATCTCTTAATTTCAATTTTCTCATGTCGTGTGTGTCTGTCTGTCTGGCTGGCTTGATCGCTGCCTGACTGTCTGTATATATGTATGTATGTATGTATGTATGTATGTCTCTTTCTCTCTCTCTCTCTCTCTCTCTCTCTCTCTGTCTCTTTCTCTCTTTGTGTATTTACATTATCTGTCTGTCAGCCAAACGCAACGCATGTATGGAGAGATCGCCAGCGAACAATACAAATCAATTATTTATTTATTTCTTTTAACACAGAGGATGCTGCCTTCTTTATGTATCTCTCATCTGTGTCTGTCTATATTCTTATCTAACATCTATGTCAGCCAAAGGCAACGCAAAAATGAGATACAAGAGTAAAAATTAAAAATTGTCATGCTTCTTTTTTTTCATTTTTACTGGTGAACATCGGAAATATTAGCTGTTTTCTTAATTATAATTCGGTTATTTCGAAAGAACCGTTAAGTGTTGAGACTGTTAGGGTAAAACCTCCTTCGCCTTCTATTTTTTGACTAATGAATATATATTTCATAATAAAACAAGCCAAAATGTTGGTGTATAGCACTAAGGAAATCGATTATATATATATACACTTTTTTAATAACACGACAATTATACATTCCAAAACCAATCCAAAAAAAATTTTAATTACTCGAAGGAATCCATATAAAACAATATAGAATTAATAAGATTACGTATAAAACCACTAACACCATTTTAAATTGCTTAACGTAATACAATTTAACCATGTGACGTTAATTCTGGCGTTGCGGCATTTATATTGTTAACGTATTTTCCGGAAAATGTGAGAATGTTTTATTCGTTTCTTGCTGACTTTACGTGACCGTTTCCCGGCTATCTTTTTAAATTCTCTTCTTTTCTCCAGCTTTTTTTTTTACATTTGCTTTTTTCACCTGATGATAATTCGAGGAAACATAGAAAACAGTCTTGACACACCTCGAATATGCATTACTTTGTTTGATTGAAACACAGAAGAACAATCATTAGAAAAAATGAAAAACTTGAAAAGTATAATTCGGAACAAGTATTATGTTTTCTTTTAACCATTGTTTTATATATATATATATATATATATATATATATATATATATATATATATAAAAAACAATGGTTAAAAGTAAACATAATACTTGTTCCGAATTATACTTTTTAAGTTTTTCAAATACATATATACAATAATATTTATAAATAAATATTTATTAAGTATTTTAATTACCTACAGACATCGATGTTTCATGCTAACGCAATCATCAGTGTAGGAACTAATTCTCAACGGTCAGTGGGCGCGAACTCCGATCACAAATCGCCACTGATTCGTAGTCGCGGATCTTATCCATCGGCCATAGCCAATTAGTTAGTAAATATAGAGGAATTTTAAATGTAAATAGTGAACGGCGGCTAGATACCAAGCAGTAAAGAGTGATCTTACGAACGGCGTTCGGATCGTGCATGTAGCTATTTGCACTGCTTGTTATTAAGGTTACTCGAGAGTGCCCAGCCTTTGTGGGAGGGGCTGATATATATATATATATATATATATATATATATATATATATATATAAATGTGTGTGTGTGGGGGGGGGGGCTGGGGTGTGTGTGGGATGTTCGTGTGTGTATACGATGCGTGAGATATTGGAGAACACGTTTCTAATTGACTACCCATTCAAATAATTTCTAATATTACTATTTTAGTTCAAATATCCCATTCGGAGGGAAATGTACAATCAGGAAATTAAGATGCATACAGTGATTGTAGCTTTAGCATCATAAATCAGTAACTTTTTACATGTTGCCAGTTCCTTTGTTCGTAAGTTTCGGTTAGAAAAAGATGGGTGTGATTATGAACAAACAAACAGCTAGAATGATAGGTGGCTATTTTATCCAGAAAGACCCGGGGTGATACTACAAAAAACATCCAGCTACTTTTATGATTTCAGGAGTTGAAAGCAATGAAGGTCTAGTCGTGGCAGCTTACATTATCCCACAGCTTTCATGGTCAGTGCTTTTACATACCTTAATGTTGTTAAAACGGTTGATAAGTCCATTATATATATATATATATATATATATATATATATATATATATATATATATATATATATATATATATATATATATGGTATTATATAGCAAAGACATTGTAAGCCAGAACTGGCTATCTAATAATTCTTACGATCATGTGACCCCCAAAATTCACCTTTAAACTCGGCAGATAAAAAACTTAATGGACTATTATGTGTCCAGCGTTGGAGATATAGAGAATAAACAAGTTCTTTATAGTAGCATAGTTTCTATTACTAGGTCGCAATTACTTAAGTGATTAATGAAACAAATACAAAACACTACGTAAAACTAGTGGGCGGTTTCGAGCCCAATTAGAAGCAGTCATTAAAGCCAGAGGTGGATTCATACAATAATTAGATAAAGAAGTATCATAAAAGATTTTGATGAACATATTGTTGTTTATTTATCATACTAAAATGCTCTCAAATAGCCCTCGCACCATGTATATATATAATTGTATATATACTATTAAGTTTTGACCCTCATTGTCTTTACTATTCCATTAAACATGCACGTGTCGCATTAATAATGCTAATGTATATATATATATATATATATATATATATATATATATATATAAAGTAGTAAGTCAAAGTGCCGGGTAAGTTATAAGCTGGAAGGCACACAAATAATACATCGAAATTAGACTTACTGTTTAGTGTTTCTTAAAATATTACATAACAAGTGTGGTGTTAGTTGTGTGTGTGTTGTCCGGATGATTATAAAAAAAATACTTCATTTAATATTTTGGGGAAAAAACTTCCCTTAGTCAAAAATAATAAACACCAGAGGAAATGTCACTCTGTGCGGAGAATCTACCAAAATGAACATATATATATATATATATATATATATATATATATATATATATATATATATATATATATATATATATATATGAAGAAGAATGGAAAGGAATTAGAGAAACAAAAGCCAAATCATAATTCAATTCAATTGCTCAGAGCAAGGTATATTCCGCAAAAAAGGCAATTTATTCAAGTTAAATTTTCCTTAAGCCAGGCTTTTCAAAGATCAAAATCTTATCATCAGAGGAAGTCGCTGGGATAGATAAGTTGGCAAAGGCCAAGTTTAAAATTTGAAAAAATATAATAAAAGTTGTAGGGGGAAAAAACACAGGGCAAAATTCTGCCCGAATGCAAGCAAATGTCCGATTGCTAAAAAGTCCAGTGTTGAAAAGTCCAGCGGAGAGAAGGAGATGTAGATAGGTAGGTCGTTAAAAGGCCCGAAAGGTTGTGAGAGAGGAATCAAAGTTAAATTCCAAGAAGCCACAACTTCAGGTGCGGCGAAAATAGAAAATCCAAAGGGTAAACTGTCCAATAAGTGCAGGCAGGCAGGCTCAGAAGAGAGTGAGGTGGAAAATATTCGCCATTAACAATACTTCCTGGGCAGAGATGTCAGAGAAAATGCTTTAAAATGGGAAAAAATGTAGCGAAAATATTTTAAAGTTAGCCCGAAGCGAAAGTCGGCTTGAAAATGAGGAAAGGCATAAACTCCTGTGCGACCAGTAGGCAGGGAGGGAATGAGTGAGGGGTGTGTAGGGAGAGAGAAGAACGGGTGCGAAGAAGGAAA
>OY744517.1:26231885-26239385 GCA_963556195.1 Sepiola atlantica | reverse complement strand
GGTCGGGGAAAATGTAGGGGTCGGGCCGAACTTTTTAGGGGTCGGGCAAATTTTTTTTCTTTTTTTCTTTGAACTTAAAATATTTCTCAGGGTTGGGGGAGAGTGAAGAACAAGTTGGGGGGGGGGTTAAAGATTGAGGGGTCGGGGAATATTTTAGGGGTCGTGCCTAACTTTTTAGGGGTCGGGCCAAATTCTTTTTTTCTTTTTTTTAGCTTCAAATATTTCTTAAGGTTGGGGGAGAGTAAGAAAAAGTTGAGGCGGGGCTGGAGAGATTTGGGCTAGGCCAAACTTTTTAGGGGGTCGGGCCAATTTTTTTTTTCTTGTTAACTTAAAGTATTTCTCAAGGTTGGAGGAGAGTAAAAAAAATTCGGAGGATAGGGGTTAGAGAGATGGGTGAGGGGTCGGGGAAAATTTTAGGGGTCGGTCCGAACCTTTTAGGGGTCGGGCCAACTTTTTTCTTTTTTTTTAACTTAAAATATTTCTCAGGCATTGAGGCATATTTCATCAGGGGGGGGGGGGCTTTTCAGTTATTGTTCATTATATTTTATAGTAATGTGAAATTGCTGGATCATATTATAATTTAATTACGTAATTCCTCAAGTTCATAAAACAATTCATGATTTATAATGAAATTTATTTGTTAGAAGATAGCTAAGGAAGAACGATAACTCATGTTTAAAAACACAATTTAGTTTTTTTTAAATAAGGTTTGAGAATATACATAACATATAAAAGTGTATTCTTATGTAAAATTCACAGAGTAAGATGATGAGAGTATTCCCGAATCTATAAACCCACCCTTAGGGGTCCATTGGGGCGTATTTGATCAGGGGGGGGGGACTGTTTTCAGTTATTTTTAATTATATTTTATAGTAATTTAAAAATCCTGAGTCATATTTTAATTTAATTACCTAATAATTTGAAAAAACTTTTAATTTTATTTAACGTTTCTTAGCGCCAGGGACGCGCCTTTAAATTTTTAGTTCTATGGTATGGTTTTTTAAATAAGCGACAAACGCTAGTGAAACTATTGCTACTATTTTACGAAAGAAAATCATAGGAAATTACAACATGGCCGCCAGCGATTAAGTAATTGCATTCCAATGCAAGTTTAAAGTCTTGAAAAAATAAAATATAATTTTATTTCGGAATCAAAAATACAATGTAAGAATAATTAATAACTTTCATCCAAAATGTTTGTTTGTTTACATAGCATATTTCTTTAAGAAAATCCACAGTTACATAAAATACATATTTAGTAAAAGGAATTTATGTGAATTACATTATTATAAGTTTTTAACACATTTAAACAAGATAAGAATCATATGGGAAAAAGGGGAATAGAGGTTTGAAGGAGGGAGGGAAATAATGAGGACCAGGGAAAGAAAGACGGCTAAAGAAAAAAGAGAGATTGAAGTGTTTATATAAAGATGTTACACAGACTCTTTAATTTCTACTATTTTGTTTTTTTTATCGCCCCGGGCAACGCCGGGTAGCCCTGTTGTATATATATATATATATATAAACGCACACACACATACAAATATACACACATATATACACACACACACACATATATATATATATATATATATATATATAGTCTCGGAAGTTTCTCAACCATTAAAACTATATAAAAAAAAAAAAAAAAAAAAAAAAAACTTATAGTCTCAAGTCTTCCAGTGGAAAATCACTCATGTAAGTCAATTTATTTTTTACAGTTATTATATTAGTTAGTTTCTAACACTATTTTAAGGGATCATCAGTTGTTTACCATGAAAAACTGTTTCGGGAATTTAAATATATATATATATATATACATCTACAGACCCACACACGTATTTATATGCAGTTTACATCCATCCACAAATAAAGCAATTTGTTTTTAACGTGTTATCTTCAGAAAACACTAGTAAAACCATATTATTTTATATAAATTATCTGATTATATCACAATAATAAACTCTCAGAAACTAACTTGTAACATTATCAACAATATCACAAATTACCTGTGCAAATTGAAATCATCACGCAAAATTGCATGTGCGGAATCCTTACTCACTCCAGCCTCTTGGGCGATCTCCCGCACGGTTGATTGACGATCTTCCATCATTAAATCACACACTCTCTAAACAACAACTGCACTCCGAACAGTTTGGGGCCTACTAGAACGCCGGGCACTCTCCGCTTATGTGCGACCACTTTTGAGTCAGATGAACAAATCCTAAATTAGTGTTACACATATCGCATCTGCTCCAAACACCTGCTGAATCTTACGAATGGTTTTGCTTTGAGAATCACCAAGCGTTATACAAAATATGATACAGTACCTTTGCTTAACACGTAAAGTCATCATAATCCGACGAACCTGTTGTGTAGCACTTCACTCAACTACGGGCAGGCAACCACTAACGCGCAGGAAGGCGGTGATAAAATTTACACCTGCGCGTGAAGGTGTCTTCCTTCACTGTGTTGAGTGGCGCCGCCTTATTTTCTCAATTTTGAACGGAAAAGATAATAGTCGGATACTTTTAAGACATACCTCGTTTATATAGAGAGCAGAAGTAACAAACAACAACGATCGCTGCAATTATCAATAAAACAATTACATAAAAATGCATTAAATATTTAGGTGATGAAAATCGTACATATTTCTATGAAGGCGTCGTAGTTCAATGCTAATACGCTGGACTATAGACAACAATATCGAAGGTTCGATCGTTTTTTAAGTTGGCAATGCTAATGACGGTTGTGAGCCAGAAACACGTGTCCATGCATTACTTTTATGTACATATAAAATGTATATATATACATATATATTATTATTATTATTATTATTATTATTATTATTATTATTATTATTATTATTATTATTATTATTATTATTATTATTATTATTATTATTATTATTATTATTATTATTATTATTATTATTATTATTATTATTATTATTATTATTATTATTATTATTATTATTATTATTATTATTATTATTATTATTATTATTATTATTATTATTATTATTATTATTATTATTATTATTATTATTATTATTATTATTATTATTATTATTATTATTATTATTATTATTATTATTATTATTATTATTATTATTATTATTATTATTAATGAAAAACACGTCCTAATAATAAATAATGCAAGTTTTTGCATCTGAATCAACCAGGAAGTGAAACAATCGAAATAGTAGTAGTAAGCGAAAAAACAAACGTTGCAATCACCAATAAAACCAATTACATAATATATACATATATATATATATACATATATATATATATATATATATATATATATATATATATATATATATATATATATATATATATAAATATATATATATATATATATATATATATATATATATATATATATATGGGAAATGAAAAAGGAAAAAAACCAAGAGATATTGTGTATATATTCATCAACGTTTCGTCTTTATTTGTAAGACTTCCTCAGGATGATACTCTTAAAAAAAATGTCATACAAGTACCTCGAAATATAGGGTAGACGAAACGTTGATGAATATATAAAAAATATACCTTGTTTTTTTTCATTTGTCATTTCCCATTACATCGGATTATTCTCATCCTTCCTTTCTCATATATATATATATATATATATATATATATAAGTTATTTTATTTACATGCTATACATTACTTTGTTATGTGTACCGTGATTTCATCTTTCCGGAAACCCATTCTCTGGATTAAAGACTGTCGTTAGAGTACGCTACACATGTTCAGGGCCTTACAGAGATGAATAAATAAAAAGGTAAAAAAAACAAATATTCACTGCTCGCATGTAAATAGCGTCTGTTTGTAAATGTTCCCTTGTAAAAAACATTTTCTGTTTAGAAAGAGCTTTCTATATCGATTATCTGAGAGCGTGTTTAAGTGTTTCTTATATATTATTTATTTCGAAGGGCATGTTTCTATATCATGTTTATATGTAAGCGTATTTGCTTAACGTTTTTTGAATTTATATCTGCACATATACATGAGCGTGCGATGTTATTGTATTTTCAGCGGTAATATATATTCTGCGATCTCATGTGGCTCTCTGTATTTAATTGTATATCTAATTTGTATTTAATTTTTAAATGATAAAAAACATATAAAAAATATATAAACGAAAAAAAATCTCCATATATTTCTTTATTTTTTACGGGGTTTTTATGTTATGGGTTTAAAATAGGGATATATAATAAATGTTTTTTTACCTCACGTTTTCCGATGTCAGTAGGTCAATTTTTGCGTGCGTTGGTTATGACCGGTGATATAGTATTATGTATAGATTTAAGTAAAATGATTTATATTAAACACATATAATTGGTCACTTTTGTATCTTTTCAACAATGTTTTTATATATACTATACACATCTTGTCTTTAATAATGGGTTAGTGTATTGCTAATCGTCAAAAGCGCTCCTAATGCGGAATACCGACGACGCTGTTTAGGCATTATTTTGTAAGCCAGAACGCGCTAATAATAGTTCGCTGGCTTTCCACACCTGACATTTTTCTAGCCTGCTTGAGGGGGGTTAATAAACATACCTTGACCTTGTGTATAATATCTTACAGAGAAGGTAAGTAAACACACACACACACACACCTATATATATATATATATATATATATATATATATATATATATATATAAAAATATTTTTTATTGTTTATTATCTATGTACGTATACGTTTCGTCCTTTAACCGGGACTCATCAGCATAGAGATATGACTATTCCCTACCAGATCACGAGTATTTTACAACTCGAATCCGACGCCTTAACCGCACATAAACTGTAGTATTTTTAAACGTTATGGGCGGCTGCTATAGCCCAGAACGTTCTACTTTTTTTTGAGGAAGGAACAATGTATTTAAAGCTAGTGACGTCATGATGTGTTAACACTACACATACAGTGCTTTACTTTTTCTAGGAGCGACAAATAATAAAAAATATTTGTTATAGTTTATTATCTATGAACGTATACGTTTCGTCATTACACTGGGACTCATAAGCTTAGAGATATGACTATTCACTACCGGTCATGCGATTCGAAACCCCGTATCATGAGTATTTTACAACTAAAATCCGACGCCTTAAGCGCTCGGCCAATTTAAAATAGCGAATAAACGGGGATAATTTTAACACGTCATCCATGGCTATAACGTATATATACATATATATATATATATATATATATATATATATATATATATATATATATATATGGAGAATTAAAAGGAAAAAAACAAGAGATATTTTTTATATATTCATCAACGTTACGTCTTTATTGTAAGACTTCCACAGGATGATAATTTGAAGGAAAATTTCATGCAAGTACATCGAAAGTTTGGTTGACATGATGGAGTGATAAAATAAAAGTAGCAGTCTACTACTTTTTTTTTCATCACTCTATCATGTCAACAAAATATTTCGCTGTACTTGCATGGTATTTCCCTTCAAATTATCATCCTGAGGAAGTCTTACAATAAAGACGTAACGTTGATGAACCTATAAAGAATATATCTTGGTTTTTCCCTCTTTCACTTCCCAGTGCCTGGGATTACTCTCATCCTTCTTTTCTCACACACACACACACACACACACACACACAGAGACACATATATATATATATATATATAATATATATATATATATATATATATATATATATATATATATATATATATATATATATATGTGTAATTCTTTATATGATATTCACATCCTTACAAGATTGCAACACCCAGCTGTGGTAAGCTAGTTAGTTCCACAGTCCCAATGTCATTTTACAAGTCTCGATGCAGAAAGAGAACAGGATACAACGGGCTTCTGTTAGTAGAAAGCTATTTTATTTCGTTTTGTCTGTTGCTTAATTGGTTGCTTCTCTCGGATCTCATCTGGTTGAGTAGACCAACACTTTACAAACCTGTTTGGCCACCTGTATCATACGTATGATTAAGCTGTAAGGTACCTGAGATGTTTAACCTAGACCGCTCTGCAGAGTATGTTTCAAGATGACGTATTTTAGTCGCAGCCGTAATAGATACGCTTTCGCCAAACCGATCGCTTCGAATCCGTCGTTTTCTAGTTCCTTATATACATCCTCTGTGTTTTAGGGTGTATTTAACAAACTCCCTAAAACTTATATTTTGCTTATATTTCAGATTTTACATGGTTGAGTACCTTATCTCACAGTTGTTTAACGAGTCTGACGTATTCGTTCCTTGGTTATGTTGCCAGACCAACGCACTTAACTGCGTATGAGCTGACTTTCTAAGACCGACACTCTATCCTGTCGTAGAAAATTGGTGTCGAGTGTTAGCGATTACCAATTAATACGTTGGTTCTGGTTAAAGACTGTTCAGGGTAAATTAATAAGGATAGTGATGTGTCAGTGGTATGTGGTCCATGTTTTCTCATTATATAGGAGTATAAGTAGGACGCATAATTAGCATATGTTCAGCTTCGCTTTGGTTTTCCGATCACACGCGTCTTTCAAGTCTACTAACGGCGTTTCTAGACTTTATGATCCTGATTCTTTTTTATATCAAGCGATCGATCTTGGCTGAGAGTATCTTGACTATATACAAAAGAGTCAATTACAATTAACCTTATTCCCTTTACGAACAAGTTGTAATTGCTAGAATCTTGGCAGTGTGGTTAGCATTGGGTTAGATTCGTTGATGTGTGTCCAAGATAGTGCACGCTAAACAGGGAGTGGCGTAGTGCTTTCTGAGTACGAGTTCTTCCGGAGGTTATTGCAAAAATTCCAACAATATTTGTATATGAATGTATCAATCATCACTTCAGCTAGAGATTACAAAGTGGAGGAAACTAACGTCTATAGCTTTGATTACGCAACCAGTCGAGGAGAAGGAAACTATACCAGTCATTCAGTGTTCCCAATTGTCCTGATTCTTTTTTATGCCACTGGACAAGATAGGTTTGTCGTGGTGTATAGCGCAATAAGTACCTTCGCAAAGGCAACTTTATGGGAGTATCTATTGTATCCCATGAGTGAAAAAGCGCTAAAAATATTAAAAGAATAAATCAACTTGTATAATTATCTTTGATAGAAACGTATTATTATTAAACACGAATTTAACTATATTATTTCCACGTGCACTTTTATTATTTTAAATATAAATACATGTTAAAGTATTCGCTGCGATTCACAGTATTCGGTGTTCATTCACTCACTTTTCAGAATCAAGATACATGTTTAAGATCATCATCAAAGTTGTCTCCTTATATTGAAATATACAATTTTACGCATCTTATCTGCATCGACGCAACCATTCAATTCACAAATTTATTTGGCTGATTCAAGGAAAATTTCAGGAAACTACGTTCCCAGTCATTCTCTCCGTGGTTTACCATTTCCTCTGCTTCGTCTCAACATTGATTGTAAATGCACCTGGCTCAAACCGACACTTGATCTTAATAATTTCTGTTTAATAGCAACGAATTGTT
>OY744517.1:26139385-26226885 GCA_963556195.1 Sepiola atlantica | reverse complement strand
GCGCGTGTAATTGCAAGGGTTGCGCAATCCCCAACAACCGCTCTCCTGATTGCAATGGCAAGTAGTAATACAAGACGACTGGAAACAATGCCGAGATAAGCAGAGAGCGCATACAGCACCTGGTATTCCTAAATGGTCACTCATTTAGTACTGGCCAGGCTCGACGCCGTTTATATATATGCATATATATATATATATATATATATATATATACATATATACTGTTTACTTGATGTATTTACTCGGCGATATTTTGTAGTGCTTTAACAATAAATTTACCATCAACAACATATTCTGTGAACACATGTTGCTAACACTTTTATTAAAAACGACTTCGTCAGCACATAACAACATAAACCGAACTCATCATCCATATGTTAGGGGCCCAGTTTAATAGTCTAACTGCTATACAATCAGAAACACAAACCACCATGTTTTATTCAGAAAAACATATTATCTGAGTTTATATTGACCTTCATTTATTATATATGGTTTGATACCAAAATTGGATTTAGAGAAACAAATGTAAACTTCTAAAAATGGTACTCACACCAAGCAAATATTTAGGTAAGTCGATCAACAGGTCCATCAAACATTATAGTTGAATAAATAATATATAATTTACCTATGAGAATAAATAGCATTTTGAACAGAATAAAAACTATCTGTTTTAAAATACGATAGGCTTTCCGTCTAACTAATAAAACAACTCTCATCTTCCAGAGGAATTGACATATTTCTAACGAATTCCGAGAATCTCCGTTCCTGTTTGTAGATACACTGAGAACCCTATATATTAATGCTAGAAATGTACACTCTCCTGTCATAGAACATATAATAATTACGTTTCCTATAAAAATGATTTAATAAGTACATAATTATACTACTTTTTTGGATAAAAATAATCTCTTTTTAATGTGCGCTGGTTGCTATCTATTCAACGTTAAATGTGTGATTCACTCGTTATAAGCTCCCTTTAAGAATCAGAGTATCTCTTCAGCATATTATGAGAGGCTAACATTTAAAAACATACGATCGGGGTAGTCATTCTTTTTATTGACATAAGAGCGTTACTATCTTTCTATTTGAATGTGTCTACACTGTATCACTGTGACACTCACCAATTCTGCGGAGCAAAACATGCACTTGTTTCAGTTACAACAGATTATATGGCGTTATCCTATGTATAGCAATACTTATGAAATACAATACTTACATTAAGAAGTAGTATAATACAATTATTGCGCTATTTTAGAAAATACGAAACATGTTAATAGAGATACACATAAAAATGTCCTTAAATCTCAAGTGCCCATACATATCACTGGAAAATATTTATTCGCGTGGAATATATGACAAAGCAAAATGCTGCATATATACAAACTACATCTCACTTGAGTCAACTAGAAAATGATAAGTCCACCATTACTTTAGATAATACCTGTAAATGCATAAAAAATATTGGTGTTGTTTAGTGTGTTTCTCCTTATAAACGAGTTGCGCAATCGCACCTTGCTACTCTAGTCTGCTTTAATATATCATGTAATATATAATTAGTAGATTAAGTTACGCATCAGCCACGACAGACTTTGAAACTGGTACAACGCACAAAGAGTCCATGCTGCCAACAATTACAAGCCACGCCAGGTACAGATGAACACATCTATAAACATCTATGTATGCATATATTGATATACCTCCTATGTATATCTACATAGATACCTATATATGCATGTTTTATATGATCTATACATATAAACGTTTGAATAACGAGTTACATCACTTTTTGTGGTATTCGCCCAGCCTCGAGCATTCTGCCTTCCACTTAACATGGACGTTTATGGGTAATAAAAATTACCGTGCGGTTCCTCAGTCAGCATGTATACGCCGGTTACAGGAGATATAGCGCCTGGTATTTTTAAATGGTCACCCTATATAGTACTGACCAGTTACTATGTAGCTTAACTTCAGTGATCAAACGGGAACTGGTAGGTCAACGTGATGATGACATACATCCGTATGTATATAAACACAATGCCCCCCCATATATATATATATATATATATATATATATATATATACAGATGCACATTTATGCATATATATATTGTATATATATATATATATATATATATATATATATATATATATATATATATATACGTTTATCTATATATACACACATATATATATATATACGTTTATCTCTTTTTTCTCTTTATATATATATATATATATATATATATATATATATATATATATATATATATATATATATATATATATATTAGATATATACAGGGTGGGCCAAAATAAGGGTCCTATCTTTAAATTTGAATAACTTGAATTTGAATAACTTCCACAAAATAAAAGTTAAACTCACCAAACTTTATGTGTGTGTAGACTGACCCTTTCGAGATTTTTTAAAATAAACAAAACTAATTTTAGCCGAAAAACACTTCTTAAAACTTACAAAAACTAAAGTATTGTTTTTTACACTGTTTTGAGTTTTTTAAGCAAAAATAATGTTTTCTAAATGAAGGTACGTTCCATAGGGCTAATACGGCTTATGCTTGCTTCGGAAGGGGTCCTTTACTTATTCTAAGAAAAAAAAATCAATAAATAAAAAAGTTATGAATTTTTAAAAATAGGACCCTTATTTTTGCCCACCCTGTATATATACACACACACACACATATATATATATATATATATATATATATATATATATATATATGTGCATATGTATAAGTAAATATGTCAATATATATTCAATTTCGCACTCACATATGATGTTTATATGCGGTAAATTATATAATATATATCTATGTATCTGAAAGTAAAATTTGTATGGATATGCATATTTTGACAATTATATTTTACCATGTATATATTTATATATATGTATATATATATATGTATATATATATATATATACATATAAATATGTATATATATATATCTGTATATATATGTATACGTGTGTTTGTGTGCAAGTGTAAGTATATAGGTGTGGTATGTATTCATTTTATTACACGTTGCCACAAAGTAAAAACATGACTAACTTAAACTACAAATTGAGATCACCTCACTTATTTGACAATAGGCGTCCTTGCTACATCTGAGAAGTGATTACACTGCAAAAAGGTACCTTATTACTGGTCATCGGTATGGCTAACTTACACGAGGATCGAACCTTCGATATTGATGTCTAGAGTCCAGCGTGTTTACAACTGGACCCAGATGCTTATCTAGTAATTTTTATCACCTAAATAATTGATGTATTTTTATGTAATTATTTTTTATTTGTGATTGCTGCGTTCGTTTTTTTTTCTCTTTTTGCTTACTATTATTTCGATTGTCTCACTTCCTAAGTGATTAAGATGTAAGGAATTGCATCATTAGTCTTCCGTAATTTTATCAGCATGGCTAACTTAAACTAGGACCTTACTTTCGATATTGATGTCTATAGTTCAGCGTCTTAACAAATGAACCAAGACGCTTGTACGATTTTTATAACCTAAATATTTAATGTGTTTTTGTAATTAGTTTTATTGGTGATTGCAGCCTCTGTTGTTATTTTGCTTACTATTATTTCGATTGTCTCACTTCCTAAGCGAGTAAGATTATATACACACACACACACACACACACACACACACACATATATATATATATATATATATATATATATATATATATATATATATATATATATATATATATATATATATATATATATATATATATACATACACACTGTACAACAACGTTGACACACTGGTTCCCGTTAGATCATCGAAGTTAAGCGACGTCGAGCCTGGCCAGTATTAAATGGGTGACCATTTGGGACTACCAGGTGCTGTATGTGCTCTCTGTTTATCTCGGCATTGTTTCCAGTCGTCTTGAACTGCTTGCCATTGGAATCAAGCAGTGCCGACTCAGGAGAGGTGATGTTAGTGATTGCGCAACACTTGCTTCATAATTACACGCGCAGCCAGCCCCTGATAGGGGTATCCATAGTCTCTCTAGCCTGAACGGAGGGTTTAAATATATATATAAATCAATAAAGTGCTCGATCACAGAATAGTGAGAGCTAACACAGATAATTTATTTGAAAATTATATGTCACATATAATAGTACCGCGGTGTTATCTAGCTGAGTGGACTTTATACATTTTGTAAAAAAGTATTTACCTAAGGGACTCGTCAGCGTACTGAAATAAGGTTAAAATACAATAAGAAATTTCGTTTATCGATAAAAAAGCCGGTGCATTACTAACATGTCTCTTTGGAAATAGTATATTGGTGGAGATTTATTGAGTTTTATTTTATTTAACACACCCTATATGAATAATAAATGTAAAAAAAACAAATAATCTACCAATATAATATATCTTCCAATAAGAGATTTCAGTAACTAACCGTTCATTTTATCGATAAACGCCATTTTTCAATGTGTTCTGCCCTCATTTCAGTACGCTGACGAGTCCCATATGCACATACTTTTTTTCAATTTTAGAAGGCCACCCAGCTGGATGAAACAGCGGTATCATTCTGAAATATGTAACATATAGTGTTCATTTAAATTATGTATACATATATATATATATATATATATATATATATATATATATATATATATATACATATTTACCTATGAAACGTATTCCGTATGTGTACACTTGTTATGTTTTTTTATAAATAAAACTGTTTACTATATATATATATATATATATATATATATATATATATATATATATATATATATATATATATATATATATATATATATTTATAAATATATATATATATATATATGTATATATATATGTGTATGTGTGCGTGTGTGTTTATGTGTACATATATATATATATATATATATGTACACATAAACACACACGCACACACACACACACACACACACACACACATATATATATATATATATATATATATATATATATAAGATTCCCATGAATATGGATATATGTAGCTGTGTTTGATGGATGCTACATACTATTTTAATTCCAGTCAGTCGATACACACTCAGACTCAATGCATGACTTTTGCATATATCATTCTGACTGATCGATTTTTGTGTACGCCCTTGAAGCTACTTCTCCAGGTAAGTCAATAATAATCTCTAATTATTTAAACGTGGAATGTCGCGTCGTATGAACGCTGAAGAAAAAATCGATATAAGAAGCCATTCAGAAGAATCTGGATCGTCGAAGAAAGTGGGTTTCCGAGTCATCTCAATTGTACATTGTATAAATCTTCTCAATTTACGTAAAGACTGCCAATCAAATTTGCCCAGTACGCATATTGGGTTCGCCGAAAAGATGTAACCCACTGATGTTCTCTTATTAGAAAAAATATTAAGCGACTCATGATTTTGAAGAAATAAGGTCCTATTTTTATTCCATATTCATCAATATAAGAATAGGGGAATGCAATTCTCAGCAGTCTAATCGACGAAATAGTTATTTAATGTATTTCGACGAACACATGAGTGAGATTGCCAAGTTTTTTTCTTCTCCACAAACACACACCCACACACACCCACACATACCCACACATACACACACACACACACACAGACACACACACACACATATATATATATATATATATATATATATATATATATATATATGTATATATATGGGGAGTAGGAATTAAATACTAGACATCACCCAGCGTGTGTCTTGTGTCTCTAAGTACAAGGGTTTGTGAGAATAACCTGACATGACGCTACTTCACCCTACAAGTAAACAATGACTAATATTTAAAATAGCATAGTATTCGTAGAACAAATAAGATCCCCACACACTGGCTCATACGAGTAATAGTGAAACTTTTCCTATTGATGTTCCCTCAATAACAATACTTAACGGATTCTTGTCCTGCAATCCGATAAGACCGAGAGAGTACACGAAATATATACTATAAAATAGCTCAATGGTCGATTAGAGAGAACAGAATAAATGTTATTTACTTCATTTACAAACTCAACGTTTGAGAAAGAAATAAGAATTTAGATAGAATATTCGATTATCTATGTATCTCATATAGAGATCGAGTGTCAGCCCCGGGAAGGGGCTTTCTGGTTTCTGAGAACTTTGGCTGAAATAAAATGAAACAAGATATATATATATATATATATATATATATATATATATATATATATATATATATATATTTATTGTGTGTACAGAAAAATTAGTACAACGTTCGTACCGTCGGTTTCGAGCACAGAAGGGGTTAGTCATCCAGGTGGGTAAGTCCTTCTGTGATTGAAACCGACGGTACGAACGTTGTACAAATTTTTTCTGTACCATAATAAATAAATATTACGCTCTTAATTTATAATTTTTAATCTTAATTCTCAAATAATCGAGCACTCTGTTTTGATTTTTCCTGCTACATTACAAAAAAGTTATATATATATATATATATATATATATATATATATATATATATATATATATATATATATATATATATATAAATTGATAAATAAATAAATAAATAAATTGATAAATAAATAAATAAATAAATAATAGTAATAATAGTAATAGGAATAAATATTAATACATAAATAAATAATAGGAAAAATTAAAACTAACAAAATAAATAAGTACACAATAAAACCAAACACACAAACGATAGAATAAAATTAACTCAACCACACACCCTCTTCTCTCTTTTATTCGACCGTAGCGATAACTATAAAACGCTAACTCCAATCTTCTTATTTAAATTTAAAAAAAAAAACCCAAAAAAAACAAAACCCTAATCCTGAAGACGACTCCGAAAGTCAAAAGCGCTCGAGAAAATGGCCGAATTAAAAACTATCGGCGAAGTACTATACGGATTGCCACCTGAAACCAGAAAGATAGCTCGACGGTTTGAGAACCTCACGAGGAAAATATACAAACGCGAAAGTTCCGTGATGTTCAACAACGCTTGCTTAGATATATATATATATATATATATATATATATATATATATATATATATATATATATATATATATATATATATATATATATACGTGTCTGTGTTTTTATGTGTATGTGCAAAAAGAAAAAGGAAACACCAACAGTATTCATACATTAATAAACGTTTGGTCTTTATTTCAAGATTTATTTTAAAGAATAACAGACCAGTAGAATAGTTTAAAGTATTTTGGTTTATGTTAACGTGAAAATTATTTATCTTACACATGACCTATAATCGTTAAGATACACACAAATGTGGCGCGATTAGAACTTAAAATGTATAATGTGTTTAAAAATAGAATTAGTGTATTTGTTTGTTTTCGTGTTTTCTGGTTACTTTTTATATCGATGTGATATATATATATATATATATATATATATATAAAGTGGTGTACTCAATCACACTCTTAGTTTTAACCGCATTCACTCTCCACACCCCTTTTCCTTCTTCGCACCCGTTCTTCTCTCCCCCTACACACCCCTCACTCATTCCCTCCCTGCATACTGGTCGCACAGGAGTTTATGTCTTTTCTCATTTTCAAGCCGGCTTTCGCTTAGGGCTAACTTTAAAATATTTTCGCTACATTTTTCCCATTTTAAAGCATTTTCTCTGACATCTTTGCCCAGGAAGTATTGTTAATGGCGAATATTTTCCACCTTAATCTCTTCTGAGCCTGCCTGTCTGCACTTATTGGACATTTTACCCTTTGGATTTTCTATTTTCGTCGCACCTGAAGTTGTGGCTTCTTGGAATTTAACTTTGATTCCTCTCTCACAACCTTTCGGGCCTTTTAACGACCTACCTATCCACATCTCATTTCTCCGCTGGACTTTTCGACACCGGACTTTTTAGCAATCGGACATTTGCTTGCATTCGGGCAGAATTTTGCCCTGTGTTTCTTCCCCCTACAACTTTTATTATATTTTTTCAAATTTTAAATCTTGGCCTTTGCCAACTTATCTATCCCAGCGACTTCCTCTGATGATAAAATTTTGATCTTTGAAAAGCCTGGCTTGAGGAAAATTTAACTTGAATAAATTGCTTTTTTGCGGAATATACCTTGCTCTGAGCAATTGAATTGAATTATGATTTGCCTTTTGCTTCTCTAATTCCTTTCCATTCTTCTTCATTATATATATATATATATATATATATATATATATATATATATATATATATATATATATATATATATATATATAAAGAATAAGTTTATATATTAACTATTTTGCCCATCATGTTTTTTTTCGAAGCATACTGACAAGAAAAGAAACCTTACAATTTTTAGATATACCATTTTCTATTAACACTTATTGTATGTTAATATTATTTCTTACAATTTGCTCAGCATTGATTATATTTTTACTTATTTCACATTTTATTTTGATTATTTCGACTCATTCTTGATTCTTCTCCCGACTCTGTATAACAACACTTAGAACTATATAAGTTTCACCAGATCTCGGTATTCGACAAATGAAATTATATAATTAAACTATGCACCTCTTAATTTACTTTTATTTGTTAAACAAGTACAACTATTAAAACTGTACGAAGGCGATTTAGTTTGTTCTTTTCGCGTTTCTTTTCATAAAGAGTTAAAACCGGAGACTGAACACCCAACACGTCGATTTTTTGTTACAAAATCAAGTGATTATTTCATTAATTATACAAACTATACAACCCGTTCCCTTTTCACGTGACATACCTTTATACAGTAATGTTCTCATGAAAATGACGTTGTTCACAAAGCGACTTCCACTCACACGACATTCATTAACACTCGGTCGCATCGCTGCACGAAGCCGCGTCTGTGAATCCTGTTAATAAATAACGTGTTAATATCATTATTCAACGCTCTGGGGATTCTTGGGAAAGTGTCGTGCTAGCAAACTTTATCGTGTTTACGTCCTGTTGACATGCAGGTTATAACCATTCATGGACACTCGAGTTGGTGTTATGGATTTGCTTGCACAATGTTCAATCCTGATTCTGTCAATCTCCGCTAGAAGGCGCCACTCAGTTTTCCTCTTTAGATCTTCCATTGTTATGGCAGTATAATTACCAGGCGCTAACATTTTTTCTCCTTTTCTATATTTACCTATATGCTGCGTGCTTATTATATAAGACACGTAATGTTTCTCTAAAATATGATATAACGGTATGTTTTGTTTAGGCCATGAATCTAACTAATGCTGCATCCATATACATATACATAATATATTAAAAACACGTATAAATATATATATATATATATATATATATATATATATATATATATATATATAAATCTATTGACTTTAAAAATATATCAAGGTGTGTTATGTATGTTATTAAATTTGTAAATGGGCAAAAACAATTGTTTGAGTTACATTTATCATTTTTACAAATTCGAAATGTTTACTAAATTTATATATATATATATATATATATACACGTATGTATGTTGTTTCTGATAAATGTGTCATGGAATTGGAAGAGAAAGAAATAACACCATAGATTGACCAATAACCGATGTATTTTCAACAGACAAAGTCCATCTATTTAAAGAATTTTCCCGAATACAACTAACTAGTGAACGATTCCAGGGGTCGA
The DNA here is from genome assembly GCA_963556195.1 of Sepiola atlantica. NCBI lineage: Eukaryota > Metazoa > Mollusca > Cephalopoda > Sepiida > Sepiolidae > Sepiola > Sepiola atlantica. The sequence goes on along the minus strand of OY744517.1, from coordinate 26,217,282 downwards.
CATTTGGCCCGCCAGGCGGTAAATGAATCTGGAGCATGTATACTCTAAAATGGCCATTGTTAGACGTTTAGAAAGCAAGCTGCGAAAGAGATCATGTTCAACAAATATCTATATCGTACGTAAAAGATAGACAGACAATTCATTTTCATGAAACGATACAGTAAAGCTATTATTTTGACCATTGTAAACAGCTGGCACGCGTTGTGCTGTTGATAGGAAACGCCGTAACTTTGTTTATGTATGGTAGGTAGTCGAGTCAATTGGTACTGACGCAAATTTAGTAGTTGCAAAGGTAGTCGTCGTACAGAGGCAGAAATTTAACTGTTTTTTCTCGTACCTTTAGTTCTGTAATAAGGCAACGATACAACCACTCTTCAACAACTTGTTTATCTCTATTTCATCGTGTCTTGTCGTTGTAGAGCAATGTTACTTTAAGTGGCACATATGTTTTCCTAGCCCTCAGCATGGCCAAAATAGAAATTTTAAAAGACGTCGAACTTCGATCGGTTGAATTACGAAGACGAACGATTTTACACTCTTCTACGCTACGTGTCACGTCGGACTTCCTATTTATGACATCATTTTGAGACACGTAACATTAATTCTAATTTTTACTTCTAGTGGTGTTCTTTCCGCTTTTATACCTATTCAGCCGATGTGATGATGCAATATAATACTAGTCCTTACTTACACTTGCCAACAGGTTCATTGTATATGTAAAACAAGTTCTAGTTTGACACATTTTCGTTAAATCTTATATTAGAAAGGAAACATGATTTAAGGTTTAAAAAAAGTCAAAGTTCCGTAGGGATGGACTTTGTGAACCCAATATGTTCATCACTAGACATTAAGAATTAATGGAAACGTACATCATGTCACATGACTCAAAGAGAGAAAAAGATAGAGAGAAAGAGAGAGAATAGTAGCCTTCTTTGGGAGCTCACAACGTATGAACAAAAGAATTTTCACAGTAATTATTTATGTTTCACTGTCTCTTATCCACTTCACTTGTCAATGATATGGAACAAAAATCAAATTGAATAAACACTTTAATCTTTATATCAGTCTTGAGTCGACCTAGTTCTTGTTATTATAATACTTGGTTTTTTGCATGTTTGACACAACGTTTAAACTTAACATAATATCTCATGGGAACTATTGTTGTACTACACTCCCGAGCAAATGTTGCTACGTGTATTGCATCTATGGCCACATGACTAACTGCAAGTTATGAAAAGGGAGTGTGAACACATAGCTTTAGATAATACTAGATTTTCCGGTGTGTACGAACCGCTTCTACTATGTGTTTCACTTGAACTTAATTCTAAACATTTCAAACAGTTATATATATATCTGTTTAAAAATGCTTCTTGCATTCCTAATATAATAATTCCCTATTTGCGTGACTCCCTACGTGGGCAGAATTAGACACAATGTGGTTTATTTTGTTTGAAAAATATCCCGCTTTCCCAAAACGAGGCACACTGGATAGAAACAATTTTTTTTTCAAATGCCTCAGTAAAGAAGTACTATTCATCACTGATTGATTACAGAAAAAATAATGCACTTCGATCTATTTTCGAAGACCAAAAAAAGTAAGTATATTTCCATCTATATTATCCATAAATAAAGCGACCTATGATTTTTATCAACTCATACCATCTCTTAATGCACATTTAGTATCTGTCTGTGTGAAGCCAAAATGTTGTGGGTGAACCTACCTACCCTTTAGTAATAACTAAATGGTAGCAACTTGCTACCATAAATCCCGGCTTTTGCCGGGAGAACATTTGTAGTACATTTAGGCTCTAGTACTGCCAACACCGACTTGTGTATAATTTCTTTGTTCAATATAATTCATTATTATTATCTCTAAACCTGTTGTTCTTTTATTTCATTGTTGGTACCCCTAAACTTGTCCACAACAACTGGCGACGAGTGATTCGTAAAGGACTTCGTTGGAAACACCTTGGGCCTTGCAACCTGTGAGTGATACACCAGTGTCTACAACACGATCAATCTTCGAAAAAAAAATTCTACCCGTTTGAAAAAAAAAACCCTGTGCTTTAAAATTTTCGGGAAGATATTGGAAATATCGAATACATTCAAATTTGGGACGAGTTTAAACAATTAATGAACGGACAAAAAAGTTAGACAGATTTTACTATTTGTGTTCTTCGTATTTCAATATGGGATTTTACTTCGTGCAACAAATGAAATTGGAATAACATGTGCTTATTAAGCTGAAAGTTTTGAAAAAAAGAAACTCCATACAACAACAACCTTTTTTCGTGTCTGATATAGTTAAACGAATTTTGCAAACGGACTTATTGGGGAAAAAAGATTCCAGATGCGAACAAAAATACAAATAAGTAGTTAAATTAATTACCCAATAAGCCGGATTAATAAAATCGTGTTTTTTTTTCTCAAAGAACTTTGAAAAAAAAGATTAGTAAGTGCCGGTCGAATTCGAGACCCGAATGACGCAGTGATGAGAAGGGGTTGAGTTTGTTATTAAACAGTAAGCATTTGAAAAGAAAAAATAGTGAAGTACTTTTTCCAGAAGTATTTTTTTAGAAGTAGTGAATGACTATTTGACGTTGTTTTTAGTGCTTTTCATGAATGTATTTCTTTAATCATGGAAGATTTCTCGAAACAGATATTGGAGATGATTAAATTTCAATCAGAACAACAGAAGGCAAACGATGGAAAACATCTTACTCTACAGAAGGCAAACGAGAAAAACATCTTTCTCTAAAGAAGGTATTTCAGTCGCAGCTAATGAGTTTGTTGAAATATTTTGAGGAAAAGAATTTAGCACAAAAGCGTGAAGATAGACAATCTTTAGACGAACAATTGATTGGGATAAGAAAATGTACAATTAGAGAAACATAGTCAATCAGAGAGTAAATTTGAACAGCTGACACAAGCAATGATAAATACGACGAATGACGACAGCAGCGCATTCAACCAAAATGCAATATGGTCAGCTATAGAAACCTTCAACTATGTGCCTGAAGAGGACCTAAACTTTGAATCATGGTACCGTCGATATCAGGATTGTTTCGACATTGATTGTAGGATATGGTCGGAAAAGAAAAAGGGTCGTTTAGTTCTCCGTAGACTAGGAACGGCAGAGCATGCACCATTTGTCGATTATATTCTGCTGAACCAAACGGGCGAACTATCTTTCAAGGAAACCATTAAAATGTTAATAGAACTATATTGCCCCAAAACAAGTTTATTCCACAAAAGGTGGAAATGCATGAACCTAACGCGAAAAGAAAGCCAGGATTACTCAACGTTTGCTTCGATCATCAATAAACATTGTGACGACTTTAAGTTATCATCCTTGACAGCGGACAATTTCAAAGTATTAATATTTGTTAAAGGGCTCGTCTCGCAAAACTATGCAGAGTTAAAAAGACGTGCAATAAGCAAACTAGAAACCGAGCCAAATTTAACATTGCAACAACTGGCCGAAAGCTGTCAACGACATATTTCCGAGAAGAAGGAAGCTAAAGAAATAGAGGAAACAGCAATTTCTAATATTAAAAATGTTCATCGTTTTTCAAAAAAATCGTACTCTTCGAAGGAAAAATTCAAGAAGGATTTGCCTCAAAGGTCGGATGAAAAATTGCCAAACTACCCTTGTTGGGGTTGCGGGGACCTACATTGGTACCATAAGTGTCCTTTTAAACGAAAAAATTGTGACAAATACATTAAAATGGGACACAAAGCATCACATTGCAGAAGTAACACTAGAAAAAAGTTACATAAAACAACTAGTATTGATGGTGGCAACCTAAACATACGAAAGTATGTTACTGTAAAAATGAACAATCAAGATGTTTAACTACAGCTTGATTCTTGGTCTGATCTATTAATTATTAATATTAATACCTGGAAAAAGATCGGCAGACCGACTAGGCTACGCACAGATGAAATGGCTCGATCGGTAACCGGAGAGAAAATACACTTTGAAGGGGAAGTCATTTCAAAAGTGACACTAACAAATAAGACATTAAAATTACGCATATTCGTAATAAAAATTACAGGAAACTTGTTGGTAACAGAATGGATTACGAAATTCTACCTCTGGGATTCGCCGATAAGCGCCTATTGTCAACGAATAGAAAACTTTTCTGCTGAAGCAGAAAAATTGAAGAAGGATTTTAAAGAGTCATTCCCCAAGGGGTTTTCTAATGAATTAGGACGCTGCACTAAAATTAAGGCGAGTTTTGAACTAATTGAAAATAAGAATCCCGTTTGTAAGAGAAAACGAAGTGTACCATTTGCCTCTCTTGAAAAATTAATGCAGAAATAGACCGGTTGGTGGAGAAAGGTATTTTAACACCAGTTGACTACTCGGAATGGGCGGCCCATACTGTTTACGTGAAGAAACAATCTAGAGAGATCAGAGTGTGGGCCGATTTCTCAACCGGTTGAAAAGGTGGGCTGAAAGATAATCACTATCCTCGGCCGACTCCAGAAGAGGTTTTCACTAAATTAAACGGTGGAAAACTGTTCTCAAAAATTGACTTGAGCGAAGCCTATCTGCAAATACCTGTAGAGGAAGATAGCTCTAAGCTTCTCTGTATTTCGACACACAGGGGACTACTTAAGTTCAATCCTCTCTCTTTTGGAATTAAAGTAGCCCCGTCGAATTTTCAGCAGGTAATCGACACGATGTTGAGCGGGCTCGATTTTTCGATCGGCTACCTTGACAATATCTTACTGAAAAGTACGAACGTCGGGGAGCACCGTGAGCACGTAAACAAGGTATTCGAAAGGATAAGCGATTTTGGTTTTCACTAAAAGAGTCAAAGTGTGAATTCTTTCTAGAAGAGATCAAATACTTGGGACATGTCATTGATAAGAATGGAAGACGTCCCGACCCAGAAAGATATATAGTCATCAAGAATATGCCCGAACCGAACAACGATACCCAACTACAAATCTTCCTGGGTCTCGCAAACTATTACGAAAAATTCATTCCAAGTATGCACAAATGGCGAGCCCCCTTAAATGAGTTACTTAAGAAAGATAGTAAATGGGAATGGTCCGCGGACTGTCAATCTGCATTCGACAACCTAAACACGAAGTTAACTTCAGAATTATTTCTTACTCATTTTAATCCAGAGCTCAAAACTATTTTTGCAAGTGACGCCAGCTCCTACGACGTTGGGGCGTGCATTTTGCATAAAATTCCGAATGGCTCGATGACACCCATCGCGCACGCTTCAAGAACTTTACTCCCTGCAGAGAAAAATTACTCGCAGATTGACAAAGAAGCGTTGAGTATTGTGTTCGCAATGACTAAATTTCACAGGTATCTACACGGTCGTCATTTTATCCTACAAAAAGACCATAAGCTACTTATCACCTTCTTTGGATCAAAAAAAGGCTTGCCAACTTACACAGCAAACCGTTCACAGAGATGGGGTACAATTCTGTTAAATTATGACTTTGAGATGGAATTTTTCCCGTCAAAAAGACTAGAACACGCAGATGGTTTATCGCAGCTAATCGCAAAGTTCACGGAACCGCTCGAGGATACAGTTATAGCATCCCTTCGGTCTGAATATGACTATAGTAAAGTACTGTGTAACACAATAAAAGAGCTACCATTCACACTTGGCGATATACAAAAAGAGGCAAGAAGAAGATAATTTTATCATCGAAATTAAAAATAAATTACAAACAGATGATGAGCAAACGGCAGAAGCTTTTTCAGTCTGTTGCGACACATTATTATAGCGGAAGCGAGTAGTAATCCCAGCTACGCTAAAAAAATCCGTAAGGATTTCCATGAGGGTCATCCCGGAGCGACACGCATGAAGAGCCTAATGAGAGCTTATGTGTATTGGAAAACATTGACAGGGACATAGAGACGAAGGTGAAAGCCTGTGCGGGATGCGCGTCGGCAGCGAAAGCACCACCTAATCAGTACTGTCCATGGCCAAAGGCTGAGCAACCATAGTCCCGGATCACATAGATTTCGCGGGGCCATTGGAAGGCTTCTACTATTCAATTATAGTCGACAACTACTCAAAATGGATAGAATTTGTTTGATGTAAAAACCCAACAACGGATGTCACGATATGCGCGTTGCATGAACTGTTTGCCCGATTCGGAGGGGTGGACATTGTTGTATCGGACAACGGTACACCATTTACTTCACGAGAGTTCAAATAATTTTGTGAAGACTTTCAAATTAAACATATCACCATTCCGACTTACCATCCGAGGTCAAACGGACAAGCAGAAGAATTCCTTGATACCTTGAAGAGAGCGTTGAATAAATCGACGGGCACGCCGAGATAAAAGGCACTCCAGCAGTTCCTTCAAGTGTATAGAATTATACCCAACGAGAACACATCAACCCAGGTACCACCGGCGGAAGAAATGTTTGGAAGAAAAATAAAGTCGGTATTCGACAAACTTTTACCAAAACAGGTGAAACCGACCAACATTACGGCACCAAAGAAGAGGTACGAGGATGGAGAGAAGGTGTTCTTCCAGGAACACAATGAAAACAAAACCGTGTGGGAAGTGGGAAATGTACACACATGATTGGGGCGGATGGTGTACATTGTAGAGGGTCCTGGAGGCACCTGTAAAACACACAGTAACCAAATGCGTCGTAGCATGTCGGACGACCCAGGGGAAGGCCCATCGGATCAGAGTGAGACCATCATGGAAGATCTATACGACGCATTTGAGCTGCAAACAGCAAAAACCCCTCCGGAACAAAGACGTTTATCAAGAAAACGTAAATTAACCGGGAGTTTCTAGGTGAATCCTAGGAAAAAGATATACCTTGAGATTCCGGGGGAATGAGTTTCGGGGGGGGGGGGTGAGTTAACGTACCTACCCTTTAGTAATAACTAAATGGTAGCAACCTGCTACCATAAATACCGGCTTTTGCCGGGAGAACATTTGTAGTACATTTAGGCACTAGCACTGACAACACTGACTTGTGTATAATTTCTCTGTTCAATACAATTCATTATTATTCATTATTATTATCTCTAAACCTGTTGTTTTTTTATTTCATTGTTACTACCCCTAAACGGGTCCACAACACAAACCTAGACCATTTCTCTATCGATGTTCTATGGTACGAGCCTTCAATGCTTTGTTCGCTTTACTATACTATTTCAGACTATTGCACTATCACTCAATTACCTGGCTTAGTGTGGCACCTGTTCTGTTTTCAAGTTAGTATCCACTTAAGCAGTCCTTATATCCTGTTGAGTGTACTGTAATATATGTTTGTTCGTCGTCTACCATACGTCAGACATAACCAGCTCTTTTCAAGGAGGGATACTGTATTATCTGTTCTGTTGTCATTATAAGATCATTTGATGGATTACCTCATCAACTTCCTTGGAGGTAGTGAATCATTTGTTCTGTTGTCAAAAGAGCATCCTCCCAGGCATAAACTCCTTCTTACAGTTGGTAGTTTAATATATGTTCATTATTCATGGTACTGTCCTTCCAGGCATAACCTCATTTTTTAGGTGCGGTGCAGTGTAGTGTATGGTCATTTGTCATGATATTATCTTCACAGGATAGCAAAAAATAGGTGAACCATGGTGAGCACATATTTGCTTGTTTAGTATACTATCGGTACTAGTTCTCAATATCAGTTCTGATTTAGAAAACATTGTGAGCTGACACAATGAACACATACAAAATAGAAGATAAAATCACAAATGCATAATTTTGACTATCTATTCAGAGCGATCATTTATTATAAATGCATCGTCTTACGGTTTGCGTTGAATAGGAATATGTGGAGACATCCAGCAACGTGATAGCGGGTCGCTCGTTCGCTAGAACAATAGTGTATTATCCTGGAAGTGTAGAACGTAGAGAAACGCTGTGCAAACAAAGAAATGTTCATAAATAATTCAAAATAATTGGATCTACAAGAATATTTATTGATTTGCAAGCGTAGATATTAATACTCCAGCAAGCGTGGTGCACAGTAAGTAACAATACAAAGATCAGCTATGCGACACATTCTGTATAAATAATGTGTTACACTCAAGATACGTGCATAGGCTAACAGTCAAATACTTATTTATAAATTGTAGTACACACGCAACGTATTTTGAACAGATACAATATAGGGTTTGATGTCCTACTAAAATTTAATATATCTATGATATATGATAATGAAATATACTTATCGCCAACACTTCACTGCAGTTTGATTATATATAGAAATAGTCAGCCTGGTATCAATAATTAATACAACTAGGAGATATATCTATTTTTTTTTACTTTATAAACCTCAAACCAAGCTCGTTGACCACTTCTAAGTAACGGCCTACTGGGAATAATAAGACAGATCTTTAGGATAAAATATAAGTGCAGCGAGATGTTTGTTCACATTACATTTAAATTTCAGCATGTTTGCAACGTCATGAAAAACAGGGAGCAGGTGGAATAAAAAAGTTGGCAATTTGAGTCGAGTAGTAACTATGGGTTACTACGACATCTGGGGACCTTCACAGCGAAAGGATATGATTTAATTGTCAGGTTAGCCGGGTGTATTTACGTTAGGGGTGCACAAAAGCAGTAAGTTAGTTGAATCAGATTCAATTAAAGTACTTGTAAAACAAACAGACGGGTGCAACACTGCGGTGATGGGACACGGGTTGGAGCTTAGTGGACAGTGAAAGACCTATTAGATTAGACACTTGTTTGACACTATCTAAGAGGGAGAGGCTAGTGGTTGTTGCACTAGCCGGGGTCTTACAACACTACTTCATGCATAGGTTGACGATTGTTTTGCACATATATAGTAGACTAGAAGGTGTGATAAGAGTTCGAGCATAGTAGAGGAAACCAACTTTTCCTCGGCGCAGTCTTGCCAGTATCTTTTAGGTGTTTGTTTCAATTCATGTTATATGTGAATGTTAGGCCAAATAGTTTTAATGCTTGACTCTCGAGCAGAGTACTATTAGCCATAGCAAACGGTGGTTATACCGTGACACTGAGATAAGCTGTTAAAATCAATATTTCTTATACACCCACACTCACACACCCAAATATATATCATTATTATTATTATTATTATTATTATTGTTATTATTATTGTTATTATTATTATTATTATTATTATTATTATTATTATTATTATTATTATTATTATTATTATTATTAATATTGTGGTTATTGTTGTTGTTGTAGTTGTTATTATTATTATTATTATTATTATTATTATTATTATTATTATTATTATTATTAATATTGTGGTTATTGTTGTTGTTGTTATTATTATTATTATTATTATTATTATTATTATTATTATTATTATTATAAATTATTAAAAATCTATTAGAAAAAAATTCCAAAACAACTTCCTAAATTCAATTTACTTTTCAACTGTCAAAAATAATAGAAACTCAATATTTATCTTGCGATTAAACATAGCTTAACATATGCATATTGTGTTGTTGCTTTATTTAGCGGTTGTTTATATAATCACCGATCCGTTGTTACATAAAAACACGTTTTTTTTCGTTCTGTCTATTTTAAAGCAGCATGGGGAGTTACTTTTCTGTTTAATAATTTTAACATTCATAGTATTCGAAAGTTTATACATATTTTAGATCTTTGTTTTTATTTTCTATTTGAAAATATTGGACTTTTGTAATTTTTCCTCTATTCGGATATTAGTCTTTTGATCTGCTTTTATTTAAATATACCGAACCGGTTTACTTTTGAACGCTAAACAAAAATATATCAATTTCAAACTATTCTTCTACTAGACTATGTTATTTTCTTTATTCTAGGTAAATATACCTTTCATAGGTTCCTTCAAAATACGTTTTTCATTCGTCTTTTTTTAAACTGCTCAATAACTTTCATGAATTAAAAACCAACATTTGAAGCTCTCTTTTATTACTTCAAACGCTGGCTGTATATTATACAGATAATAATAATTTGTTTTAATTTCAAACTTAAAGAAAGGTATAATGCTTAGTTTGACATATTAAGAAATTATACAAATAAATGTATTCAGTCTTAAAACATATGTTTTATTAACTATTTTTCTCCCTCTCTCTCCCTCTCTTTTTCATATATATATATATATATATATATATATATATATATATATATATATATATATATATATATAAATATATATATATAAATATATATATATATATATTTATATATATATGTATAAATACATATATATATATATATATTTATATATATATACATATATATATAGTTATTTGTTATTACTTTATTAATCAATATAAATTTATACACATATATACATATATATATATGTATATACATATATATATACATATATATATATATATATATATATATATATATATATATATACATAAATCTCTCTATCTCTCTCTCTATATAAATATATATATATATATATATATATAAATATTTATATATATATATATTATAAATATATATATATATATATATATATATATATATTACGCAGGCATTCAGTTTGTATGTCTAAACTAGAACTGAGGTCAGTCGTGATACTGAAAATGTCCGCATGGCAACGTTAGAATAACACAATTCTTATATGAACCTAAGTATTCAATAATGTATTAAGTATTCTTTAAGTAATACAACAGAAACATTGATAACTCAAAACAAATAGTGATCTGATTTAACTGAATTTGTTCATGTTTGTTACTTTACTTAAATAGCCCTTTATGCATACATCAGACCCAGAAAAATCGGACGCTGGAATTCCGTAAAAATTTCGACCATGAGTCAATGTCAACTTTTTATGAAATGTGCGACTTCATTTGTTACAACATTGGTCAATTGCCGAGTGTCTACTAACAAAAAATGATTGCCAAAACTAACTTTTATCTTTATAAATTGTTGAAGTTTTACCTAGATATACTTCAAATACATCACTATATAGTAAGACCACGACCGATATTTTGACGAAGTGAGGTAAAGCTACGTGAGTGTTATGCATCACACAGACCAACGCACCCATAGTGCAAAAGAACACGCATAGTTTATCGCAACATACCCCCTTCTCGAAATATATAATTGGCGACATCGTATCTACAGAAGTTTCATTAATACTCTTTGGTAGGAAATAACTAAATTAATCAATACACATTGTTATTTTAATATTACTAGAGGATCAACATGTTCTGCACATATTACTAATCATGTTGCATTGTGTAAGTTGAATAACATTAAAAAACGTCCCTTCTTTGATTAAAAGCCATTATTAGGATATATAAGTTATAAAAAACAAGGATAATGACGATATCTTATTCTACGGTTCCTTGTAAGAGCAAATGGTAATTTCTTCACAATACAATGATATTAAATAAGTTTGGTTACCATAAATTGGTAAAAACTACAACACAATACATACATAAAGCTAACACAATATTACACGCAAAAATAATTGCCTTTAAAATAATAATTGCATGAAAACAAAGAAGTAGTGTTAAATCTGGTCATATAAATACACATTATATTAGCAGTCTTAATAATGATGATACAAATAAGTTTACTTTTGTTTTTCCGCGACAAAATTATCACAATATTTCATCACATTATATTCCCCTCAATATTCATACACACGTAAACGCATTCGCTCTATACAACACATATTTTAGGGTCTTATAACAGGAAAAGGCGTATCATTATTGACGAAGGTATTTGTAATATTACAAATGTTATATCGTTGAAGTCTGATCTAATATTATAATAAATAGTAAACTTTACAAAAATCAAAATTGTATATATTTGTATTCATGAAACATTATTTAACTATCACCAAATCAATATGAGTTAAATACAATTTAAGTAAATTCAAATATAATAATACAATAATATTAATATTGTAACCGATCGGTTTCCGATCTTGTGTATCTTCGTCGCTGGACCAATGTGATACGATCGGTGGCCGGGTTGGCTAATCTTGGTACCGGCACCTATGTGATAAAATCGTTGGTCAGGTGTGTATCTTGGTTGCGGTACCAATGTGGTGCGATCGCTTCCCGTGTGCGTGAAACTGCATCCGAATGTACTTGTCGTTATTATCAGTGAGCCATCATTGTTTGACGATAGTCAGGACCGGTAGTGTGTCTCTGTGCTTAGCGCAGTGGAGGCGTCTGTAGAAGGACTCTTATTGTCCTGGCACAGTACCAAGCTTCCAGAGTTGCAACGATAGGTACATCATTTTAATGAAAGGGTTAGTTATACTCGGCTGAGTAGTTGGTCGGCATGCATGCTGCGTTTATCTGCGTCAGTAATTCTCTCCAGAGAATAAATTATCTGCTGTCTGGGATTGCTCTGTTGCAATAGAACGTTATGTAATAATAGAACAAAAATTTTTCTTTTTATATACATATATAATGTGTTATATTTAACAGGGAAAAGCATTAAAACTCGAAACTGAGATTGTTGTGTGCACACAACTTGCTCCATGTTTGCCCAAAATCCGATTGTATAATTTCGCTACAGACTCAGCGAGAGAAAACACAGAGAGAGAGAGAGAGAGTAAGATAGAGAGAAAGACAGAGTAATAGAGAGAGATAGAGAAGGCACAATAGAAACGACGTAGTTCGTAGTTCCGATAAATGTTTTGTTATGATTTAAGAGAACGTTCTGGCTTGCCAACACATCTCGAGTGACAGGTGCTTCGATTTCTTGAACCCATCACATGTATCCGTCATTGAATTTGTTTGGCACCGATATTCACTCCTCCGAAACACAACCGAGGTACAAGCTCAGAGAATTGATGTACGCTTCTGTAAGTTTAGCACAAAGATTGTGAAATGCAACGGAAAGTGCCAGATCCTCAAAAAGAGAGATATTGAGTTGTGCCACATTCGCCCTCCTCCTCATTGTGGTCTTTGGTGATGCAATAAGCAAGAGTCAACAAGGGCATGTATGCTACAACGAGACGATAGGACCATCTTTTCAGAACTAATAATCAAAACGACTTTACTAATTTATTTTTTTTTTCATTTTTAATCTCTCATCTTCTCTATTTAAATATAAACATAAGCTCATTTCATGCGTTTTACTAGTCATGCTTCTCTTACTTGATTAAGTTTTTTTTAAATAGTTTTTCTTTCTTCTCTTCTGAAACATCAGTTTATATCATGCAGTTCTATATCCCCCCAAAACATAAATTGTCCTCTTTGTTATAGTCATTTTACTTGACTGTTTCAAATGCCGTTGATTAATTGAACGTTATTTATTTATGTTTGTTTATGTTTATGTATAATTTGAGTTTATTAATTTTATCGTGGTTGATGATCCTTTCCGCTGCACCAAATATCTCTAGTATGAATTCCTCGGTTGTTTCCAGATTTTTTTTCACGACGCCGCTTGCGACTATAAAATTCATTTTGTGGGGATACTTTACACAGTTCTGTAAAATAGGTGCTACCAGACATTTAATGCAGATCTGGGTGTTGTTGTCTTTTTGTGATGGGATTTTTTCCTCCAGATTATTTCTTGTCAAGTGCAGTGGGAGGCTGACATGGCATATATATATATATATATATATATATATATATATATATATATATATATATATATATATATATATATATATACATACAATATGAAACTATAAGAATATTTTTAAAGAGTAGAACCTATAGTGAAATAGTTTAAGCTAAATATACGAGATAGAACAATTATACTGATAAAAGAAAGAAGAGAGATAAATATTGACGAATGACAAATCTATTTCAACTTCGATTGTTGAATGCAAGGTGTACTCGGCCGAATAAGTGCGTTCCATCCACGATTTAATTACACACCTTTCTATTGGATTTACTTCCCATTGTTGAACATTTTCAACGCTGCTTTCACGAAACATTTTTTTCCCTCTCTAAACCTCTTTTTACCGGACCCCTCATCTACGGACATTCACACACTGGACAGACTCTATATTGTTACTCTTCATTACTTTATTTTGTTTTAAATTTTGAAGTTTGGCTTTTCCACTGCCAACTTATCTATCTATATAATTCCTCTGATGATAATATTTTAATCTATGAAAAGCCTTGGCTTGAGGAAAGACAAAATAAATATGTTTTTACCGCGTACACCTTGCATTGAATAATCGAAGTTGAAATAGATTTGTTATTTGTACATATTTATCTCTCTTTTTTCTTTTATATATATATATATATATATATATATATATATATATATATATATATATATATATATAATTATCTTTATTTACACAGACATGTACAAAATCTGCGACACTGGCATGTCGATTTTTTCGATCATCAGCTATTATAAACTTAGATCATATTTTCCAAATATGATCTAAGGTTAAGATCGTCATCTATATCTCCCTGATGAGATCTCAGTTTATAATAGCTGTTGATCGATAACATCGGCATGCCAGTGTCGCAGATTTTGTACATGTCTGTGTAAATAAAAATGATTATATATAAAAGCTCAATTTGTATATTGAGCACTTTTTATACACCCGGTTGAAATTCTTTGGATTACTACCCTGTGGATATTTTACCGAATGTATTATTATAATATATATATATATATATATATATATATATATATATATATATATATATATATATATATATATATATATATATTGATGTACATATACAACATATGTATATCTACCATGCGTGGAATCTCACCACAAAACGTCAGGTGAATTAATATTGTGTCTTCCTCTATGTGCTGCCATGCTACAGTATCTAAAACCCACACAGCAGACATCTTGAGATATTCCATCATATCAAATGCCTACACGAATCTTCCGACACAGAGCAATCCTTCGAACGCGGCTGCTTCATTGAAATTATTTGCCCCGCCCGCGGCAAGTAATTCAATTAATTTTCTGATTTACTTAACGTTTTAGCTTCTCGCTTTTTCACTTTGATGTTTGCCTTCCTCTTCGATTCGTTCTCTGCATTCATTTTATTTTATTTCTTGCTTCCTTTTACTACTATTCCGTTCGTCGTTTTATGCTTCTATGTGTTGTTTTCTTTTTTTCTGTTTGTATTTATCATGTTACATTTCCCGCCATAACTGGTTTTCACTGTTATATTTGCTAATAAACTTATCGCATTGTTTAGTTCGTTTTCTATCGCTCTTATTATTCGTCTGATGTCACACCGTCTTGCTCATCGTTAGTGATTTGTCTCTACGCATTAAAAAATATATTCCGTTATTAGCATTATTATTTATTTTTAATGGCCGCCTATGGTAAGGTGTTAACGAATAACTCCTACGCGTGATTACGAAAAATAACCGGATAAAATTTTGTATATAAAACACCAAGTAAAATAAACAAAATTAGAGTCGGCTATTTTGTATAAAATCGACTTTGGATTCAAATAAACTGGACATTACGAACGAGTGATACTATAGGCGGCATTCCACTCAAAGAAAACGTCTATAGAGAGAAATCGAGTCTCAGTTAAATAATGATAAATATTATGAACGGATTCCAAGTAAAAGCTGTAATAATAGAATATGACGGCATACAATGATACTTATAAGAAGTGCTTATTGACATTAGATTTGAAGATGACCATGTTGTATACATCGTGGAAGACATCCTGTAAAAACGTGTTCTACGGATGGGAACGTTTAGGTCAGAAACCTCTGTTTGAAGTTTTGTGCACTAAGTGAGTAAGGGCGGTTTATTGCAGTTATGGTTAAAACACGTGTAATGGTGTTGATAATATATTGTTTTGTACATGAGAAGAGATATTCCAACCGAAAGAATAACATAATCCGTTAAATTATTGGCGCCAAATTGCTGGGAGCCTATTCTCACAGTATAAAAGCAATAAACACAATTTCCTGACAGTCCGTATTTAAAAATATAGGTCATACAAATGACTTACGCAGATGTCAAGCACTATGCAACACATACGCTCACACCGGTCACGTCAAATAGGCGCTACTTAAAAGAAACTGTAGGAGAAATTACTTAGAACTTTAGCTATTTCTACCATAATAACAGCAGTGACCTAACATTTACTTAGTTTTGTGATACAATGAAGGCCGCGAGGATAGGAAGTGACTCATCGACAGAGACAAAAAGTATACGGGAGTGGTCAGTTTCCATTGTTTTGGACAGGTGATTCAGACAAGAATACCGGACACGACATTTGGACGACAGTAAGGTAAGTTAGTTTTACGACAGTTTGACAGCAGTAATGTTTATGGCAAAAAAGTTAACGAGTTAGGGTTTCGGAGAACAGCTGAGGAGTTAGGATCAGAACCTCCCCAGAGAGCGGATCGGACCAGGAAAACGATGAGATGAGCTGACGACTTGAGAAACGGCAATGGGGTATTGACAGTCCGCGACGGTGTCACACACATCATAGTTCCAACTAAATTATACACAACGTATATGTGTTTGTGTTATTTTTTCGAGAAATGAATTTATTTAGTTTAACTTGTGGACCAGTGCTGTGCCCTCGACGATTCGTCAGTGGATAGACGACTCTGCTAGATGATGAATACAAGAAGGCCACGGACATACAACGTTGGGGTTGATAGTCGACGAGTGGGGCAACATGGCTCTACAGTTTCTCTGAACTTAATTATGATTAGTCATGATATAAACCAAGAACATGAGAGATATTGATGTATGGATGGCTTCCTTACAGAAGAACCATACGTATTCTTATTTATATATCTTTTTTTTATCTTCCTTTTCTTAAAAAAAATCGATTCTATGTTCTTACAGAAATCTTTATATTTGTTGCTCACTTATTGCGTGACTTAATGTTCGATCCTTGTATGATGACATATCGCCTCGTTTCTATTTAAAATAGATCTATCCTAATTTTGTATTTTGTTCTTGTTTAGGCTAAACATACGTTCCTCGGTTGTAAACTTACTATTGTTACCAAAGCAGTTGTTTTGCTCATACATTCCGTGACTCCATATTTACACCATGCACACTGGTCAACTTCTTTGTTGTTTATTACTGAATAGCGGCTTTTTCTCAAAATTGAACTGATCTCTAGTCTTCAGTATTATAAGAATATACTACTACAACTTTATCGTTGTTGTGTTATTACGGCATGTCGAACATCGTGTGATCGTTTCATGTTGAATTCTAGATGATTTGTATACGATTTATTTGAGATTAAATTGAATTTGTGAATATAATTCCAAAATGGTCACCGGTGAAATAGCGGATGAATGTCTGGAATCCGGTAGGATGTCTCATCCCCGACAAAAATAAAAAGATAAGAAAATTTAAAACTGATTTTACAGTGAACAGAATCATCGTTGCTTACCTTCGGTGATCTCAAGGGGACTTTTCTTTCTGCGAGATAAGATGTTGGTATTGCGTGATTTAAGTCTTACAAGGTGTACATGTATTAAGGCGATGGAGTAGAAAATAGATTGAGTTCTCTAAAGCGAAAGCTTAATGTATGTTTGTAATCTTCTAAGGGTCACACCAAGGATGCACTTCTATGATGTAACGTTACCTCCGTTATAATTCGTGTTGATCACGTGCGTTTACTGACATTAGAGTTAGACACTACTTAATCGCCAGCATCTCGTTGAGTTCATGATTAAATATTCGTGTACGTTAGAATAATACATTCTAGACGGTATTACAAAACTCCATTGGCTCTTCTTTAGTATAAGGAGACAATGAGAGCTTGAAATGTACATTTCTCTCAAGCTGATATATTTGTAACTCATTTTTGTATGTGTGATCTATCCTCTTGTGTCTTCTTCGTTTATTCCTGTTTTTTTTTTATTCTCCCCCTGACACAAAAGCGAGTATTGATTTACTCCTCTCCAGGAGTTAGGCACAAGGCCAGTTTTTATCTTACTCTTACAAGGAAAATGTGACCCAAGGTCGGGTCGGGAAAGTGGGGTTTAAAACTTGCCTGGGCAGCCTCGTCGGCATTCCCCGGTAGGGGCGCCTCAGGCAGTAAGCAATAAACATACTCCTCCCCAAAGAGGGGAGGAAAAGCCTGGGAAGGTAGACCTCCTAGAACTGCAGAGGACAGACCAATTGACCGGCGTAAATCAAGACCCGAAGGCCAAGACAACACCAGTATGGGGTGCAGTATTTATCGGAACAGATACTATATTTTGATCTTAGCCAAACGAGTAATAAAAAGCAAAACAACGTCAGTAATGATTCGCAAGATCATATCACTGACTTATCTCTTCTGTTGGCCTCCGTTACTGCGATCTTACACAGTCAACTGAGTGTAGAGTGCTCAAAGAAAAAGTGGGTACTAATATCAATCCTGACCCAGTTTTCGTAAGGTTCGACTCGGAAGCGTTTGGCTGTCCTTCGCACACGCCCGAGAGTTGACGAACCGATTTGTACCAGACGACAATTTTGATACGGTGGTGCGTCCTATGATAATAATGTTTTGCTTGTTTTTGTTTTTTTGGTGTTAAAGTAAGAGTTTAGGGTTAGGGTTAGGGTCAGGGTTTAAGGTTATGGTTATCGTTATGGTTATGATTATGGTTATGGTTAGGGTTAGGGTTCAAAATATTTTTTTTGATAACAGTAAGTTCGCTCTGTTTAGCTTGTTTTATTTTTGTTGTTGTTTAAAAGATTTATAGAACGCAGCAACGTATCCAAATAATAAAAAAAATATTTATTTGATAACAGCAACTTCGCTATGTTTTGCTTGTTTTGTTTTTTTGTTGTTTCTTTTAGAAAATCTCTTGAAAATATAACTTACAATCACAGGACGCAGCACCATATAAAAATTGTCGTCTAATACCATTCGGCTGTTCAACACTCGGACGTTTGCGTAGGACAGCCCTACGCTTCCGAGTCGAACCTCACGAAAACTGGGTCAGGATCGATATCAGTACCAAAAAGTGTTAGTAAAATCCGACCTACAGAATTGTTAATAACATTCGCACTCATGTATATAATGCTAGACATGGCGATGACATTTTCATCATGAATGGCCAACAGTCTTTGCTTTATTGGCATTCTATAATATGCACCCAATTATGTATTTCTACGAAACGAGAACACTTGGATACGCGGTGAAAAAGTCAATAGAACCTATCTTTACCCATACATTTCTCCCTCCCTCTCTCTTTATATATATATATATATATATATATATATATATATATATATTCCCCATTGGATTTACATCATTTTGAACACCTTTCTGTGATGCCTCCACGAAACTTTTTCTTCTCCATCGAAACTTCCTTCCATTGAACACCTTATCGGCGGAGAATTACCACCTGGACAAACACCATATCTTTTTACACGAACTTTTTTTCACCCGTCATTTTCTTGAATGTTGAATTTTGGCTTTTCTATTGCCAACTTATCTATCTGTATAATTCTTCTGATGATAAGATCTCGATCTTTGAAAAGCCTTGGCTTAAGGAAAGAATAATAAACATACTTTTATTACAGAACATACTTTAAATTTAACAATCGAAGTTTGAAATAAATTTGGATCATTCGTGCATGTTTATCACACTTCGTCCATCTATCTTTATAATTGCTCTATCTCGTATATTGAAATTTTACCATTTAACTATAGGTTCTTTCTACTAAAAGTTTACTTTTAGCTTCATATTTATATATATATATATATATATATATATGTATATATATATATGTATATATATATGTATATATATATATATATATATATATATATATATATATATATAGTGTTTTCACATCTATATAGTTTTCAGTCTACTTCATCACGTTTCCCCGTCTGTTTCTCTCTTTGTGATTTACCTTTTCGGTGGTGTCGTTTTCTCCCAATCGGTGTGCATAGGGATACCCTTTACTCCCAAAACGATACTAGTGCCAGGGGGCATTCGGGATCGGAAGTTAACGGGAAAACTTGTGAACTTTTTCGTGTGAAGGATATGTTATCTGACTCGTTCACTGCTTCTGACACAAAACAGAAACAGCTAATTTATAATGCAAATAAATGTAACCTTTTTTTAAATACATTACTACTCTTTTAACTTTCAATTTGATTAGGCTTTGTTTTTAAATAGCTAATCTATTTTGCTGAATAGGATTAAATAAAAATAATTAAAAATTCTACTTTTTTCTCTCACTGTGTTTGTATCTCTCTCTTTCTCTCTGTGTCTCTTTTTCTCCCGCGCTCTCCCTCTCTCTTTATTACGGACTTTTGTTGCTTAAGGTTGACAATACTTATATATATATATATATATATATATATATATATATATATATATATATATATATATATATATATATATATCGGATCTATAACAGTCAATTTTCAAGGAATTATGTTTGGAAAATATTTAACGAAATGTGTGTTGAACTGTTGTCGCTGTTGGAAAATCTCTACATATACAGAAATGAAATGCATAGTTCTCATTCCGAACGTTTAACAACACGATATCCGTGCTAAGTGAAACTCTCATTCGATCTTGTAATTACAACAATAATTTGCTATATGTGTCATCACGTCGTGAAATTATATATTTCTTTGCCAGTATTCGGACAAAAAGCACACAAAGATATAGCTTGATTATACGCCTTGTGGAATAGCTTCCAATTCTTTTATTTGATATTTTAAATGTTTCTTGATTCTACATTATTATATAATGTTCGCATTCATTTTGAAGGTAATAGTATGATTTCTTTGATCTTTACTACGCGTATAAATCATTTGGAGTATCGATGAAACTAGCCGTTCTCTTTCATGCATAATATTACACACGCTATATCTAAAAGTGACTTCCTTCACAAAGGATTCAGTTTACGACGTCTATGCTGAATTCACTTTAACGCTTACATCAACTCGGGAATAAGAACATACATTAATTGACTATATATAACTTTACATGTAAATCACACACACAGACGCACATACATATATATATATATATATATATATATATATATATAGAGAGAGAGAGAGAGAGAGAGAGAGAGAGAGAGAGGGTTGTGTAGCATCAGTGCAGTTCCAACGACAGAAAAAAGTATATTTAAAGAATTGTTGTTACCAACGCTAGTAAAAAAACGTTTTCAATAATTATTTATTATCGTATTATTCTAACATTTTAAGTTTTTTTAAAATAAATTTCATAACGCGTTTCGAGCATTTCTCGTTTATCCATTATGTTCTCTTCAGATGTATATTCAATTTGATAAAAGTGTTTCATTTGAGAAAACATTTCATTTTTCATTCATTTAAAAGTGCCTGTTCCATTTGACAGAAAAAAATGTTTGTTCCATTTGACAGAAAAATATATTCCGTTTGGTAAGTGCTAGGTCATTTGAGTAAATTTGTGTATTAGGTTTTATTGCTTTAATTGCTTTTATCGTGCCGGTCGACTCTGTAGTGTATATATGTGTGTGGTCATTCTCGGTCATTCATGACGGTGTCCCTGGTGGGTTCACACATGAATGGGGATGTGTTGGTGGTTTGGGGTGAGGATAGATTTGGGTTTTGAGAGATAGATTGAGAGAGAGATGTGCAGAAAAGTAGATGGGTGAGTAGATAGATAGTTAGGGAGGGAGAAAAAGTAAGAGAGGGGGGAAGGAAGATTGAGGGTAGATAAAAATATAGATAGAATTATAGAAATATATATATATATATATACAGGGTGCCCCCCAAAAACGGGCCCCAAATCAAACTAGGCCTTGTTTCATAGTGTTTCGTCCGAATGAAATGAATTTTAGGGGCATAACTAGTTTATTATATTCACAACATCATATCAAACCACTAGGATATTTGGCCTTTTTTCTCCGTTTTACAGCATGTGTTCTAGATGGACTCCTTTTAGCTCCTTGCATTTCTTGAGGCGGAGAGCTAAGGTGTCCATGACGTTCTTACAGACTGAACTGGGAATGGCTCTCATCTCCTCCCTGATAGCTTCCTGGAGTTCCGTGATAGTTCTGGGTTTCCTTGCGTACATTCTGTCTTTAAGATAGCCCCATAAAAATAATCTGGGGGCTTAGGTCCGCCCTATAAGAGTGCCCACTCAAAATTAGTCTTGAGACTGATCACTCGGCCTCTGAAGTTCTCTTTCAGCCAATCTCAGAACAGGTTTGAGGTGTGAAAACTAGCTCCGTCTTGCGGGAACCAGAACTTGCTAATGAGCGACGGGTAGAGGGTCTGGAGCTCACTCGTTAAAGTTTTGAGGACCTCCACATACAGCTCCTTGATGACTGTCACTGCTGCGCCAGATTCTTCGATAAAGATTGGTCTGATGATTCCTCTGACCGAGATTGCAGCTTACACCGTGCAATTATGAGAGTGCACGGGCTTGGTCGCTACTTCATTGGGTCTGGAGGACCCCCAGAAGACATTTGTCTTGGAGTTCGCCTTTCCGTCAAGATGGAAGTGGGCTTCATCTGAGGTCCAAAGGAGGTTAAGGAAACCTGGTGTCTCCTCGATCTTATCGAGCATCTTGACTGCCATAGCGCTCATCTGCTTCTTGTCTGAGGCTGTAAGTGTCTGCAGCGTCTGTATTATGTATGGGTAAGCCTTGATATTGTTCACCAGCACTCTCCTGCCAGTCTTACGGGAGATACCGAGGGACTGACTTCGCTTACTCAAAGAGCGTTTCGGACTTTCCTGGAGAGACTCTCTCACACTTTCGATTAGCTCGGCTGTCCGCTTCTTGGGACGTGCCGAGTGGCTTGGACGGTTCTCACTGGCAGCGTTGAAGTTCTCCACGGTCCCATACTTCTCGAAGTGGTCCACCCAGTTCTGAATTTTGCTTTTGGATGGAGCCTTATTCACACCCGAACTGATGCATGAAACTGTCCTGGGTTTTCTTAAACGATGTTGTAGTCAAATTTAACAGTGTATTCTTTGTCCCAGTTCGCACTGAGGTATTGGTGTACTCACGGTCGTTGATTCTACCATGTCCTGTAAAATAAGGGCAATCGGTGAATAAATAAATGAGATATCACATAAAGTGTTCACGGGGCCCGTTTTTTTAGTCACATTGTATATAGATAGATAGATAGAAAGATAGATAGATGCACAC
Source organism: Sepiola atlantica (assembly GCA_963556195.1). Classification (NCBI taxonomy): domain Eukaryota; kingdom Metazoa; phylum Mollusca; class Cephalopoda; order Sepiida; family Sepiolidae; genus Sepiola; species Sepiola atlantica. The sequence continues at coordinate 26,194,257 of OY744517.1, read as the reverse complement.
ACTCATATTATTTTCTGCATGTATGCATGGATACACTCACATGGGGTATGTATTCGTTCTATGTGCGAGGGTGTGCAAATGCACACGTGTCCGAGTGCAAATGGGTTCCTGTTTATACATGTGTTCGTACTTGTTTTTATATGTCTGTGGTGTGATTTGTCTTATGATTTATTTAATGGTGGGTTGAATTTGGACATGAAGATGTTTTCTTGTGTTAGGAGGTATGAATAGTCTTGAGTTTGGAAAATGGAATTTTCCACTGCTGCATGAGTGTACATGTTTGGGGACAGGAAATTTTCTATTTTCTTGAATTGTAATATTGCTCTTATGGAGGGCCACTCTAATATGTAATGTGTTTGTGGCACCTATATAGTATTTTACATGTTACGCATTCAAATACATATATGACATTTTTAGAGGTGCAGTTTAGATCCTTCTTTATTTTGAAGGTTAGTGTTGGATTTTTGAATGTGTATGTGTTACCCTCTATTATTATGTCGCAAACTCCACATCTTTCTTTGTTGCATTTTGTGACCCCTTGCGATACGTGTTGGTTGAATTTTAATGCGGTTAGAATTTGTTTGAGGTTTTCGGTTGGCGTTTGCTTTTGATTATCTTCATTGTTTTAAGTATGCTTAGTTTGCTATTTTGATTGAGTAAGGTTAAGTTTCTTGTTATCTCTGTGAATAATTCTGGGTTGTTTTTGTTATGTGTAGATACGTATGCTAATATGTTTTCTTTGTTCCGTTTTTGGGGAATTCATAGTTGTTCTAATGGTATTTGCTCTGCTAATTCTATATTTTTGTGTATTATTTGTGCGGGGTATCCTCTTTTTGCTAATGTATAACGTAGTTCCTCCAGTCGGAAAATCCGGAGGTCTTTGTCACTGAAAATAGTGCATATTCTGCGTGCTAGAGAATAGGGTATAGATTTTAGGCAGCTTTTGGGGTGATGGCTTTTAAAGTGGAGGTATTGTTGGGTGTCCGTGTGTTTGTGGTAGATGTCTGTGATAATATGATTGTTCTTAATTTTAACTAGTATATCTAAGAAGGGTAGCTCTGTGTGATTTTGTTCTAGTGTGAATTTGATTTTGGGGTGTAGATTTTGTAGTGTGTTGTGTAATTCGTTGATGTCTCCCAATGTGGGATCCTAAAGAATGAAACAGTCATTCAGATATCTTTTCCAAGATTTTATAAATAGGGATTTTGTATTTGTTCCATAAATTGATTCTCTCTTTGTGTATAATATTTCTTCTAGGTAGGCTAGTGTCAGGGTAGCATATGTCGGTGCCCTTTTGGTTCCGATTGCTGTACCTAAGGTCTGGATGAAGTTCTCGTTGTTAAATTCGAAGGAGTTATTGTTGAGGATAATGTTTATACTGTCGATAATAAATTGTTTAGTAAAGCTTGGGTGTAAAATTTGTATGAAATTGCTTCTTTACCTAGGTCATGGAGTATGTTGCTATATAGCTGTTAATATCAAATGTCACTAGTTCAGTTCCTGGGTTTACTGTTTGTGGTAAGGAGCTTAGAATGTGTATGTTGTCTCTTATGTAGCATCTTACTTGTCCGGTGAAAGGTTGTAGTAAAATGTCGATTAGGTTGCTAAGTCTGCTTGTTGGGCATGTTGGTCCTGCTACTATGGGTCTGAAGATTAGGTCACTTGGATTTGGAATACTAATGTATTCTGATTTGTGTGTGTTGATGGCATTTTTTTTATCTCATTTGATTTGTGTATTTTGGGTAGTCCGTAGAAGTTGTTTGTTTTTGTCATGAAGTTGGTTAGGAAATCTCTTTCTTACTTTGTAAGAATGTTATTGTATGTTGTGCAAAGTTTTGTGATTTTTGAAATGGTCAATGTTGGTGCTAATTTGTTCATAGTGATCTTTGTTCACTAGTGCTTCTATAATTTTCGATTTATAGTAGTTTTTGTCCATGATGACTACAACGCTGCCTTTGTCTGCTTCTTTTATGATTATGTTGTTGTTATTAAGGAGGTTATCTAGTGTCTGGTTTTGTTTAGATGTTAGGTTACTGGTAGGTTTAGTTTTTCTCTGGGTGTTGATGTTCCAGAGGTTTTCGAAGAAGGTTTTTAGTTCTTTCGTATTGTTGTGTTTGTTAGGGAAATATGTTGATTTGATTTTTACTAATGAATCATCTGTTTTGTTTTCGTTATTATTTAGAGTTTCTATTAGTCTAAGTTTACGTTCAAATTCGGTAAGGTCCTTCTTTAATTCTGTGATATTGCTTTTGGGAGTCGGGCAGAATTTGAGGCCTAATTTAAGTATTTTGATTTCTTCCTTTGTTAATGAGTTTGTGGATAAATTGACTATTTTCGGTTTTGTGTTGTCTAGTCTGGGATTTTTGTTTTGAGAGGGATTCCTAAAAAATGATGATGATCGGTACTGTTTGTTTCGTTCGGGGTTCCCGAAGGGTGATTGTTTTCTATACGTTTTGTGTGTTTTAGAGGGTAGTGATGTTTTTGGGAAGAATTGGTGATATATTTGTATGTGTGGTAATTGTGGATTGGTTGTTTCGGGTTGGGGAATCTTGGTTAAGTTTGTTGAAGTTGAAAGTGGTGACGGGGTTTGTAATACTGTGTGTTGTTGTGTAGGTAGCTACTATTGTATGGTGGTTTTGTTTGATGATGTGTGAAGTGTTTAGGGTACTTTGATTGTATCGATTGGTGTGTGGGATGGTTGTAATTGCTGTTATATTGTGTGTAGTAAGTAGAAAGTTATTGTATGTGGAATACATTTGTTGGTGCGGTGGGCGTGGGTAGTTGTTGTAAGGTTTATTTTGGTCTGGGAGGTGATTATAAGTGTTATTTTGTAGTGTGGGGTAATTTTGGTAGGGATTGTTGAGTATTGGTATTTTGTGGTGGTTTGTTTTTGAGAAGTGGGGTGCATGATAGGGAATTGTGAGTTGCGTTAGTGTGTGTTAGTGGGGGTATATATGTATATATATATATATATATATATATATATATATATATATTCCTATGGTAGGTTAGCACGATAGAAATGTAAACATTGCTTGATTATTAAGACACATTCAATAATAAGAGCGTAATATTTATTTATATATGTGTTGTAGATTATCAGAACAACATTGTCTGAGAGTTTGGCATAGACGGCCGACTATAAGTCTCCGGCTTATGAGTTTAAATCGACAGTACCGATGTGGTTCTGATCTTCTGTTGTACATATATAAAAATTTATATATATATATATATTTACATAAACACATGCATATATATATATATATATATATATATATATATATATATTCTCTTTTTTATTTTTATCATCTTTCTGCTTATGTCTTTGGCTGGGGATGGGGCATCCTACCGGACCGGATGCCAGACATTCACTTGCCAGAGATTCATTTTTAAGATTCTAACCGTCACTTTAAGTGCAATTGTTTGTATGTCTCTTGCACTCGGTTCACAGGGTATACTCGCCATATAACTTTTGAAATTGTTTTCATTAGTCATGTTGTCCGTATAATTGATGTGATTTCATGTCATACATTTAACCTTGGACCTTCATCATATTTTCTCTTTCAGCTCTGTCTAATCCTTCATCATTAGGGACACTAACTTCAACTAGTGTTGCTACTTTCTCACTTTTGTCTAATATAACGATGTCAGATTTAACAACTCCGTTGTCTAGATATGTACATGTAGGGATTGCATAGTCATAGTTGATGGTGTATAAATTATTCCCAACTGTTCTTTATGGTATATGCTCCCAGGACATGCTGCTACACTGGATATTAAACTGGGTTGATCATTCTCAGTGACATGTGAAACTGGCAAATCATAGGCTTTCGCTAACAAAATAGCATTCAGAGCATCATCAACTAAGAAGTGAGCATGAATAGCTCTTGCAGTTTCTTTGCTACTTAGCATGTGACTGACTGTTTATTCAGCATACACAAGTTCAAAAAGTTCTTACAATCCAGAACCTGTCATCAAATGGCCAATTGACCACAGAAAGCTCATCTGTGTATGGAGCTCACCAAGTCGCAAAACAAATAATGTTAGGGGACTTCAACTAGGCGGTGACTCTACTATCATCATTACTTCGTACCAAGGTGGTTGATCAAATGTTAGAATTGGTATACTGTTGTTTTTTTCTGGCTAATGACATAATGTTGAGTACACACAGGTTGGGTTACCAGGGTACATGTCGATCATTGGCAAAAAAACCGTGTCTGATTTTCTAGGAACAATTCTTTTGGGCATTGACTGCATGCAACCTAACTATGCGGGTCTCGACCGATTTGGAATTAGTGAAACCTCCAAAAACATGTCAACATCAGCAGTCGAATCGACAACTTCTTTTGACTGGAGCTCTTCATATGTCACTGGTGGTTTGTTGGTGTGCTGTAAATCTAGCTACTTGATGTTGATCCTTCTAACTCTTATTATATTTTCTGAAAGGACCTGAATCCTTGGAACTGGGTTTGCTTTAACTTTCTCTGGCGTAAAATATGCTATGATGCCTATACCGTTTAATGTGTTTAATCAATCAATAATCCTTACATCATGGTCCACATTATCAGCTACACACTGCACACATTTAGTTACAACAGGGGAGAGAGTTTCAGCGCCATTTAAAAAGCAGCACTTGTTTCAAATTTCTGGATTTCAGGGTAAGATGAAGAGGAGCCGTGCTTATTCAGAGGGTCGATTAAGAACATCGATACAAATTGGTCATGCATTTCCACTGTTAAATCAAACTGCAAATGTGCAAGGAAAACTCTGGGTCAGGCAGCATGCATTATCGCTTGACCAACTGATGCAAGTTTAAAATCATAGTATTAGCCTGCGAATATCGTTCTGAGAAAGATAAACTATGTTTTAGGAACATATTCATAATCATTCTTTGACGGGTAATATTCTGCACTTGTCTGGATACTTTTAATGTCATTCTTGATAAGCTTGGCTGCCGTCTCTATAATTCTAATGATTCTAATGATTCTAATGGCCTCTGATTCTGAATTGTCTGTTGAGTGGCTATGTGAATAGAATTCATGGAGAATATATTTTGCTGTACTTAAGAATGTAACAACATTATGTTTCCTATTAATTTCAGTCACAATTATTGTGTCTTTAACATTTTCTAACAATCGGCATTTCATGTATGAGGGACAGTATGGTTCGAAGCCAGTGTCCTCGAGAATTTCCTCCATTTTTTTTAACAAGCTCAACAATGGTAAGTTGCTCATCGTCATTTTCCTGCACACATTTAGAAACTTCAAGAAATGTCTGGTTTCTCTCAGGATCCCCTGTTTTCTTAAAAGAATCAGCAGAAGAGAATGCCTTTGGAATATTTTTATTGGAACATGTTTCGAGTTCTTTTACATTTCGTGAGGCGCTGATACTTTGAATGCGCTTGAACGGCCTTTTTAGCAAAAATTAAAAGTCAGTATATTCAATGAACAACTGTTACGTATCTGACGTATGTAACGTATAGTTTTTTAAATGACTAATTTTTATATTGGCTCTAAATATTTGCCATCGGGCATTTTAATTATTACTTTTAAAATACCTGAAACACTATATATATGTATATATATATATATATATATATAATTATCTCCAGACAACATTTGAAAGCTGAACCCTAGTGACTGAAGTCCGACGCTCTAATACTAAACCCGCTAGCTAATATTTTTATGTGGTGTGTGCTACTAATCATTTGACCTATTAAACGTATTATACGGAAAAGCATTTAACTAAATGCCGAATGGGAATAATCGAAGAACGTTTTCGCATTTGTAGATGTAATTTGATTTATATTTGTATTTAATTAGTGATACTGATCATTTAAATTATTAAACGAATGATACGGAAAAGAACTTACCTAAATGCTAGATGTGGCTAATTCCCCATTTCCCAATGATATCGTCTTATTGTTAGGCGTATATATTCATAAAATATAATTATCCACGAACAAGTTTTCTTTTTCTTCATGACACTGATACGTCGTAAGAAAACTAAACATGTCCAATTAGTAGTATCGAAAATAAAAAAAAAATTAAATAAACATGCATATATATATATATATATATATATATATATATGTGTGTGTGTGTGTGTGTGTGTGTGTGTGTGTGTGTGTGTGTGTGTGTAGGTTTGTAATCTGAGGCTGGAGCAATGTGATATAGGTACCGGCAATTTTTGTTTTCTCTTTTCGTTTGTTTTTGTTCACCTTCTCCACCTTCCGGTACCGATATTATATTGCTCCAGCCTCGGATTACAAACCTATAGTTATATTTACCAGCAATGCTTCAAGCAAACTACAATCTCCTTTTATATATATATATATATATATATATATATATATATATATATATATATATATATATATATATATATATATATATATACGGTTCACACATAGAACCAGACATGCCATATGTGTCTTGTTGGTAGTATTTCAGAGACTTACTTTCCTGGGATGTATTATATTAATTCACTTTAACGGCCTTCTCTCGGCACATTAATGTGTTGATTTTATTTTGTTTTTCTCCTCATTTATGTTCTTTAATTTATCTTTGAATTATATCCTAGTCTCACCGATTACCTTTATCACTGGCTTTTATTTTATGATTTATGATTCATGATTTAGCAAACATAATACTTCGTCTATTTTTCCCTTGGACAATTTACCAATCACAATAAACGCTTGCGATCTATGTATATTTTTTGTGTCTATTCTGCGTTATTCTTATCGTAAGCGAATTTAATTCGTTATTTTTATGGAATAGTATTGCTTTACGCTTATTGGAGTCATTTAATTTTACTGTAAAATAATCAAACAGGAAGTTAGCGTTCATGCATATAATGTCAGTATGTTATATAGATCCATACGCATATTATGTGTATTTCTGTTATTTACTATTTGGTTATTGTACAATTTTGTACTTATATTTCTTTATGTTTAAGAGGGACATCTATACACACTCCTAATTACTTCGAACCTAATCAAAAGGAAATTAAAACCATACGTAAATAAGTGACCATAAAAATGTTTTTGAAATTTTAGAAGATTGTAATTATATTACACTATAACCAGCGATAAAAGCTTTCTAACAAAAATAATTATTTCTAAATTTTTCATGACTCAATTTCGGAAAGTTATTAAATGGTAATCAAACACTCGGTTATAAAAGTGTTGCATAAAAAGTAGCGTAAACTTGTATTTGCAAAATTAAATGTTTGTTAAGATTAGTGTATGTTTATCGGCTAATGATAATAGTTCTCCAATTAAAATAAATATCGATGTTTATTAAGTGTATTAGTGAAAATTAGGCATAAATAGATAAAATAAAAAAAAATAACGGTCGTGATATTTAATAATTAATTGATTTAATGAAATATATAATAATGTATAGTTCAATACGTATAATGAACACATATCTAATTTACCCACATGACCACAAAAGATCTTTGTAACGTCTAAAACGTCTCGTATTGACTAAATCTACCAATTCTATGATCGTAGATGGTGGCACCGTCCTGGCTACAGTATAAATTGCTCTTCCCAAGTCCGTTTTAGATGGTAATTGACTTCACTAGCATAAACATCTCGTTTGATAGTTGCTCAACATGTTCTATTAGGTTTAAATCATAGAAGTATGGCGGTCAGATAATCAACTTTAAACGTTTGATGACCAAAGATGATGATGATCTTAGAGTGGTATGGGAAGAGTGAGATGGAGCATTGTCGTGCATGAAAACAAAGATATCCAGTAGAGCAAGATGTATGTTATCGAGCCCAAGTACTTGAGCTTATTTCAAGAAATTACAACAGGCAGTAAACGTAACTTGTCATCCGTTGGGTACTATTATATGATCAACGTGTCCATCTACAATGATACACGCCCATATAATGATTTATCCACCCCTTTGTATTCGTTTTAAACGATGGTGACTCTGATCTCCGGAATACACGAATTGTTTTGACCAGCTATCAAGTCTATTTAGTGTTGTCAGGGACTCATCAGTGAGAAGAACCTCACTCATATCCATCTTCATATATTTCTTTGCCAATTCGATTCTAATTTTTTTGTGTCGTGGTGTAAGAGGAGACTTTGTAAGTGTAACTTTTACAGAACCGATTATTTGAATTATGGCTCATACATCAGCCCACCCAGCAGCTGTAAACATCAATGTGCGTGATTGTTCAGTTTTTCTACGGAGTAGACAACATATATTCTTCAACCTTTTTGGATGACAGTCTTGGATATTCAAGCATCTGGTCGTTTCTTCTTCGGGAAATGTTCCTTCGTTAATCTTTTTTACAGTAGCCAAATGACGACATATTTCCGGGGGCTTTTACTTCAGAGGAGGCCCCTATAGATGTTATATTCATCATAATTTCTTTTTTATCCCCAGTTAGTGATTTTGAACGACACAGTTTATGTTTAAAAGTAAAAAAAGCTATCATTTCTAGCCACTCTGAAATGTAAAAAAGTGAATAGCTATACAAACGAATCACAACACTATGTAAATACATCAAATAATGTTATTATAATGTGCCAGAATTTCGGCAAACCAATAGCGTAAATTGATTAAAAAATGAAAGAACTGGCAAACTAATATTGTCATTTTTTCTGATCGATGATATACATGCGACTGGGGACCGCTTATGAATGTTATATTTCCAAGAAACTTCCTCCTCTCGAGGACACCGGTTTAACCCATCTATGGTCAATGCCACTTCGTTTCGTTATTTTTATCTCACGAATAACATATGCTATACTATTAAACGTAAATGTATTTAAGAATTACATTCCTTGATTATGCAGCTTTATTTTCAATAAGTTGCATGATGAGAGAATTATGTATTTTCTGAGCTAGATTAATTACAAATATTTGAGTGGTCAGTGAAGAGACATGAAACTGCTACTGCACGTTTTATATCTTCGGGTGATTTCACGTAACACAGAGAAAACATATAGATAATTGTATCGGCAAAACAGTGTGAACAAATGTACTTATTCAGGAGTATTTAATGGCGCTTGACGGCAAACTTTATTCCTTACAAGCTTGATGCAAATTTATCTTCACTTACTTTCTAGTGGATCAGTGTGATTACTACCATTTTTTTCATAGTAATTAATCACAGCTCCTTAAAACAAAAGGCCACTCGAAGATAAGTGTTAATGATTTTACAGTTGTATAATGAACAGTACTATGTGAATATTGAAAATGACGGTTATAATGGCCACACTTTCATTACTTTAGAGTGCCTATTCTGCAGGTAATTGATATTTAACTTTAACATGTTATAGTTAGCTGGGAAGTAGCATTGCGATATAGAGTTTATCCCATAGGCCTCTTACGGGAAAAAAACACTGTTTTTGGAAGTTCAATCTGATTATAAGTACAGCAGGGTAGAAAATGAAATTATGTGCAGTGTTTGTAACTAGACGAGTTTTTCTGTGAACCATTTACAGTCAGTGATTGGAGCACAGTCGAATACGTACAAGATAAATATAAACGAGATAAGTGTGTTCTTTGAGAAAGTGGCTGTAAATTAGAGAATAGATAGCACTTTCTTGTATGCGAAATCGATGTTCTACTCGATGAAGGGAGGAAAGTGGCAATACTGCTTTATCACCCCAGATACGACTAAAGCACTTTATTTTCGATCGAATATGACTCTATGTCAGACGTCAGGTACGTGTATAGCTGTAGACCGAGTACTCCTTTTTTATCGACGTTAACAACAGATTTGATGTAAGTCTTCGATTTCAGGAGTGAACTAGAAGGCAGTCCTAGAAGCATAGTCTTTGTCACAGAGAGGGGTATTCATTTAGTCTATATGAGAAAACATCGGTTAGGTTTAGAAGTATTAATTGTGTTGCAGTCTTAGATATCTCATGTGCGTCTAACGATGATAAAATCGTCTTATGACATTTATTTAACTAGTAATCTTTACATTTTCCTCTAATTACTTCTTGTATTTCCGTCCTTCGAAACTTTCGATCCGCACAAATGATGCTTTTACACTCGAATATCCATTTGTTTTCATATATGTATTTTGAAAATAAAAAGGGAAACCATTTGCCACCAAGTGCTTTCCTGTTATTTAATTACGGTAATTAGTAAATTATCTAATTATTAATAATTATATATCATTCACTTATTATTCTTTAACTTGTCGTATTGCTTTTTGCACTCCTTTATGTTAATGTCATGTGATATTCATTCTGTTTGTGGCCTTTAATTGAATTGCTTCTTTTCTTAGGCTTCTCATTTTTGTATATTTCACAGTATTACGTAAGCCTATACCCCAACTTCTTTCTTTTGTCTTTTTTTGCTGCTGTTTTTGTTTATATTTTTGTGTTATTCTTCTTTTTTTACATATTTTACATATTTTACTGTTTTTTCTGTTAGTTTTCTCCTCATCTTCTCTTTTTCAGGATGTTCCGCGGTTCTTGTTTTTGTTCAATAATTCATTATGCTTGTAAATTTCTTATAATCTATTTCGTATTCTTCTTGTTTTGTGTTACTGTTTTTGTTATTGTTAGTGTTCTATGCTCAACATTGTGTGCCTCGTCTTCCCGAGAAAATGTTGAAATGTATTATACGAAACGATAACAACCGATGTTAAATTTTAACGTCATATTAAACAGTGATTTTCATAATATATATATATATATATATATATATATATATATATACATAAAATGTGTTTACGATTTCATTTATATACACTTATATCATAGAATATCATACATTACGTATAAATATATATATATATACAGGCTGATTCATACGTTACTTAGCTATTAAAAATGATTACCAATTAAGCACAAACATACTATGAACTTTTTTGATGATTGTTATCTTACTCTCTAATTACTGCTATTTTTTTATATTACATTTGTTCCTTTATATATTTATATTTATTTATTTAAATTTGTGTAAATAATCATATGTGCTTTTTTGTCAGACAGTATGTCATTTACAATTGAAGAGCAAATTTTTATTGTTATTAATATGGCTAAATTTGATGAATCTCCCACACTTGTTGAAAGGCATGACGACCCCAAATCAAAAATCACTGCAACAAAGAGTCGTAAATTCCTTGCAAAAAAGCTATGCATGCAGAACGAAGGTGGACATTTTGAAAATTTGCTGCAATTCTGAACTTGCATGGATTAATTTGTTGAATAAACTTTGTGTTTTGTATTACCGTATTTTTTAACTTTAGAATTTCAAAAATAAATAGCTAAGTGACTTATGAATCACGCTATATATATATATATATATATATATATATATATATATATATATATATATATATATTTATATATATACATATATATACATACGTGACATATATATATATATATATATATACATACGTGACATATATATATATATATATATATATATACCTGACTTATATATATATATATATATATATATATATATATATATATATATATATATATATATATATACCTGACTTATATATATATAAATAAATATATATATATATATATATATATATATATATATATATATATATATATATAGTAATACCTGTATGTTTTAGACCACGGATAATTTACTTTCCATTAAATTAATGAGCAAATTATTTATTACATATCCAGTTTCGACTACGATCAATAACAATAACAGATGCTTTGCGAACTATAAACGAGTAGTGTTCTTCCCTTATTATCTGAGCCCTGACACCAGGTAACTAATATAACAGTTAGTTTATTCATCACGGAAAATAATATAAATACAAAATAATAAATGGTCTAGAATACAATTTGTATTAAAATATTTGTTTGCATATATATATATATATATATAGTATACTGGTTCGAATTGTTTTGGTAGGAATCCGAATAAGAGAGCTCGATGTCCAATGAAGCAGATCATGTATAAATTTGAAGATGAGATTAATTAGATGCACATTTAGGTTGTATACATAACCGTCTATTTCGACCTTACTTTGGTCTCCTCAGATGTACCTTTAACCACGATTTAGACATCAGATGTCTGAATCTTGGTTGAAGGTACATCTGAGGAGACTAAGATATTGTCGAAATAGACTATGATGTATACAACCTAGATGTGCATCTAATTCATCTTCAAATGTGTGTATGTATATATATATATATATATATATATATATATATATAAATATATATATATAATATTTATAAATAAATATTAAATTATTTATACCTACAGACGCTAGCGTTTCAAGCTTATTGCTCTCATCAGTGCAGGGAAGTAACAATTTCAGACGGTCGGGAGGCGCGAACCCGGTACACAGAGTCAGCCATATCCACTCGGCCCACAGAAACTGTCACGTAATTTAGGGAAATTAAGATCTATATGTACGTAGAAGCGGGCACAGATAGAAGACTAGTCGAGAGTGTTCGACGAACGTATTCGGAACTTTGCATTATATATATATATATATATATATATATATATATATATATATATATTCAATAAAGGTGTTTTTAGCAAACATGTCCAGGATAAACACACATATTGGACACGTTTTCATCATAGATTTAACAAGCAACGATTTCCGCAGGTAGGACAATTCATTCGCTCTTTAAGTGTTCATATTTATAAATGTAAGGTATATATATATATATATATATATAGATATATATTTATATATATATATGTATATATATATATATGTATATATATATGTATATATATATATCTATATGTATATATATATGTATATATATACGTATATATATGTATATATATATGTATATATATGTATACACATATATATATGTATATATATATGTGTGTGTGTGGGTGGGGGTATTTTGTGTGTGTATGTGTGATCTGGTGCTATCAGATACATAATAAGTATGCTTAATTATATCGGAAAGTATTCAATTAGAAATATACATGAGATTTAAATGCCATTGGTACAATCAGTTTTCTCAGAAACACTGGAAACTCAAATGCCAACACACCTTTATCTTTAGAGCTGTGTGTTGCATTTGTAATGTTTCCGTAAAACCGAATTCAAAGATAGAAGATAAAAGACATGTATAGTGGCCAGTGAATATATATATATATATATATATATATATATATATATATATATATATATATATACAGTTATATATATATATATATATATATGTATATATATATATATATATGTATATATATATGTATATATATATATATATACATTTATATATATATACATATATATATATATATATATATATATATATATAGTAGTAAACAAAAACAGCAGACGCTTCAATCACCAATAACAACAATTTCATAAAAATACATTCAATATTTATGAGATAAAAAGACTGTACATATAACTAGGAAGGGCCTCGTAGTCTATTGGTAAGATGCTGGACTATAACCATCCATATCGAAGGTTCTATCTTTGTCTAAATAAGCCATGGTGATGACGGCTTTTAGCCAGAAAAACGTTTCTATGGATTATTTTCATTTTCGTAAAGAATTAACATATATATATATATATATATATATATATATCACATTTATAATAATATGAATCAATGTTACCATTTTTTAAATACAATTTTACAATAGACTATTGCTGAGGGTATATTAACAACACATCTAGCGAATATTTTATATTCATACATCGAATGTTTTATACTATGTACACAACTGATGACATTGTCTCCAATTTCCACCTATTGTGTTATAAAAGCAATTCCACGATTACTAGCTTCATGAAGAATTTCCATTTATCAACCGGTTCTTAAATGCAAGTGTCGAAAACTCTCATGTTCTGCGTTGGCGCGTTTCGGAAACGTTACACTTAATGATCACCACTGTATACCTAAATGCGTCATAGCTTTCTTTAAATCAGGAATGTTAACAAATCCGTTATAAAATAGTAGGGGGACTATCGATTTATATATGTGTCTGGATTTACTTGCTCTGTTTTTTTCTTTAATCTTTTAAGTAATTTATTATGTCTAGGAAATATTATTTCTAAAAAAACAATCCAGGGTTTGAAAATTCTATGACTGTAATTTGTCAGAAAAAACACTCTAGATTTTTCCGGAATTGTACTTATCAAATTGTTCAATAATATATTTTGTTGTCATATTTGTGTAAAACATATCTATGCTGAGGTATTATAATGAGAAATGTAGATGTTCGTTCGAATTGAAGCTTCTAGCGTCGTCTGTTAGATTTTGTTTACTTTCTGTAATGATAGTGAGGAGAACATATCGAGTTCAATAGGACCGCGATATCTTGCTTATCGGGCGGTAATTTGCAATATGTAATGTCACATTATCAGAGTCGTGGGGTTTTGAAAGGATTGGTTATTTTTTTTCGTGGACGTTTTTAAAGATGCGATACGACGACAGTGTGGTAGACGAAAAGACGTTGTAAACGTGAGCAGACGAGAAAAGATTTCATACACTTATGCTAAAGGTCTAGATGTACACATACATTATTGGCTGTTTATCTGATCGAGAATAGCAACGGAAATGTGGAAGCAGTGATTGGGATGAAGTACCATTGAATGTGTTCTTACTGTGTGTGCACAACGAAACTCTTCAAGCCACTACAGAAAAAGGTGCTGTAAGATCTAAACAAAGCAATGCGACTTTTGTAAGAGTGGTGAATATGAAAAAAAAACGCTAAACGATGATCTTCGCTACCCCTCAAACAAGAGTCAGAATGCATAACTACTCACTGCAAAAGACAAAAAGTACAATTATATGAAAACCAATAAACGTATTTCTTTGTCTCAAAGTTGTGTATATTTTGTCCAAATGTTGTATGAAATAGAGTTCCTCTAGTCTTTACGACCGTCGTCGAAAACGTAATACGCCATGAAGAAGTGTTAATTCAGATAATTTCACTTTATTTTTAATATCATATTTAATAATGTTACTTTACTCAGATCTGATAAGATCGACATATTTTATCAAAATAAAAGTGGAAAATTGGTATCAAGCACAGCTATAGTATTTGTAAGATGTTAGTACGGTCTTTTAGATGAAAATGTAAGTTACTAACAATAAAATAGAAAACTAATATCTCATGTGAATGTAAGAAGCTCCATGGCAAATTTGCAGATAAAATGTTACCTACAAGTCGAATGGAAACTTTATCAACTAAGGAATTTGAGAATACATTCTGTGTTTCGAAAATTTAGAAAGGTTTCTCTTCTGTCATCCCCTATTTAAGATGGCGATTTTGATTTTAGTTAAGTGTTTCGCAGCCATTGCTTCTGTATGCTTAACTCGATTCCTAGTGGTCGTTTAGAACGCAACAATTCTCGAATTGTCAGCACATCTCTATGATGCAACGATTGTATTAGCTTTGAGTATATCTCGCGTTCTTGTTCTAAATAAGTGTTATGAGTAATAAAAACAAACACATTTTCGTTTGAGGTTTTAATTATTTTTTTGTGAACGTATTTTTCTTTACAATTATCTGTATGAATCGTTTCGCAAATAGTTCCTAGTAAGGCGAGGGAAAACGTATTTAAAACACGTCTACATGAAAGAGTGTCTAGTCCTCGTCGATGCCATATATAAATAGATACATTACCTTTTCTGTTTCTCGTAAATTCTAATCTATCTGCCACTCCAAACACTTTCTCACACCGCAGGCTATTGTATATAACCACAAATCGATCAGATCATGTATGGAGTACTGTTACATATTAAGGCTGGTAAATCTCTGTCATATTTGAGATTCTTGATAATGTTCAGAAACGTATCTGTAATTTGATAGGCCCCACCTTTTCTTCTTCTCTGCAGCCTATCTCTAACAGATGTAATGTTGCACATCTCAGTTTATTCTATGAGTACAGTTATGACATGTGTTTTTCAGAATTGTTTGATATATTTCCTTCTTCTGTTGTTCCAGCTTGTTTGACTCGTTGGTCTAGTGGTCTCCATTACTTCGCTCTTTTGATACCTCATTGTGATACAGCTTCCTATTCAAGTAGCTTCTGTCTAATAAATGTAGGGTTGTTGAACTCTCTAGATTCTGACAGTGTTCCTCTTACCTAATGCCTTAGTCTTTTCAACACTACAGTCAAAAGGGATCTTACGTATTTGCGATAATCATATTTCGTTTCTGTTGTCTCCTTACATCGAGTTGTTTAATATCTTCGCTGGAAAGATTTTTATAATAAAATGTAATAAATACCGTTCCCTTACTTCGGTAAAACCAATTCTTTAACGATCTTCGCAACGTTCATTTACCTATTAGTGTAGATAACCCACTGTCATAACTGAAAGGCTTCTGTTGTTGTCATCACATTAATATTCTTATTCTTGTTCTTATTGTTGTTATAATTATTATTTTCATGATTGTATGTTTTACGAGGTGTGTTGTTGATGTTGTTCTTGTTGTCCTCGAAAGGCCATACAAATGAATAAAACAAACACATATGTTGCAAAGAACAACAAGGTCTTGCCCCACGAGTACAATGTCGCCCGTGTAGCTTAAGCTATTTAGTCTCCTGATTGGAATACAGTCGACGTATAACTATTCGGAAGGGTGCATTGTGTATCTAAATAGTGATTACACCACAGCAGTGCTTCTTGTCATAGTGTATCACCCAACAAAACGCATAATACATTCTAATTAGAGCTGAGAAATGCCGAGCGCAGCATAGATTTCACTATTATGCAATCTGAATATTCTGTTTGATTGTCAAGATCTGCTTATTCCAACATTCATTCTGGATTTCAATTCTCACGGGGAATTAGTTTGTTGTAATTATAGTAGTCATGTGTGTCTTTCTTTATTCCCTTCTTTTTTATATATATTTATATTTTCATTCTTTTTTGGTGGGGGGGGGCGAAGGTTGCAGATATGAAGGCGGGGATGCATTTATTTAGAGACCCCATTTGACAAGCCGAGCGAAAGGTCTCTTCGCTACCAGATGCAATCCCATACCCGAGGGATTCAGCTGTCGACATCCAGGTGCACTGAGGTGAATATTGATTGACACCTGTGCGTTGTGCGTTCTGGATTGTTAGTGTTTCAATGGCTACTACACACTGCGAATGGGGGAAAAATGAAAAAAAACATAGAAACGAATAAAAGAAAAGCTTTTTTGCATTCATGTTTTTTTCTGCATTTTATTATGGCGTATATGATAATATTAAGACAACGTGGGAGCTGAACCCACACCGTTGAATGTAATGTTAGCCTTGATGTCGTACTTAGTAAGTTGCACTAAAAATATAGTATTGCTAAAAATAATTCGTATATAACTAATACACCGTGAATCTTGCTTGTCTTTGTGATTGTTTGTCTCTGTGCAAAGTCGATTACGTCACAAATAGAAGCGTCATGAAGGGGTGAAACCATCTACTTAAGATTTAGTTAAGATACGCTTTGTGATTAAACCTCAACTAAAAAAAAGATGAAGTACTTCATTTAAAGAAAATAAAAATAGATTACCCGTGATCAAAAGCAAACCTTATTTTATTTGCAAAAAAATCAGTACCTAGCAACACGCAATGTGAAAGCAAGTATGAAGATGTGTACATACGGTTCGAATATTTTGTCTACGGCAATTTTAATAAGATATTCTGTTTCACGAAGCAGAGTTACGGATAGGGAATGCTGTTTTGTTTCCTAATGAGACGAAAGCGACCATGGTGCATGTTTAGCTGAGTTCCGTTGATACCATTACTTGCCGCTGTGGTGAAAAACTCATCGCAAAGCATATATACATTTTTGTTGATAATGTCTTACGCCAAACCGAGTCCCCATGTATCCATTACTGGCCAAATCAGACCATGATGCCTTCAACACCGTCTTGTAATATTTAGTCGTGTGTAGGTTTACCAAGGCTTCTGCCAGTTTGTTCCACTGCGCAGCGACCCAATACGTAAAAAGATGTCTCACGACCATTTAGCCGAAATCGTCTCATATACAGGTTTTCTGAGTTTCAACGAAGCCTTGTGATGTCGAAAGTTTACTTGGGAACGGTGTTCGAATCTTTAGACATGCAGTAATTTGCATTTATTACACTGATGATTGCATATTGTATGAAATACTAGTGTTTGTAGCTAAATAATGAATATTTATGAAACGATATATCGTTACCGCTCCCCCAAATACAAGGATAGGCCTCGAAGTGAATTTGGAAACAAGCAATCACACTAAATTGTGTAGTGATGTTCCTAGCCTTGCCAAGTTGAGCACTCTCTCACCGATTGATGTAATGTCTGCAATTTGACATTCACAAACTTAAAATGTGCTGGTTTTTGTATTGTTTTATGGTGAGCTGGAGGTATAGTATAGTATTAAGTTGAAAATGACTTTGTAACTGGGTTTGAACTCGACCTACGTTAAGAAGGCCTGTTCGATGGCGTCATACATTTTGGTTAGGTAAGACAGACATGCTGAATAGCCAGGATGAATTATAGCGTTTTGAAAAAGAGTGTTTAAACTTAAACAATATGCATTAAAAATGTAAAAAGTAGCACGATCTAATTTATATTGAAACTGAACTTTATTCAATATTAATTCACAAAAAAACAACAGCACAAACAACAAAACTTCATTTAAAAAAGAATAGTAAAGATGGGTGTTGTAGCTGCGTGAAAGTGGTACATGAATATTAAAGAGTAACATTATTTCATTTGATTTTCTTTCATGGAAATCGCTGCAGGCTAGGCAATGCCATAAATCCATCTGATGCAAGGAGTTAAAAAAGGAAAATACTTCTTCAGGTTAGAAAACTGGCCAACAATAAGTTTGAGAGTGATAGATTCCAACCCAGAAAACAGCAATTATCCTCTTTTTGTTAGAATCACAGCTCATAGAATGTGGTGACATGAGGACAAAATAAGTGAAGCGATAGTTACGAGGTTGCCAAAAGTAAGTCCAATGTCATCTTTCTACTTTCTACATAGTAAACAATCTAAAAAAAGTGTATTTATAGAAGTTATTCAAATAAATACATGCAAAGCTAAATGAAAATTATATTTTTTAACTTACAATGTAAACCTTTTTGTTGTATAGAAAATATTGTTGGTAAAGATGTATGTTTAATTGTTTATGCAAAATACACTAAAATATTGCAATTATGAAGTAAGTGAACATACAACAATAATTAAATAAACAAATTCAAAAAAGCTATAAAGGATTCAACATTTAAAACAAATAGTGAACAAACAAGCAATAATTAAATAAACAATTTTTTTAAAAAGCTATAAATGATTCAACATTTAAAACAAATAGTGAACAAACAAGCAATAATTAAATAAACAAATTAAACAAAAAGCTATAAATGATTCAACATTTCAAACAAGTAGTAGAACAACCAAGCAATAATTAAATAAACAAATTAAAAAAAAATGTTATAAATGATTCAACATTGAAAACAAATAGTGAATACAATTATTCACTATTTGTTTTCAATCTTGAATCATTTATAACATTTTTTTTTTAATTTGGTAATTCTATTAGTTTTTTTACATCTTTTATTTTACACACAAAAGTAATTTAAAAATTAATGGCAAACTTTAGAATTAATTTATTTGTTCGATTAGTCTAATTCTTTCAATCTTCACTATATGTGTTTGAGTAACGAAAAAACATGTCATTACAAAACAGCGGAAACACGGTGAAAATCAGCGTTTCTGATGAGAATTCAACAAACTGAAGTATATAAAACAGAAATACACACATGAGAAAAAAGATGATCATTTCATAAAAAAGAAAAATAAAGAAAGAAAAAAATTCACCTATCCAATAAGATTTTCACACTTAAGAAAACACACGAATCAGATTTCTAAAATGATGGTCTCAAACTAATATTTACGAAACGAACCTAAATAATTTCTGCTTGTACATCGAAATGTCTGTATCATAGAAGAAAAGAGCGCCGAGGCAATCAATAAATTATTTTAAGGTGTTATTTATTATTAGTTTTTACGAAAATATATTTAAGTGTCTAATAAGCTGTTTTTATAACCAGAGATGAAGTGCGCAACATCCATTGTTTAGATGCTAAATTATGAGAATGACAAGACCCGTAGACAAATCGAGAGCAAATATATAAAAACATTAGTATTGGGTAATTAAAGTATCAAAAGCAAATCTCTTCTAATCATTCATTTTCATTCTTTTAGTAAAGAACAAAGAAAATTATATTTAATTAGATTTATAACAACCATCAACCCATAGAGATTTTAGCCACACGAAGAAAGAGCGGTAACTTTTATTTTAAAAATTAAAAAGTATCCCCCCTTGTTGAGAAATGTTATTTAACTCTAGAAGGAGACATAGATACTCAGTTGTCAATTCGCTGAAGAGTAAATTTACTAGTTATGAAGCAGTGAACTTATTATTATTTAGTTACCCATGAATGCTAATGCAACTTATACGGATGCAATTTACTGGGTGGAATATGGATGTAAACACAAATGTGAAACCCCTTTTGTAATTACCTATCTTGCACTCGATAAAGCTATGCTTACACCGCGAGGGAACATAGAAGGAACCCATCTCCTCATGTATTGAGTTAAATCGAACCCATCCCCATACACTATAATTACCAATTAGTGTGGTCTATCCGCAAGAGAAAGTTTATAAAAACAGTGTTATTTGTAATCCAATGGTCAACCGACTTCCAACACCATGTTGTTCTCTCTGCAATTCACTCGTCTGCCTCAGTAACTCACCTCTTTAATCAAAAGAGTACAATCCTTATCATTATCAATCCATACCTTATGTAAAATGCGTACCCACCAGAGCCATCTATGTTTAGAATTTCAAAACATCCAATCTGGCAAGGGAGATAACTCAATTATCAACTAAATGCCATCACATATGCACATTGACTACCAGTGAGAGCTATCTATGTTTATAGACTCCAACCCGCCAATCGGCAAAGGGAATATAACTCAATTTACGACTAAACTACACGCCCCTTCATTTTACAGATCAATGATTCGTTTCATAATCTGCCATCAACGCCGGCCGTTTTTGTTCACATTGCGACCTTCGTACGGGCTCTTCTTGGAAGAATTTAACAACCTCTTCATCTGATAGAAAAGTTAATTTCTGTATATCTAATACGTGACGAGGCATTCTGTAAACTAACACGTTGATTTTAGATAGTAAATCAGTCACTGTTGCTCTTCCCCAGCGGGTTGTACATCTGATATTAGGCGGGTTCACCCACACCTTTTCACCAAGCGTGATATTCGCACGCTCCTGTTTCACTCTCCCCGTTATTACCAGTGGATGTTGCAGATCGATGTGGCACTAACGTTTTATTTTTGCCAGCCTTCGACGCTATGCTTATACAAAAAGACTGCTTCTTGTGGCGAAATTTGGCTTTTTGCTTCCACAGCTTTTATAGTTCGATGATGTATCTGCCGCTTGGACAGTACGCTGATCTAAAATATTGCCTAACACCCCACTTCAAACACTCTTTAAATACCTCTGATCGGAAATACATGTTGTTCATTAGGACCTCTTCTACTGCCTCTCTCCATAAACACCCCATCAAACACTCTTAATCTTTCTTCTGCTTTTTATGTTCTATTTTTTTCAATATTGCTACTCTCCCAGGTACATAGTCAATAATAGTAAAATACAGTTCATGACTCTAATGCGTGATTTCAATGACAGTCGTCTCTAATTGTCTGTCACATTCATCTCCCCTTCATCTGGACGGCGCAGGGTCAATGGATTGACACTGCCTACATCCTGAACATCTGTCATCGCGATGGTTGGATTCACTTTTCTTGCCAGATATAACGTCCCTTCCTTACCAAAATGATACATATTATTCAGGTTCTACATATCGTATACTATATAACACACCGGAGCCACATCCTTCTTCTGCCGTAGCCATACATCCTTCACTCTGGTCAGCACGACTGCATTGTTTTTCTGTCATGGAACCAATGTGACGGTTACTTTCAGTTCGAATTCTCTAATCCAGTTTCCTAGTGCCCAAAGTCGACGCTTGATAAGCATATGACCTGCTTCCTTGGTACTGATACGTTTATCTCCCGAAACTTCTGACTTAATCCACGATGCCTCTGTTGGCGAGTCCATTCTGATAACTACTGCGTGTAGCCCAATTTCAAAGACAGGTTGATGCCATCTACCGTGACTTCGAGCACCACCACATTGATATGGGCGCTTTCATTCTCCTTTCCTTGCCAGTCAATATCTGTAACAGTAACTCCTCATATTTCCTAACAATGCTTGTAATGCCAGGCTGCGAGCGTTACTCAATATTACCCCTTTCGGACCCTCTTTACATGCCATTCTCTCTTTACAGGGTCAACCTTTTTTACTTCCGCAATCACTATCATGTGTTACATTTCCTGGTCTATTACATATTCCCATCAGTCCGTACCAGTCTGCTTTTTAATAAAGCTTCGTACAGTCCGCAGCCATCCGGCTATAGGGTAATGACCAATCAACTTCCCGCACGCCGGGAAACGTTCTCACTCGGTTAGGCCGTCCGTGGCTTCAGAGATTTCGTTTCCTCTTCTAAGCATCAACTTTCCTGCCTTAGTCTACTGTAACCTCAAACTAAGAGCCACCCCGTTTACTAACAGATCCGATAGTTTAGTAGTCAGTCTATATGTGTTGACATGGTTTCTCACCCTTTCCGGAGTCAGCTCTGTCTCCTCCACAAGTACATTGGCGATATAGAACAGAGGCTATTTTCACTGTCTCGTTTTCAGACAACACTTTCTTAAAAACTGACATCATAATTTTCGATGATGAATTCAGTGTAAATCCATGTCTGGTCAAGCAATACATTTGACCGTTATATTCGACCAATTGATACCGCCATACCTTCTTATTTCCACGATGTGTGTTCCTCGTTCCCTCTTCCTCCACTCCCTCATGAATTCTTCGCATACGTCGATTCCATCCTTGTGGTTTTTAATCCAGGATGTCTAATACTGGTCTGACTTTCTCTTTGGTAGGCTGAACTACTGCCATGAAGAGAGATTTCCTTCAACCTTCCATGATCATATAATTAAAATTCCTTCGTCGATCCGCCTCTCAACTTCGTTTATCGAAAAGCGGTCTTATCTCTCCTTTCAACTTTGTTTCGTAGCGGCGAACAATATTTGTCAGCACAGGCGGTTTCGTGCTCGATTTCACACTACTGTCCACTTGCCCCATCAAAATGGGCTTGGAAGTCTTATCTTCAATCTGAAAGTGGTTTGGGTTTGTCAACTTCCTGTCACTCTAGTTTCGTATTGCTTGCAGAAATTCAACTCACCCTTAGCAAGTGTAGCCCCATTCCAGCCGGTCGATAACATACAGGTCCAGTATGCCCATTAATTCTCGCAACGAGCGTATCTATCACAATTAATCGGACTTGTTGCGGTATATTTCTTACTATAATCTCGGTATCAGTCTTTTCACAAAACTTAAACTCCCTGCCATCAACTGCTATATTATTGTTGGCTCCATTCCAAAAGTTTGCGACACTTGTCGTAACAAGCATAGTTCTACAGTCGGTATCAACACGGGTTCTAGCCCTTTTCCCGTTGACAGTAATTACACAGGATGAACGGAATGACGACTGACCCAATAGCATCCCTTTACTCGGGATGTGGCACCTTGAAGTTAAAGGCAATGCTTATTATTGTGTCAACCTGGCGACACTGAAAACGTTACGATCTCTCATCTAGTGGAGATCCTGACATCTAAATAATTTTTAAATAAATTTACGTCCCCTAAATATGTGCTCCTCTTCGCCAGGCTTGTTTGCGGTAGAGGTTGTAATTGCTCCGAGTTCGTTAGAGTGTTTCGCCAGAACCTTGAAATGCTTCAAAATTTCCTCTACCTCCATTGTTTCGATCTCAGTTATTCGTTGCAGTTGCATCGAGATGCGAGCAGGGAAACAACTCACAAAAGCCATTTCAACCGCCCTGTTAACGCTTCGCCCCCTGTAGCTGCGCAATCCTGGTAGTCGCCTACTTCCTGCTGCATATACGTGCACCAATTATTTTGTCCATGTAACTTTTCTGGGTCTGCTATAAGCCTCAAAAGCACCCTCCGAAAATGCCGTCCTCAATTTCCTCTCAATAATCTCGGCATCTGCCTAGTTAGCATCCTCTATTTCCAGATAGACTGCTAGCGCATTCCACTCCAAATGCATTAGGATCAATGTCGCTACGTCATCAATCGTTTGCAGCTTCCCAATTAGCTTCAGTTAATCTAGTCACGTGACCCAATCGCCTTCACCTTTAAACGATCTAAGAATGTTACTGCTTAATTTGACCTGTGTAGTGTTACGGCACCGACGATTCACCGGTGAGGGGACGAGTTACGGCCCCTGGCGATGACTCAGTTAGAATGTATTTTGAACGCCAATAAACCTTGTTACTTATCCTATACTTCTCTCCGTCTTACTACTTACTTAACCCAGCCGATAACATTACAACCTGTTCGCCCATTTTTACCCAAATAGCATATAGTCTATTTGTAAAAGAAAGTTTCTAAAAAAATGTTACTTGCAATCCACTGTTCAACTGACTTCCAACTCCACCTTATTCTCTCTGCATTTTACTCTGCCGTCTGAAGAACTCAAACTTTCAATCCAAAGAACACAATTCTTATACTAATTAACTTATTTCCTATGCAGAGTCACCTATGTTTAGTGAGTCTGAACCGCCAATTTGAAAAGGGAAATAACTGAATTGAAAACTAAATCCCATCACATATGCAAATTTACAGCCAGTCAGAGTAATATATGTTTATTGACTCTAAACAGCCAATCTGCAAAGGGAAGACAACTCAATTGACGACTAAACCACAATTAGTATGCCACATTATCAATGATTTTTTTCAGCTCCCAACCTACTGGATGACTCAATACACAAATATGTATTACTCTATTTTAAGAGGTGCTTAAAGTGTCATTTCAATTCATCGTTTACTGATTTTGATACTGAGCATTGTTTTTATGATTAAATGTTTTTTATTAGCGATTAATACATCTACCCAGTGGGTTGGGGCCCAATTCGGAGCGTTGTACAACTTCTCTTTACATAGTTGTGCCCTGATCCTTTCCAATTATCTAATGAATTGTCTTGTTTCTGGCTGGTACTAGACGATGTATCCGCAATACTCACTATTGGCCCGAGTACTTCTGATCCGTAAGGTTCTATCATCATGGATTGCTATCAGTAAACCTCGGTGATGCTAGAATTTGTATACGGATGATATTTGCTTTTGTAGGATTTTTTTCCCAAAGAATCAAGAGTTATTTTTTATATTAATAAAATAATATGTTGCATATATAAATACACATATATAATTACATTCTACGGAATCTAGATACACAATAACTATTGTATAGATGAACAGGTACTAAACATATAATTAATAAAACATAAAACACATTTACCACGATAAAATATGAATCTGATAATTTTGTATGATATATTTCTATAATATATTTAAAGCTTCAAACTTCATTATTAATAATAATATTTCCCCTCAATTACGGTTTCAGAAATGGCAGGCCTAGTATATGTATTTAAATATGTATTTAAATGTCCATTAAAAGACTTCGTCTCTGACAGGGAAATAAAATAGAATATGCATATGCTTAACTACTACAACCTTGTCGAAGAAGTTACCTATGCACCTATATGAAAACTGTGCTACCGCTTCGCACTTATTTCTCTCTCTCTCTCTCTCTCTCTCTCTCTCTATATATATATATATATATATATATATATATATATATTTACTAGCGGGACCCGTGTAAATTACACGAAATGATGTTTTCAATATTAATTATCTTGTTCCTAACCTATACATTACTTTGTAAATGCTTTAGATCAAATTAAATTTGGCTCTAATTCATGAGTAGCATACAAAGATTCGGAAGGTCGTTGCTTTTGATGTAAGCGAGACACACAAATTAACACACACGCTATCGTATTAATATGTGTCTTCCCGGTCGTCCCCTCCCTACCGCTCTTCCCCTTCCATTCGGAATGTAGAACACATCTTAGAGGTTTGTTTGGATGGGACTATAAACCAGTCGGGCAGAACTCAAAAATACTACGTCGCTAACCGTTGCGCCGAAGGTAAATATTAGAAAATGTTTCTAAAATTAGGCGAATTGAATGTTCTTCAAACTCTAGGTACGACACGCATGTGCAGAGCATTTGCCGGAAGCGTGAAACACGAACACACAAGCTATCGTATTAATATATATATATATATATATATATATATATATATATATATATATATATATAGTGAGAGAAATATAGATAGATTGATTGATAGATACGTGTACTTTAATAATGAACGGGTAGAGAGAGAGGGAAAGATATATGTCTTGTTAATTACTATACTGATAGAAAGAGAAATGAAAGAACACACTAGACAGAGAAAATAATATTCGTCGCACGACATTGCATAATTTCCCTAGCACATGCACTTATACGTAATCGCACACATGTAATATACGAACACACACAGATGCAATTGCTCGCAGAAAAGAGAAGGAATATAAATTGACAATGTTGTAGCTGGTCGTAAAAAACGAAGTCTGTGTTCACTAGCAAATGCAGAATTGTCCAAAACTCCTTGACGCGTGAACAATCTATTCCGACATCGAAATTCCAACATTTTGTAACATCTTCGAATAAATTCCAGCATTTTGCAAGTGGAACTTATGGACTAGAGATAGAAAGCATAAAACTAAAAAATCGAACCATAGCAATCAATAAAAGTAATGGAATAGCACTCCATATACTTCATATGTCCAAAATATTCCGCTGTATAAATAGTCATTACTTAATTAAATATAGTTAAACATACAAAACAGGAAAATAAAACAGAATAGAAATATACAATTTAAAAATATATATTTTTTTTATTTGTATCATTTTGATTCTTCGGACAACTTTTCTCATCTCGTATTTTCTTCTCACAAATTTTCGGGCGGTGTAATCTACGACCTCCTTCCCGTGCGGCTTATCGATCTCGGGTATCTTTATGTCGAACGTGATAATCTGTACAGAATTTCGATCGGAATTCTTTATTTAATCCACGAGGTATCTTGGTCTTGCTACGCCAAGGATGGACTGATAAGACTATTGAGTAATTTGTAATTGTATTCAAGTATTGCCCATACTATGGATTCGATCCTCCGACCTCCAGAAGACTGTCACTTATATTTGATAATCATGTATAACTTTCATCCAAAACGGTGAGGACAATTGTACTATGAATTTTATGAACCGTAAACCTATTCCTGTTGCAGATGAATAATCTTACTATTTATTAAGATATATTCGTTTGATAAGTATATATATATATATATATATATATATATATATATATATATATACTTATATATATAAATCTTTTTAAAAATCTTCCTTCAAGTGGACGTTCTCAGAAATCAAGGGACCCCTTCCTGGGTCTAACACTGGATTTCTGTATGAGATACATAGATACCCGAGTGTTCAATTAAAGGTCTCCTTTGCCTTTCAAACGTTTTGTTAGTAAAGAAGAGAAGAACATTAATTTTCCTCTCCTCACTTAACCAGTTAACTATGTAAATATATTATATTATATATTTCTTGTTGTTTCATTTGTCGTACAGAATTCTAGGACACTAATTTATCAAGTCTGGTGAAGTATCCCGCTTCGTGCTGTTGCATGATGTAACACTACTTGGACACGTTTCATCATTCTGCGAATGAGCAAGTGTATAGCTGTATCGAATAGATATTATGTGTGCTTCGAATACTCTATTTTTTTAAATAGCTGGTCATGCTTTACTTGTAAGGTGAAGTATCTTCATGGCAGGTTGTATTGACAACCCATTGTACAGAGTGACTGAAGACACTTCTGAATTGTGTCTGGTAAGTTATGCAAACTCTCCAGTAAATAACTGAAACTCTCTTTCCATATATATGTGACTTTTTAATTTAATTTTACTTCGCTTGAAGTTTTCAGCAATCGAGTGACATGTTCCTGGGGTTAATACTTGATCGCAATATGAGATACATAGATCTTCGAATATTTATTAAAGTTGTCTTTACCTGTCTAACGTTCAGTTAGTAAAATAAGTTAAGCACATTAGTTTTCCTATCTTAAATTGACCAGTAAACGCTTTTATAGTATATATTTATTGTAGTCGCTTGGTCTTACCGGATTACATCATCTAATCTGGTAGAATATCCAGCTAAGCGTTGTTACTTGCGGTAGAATTACTTGGAGATATTGCATCATACTTCGTTTGAGCCCGTGTGTGTGTGCATTTTCAAACGGGCTACTTTTTTCATATAAGATAAGAAAAGTAGTCCGAAAGGTCCAAATAATACAACTTATATATCCTCATCTTTAGAATTCAAATACATATATTTGAATATTAATGAATCACCTCGTAGCAAGACCAAAATTACTCGAAAAGAAGTGGTAATGAGATTTTCACACGGATGACGAAAATAATATGAAACTATTGGAAACGATGAAGAGAAATTGAAGAACTTTATTATTTAAAAGGACAACTCGACATCAGACTCCGGGACGTCAATGTTGTAGTCAGTAAGGAAGCATCCGGTGGTATTGTGTGCTAGATTATCTTTGTTTGTCCGATACAATTGTCAAAGATAATAAAAAATATTTCTTCATTCATGCGAAACAATGGATGTCACCTTAGCACCTCATAACACTTCTAAACTGTTATTTCAAATTTCTAGTATTTGAATTTCAACAATAAGCAATTATTGACTGAGTAGAGAATGATTGGTTATGCAACACTGCGGACAGAGTTCTACCATCCGTTCAAAACTGTCTATCGCTAACAGGAAAATGCTTAGTCTATCAATGATCTATTATACCTAGTTGTCTCAAGTAGTAGTTATGTTATTAGCAGTTGTTGTAGTAGCAGTATTAGAGTAATCGATTTTTTTAATATTTTTTGGTATTCTGGAAGAACACTAGAATACAGGTTCCAGACATAAGGTATATTATTTTTATTTTAGTAAGGGGACACAAAATGTGGCAAAATTCCTCTATTCTTCTAATTAATTTTACCCATCTTGGGACTGGTATATTTTGTTTAGTTATATCGTAACAGGGAATCTAGAAAAAAACATGATTAGTATATTTTCGTATAATTAAATTCTATTTCTATTTATCTCATTTGTATTCTGTTATGATGGTGCTACTTTTTATCGCCTCAATTCTCGCTATCAACTGCGTATTTTTTTTTTTAATTTCATCGTGATTTACATACTGTAAAACTCAGCTTTCTGTTTTCCTTTCCCCCGTTTTCTGAAAGACGTTGACATCCCGCAATGTACATTTTACGAAAAATAATCAGATTCGATTCCATTATTTTTAAAAATCCCGAGGCAAAGTGTAAATCTGAGGGGGCCAACTTTCATCTCAGTTTAAATAAGCGTAGATAATAAGCAATCATAGAAAAATATTTTGTTAGTACTATTTTCTCGGAAATAAGCATCCATAGAGGTAAAGAAAACTATTGTTACATCATTCACTTCACAACTTTATAAACAAGCTGGCACCGAATCCTAATTATAATTTGCGTATCCATTTATGAATTCGTGTTATTTGGTTTAACCTTAAACTTCACTTAGTAAACAACAATGACTAACTATTATGATGTTGATTAGACCTCTTTTGGGAAAAAGGTCGGGTAACATATAATAGAAATATACCGAGAGTCGTACACAGCCCAAACGATGACTTGGATAACATCTCCTCTCGCCTCGTGACGCAAGTTCGCTCTCTTTCATGCCCTTGAAGCATCTTATTCTCAAACCTCAGGAAGAATGGTATGGTTTGGTAGTTTTGTTTTACGGCATATCAACCCTTTTTGGGTTATTTAATGCCGAATCTGGTCATTATAGTAAAAGATTTATGCTTCAAGTTCTAAAAATAAAATAAAAAAGGGGAGGGAGAAAGGGAGAGGGGCTGTTGTTTTTGTTTTTGGTTTTGTAGAACATAATTAAGTTTTACAAAAAAAAAACAAAAAAAAACAAAAAAAAAACGTCAATGTAGGTGAATTTCGTCTCAGGGAGCCACAGGGCAACCTGATCTGGTATCACCAGTCAGGAAGAAGTACTCCACATCACAAACCAATAGCGTAGAATGGTGAATTCAAATTATTTAATTTATTTCTGAACTTATATTTCACAAAGCAAGTAATTGGAAAATGTTTCTAAGCTAAATATTTATACTAAGGTATACATTTAATTAGTTTTACTTGCGACAACAACGTATGGTCTTTAGGCTATGATCAATGTGAAGTATCTGTAATGATGCTCAGCTTATCCTTTTCTGCCCTTGCGAAGTGAACAAAAAGTCCTTCTAAACTGAACCCATGTTACTGGTTGTTATCATCCAGAGTGCCTTATCTGATGGATCTTTATTTCTTCTATATTAAAAAAAATGACCGACAGTCTAATTTTTCTCTCGTGGGGAGGCAAGCAAATGAGAAATACGTTCAGAGTGTACTAATATATTGCAACACACACCTTTTATAATCTTTATAGAAATATTGACTGCAAGCATGAAATATTAGTGTAAAAACATAGACACTTACATATTTGCTTAAACACAGATGTCTAGTTCTCTCTCTCTCTTACTCTCTTTCTCTCTCTCTCTCTCTATATATATATATATATACACATACACCCACCCACACAGACACACACACATATATATATATATATATATGTATATATATATATTCATTAATAATGTTACAGAAAATTAACTCAAATAAACATCGTACAATATGTTTCCAGCCTGGAGTTGCTAAGATCCAAATGTAATGTGGCGTTGCGTTTGTTTATATGTATGAAGAAATCGCTCTGATTATCTTCAGTAATATTTGATTTCTAAGGAAGGTGCAAGAACTTCCGGGAGAAAGTTCAATGTTTTTTAGGTGTTTTTTTTGGTGTTAGTTGTCTTATTATTTTGGTACTTAATTGGTATTAAAGTTACGTGTAGAAACATCAATAAAGCAAACAAATATATAACCGAATAAAAAAGTGAAGTATGTCATAGAAAGAATTGCAACTTCATCCAGAATCACACATTGCTGAATATAGTCAACGAAGATTTTTTTTCTAAATATAAGTAAACTACACAAAACCTTAATTAAGGAACTACCCACATTCCAAGATGTACACCCATAGTACCTTGTTGATTTCATCTCAGCTTCTGTAACGGTAATAATGAAGAAATAACTATCACACTTTTATTATTACATATTCAAGCACATTTCTTTCAACGAAACACAACTAAAGATTATATATAGATATATATATATATATATATATATATATATATATATATATATATATGCGTATACAGTATATATATATATATATATATATATATATATATATATATATATATACACACACACATATATATATATATATACATATAATATTGATACAATGTATATATGATTTCTATATATACATGTATACATATATATATATATATATATATATATATATATATATGTGTGTGTGTGTGTGTATGTGTGTGTATGTGTGTTTAAACAACGTTTGTTGACCACTCGCTATCATCAGTGTAGGAGATAAATAAGCTCAGACGGTCGTCAGATTCGAACGATTTTACAATATCACGTTTGACTCAAACCGAGCACCCCTACACACATATATATATATATATATATATATATATATATATATATATATATATATATATATATTGTGTGTATTTAGGGAGCATATTTTCATTTAGGCAAACATTATTAAATAACACGGAGTGGTTTTGTTTGATGCGACTTTTTCTTTTTTTTTTCAATTTTCCGAATTGTGCATCTAATGTTTCGGTCAAATTGATGTAAATATGATCCATGGGTTTCTTGTTCCATTCTTTTTTCTTTTTTGCAAGTACTTTCGATTTTAATCGTCAAATTATCTTCAGGCGGTATTAGTTTTAGTGTTTTTACTGTTGTGCTTATTTTTGAATTATAACGGCAAGTAGTTTATTTTTGAAAACGCCTCTGTAAAGTTGAAATGTACATGAGAGCGTGATGGCGTTCTACACATACGAGAGATTTAAAGTTTGACTATTTAAACTGTTAAGAAATTGATGATGTTAAATAAAGTGCATACATATCAAACGCATAACTACCTTATGGCTAAGAATTTGGTAATGTTAATTGTTATGCTAGACACTTTAAAATGTTGCGACTAGTTTCATAATTGACATTATTAATTGTGGGATGTTTAGTTTTTATGTAGAGGGCTTCGAGTATTTTTAATTTTTTGAATATTGGTATCATGGTGTATTATTTTGGTATTCTTAACAAGGGTGTTTCTATATTGGGAGGGGGCGCAATTATGTTTTTTTAGGTGTTGGCATATAGAACTAGTGTCGGAGAGATGTAGGGTGAGTCTTCGGGATAGTGTTGTGGAAGTGAAACCTATGTAAGAATTAGTTTTTTTTGTTGTTGTCGGACTTACATTCTCCCATAGGGCATTGGAACTGATATATTACATTGGTTCTTCCTTATGTATTTTGGGTTTGGGAAGTGTTATTTTTAACAACATAGTTTGATGTTTTCCTTTTTTTATAATAAATAATAAATCGTATTTTATCATCATGAAAACATCAGACGCGTTTTCAAATATAAACTACTTGCCGTTATAATTAAAAAATAAGCACAACAGTAAAGACACTAAAACTAATACCGCCTGAAGATGATTTGACGATTCAAATCGAAAGTACTTGCAAAAAAGAAAAAAGAATGGAACAAAAAAACCATGGATCATATTTACATCAATTTGACCGAAATATTAGATAGGCAAGTCGGAAAATTGAAAAAAATAAAAAAAGTCGCATCAAACAAAACCACTCCGTGTTATTTAATAATGTTTGCCTAAATATATATATATATATATATATATATATATATATATATATATATATATATATATATATATATATATATATATATGATATTATAAAACGATCATTTCGTATATTTCATATCGATTCGTATAAGAATAACTTCCCGAC
Organism: Sepiola atlantica; assembly: GCA_963556195.1. Lineage (NCBI taxonomy): Eukaryota > Metazoa > Mollusca > Cephalopoda > Sepiida > Sepiolidae > Sepiola > Sepiola atlantica. The sequence continues at coordinate 26,161,185 of OY744517.1, read as the reverse complement.
GCAAAATTGACCGCAATATTCAATATTTAAATTTTTACATAGTTTTAAAAAAAAATCCATGTAGCAATAATTAAATAGAATAACATAATATCGTCTAAATAAGCATCTCTGTCATGAGCAATATTTATCGTTATATAGTGGTCTTTAACAAGGCTTTATCAGCAGATAAATACATATACTGAGAAAGAGTCCGTGGTTTAAATGCATGGGAAAAACTTCACATACTGTAAATGCCACCTTGGAAGAATTTAGCGATCGTCTCATCAGTAGAACATTTGATCATAATGGACTTCTTAATTTCCGGATTTAAATTCTCCAGCTTTGTATCTGTTGGGTTATATAAAAGCTATTACTATCAAAACAATCTCCGGAGTATTTCGGGAAGTTAAAAGAGTCATCACAACCGAAATTGAAGGTGTGTAAATAAAGGAGTATGTCACGTATTTTTCGAGGGGTTGGCGTACTCACACTGCATTTGGATTCGAAAAATTGACATAACATGGTTAATATCAAATGGTATTACGGCATCAGATCTATAGTCTGTGGATCGTTATTTCAACGTTATATAGTCGCAACGATATATCGCTCGTTGAATAGTAAAGAAGATTAGTTTTAATTTATTTTCTATATATGTAAAGTTTGGGTTTGTTTTCTGGAGGTTAAGGTTGGAGACGTATTATTGGATTTCGTATATAGTAATATTTATTTGTAATACATTTTCGTGATTATTTTCCTGTAAAAATAGTCAGCTTTTTCAAATTGTTTTAGATAACTTTTTTTTCTGATTTTTTTCCGGACATTTTCTGTTCGCCATTTTCGATCCGTTTCCTCATTCTGTAATTCACTCGACGTGCTCCTGACTCGGCTACGTTATTGATTAAATTGGTAATGAATTTAAGTGCACGAAAATTAATTAGGAAAAAAGCTTCACCGGGATTTACATGACATATGATAGATTAATTCGATAGATTAATCTATATTATGAAGGAAATAACATATAACTTACCCTTTCCCATCCTCAACCTCTCTCTTTTTGTAACTCTTTCTCTCTCTCTCATATATATATATATATATATATATATATATATATATATCGATGGCGTAATATAAAAATACACGAGTATACCTAAGGAAACTAATATGTTTTTAATCACTGTTTTTTATTTATTTGTATACTATATGGTTCATTACAAACCTTCCCCAAACACAGTAACAAACAGACAAACACACACATGTATATATATATATATATATATATATATATATATATATATATATATTTGTGTGTGTATATATATATATATATATATATATATATGTTAAAATAATCGTTTAATAATAATCTATCGGCATAATATATATATATATATATATATATATATATATATATATATATATATATATATATATATATGCTTTTAAATCGAGCATTACCTGTACTTTCACGCTTTGAGCGAGCATCAGACGGTTCAAACACGTATTTGTATATGTTGTGTCTAGTCTGACGCTCGGTAATAGCGTGAAACTATTATTTAATACCGATTAAAATCACTTAATTTATTCATATATATATATATATATATATATATATATATACACATATATCAAATGCTGGTGATACCAGATCAGGCTGCCCTGTGACTCCCTGAGACGAAATTCACCTACATTGACGTTTTTTTTTTGTTTTGTTTTTTTTGTAAAACTTAATTATGTTCTACAAAACCAAAACCAAAAACAACAGCCCCTCTCCCTTTCTCCCTCCCCTTTTTTATTTTTATTTTTCCTACCCTACTCCCGGTCCTGGATATGACCGTAAACTACATCCGATGGTGAGATACGGCTTACGGACTTTGGGGAATGTGGAGCCTCCTCTTAATTACCATTGCTCCCGGGTCCACCCTGACCCGGAGTGGTAGTACCTGTTAGGGTCCCAACTATGGGTTAAATAGAAACAGATGTTAAAAGGGGAAAGAAACAAAAAAGAGAAGAAAACAAGACCAGATTCGGCATTAAATAACCCAAAAAGGGTTGATATGCCGTAACACAAAACTACCAAACTACCATACCATATATCAAATGCACACGTTATATTGAATTAACATAATTTTCTGTCTAAAAAAGTATCGTGCTTTGTATGTTTTTCATTACGGAAATTTGAGCCGCTTTAAACAAATACTGAGCTGGTATCATTATATGTACATGATTATTCCATTGGAGATTGAGTAACATTTGTAAACTATGGCTAAAGTTAAAATAATATAGTTTACTTCTCTGTAATTTATGTGGCAAAGTCGATAGCATTAGTTTCAGATGTTAAGTTAACTAATTTGTGGTTGAGGTTCGATGGTCGTGCTACGTTGCTGGCGATACAATTTTATATATTAGCAATCATGAAAAAAGCTTGATTATGGATGCAAGAATAATTATTATAATTTGTTGATCCCTTTACGATATAAAATGTATTAACTCTTAGGTCTACAATTCTTATTTATTTTTTATCACAATCCATTATATTATTTTGATTCTTGAAAATGGATAATATTGAAGGCTTAAGTGGAAACAGTCTAAGGAATGAACTACGATTCATGGAATCATACGTAATTATTGTCAATTGACTACGGTTCGAATATAGGGTAAATATTAAATATCTCAATTTCAACTGGGAGTGTTCAGCACGTTATCTCTGCAAATTCCTTTGAAACACTCCAAAGAAACTTGAAGTGTTTGAATATTTACTAATTGCTTTTAGTAATTATTGCTAATATTCTACATAAATCGGAGATATCTCAGATTTTACAAAATGATACTCACTCTTTGTTCATTTGTATAAAACAAAACTGAATTAAATTTAGTTCATATTATCCACTCATATGCCTTGCATTTCTCTTCTCCAATTTGATAAAATATATATATATGGATTGTGTGTATTTAGGCAGCATTTTATCATTCATGCAGCAAACATTGTAAAAAATAAAAGAATTCGTCTGTTTAATTATACCTTTTTTATTTGTTCAAGTTTTATGATGGTCTTTTTTGTATTAAAATCCAAAAAGATATGGAAACTCTATTTTTTTAATTTTAATACAAAACTACAATCAGAAAAATTTAAAGAATAAAAATATGAGGAATAAAACCGACAAATTCTGTAATTTTTAGCAATGTTTACATAAATATATATATATATATATATATATATATATATATATATATATATCGATAATATAAGGATTTTCTAAATACACCCCCTCCACACACACACCCACACTAAACTCTATTTTATATTTAGTGCATTCTTACAAATATAAAGAGCAACTAGTACAATTAAATTAATATATATATATATATATATATACATATATATATATATACATATATATATATATATATATATATATATATATGTATATATATATGTATGCCTGTGTATATTTATATATATATATATATATATGTATATATATATATATATATATATATACATATATATATATAGTGTAATTATGCAAACAACTCTTATGATAATGTAATCACATAATTACTAAGTGCACCTTCAATATGAATAATCTAATAATCGAAGGATTGAAGGAATAAACACCAACAAAATATTACATTCTCAGCCAGTGCGTTTTATTACTAATTATGTAAAAAAAAAACAAAGACCCCCCAAACAACACAAAATAAGAACAAATGTCACAGCATGTTTTTGAAAGATGTTATGTAGACCACATGTCGAGACATTTATCTCTCTCTGCAAAGACGACCATTTAAACGAGCATGAGCCAACGAGAGTGTACGAGTTATATAAAAGAAATAAAAAAAAGCGCGCGATTTTCATAGCTGAAGACATAAGTGAATTCTCAGCACGTGACAATCTAGTTAGATGCATTGGAATTAGCGCGCGTGCAAAACGGTGCTATTAGCATCTAAGACAATGCAAAGTAGTTTTAAATCCACTTGGCCAACGTAACGACGTGCTGAGATGAATAAAAAGAAAAAATGAGGAAGGACAAAACAGAAAAGACGGTGAAGAGCGATACTTAACGTCGAAGAGCGGAATTCTCCCACACATCCAACCTTCGAAATGTGCATACGCGTACTCGAAGGATTTTCAGATAATTAGAAAGACATCTACATGCGAGTTTAAACAGCTTAGTTAGATAATTATATGGGTTGCATTCACGCGAAGAACAATGCATGGCAGGATGCGCATATATATCTCACTCTCTCTCTCTCTATATATATATATATATATATATGGAAATTGGAAATTGAAGTTGAAATGATCTTATAACTCCAACCACCACCATTTTCAACTGCCACCATCTATTAGTGTTTCATAATTATTTTTTTCATTAGCGGCCGCAAGTTTTAGCCCCCCGCCACCACCGAATGTTTCAAACATGTTGTAGTTATGTTTGTTTTTCTTAAGACACTCATCCTGAAGAAATCTTGAAATATAGACGAAACGTTCATGAATACATAAATACTATTTTGTGTTTAACCTTTTTCAATTCCTATTACATCGGAAACCTTTTTACATTATTTATCCTATATGTTTATATATATATATATATATATATATATATATATATATATATATATATATATATATATATATATACATATATATATATATATATATATATATATATATATATATATATATATATATATAACTTTTTTCAGTCAGCAATCAAGGTCAGTCAGCTTCATGGTGTCAACACTTGATCTATGTATGAGATACATTGATATTCGCGTGTTCTATTAAAGTACACCCTTACCTCTCAATCGTTTAGTAAGTAAATAAGTAAAGATCATTATTTTTCCTCTCCCCAAGTCATCAGTTGATTATGAGGTAATATACCTTTCATTTGGTCTCTTGGTCTTACAGGATTCCAGGAAAAGAATTAATCTAGTCTGGGTAAGTATACAGCTAAGTGATGTTACTTCAAGCAATATCAGTCAGATAAGGGGGCACCATTCCCTGTATAAGCTGGTGTATAGCCAAACCGAGCTTAACGTATTTGGGCTTCCAATACTATGTAATTTTGAATATTTAGTAAGGCTTGATGTATAGAATAAAATATCATCATGTCACGTGTGTCTGACGAACCCTTTTACAGAGAGACAGGAGACAATCAAGGATCGTTTCTGGTAGGTAATTCAAATTTTCCATGTAATTAAAACTATATATATTAAAACGGTATATATATATATATATATATATATATATATATATATATATATATATATATATATATATAGGTCAGTCTCAAAAATGTAATTGTCTAATTTGATGCTTGAATAAAACCGCAAGGTTGAAATAAATTATTGCATCGACAATCATGTAATTTCGTGTTATTATATTTTACGTTATATATATATATATATATATATATATATATATATATATATATATATATATATACATACTGGAAAGTTTGAATTACCTACTAGAAACGATCCTCGATTGTCTTCGGTCTCTCTGTAAAAGGGTTTGTCAGGCACACGTGCCATGAGGATATTTTATATAATTAATAAGATACTTTTTCTCCTCCCTCTTATCTAATGTGTTCTCATGCACTTGTCAGTGCACTGATGTTAGTATAGTCCCACCTATACTCCTGTTCTATTGCATCCCTTATTTCCTGGTAACCCTTGACTCTTCTCCTATAATATTTTTATAAGGTGTTTTTCTCCCCCTAAAAAGTACCGTTGTCCATACCTTCTCATGTGCTCTACCTCCTCCCCTCTTGCCCTACTCATCTCTTTGCCGGATGTTTTCTTTAAAAAACCTTCAGAAAACGAACCTTGACAATATTAAACTTTTGTTATCTTAACTTGTTGGTGTTTCTATCTTATTTTTATTTATAGTTCTGAGTTCTTATTAATTCATACTATTATTATAAATTATTTCTTTTATATTTATCTCATATTTTCATTTTGTATTTCTAATTTTTATCATCATCTCCTTATTGGTACTTTAGTTTTTTATCTTTATTTTTATTTATTTATTTTTTAAAATTTTAATTCTACCTTTATTATTTCTAATTTTACATTTATTCTATATTATTAGTTAACTATTTTATTCTTTATTATTTATTTATTTTTTATTTTTTATTTACTCTTTAATAATTTTATTTTATTGTTTTTTATATATTTTTCTATATATATATATATATATATATATATACATATATATATATATATATACATATATATATATATATATATATATATATATATATATATATATATATATATATATATATATTATTCCTGTATATTTTTTATTATTATACTTACCTTTATTTTTTATTTTACTTTATTTTATTTCATTGTATTTTATTTTATTTTACACTATTATACTTCACTCTTTATTGTATTTTTATTTCTTTTTTTCTATTTTTTAATTTTTTAATTTTTTATTTCTTATCCTTTTATTTTATTTTTCCTCTATATATTTTATAATTTTTTAATTTTTTATCATTTATTATTTTTAAATCTTTTTATTATTTTTATTTTTTTATATTTTATATTTCATATTATATTGTATTTTATTTTTTTTCTTATTTTTATTTTCATGATTTTTTATGATGTTTATGATGTTTTATTATTATTATCATTTCATCTTTCTAATTTTAATTTATATTTGTACCTTACTCCTTTTTTCTAATATTTGTCGATGTGGCTCCTCCTGTCAATCGATGTTACTCTACGACGAGCTTGTTATTTTTTCCTTGAATTTTCTGTAAGACGTGGTGCTTAAGACGTTGATTAAGACTTTTTGGAGTAGCTTTGTTAATTTTAAAAATTGAAAAATTAAAGAATAAAATAAAGTATTACCAGAATCTTTTGGAAACGACCATACGCCATACTAGACTTGATGTTCTAATTATTGGAACAATTGTAATGTTCTAATTCATTAAATCCTCTTATATATATATATATATATATATATATATATATATATATATATATATATATATATATATATAAAATAGAAATTGGTAGTTTGCTGTAAGCATTGCTGGGAGTAATAATAAAAGTTTTTAAAAAGGTTGAAGGCAATGCGGAGATCCGGATAGCTGTAAGCTATGGAGAACAAAAGAAAAAAAAACCGAAATAAGTCAGATATAAGTCGAAAGGTTTGTTTATTTTTCTAGACGGCAAGGGTGTTAGTTTGTAATATCCGGATTATCAAGAATCTATTTTATATTTCGAGAGATTTTTTTTCTTTCTTTTTTCTTATTCCTCTCCTTGTCAAAAATAAATAAAAGAAAAATGCCGGAGACCGAGAAAATGCCAGGAGCGCTGGGGGGTTAAACCGGAAGTGTTCAGGGTAAAGTATTCAGAGGAAAATTAAATAGATTCTTTTTTTTTTTTTTCTTAATATATATATATATATATATATATATATATACATATATATATATATATATATACATATATATATGTAATTGTATGTTGTTTCTATTTATTTAATTTTTATTTTTATTTATATATTTACTATTATTGTTATTGTTTTTTGGCTTTGGGGGGGGGGGTACGTTGATTTTACTAATAATATGTATGTTTGTCAACAGGCTGATTCCGGCATTAGATTTTAAATATGCTGTAGATAGCTGATTATTTGTTGTCGGTGCAGTATATTATATTTTAGTTATGCCTGGTTGAGTGTTATCCTTATTTATTGGTTTTAATTTACCTCTTAAGTGTCTTCTGTTTTAGGTATGGAAACTGACCGGTTTGCTAGTTAAAGGGAGACAAATCTGTTATTATTGGTATTAATTTATAAAGGGAATTCTGTTAATTGGCTTTGTTTGTTGAATTTATTTTTGGTATTAATTTATAAATGGAATTCTGTTAATTGGCTTTGTTTGTTGAATTTATTTAACTAATGTAATGGTCAATTCTTAGTATAATGATATGATTTGTGCAAATAGTGTTTATTATGGGGGTGGGGGTATTATCTGGGGGGTATTATTTGGGGATTATATGATGAAGGTAGAATTTAATTCGTGTCTTTGGTTCAAAACTGGATTATGTTTGGAAATGAGAATAGCTTCCATCAGTCTTAGGTCGCCTAGGTTCCTGGTCGAGGCTAGAATGGAAACGTTTATGTCTTGTTGTGTAGTATTGCATGAGGAAGTATGTTTGAAGAAGGAAGATATATTTGTATTCATGTGTTCTTTTATACGTTGGTGTAATTGTCTTGTAGTATATCCGATATAGGAGTGGTTACAAATAGTGCATAATATATTGTATACACAGTTGGTGCGGTGGCATAGTCCAGTGGTAGGAATGGGACTATTGGCTAGCCAGCATGGTTCTTGGGTGCGTGTAGTGCGTTTTTTGGAAAGGTGTTGACGTAAGGTGGTGCCGGTGTGGGTGAGTTGAATGTCTACTTTTTCTTTATGTATTGCACTGCGGATGGCATTAGTGATTCTGTCATTAAAGAAAGGTAGTTTTAGGAAGCATGTGTTGGAGAGTGTGTTGTGTCTGCGTGATCTGGTCTTACTGAGGTGGGTTATTGTGGAAGTGGGGTAGCCGTTGGTAATTAAGGTTTGATGGAAGTCTTTGGTGTGTTTAATTTTATTGGCAGTAGATAAGCATTTATTTTGTATGCGGGTAATTTCATTACGGGCATAGTCTAGTTTGGCTTTAAGGGGCAGGGCAGATTTAAAATGGACAAATAGGTTTTTACAGGCAGGTTTTCTGTAGAAGTTGGTCTGTATAGAACCGTCTTCTGTGATTTTGAGGTTAAAATCGAGGAGAGATAGTGAGCCGGAGTCGTTAGGGTGTTCTATATTAAATTTTATATGGGGGTCGGTGTTGTTGAAAATGTCGAAAATGCTGATAGCTTCTTTACGAGATGAGGTGAGGACAAGAATGTCATCTATGTACCTAGTGAAGTAGATATGGGAGTGGCAGGTGTTGAGGGCTTGTTGTTCGAGTCTGTCCATGTAGGATATGGCTAATAGGCCAGACAAGCTAAAACCCATGGGAAGACCAGTAATCTGTTTAAATATGTGGTGTTGGAAGGTAAAATATGTATTATTAATGATAATGTCTAGGAGTTGGTGTATGTCTTCGGGTGTTAACCCGAAGAGTTCTAAGTTATCGGAGGAAGAGATGTGGTCGGAGATGAGGTCAATGGATGGGTGTGCGGGTATTGATGTGTATAGGGAAACAACATCGAGGCTAAATGTGTATTTGTTAGAGCTTAGCTGTTGTTGTTGGAGTAGATTTAGTCTGCTAATGACTTGGTCAGAGCTGCTGACATGTGCAGGGAAGGTAGGGAGTAGTGGTTTCAGGAGTCTAGAAAGTAGCCAGGAGATTTTATATAATGGTCCTTCGACGCTGGAGACGATGGGTCTAATTTGGGTGTGAATGCTGGTCTTATGGGTTTTGATAAGGTGGTAGAAGGTAGGGAGCTTGCTATTTTTAGCAGTGAAGTTAATTTTGTATTTCTTAGGGAGGTTGCGTTTGACGCAGATTTTAGACCAGGTATTGTTTATAGTATTTTGGATCTTAATGGCTGGTATGTTAGGGGCAGGAGTGTATAATGTGTTATTATCGACGTGTTTTAGTGCAAGGGTGTTATAAGAGTCTTGTGAGACGACGCAGAATTCTTTGCCTTTATCGGAGGGTAGGTAGATTAAGTCTTTATCTTTTAGTGTTTTAAGTGTAAGGCGTTGGGATCTGGTTATGTTAGGGGTGATGTGGTGTTGTTCCTGTTGCAGTATGGTAAATATTCTTTGTTTTAATCTAGTGAGTTTGTGGTCGAGTAGGTGGTTGTTGGGTGGAGGGTGTAGAGGATGGTCTAGTTCGTAAACCGGGAAGGATTCGTTAGGGTTATTCGTGTTATTGGGGTGGTCAGGGGTATTGGAACTGAATGCCGAGAGCCATTTCAGGTGGTAGGCTGTTCTACAGAATTGGGTTTCTATATTGAATTTTGTATGGTTGTTCAGCTTTTGGGTAGTAATGAATTTGGGGCCAAGGCTGAGTAGATTTGTTTCATCTGTAGAAAAGGAGTTGGTGAGGTCAGTAACTAGGGGGTGGGTAGGTTGAAGAATGTTAAGGTCATGTGTGTGGTCGATATTTGTTCCGCTAGGAGTTTGATGTTGAGGGTATTTTAATTAAAGCCAGGTGAATTTCCGTTGGAGTCTATTCTTCTCTAGGTTGAAGCATTGGAGATAGGCGTGGTCGACAGATGCGGATAGAGTCTGTGCCGATTGGTCAGTTGATTCGGGGTCAGACGATGTCATCTCTGTGATGTTGCGGATGATTTTGTGTAGCTCACAATGTAGGAATTTGAGGATGTTCTTGATACAGTAGGTCTATAGGAACTTACGGGTTGGATAGAGTCTGGGGAGTTGGAGGCAAGCAGGTAAGTAAATATTCCGTATGGTGTTGGGTATGACATTATGTTTAAGGCATCTCTTTTGTTCTCCACAGCTTACAGCTATTCGGATCTCCGCATTGCCTTCAACCTTTTTAAAAACTTTTATTATATATATATATATATATATATATATATATATATATATATATATATATATATATGTGTGTGTGTGTGTGTGTGTGTGTGTGTATGTGCGTGTGTAAGGGTTAGTGGGAGAGAACCCCGGTAGGGTGCTCGATTATTAAGACAAATCTTAAAATAAGACCATAATATTTATTTACACATGTATTACAGAAGATCAGAACAACATCGGTACCGTCGGTTTCAAATCTAAACAAAGGGGACCTATAGGTCGTATTCTATGTCAGACTCTCTTCAGCATTTGTTTGGGTATGTCTCCACCCAAAAATGGCTGCCCGTTCAATGTGTGAATTTTACCGATACATCCGTCGTGGCCAACTAAAAATAATTTAAATATTCAGGAGTATTCACACAGCGTGCGAGCAACCATGTTCCGGAGAAACCATGTTCCGAAGAAAAAACATATATATATATATATATATATATATATATATGTTTTTTCTTCGGTTCAAATGTTTACGAACATTACAACAATATGTGGGAATAACAAACAAAACGAATTTTCAGATACATATAACTTTTATTGAAATAATCAATGAATTCTTGTAATGATGTAAACAGGGCTTAAATAGGAAAAACAAGGAAAAAGAAAAAAATTGGTCTGCAGCATTTGTACGTTTTTGGCAATATACGAAATGTCAATTATATAAATGGGAAAGCGTCTTTTTTACTTTGCATTGAACTTTTCCCTTTTCTTGGTTTTGTTTTACGATTTCTTTTTTCGATTCATCGCAGGAATATCATTCGTCTTTTCATGTGATTTCTAATTCTCTCATAGTAGAATCTTCTGGTGTAAGGGTTTATTCCGCTGAGTAATTCTGTCCGGAATATTCGCCGCTTATCATTTGATGTCAGTAGATCATCGGCTTCACATATGTTTATTTCGTATCGTTGACTTCGGCTTTGTTCATATTTCGCCAAGATCCAACTGGTTCAATATATATTTTCAAATCGTTGCTTTATAGCTTTCAACAATCATGCGCTTAAACTTTTTGGGAAGAGCAATTTATTTTTACACCTTTCTTGGTGGAGCTCTTTCTGGAACCGAAGACTTTTCGTTTTTCTCTTATTTCGACTTCTTGATTCATCTGTTATTTTTCTTTTTCCTTCTGTCAATCTCAGACGCTGTTTTTTATTTCGTAATTTAAAAGGCACGAGCTTCTCACTCGAGCGTATGTGTTCATCACTGGTAGGTAGCTGCTGCTGATTATACGAAATGGGCATGTTTAATTAAAGTAGGATCAACGAGTTACTGTGTATATGTGTGTTGCTCTTGTATTTTGTTTTTGTTTGTTTTTTTAACTACTGCCGTTTCTTTTTTAACGATTTATTTATTATTATTTTATTAAGTGTTCTCATATATCACAATATATATATATATATATATATATATATATATATATATATATATATATATATATATATATAATAAGAATTATATGATTTATCAATAAATATTTCCAGTCACATGGGAAAACACACCAGTATTCAAATTGTTTCCAATATGGTAATAGTTTGAGCTTATATTAATAGAAGTTACACCTTTTATAAAACAATACAAGCAGATATTTTAAAGATATTTAAAATATGTATACTAGGTATTTTAATGTTACGCTACAAAGAACGAATTATATAGGATTTATTCCGATACATATGTTTCTTAGTGTGGTCTATTCAAGTTATGTATTAAGCTAAAAAATACGGTTTCTTCAGTAACTATAATTGTTTATCAACATTTGACAGACAACAACATATAACTTTGCTATTTTGTAAATATTTGTCATTTGTCTAAAAAACACAGACGTGGGGAAGTAATGTACAGTCATGTTATAACTTTGTTGTAAAATATTTGTTTTTTATTTCGGAATTACAATCTTTTGTATTTTTTATATAAATGTTACACCGGCCGTTCTTGTAGGAGAAACTACACCGGTTGTCACTATAAATAGTGCGAGTCACCAGAGACACAAAGAAGACAAAGCATAGTCTTGTAACTGTCTAGCCAAGTGCTAGTCACTTTCTTACTTTGTTAATACACTTGTTAAACCAACCCTCGACTTGACTTCCTTTATTTATTATTTACTGTTGGACAACTTCACAACAATAAATAAAGTGCATTTTTTACCGTTTGTATCATGTTGCTGTCGGAATCAGTTCATATTTGTACAAATCCGTTTGAGTTCACTGAGAATCATTATATTAAAAAAAGTTTGTTTTTAATGTGTGTTATTTGTTGTTGACAATTCAGATATTTCTTTGCTTGATGAAATGATTCACAATGTATTTTTTAAGTTACGACTTTTCTAAAAATAAATGTGTCAGACAGAAACTGAATGTATAGGCGGCATCTATTTGAACCACAAGGAACGCATACTGCGGTTACGCAAGCTTATAATGATTACAGGTTCTCAGAAGAGGGTTATTCCAGAAATACGTGTAGAATATTGACAGTTGGTTGACGCGTGACATAATGGACAAAGAGAGATGTCATGTCATATTTGCGCTACATGGGGATACCATATTTCTACATAATTATGCAATGTAATCCTATAGGGGGAAAAAACTGCGTGCGATATTATATCAGGACGACGTCCATATGATTGTACTGACCACATCGAAACAATCTCGAAAATGAAAAAAAAAAGTTAAGCTATACCTATAGCAATTATAATTATTTAAATATCCTAGAAAATAAGTAAATTGTCGATGTTTTGTATTGAAAATAATAATGGAATTTAACAAAAATACGAAGTAAGACGTTACTAACAGGTTAGTAGCTTCTTAAACCGTTATATCTGTCTGTCAATTTGATTCGCACTTAGCGTTTGAGATATGCTTAGTATTTTAGTGTAAATACAATACAAAATCTGAAATCAAAGGGAATGATAAAGTAGTCATTGACCGTCAGAAAATCGATAATGGCAATTATATCTATTATATACTATTATTTAAAGCAACATGTTATGTAAGCTCTTCTAAAGCAGCATGAAGAATATTCATGTTATCGATCTCAGAAATAGTACCCCGTGATCAGAAGCTAATATCTATCTGGAAAGCTTCAGCGAGTCGTTCAAGACAAATTAACAGGGAGCACTGTTAAAAGGTTTTAATTAGGTTTGTTTTTGAATCTAAAAAAATACTCATTACATGTTTGAAAATTTCAGATCTCATTAATAATACTAGATTGATATTTAAGTTTATGTGAATGACATAATCACTTCTGATGTAAGAAGTATATATATATATATAGCAAGCAATGAAAATATATATGGCAATCAAGCTACACAGAGGCTCCCGTGTTTCATCCCCGGGGGGAATCGGCAGGCTAATTTAGCCTGGCGATTCCCCCGGGGATGAAACACGGGAGCCTCTGTATAGCTTGATTGCCATATATATTTTCATTGCTTACTACCTAGCTCTACTTACGTATCGAGCACTGTTAAAGTAAATACTGAAAACTGATACATAAAAAATTATATCTCCTTATAATATTTTATGTGGATACATGAAGTACTAATATATATATATATATATATATATATATATATATATATATATATATATATATATATATATATATATATATGGCATATACGATATGGCATTCGTATCTTTGGAGGATATGGCAAGGTTTATATAGCATTCCCTAAATGGAAACATTTACAACACAACAATAAAATGGCCACGTTTTATACACAGTTTTCCAGAATAGATATTCCAAAATCAATAGTGATGAATTTGATAATTAAGTATTTTACCCAGCAAATTCATATCATTGATGCGTGTGCACGATCACTGATTTATTTAAAAATGTATTTCTTAATATAATAAAACCCTGATGTAGGGCAATAATTTTCTCTATTAATTATTTCGTATATAACTTACTTGTCAGCCCCCATAATTTAGCTGACAATTACTTTTAAAATAAAGTATTGGTAAAAATAAAAAGACTATGTTGCTTGAGAAAATAAAACCAAAGAACACCTTGTTTTTCAATCTCAGGTAACAGAGTCCTGATCATCTCTTCCTGTATTTTTTTGTTTTGTTTAGATATTACAGGCTTTCTTTTCTCAGCATTAGTATATATATATATATATATATATATATATATATATAGATGTATATATATACATATATATATATATATGTATTACTAAATACATATATATATATACATATATATAGGTGTATACATATATATATATACCTACATGCATATATAAACATATATATATATATGTATATACATACATATGTATATACATACATATATATACATATATATATATTTATATGTATATACATATATATATATATACATATATATAATTATATATATATATATATATATATATATATATATATATATATTAATATTAAATAAAGTGTTACAACAACATCCGGACCAAGGTTTCAGATCCGAGAAAATCGGACCTTCATCAGCGGAGTCGTATAGCTTAATGAGTGAGAACAACCGACAGGAATTTCAAAATATTGTCCGTTGGAAAGATGGAACACTTTCAGATTTAAAATTGTCACGTGCGTGGAATATTCGTAGTCAGTTATGGAAAAGCAATATATATATATATAAATATATATATATACATATATATATATGCATATACAGGGTGAGCCAAAAGTAGGTGGCCAGTAAAACACATTTATTTAGAGATCACTTATTCGTACAATTACATGTAATACAACGATTATATTAATGTAAATTAAATGTTATATGAAGACATGTATATAAATATATATATATATATATATATATATATATATATATATACTATATAATATACATATATAGTATATACACATTTATATATATATATAATATACATAATATATATAATATATACATATATATAATATATATAATATATATAATATACACATATATAATATATATATATATATATATATATATATATATATATTATAGACATATATATATATAATATACATATATATATACTGTACATATATATATAATATACATATATATATATATACATATATAGATAGATAGATAGATAGATAGGTAGACAGAGAGAGAGAGTGAGAAAGAAAGCGAGCGAAAGGTAGAGAGAAGCAGCTTGTTGAAAACAACATTGAATTGAGTTCATATCCGGATGAACCTAGTGGTCATTATTTTATTTATAGCCATGATAATAGCATTTCTTAAGCTTATCTTGTGTCTTTCAGGAAATCTTGACAATAGATAAGAGGATGATGTAGAAGGTAGATATATCAGTTCATGATTTATAATTGGCTGCTTTAACTTTTCCTCAGAATTATTACCGGATTATCTTTAAGCAAGTTAGATAAGTAGGACATAATATTCAAGTCACAAAATTATATTTCTCAAATACATGAGTCCCAATGGAGGGAATGCTTACGAGTTTTATTAAATCATACGCAAACACAGTTATTACCTTGATTGTATTAAATGAGTGAGTCATACAATGCTGGTACCGATCTTATCCGTATATGTAAAACCTTTTCCTCTGATTAATGTGAAAGAATAATGTTTATATACATATATATATATATATATATATATATATATATATATATATATATATATATATATATATATATATACATATATATATAGATGTATATATATATATATATATATATGTTTTTTTAAATTTGACCCCCCTACTATTTGACAAAGAGGTCTTCCTCGAAATATATTATGAAACACAGTCACACAGATTGCATCAGTGTTGAAGTTTTGCCTAATCAAGTAAGATTTGCTATATGAAAACAAAAATATTAACTAAGTTTTTGAAAAATATATAACTGAAATCATTTGTTTTAGTCTTACTTCTAAACGCCGACATATATCCATACTTGCATTGTGATAGCCTATAAATACTCTTCTATATACATATTACACACCATGCTTCACGCAAACAACCTTTTTATTATACAGGGTGTTTCAAAAGTATTCGGAACATTACAAATGCGTATATCTCATGAACTATTCCAGGTAGAAAAATGAAACTGGAGCCATTTTAAAGCTTGCTTAATCAAGTTTATGGTCATACTAATGATTTTCGTGTTATCTTTCCAGCTGCAGTAATAGCGTTCTCTAAACAAGACAAGGCATTTTGCGTCCTCCAATTTGCAAAGACTGAATCGTGGACATGTGTTCAGCGTGCATTTCGCAGGAAATTTAAAAAAGAAGCCCCTGAAAGGAAATCCATTGTCAGATGGCATGCTAAATTTGTGAAAGATGGGTGTTTGTGCCCAAGTAAGCGAACAGGTCGCCCTTCAACTTCAGAAGATGCAGTTGAGCAAGTTCGGACAGCCTTTCAGCGGAGCCCCCGTAAATCAGTGAGAAGAGCCAGCAGGGAACTTCAGCTTGCTCCAGCAACTGTCTGGAGTGTCTTAAGGAAACGACTGCAAATGGTACCTTACAAGCTCAAGTTGGTCCAAAAGTTGAAGGACACTGATAAGCCACTTCGCCGTGACTTTTGCATTGCAATGCAAGAGAAGTTGGAAGATAACGGCTTTGATGACCGGCTTGTTTTTAGCGATGAGGCGACCTTCCATCTGAATGGCAAAGTTAACAAGCATAACACTCGCATATGGGGTACTGAGAATCCTCATGAACTTCTTGAGCACGAGCGAGATTCACCAAAAGTGAACGTGTTTTGTGCAATTTCCAAGAAAGGTGTCTATGGACCGTTCTTCTTTGAAGAGGCAACTATCACTGGTGAATCCTATCTCAACATGCTGGAAGACTGGTTAATGGCTCAGTTGGAACAAGCAGAATCTGATGACTTTATTTTTCAACAAGATGGTGCACCACCACACTGGAGTCTTAGAGTAAAGCCGTTTCTTAACACAAGGCTGCCTGGTAGATGGATTGGGAGATCTGGGCGAGGTGATGACGTTCTCATGCCCTGGCCTCCTAGATCTCCAGATCTTACCCCGTGTGACTTTTTCCTTTGGGGCTTTGTCAAGCAACAAGTCTATGTGCCGCCCCTTCCAAGAGATATTGACGAACTAAAGGCTCGAGTAACGGCAGTTGTGGGAACCATTGACGTCAGGATGCTGGAACGCGTTTGGCAGGAAATGGACTATCGACTAGATGTCTGCCGTGTGACGAATGGTGCTCATATTGAGCAACTTTGAAGATTACCCACAAAACTTGAAACTTTAACCTTTCCAACGGTACCAATTTCATTTTTCAACTCCTAATAGTTTTTGAGTTATTAAAAATCGTTATGGTCCCAAGGCTTTTGAACCACCCTGTATATATATATATATATATATATATATATATATATATATATATATATATATATATATATGTTTACATATAATGTTTTTAACCTACATACGACGTCGTTTCGGGATTTCTTACTCTCATCAGTGTAGGTGTGGCAGCTTCTGGCGGCCATGGGATCTAACGCAGTTAGTAGATTCAGGCTCAGATCACGATATATATATATATATATATATATATATATATATATATATATATATATATATATATATATATATATATATATGTGGGTATATATATATATATATATATATATATATATATATATATATATATATATGTAAAGGAGTTAGGCTACCAACATTTGTAGAATGTTTTTTTCAACATTTATGTATTATTTTGTTGTTTTTTTCAACATTTATTTATTATTTTGTTGTTGTACGATTTTATAATTTTATAATTTTATATAATCCGTTTCAAGCGGTGGTCCGCTTTCATCAGATATGAAAATCCATATATATATATATGTTTGAAAAGGAGTGCCAACTTCTGTTTATTCCTTTTGTGATCCAATGTTTCTATTCGTCGAACGATTGATCTTGTACTGTTACCCATGGAATATGTATATATATATATATATATATATATATATATATATATATATATATAAATACGTATATATATATATTTGTGTGTGTAGGTTTTTTGATATTGGCCATTTATTTCCTACAGTATACCACATGGTTATTATTAGGTTGCTGTTTGTATTACTGTTATTTGCGCGGATAATAATACTACACAAACGATAATTTTGTCCACTAGTGTTTTATGCTTATTTCCAACCCCGTGAACAAAATACTCGACTGTTGAGTAATATTCTCCGCCAAAACAATATCATCATCAAAAATAGCAGCTTCTATTTATCTTCCTCGCACAGCGGTAAGATGTGACACAAGGTCGGGAAAGTGCGATATGAAAAGCCAGCGCCCAAGCAGATGAGCACTCTGGCCTACAAAATATGCGTTGGAAAGCTCGTCGGCATTCCCAGGTAGGGGCGCCTCAGGCAATAAGCGATCAACTTACTCCCCATCAAAAATAGCAGCTATATATATATATATATATATATATATATATATATATATATATATACTTCTATTCTGTACAGCGAGTAAAAACGCATCCGACCAAACATTGAAAATGTTTAGAGGAAGAAAGAAAGAAAATAGTAAGTTAAACAATCAAACAACCGCCCGTTGTATGAAAATGATTCAAAATTAAATGGTTCACTTAATTTCTGTAATGATACATTTCGTTTTTGTTCTTTTTTCTATAAAAATTGAAAATGATTTTGGTTTTTTTTGTCTTATTTAAACTTTTCGGTTTGAGACATTTTATATATTTATCATTACGTTTTTTTATCTTTACCGATTAAGAAGTTATTTCATCCCAATATTAGTGCGAACATTGACGAACATATTTGTTTTAACAGTCAGTTATAGTCGAGTTGTTACAGGTGCATACCAATAATACAGAACAAGTTTCCCTTCAGAGTAAGTTTTTTTTAAATGATAGTATTAATTATATTCAGCATAAACTGTATTCTCTAGATTATTAGCACTACTATTATTTGTTATTATATTCACAACGATTCGGCCGATGTAAACTCCGACCCTCTTAATTCATGTTTTCAAAATTGGGAACTCAATAGTAAAACTTGTGAATGTTTATGTCAGAATCGGGGATCTTTCTACGTGGAATCGTCGCGTAACCCTTGTTAAGCAATCAGGTCTATGTGCCATGATTTTGAGAGTTAACGTGTGACTACTTACTATATGCAATCATAACATGGGGGAAAAACAAGAACATTAACGCTTCTACTTTGAAATTGATGACGAAATAAGAACAATCTACTCTTGTGGATAAAATATAGTGTTCAGTTTGAAACTCCGTATTGATTCCGGAGTTTGATATAAATATTTCAAATATCGTATATTATCTATTTATGTTTGAAAAAGTTGCACGTAAAACAGGTCGGATATTACATCGATACAAATGTTGTGACTATAACAACCAAGATGCGATTTATAGTACGACCAATACAAAAATTTCAAAATATAAGCCATCCGTTACAATATTCTGAATAAATTATAATCTTAAAAAATGTCGGTTCAATTTAAAGCATTCTCGTAGTTCATGTTCGCCTGTTCTGTTTCTCATAATAATTAATATTACATTAATAATTAGTTAATAATGAATTTATGATTTTACCAAAAAATATGAATCATTATTGACACATTTTTTTAACAATTAGCAGTGTTATGCCACTTTGTTATATACATTTTAGTTGAACTAAATAACGAATAAAACCCATACCAACACGAAAGTAAATACAGGTTTTTATATAAAATATAAACGAGCAGGGTCATCTGTAAGATATTTCCATACATGTAAATGTCATCAAAAGCGTCTTTGTGCATATTTGGATTCTTATCTTCTTTTAAGGCGGATTCCTCTTCTCTGTGTGAAGTAACTGATTTTGATGGCAAAAGTGGTCTATTGATTCTTCCTCCTCCTGTCGGGAATAAGTTCGACAGAGACGGGTCATTTCAGTGACCTTTGCGTAGTCATAGGATGACCCTGTCTTCTTCATTTGGGAAGAGGTTTGTTTATTGGCAATTGCCTGAGGCACCCATACCAGGGAATGCAAACAATGCTGCCCAGGCTACTTTTAGAGGCCAGCCTGACTCCTCCGCGAAGAGCTTTTTTCCCACCTTCCTAGCCTTGTGCCGCTTCATACTTTCCGTGGCCTTGGCTGTAAACGCTCCACAACGCCATCCAAGTTCGTACGAACTTGATTTTCCGTGTGGACTCTACGCTAGCCACTTGACGGTAGGCTCGACTGGTGTTTGATCTTCTTGATGGGTTTCTTTGACTTTCGGAAAGCGGTTTTCTTGCGGGCTGGCAGTGAGTAGTTCTCCTTGACACAGCTATTAAACATAGTGAATATCCTTGTTAAGCATGTTCTTCATAGTCGCTACTGTGATGCTCATCCGTAACACTGATGTCCGTATTTCCTTTCCTGGATCTTCCCGCATCTTTATTTGCATCTTCTCGACAATTTTTGTTGTACGGACACAATCAGAACGCCTGTTATGACTCGTTCTACTAGCTACCACTTCCTTATTTTTGTCGCACTTTTTCAACTCACATATTACGAGCTTCAAGGGATTAAAAAAACCACAGAGCTGCAGCTAAGCTTATTGAATTGTATAATCTGGTGCGAATTATCATCATGCAGACCACTCTCTTCGAATATTCCGATGCATTCCAATCTTCCATACTTTACCAATAATTAAACAACAGCAAAATTAGAACAACAAGGAACTGTTACTTTAAATATGCTAACCTTTACAGCCTGACTGAATGCGTTGTTACCTATACATGACCGTTGGCTTTTCTAGAAGTATTTATATATCTAATATAATAACGTACTAAAATCTGATTGAGTCAAAGACTTTACACATATTTTGAATGTGCTTATAATATGCTCATATTTATCTTTGAATATTTATTTTACCAACACTTGTAGACATCCTCTTCCCTGTAGAGAAAGAGTGATTCATATTTCCCACACGATTTTTTCTGCAAGTTATTTTTAATAAAACTTGTACACATGATTCCGGGAGCATTAAGCATTTAATAGTATAGACGTCCAATATTTTATGTCGAAATTGTGGGGGAATATATATCTTTCTTTTAAACTATGTAATAATATCCACTGAGTAAACACTGAGAGACCACAACTTTTTATATGGAAAAAAGGGAAAGACAAGTAAAGGGAGAACAAAAATAACAATGTCAGTATGGCGGGTCATAACTAGTAGATTTATGACTGATTTAATGGTTCTTAAATTGGGCGAGGGTGCCGTTAAATGAAAGGGTAGATTACCACGCTGGTGTGCATTTAATTATAAGTATCAGCTTTTACTAAACTGAGATTTTCGT
>OY744517.1:26079385-26134385 GCA_963556195.1 Sepiola atlantica | reverse complement strand
TCTTGTAGACTATGAACGATTGGACCGCACTATTTATAAGAAGGGAGAGTCATGATGCGCACCGGATTTAGAACTTTGGAAATCTTCCCTCTGGTTTAGTGTTCATTGAATAACTTAAAGTCCATGAAATGTGGAGAATTGCGGTAGTGATGTGGAACAGTGGATAGCAAGAGGAATCAGAACAAACGTAATAACAGTATCTGTACAAAGTAATTTGTCAAGAAACTGCAAGAGAAGGCTGAAGCAGTGCCCAAACAAGTTCCGCCATGAAGAAATTGCTTACCCCACCTAATAAACGGGTATTGCCCGGGCCTTTGGGTCTGGATTTACGCCAGTCTATTGGGGGTTGTCTGGTCCTGTGCAGTTCTAGGAGATGCACCCTCCCAGGCTTCGCCTCTCCTCTTTGGGGAGGAGTAAGTTTATTGCTTACTGTCTGAGGCGCCCCTACCGGGGAATGCCGACGGGGCTGCCCAGGCAATTTTTAAATGGCCAGAGTGCTCACCTCTTGAGCGCTGGCTTTTAACCCCACTTGCTCGACCCGATCTTGGGTCACATCTTACTTGTGGGAGTAAGATAAAACTGGCCTTGTGCCTAACTCCGCGAGGAGTAAATAAACATCTATGAATAATTTGGCATTATATGGCTGAATCTTTTAACTACACATTTATAAATTGCACAGACGCGTGGAAGAGTCTATAATTCTTAGTACAAACATATTCTGATTCCATTATTACATTTTACTTTCTACTAGACGAGAATTGACCAAAGACGAGACTTCAGTTCATATTTATCTACGTATGATGAATAATATTCTGCATGTCATTACATCCAGCATAAATATACGGTTATTACTACATGTAGGGCAATTATAACCATTACTTGTTTAACTAATAATAATAGTAATAGTAATAGGCATATACATGCCTATAACTATTACTATTATTATTATCATTATCTATTATACTAGTAGACGTAAAAGTGGTTGTAGTAGTATCAGTAAATGTATCAGTAGTGATCTTATCATACTCTTGGGCGTCCTATGACAAACTTGTGACAGAACGTAGTATTATAAGAACTCTAGCAAGTTTTGTTCTATAATTAAAAAGCATTAATGTACATGTTAATACTATTATTAGGGGGTTACTCATAGTAGTAGCACTACCTTATTATAATGTTAACTAATTTATGAAACACATTTTATGTTGAGTTGAAGTTGAATCAGTTTAATAGAAATTTAATGTTAACCAGAATTTATTATTAATATAAGTAGTAGTATTAGTAGTAGCAGGATTAGGAGAGAATATAAGAAGAGGACAATTGTTATATTGAGTAGTATTGTAATGTCGACCTTGGGTGCTTCCTACGAAATTTAATGTCTTTTTAGTTTGCAGCTTACTAGTGTACGTTTTAGTATAATAATCATAGGTTTCATATATATTAAACCAGCATGACACTTACGTCATAGCAAGTGTTATTCATGCCACCTTTGATTTAATTGTGAGCGACTAAGACACAAGCAGAAATATAATTGATTATTTGAAATTGGAAATCGATACGTCAACTGTAGTGAGTTTCAAGTTGCGCACATCACAAGGAAGTGCGCAAAATTATTCGCTGTAGTTACATTTGGGTAGACTACATACAAACACACTATGACAATAGTTTTACATAGAACACCTGGTATTCCCGAAAAGGTTACCAATCCAATACCTACCAGGCTAAAAATAGGTTAACTTTGGTTGTCTGAGCGGAACACGGGTCTCAACCTGATTATATCCGTAGGTGTTGGTTTATAACACAGATGAATATCAGAGAAGGAGATTAACATACTTCATTTGTCTCATCTGTGAAAATAACAATTCAATCTGGTTCATCCTTATCAACCAGTACGAATTAATTCGTTCTACTAATTTGAACAGTATTTATTTTTGGCATCCTTAATCTGTATACAATTTCTGGTAATTTATTGAATTAGCATACTTACAGGATGTTGACTTAGATAGTTTAATTAGTAGTAGATAAACTAATCCATACTTATATGTGAGACGTATGTCTGATGTCTGTCCTTTTGTGTACCTGTTCACTATTAATTGAAGATGATCACCTCGCTATGAATACTGTCGTACGGTGGGTTTTCCATATTTGAAAAGCTATTTTTTCTATCCTTGTGTATCGTATTTGTTTCAAAAGTGGCTTGAAGTAGACTTTCTTCTTTATTACTTCTTTTTTCGGCCGCCTCCTATACATACCTTGTTCGGCTTGTTCTCTCACTTCATGTATTATGTATGCCACTGTAGAATAAAGACACAATATTAACATGTGTTAATTTGATCGCTTCGTGTGGTCTATCCGAAACACGTTAAAATATAACGAAATATGACTCCGATTCGTCTTAAGATTCAATGCCTATCCACTTTAAGGGTACTTGCACGGAAGCCTCTATTAAAACAAAGGTTGTGTATCTCAACGCACTCCTTCTGAACTGACATCGAATGAGACTATTCGCAAGGAAATGTCTAGGAAGACTGGAAAAATGGCGGCCAATAAAAATATGTGTAATTTCGGACCTTTTTTAAACCGAAACAACTTACACAAAAAGGCTTGGGATTCTAGTCCATCATACTATTAAATCACTTTATTAATGGAGAATAAATGGACTCATCCCTTTCTCAAACGAATTGGTGAAAATAATGCACTAGACACTATAGTAGCCGAGCATTGCCACCGCTTTCATCCTATATAGTACTTTATAGTTCCAGACTGTTTTTATTGGTTGGAAAACGCCTGTTAATAATTTACAGTGAAAAAAGCATAAACGTATACATTTTTAAAATATAAAATCCAAGGTACTTGAAAGTATATTTTATGTTGATCAAACGGACTACAACTTTATTTCGCGTTCTGTATTTTTTCTTTCGCCTATGAAAAAGAAAATATGCCTTTTTATTTAATTTTACTTGTGTCATATACCCATATAATTTTTTTTTATTTAGAAAATAAATACTAATAAGCGGTTAAGGGGTTGGAACAATAGTAAACATGGATTCCATGGATTTAAGAGAAACGCTATGTGCTAATAAACCGGATTACGAATACAACTATAGTAAACTATATTTCAATATACCGTTATGTACTTGCATTGTATTAATTCAATCAATGGTTCGATTAAAATAAATTAAATGTTTAATGTGTAAAAGCTAAGACTAAAAACAATAATTCATATATAAATATATATATATATATATATATATTTAATAAGTTTTATACGTACATAAAAGTAATCCATGTACACGTGTTTCTGGCTCACAGCCGTGATCAGTCTGGCTTACTTAGACAATGGTCGAACCTTCGATAGTAATGTCTATAGTCGAGCGTCTTTACCGTTAAACCAATACGGCCTGTCTAGAAATATGTATTATTTCTAGCACCAAAATATTTAATGATTTTTATGTAATTATTTTTATTGGTGATTGCAGCGTTCGTTGTTTGTTCTTTTTTTGCTTACTATTATTTCGATTGTCTCACTTCCTAAGTGATTAAGATGCAGTAGATTGCATTATCTGTCGTCCTTACTTGATAAGACGAATTGTTCGTTGATATATATATATACATATATATATACATATATATATATATATGTTTATTAATTTTTAATACGTACATGAAAGTAATCCATGTTATTGGCTACCAGCCGTCATCAGCATAGCTAACTTAGACAAGGATCGAACCTTCGATATTGATTACTATAGTCCAGCGTCTCTACCATTGTACCAAGACGCCCTGTCTACAAATATGTATAATTTGTATCACCTAAATATTTAATGCATTTTTATTTAATTATTTTTATTGGTAGTTGCAGCATTCGTTGTTATTTTTTTGCTTACTTAGAAAGTGAGTTAATAATTATAGATCAAATTAATATCAACAATAGAGTATATGATATTTTCAATTGGGAAGATAGTGCCCATGTTATGCCTGTTTTAAAAAAACATGAAAATATTTCACAGAGTCAGAAATCTAAAAGTATATTTATTATGTGACGTTTAATATATTGTGTTACAGTTAGAAAGAAGACTGTACATGCATTTGATAAAACACCTCCCCTGGTGTGTACATATTTTGCATTAAACTAAATTTAACTAAATATAGTTCATTGCGCCCAGAATCTAAGTTTAATAGGTCATAATGATCGGTTAATTACTTTATGGGCGAATACCGTACATACACTTAGATAAACATACACATACATATTACTATATATATATATATATATATATATATATATATATATATATATATATATATGTGTGTGTGTGTATGTATACATATATATATACATGTATATATATATACATCTATATACATATGTATATATATACATATATCTTTATATACATACATACATACATATATATATATATATATATATATATATATATATATATATATATATATTACTGTATTTATATATATATACGTATATGTGTATACATATGTATTTAGCCTGAAGATTCCCCCCGGGGATGATACGTGGGACCCTCTGTGTAGCTTAATTGCCATGAATATATTTTCCTAGATTAATATATATATATATATATATATATATATATATATATATTACTGTATATATATATATATATATATATATATATATATATATTTATATATTTATAAATACATATATATATATTACTGTATTTATATATATATATATATATATATTACTGCATTTATACATATATAATTATATATATATACATATGTATATATATATATATATAAATATGTATATATATATATATATAAATATGTATATATATATATATATATATATATATATATATATATGAATAAATATATGTATATAACACTAATCAGTTACTACTTACCAAGGCCTAAAGACACTCGACGATATTGTTTAATATAATTGCTAGTTGGATGATGTGCACTACTATGAAAGGAATGGATACAATATCGTAACATTGCTATTTATATTTCTCTCTCTCTCTCACTCTCTCTCTCTCTCTCTCTCTCTCTCTATATATATATATATATATATATATATATGTTTGTAGTTATATAGACATATACATATGGTAATTAAGCTACACATACACGTGTGTGTGTGTGTTGTTTAGATAGTTTATGTCTGGTTCGTTATTTGTTAAAACCTAAGTCTGCCTGAACAACCGACAGTTGCTTATAGTTTCGTATGCGGATGTTGTGACACATACAAAATATTTGATCAAGATTGTCAAACACACATTTTTCGGAGTGTTTTTACACTGGAAAGTCTGTGATTGTTTAATAATTATGATTGTATTTTATTTGAAACGATCTTGACTTACTTTTATTGTACTGAATGTAACTATGGATTTTCTTGCTTTTCCTTATAAAAATTCCAAATTCGGTCTGTGATTTCAATCACGACATTTAATTTTGATTTTATGTTTAGTTTTCTGTATTGTTATACATTTTTATTGTTGCATTCATTTATTTAGTTTTTTGGCATATAATTTTGAAAGTCAATGCTTTCATTAATCAACTCGAATTTGTTCTTTATATTTCGATATATTTTCGTCATTGTCAGCTTTCAATACAAGACTTGTCCTACGTCAAGTCGTGGGGATTATTCACTCGGAGAATAGAAGAACATCAGAGAGCAAAAAAAGAACGAAATAGTTTCTATTATATGACTTTGACAGTCGTTGCAATGACAATACCGTAAATGGGTTTGGCGGGAAGAAGCGAACGCACATGAACAAGAAAAGCGAAAAAGTGCAAAAAATATGACGATGATGAAATTAGAGACTTTACGGCTGTCAATGGCAGCATTAGAACTAAAAGATTTTAAAGAATCATAGAGTAATAACGTTGCAATTGACTTTTGATAATAATAATAATAATAATCGCATTGAATCTACTGGCGACAAAAAAATTCCATCAGACCAACTCACCAACATATAAAAGCTTATTAAGGATGAACAGATAATTATTGAGAACTCTGAAAATTGCACTTAAGATACTTTCCTTACTTACCTTTCATTTATAACGATAACCTTATTATACGGGAATGGATGGGCCTTACTGTATAAGTAGTACTCTATTTTATGTCTATGTTTATAATTAAGAATCTGAATACTATGTAAAAAAAGGATTGTCGTAATTCATACTAGGTCTCTGTATTGGTGTAATTGACATTGTGTTGTAATTTTATATATAGATACATTTCAGAAACGTGCATGTTTACTAGTAAGTCCATATACCATTTGAAACTCTGTAGGGCGTTTCGTATCCGTCTGCATTAAGTTGAAACCTTACTATTACTATATTTTCATCATCCTTTAATTTTATTATGATTGGACTATCTTTCATTGATCAATTCAGGGGGAAGTTAATTATGAGTTATGTGTTCATGATACGATCCAACCAAACATTATGATCGTAATACACCCTGGCTCTTCTGAGTTAGTGCACTGGATATCGTGATCGAATTATGCATATATATTTTAGAAATGTAAATGCCTATCAGGTAAGTAACGGGCAACATTAAACTAGTCTCTTTCTCTTAGAAAACATCCCAAAAAGAGTCGCCAATTAATACGTCCCTCACTATCCACCAAGTTCCAGCCCCTGTATCATCGCCGCAATTTTGCTTCCTTGTGCCTGTTTTACAAGTACTTAAATGGACTGTGCTCTGATGAACTTCCTGCTCTGGTGCCCCCACGATGCAATTTCACTAGACCAACCCGACAATCTGCCAAATCCCATCCATTCACTGTGGAGGTCCCCACATGCAGAAATTAAAAACTAATGTAAACAGACATCCCGCTGCACAACTCCTAATTTAGATTGACCCCCTAATAAAAAAAACAAAAAACTATCACCCTTTTTCTCAGTAGCCCCTAACGTCTACAGTGGTGGACTACCTTGTTTAGTTAATTATGTTATAAGAAAACTCCTTCAATTGTGATTTACATGATCGAACGCGAAGTTACAGGCATTTACAATACTATATAAAATATATTAACTATATCAGATCAACCCACGTGCAAAAGTAAAAAAAGAAATATACTTAGCTAGGATAAGTACTAATTGAAAACTATAAACAAATCACTCAATATATCTTAGTGGTTACGATATCTGTCTGTCTGTCTGAAGCCGAACCTATAGTATTGTGTCTATTTATAATGGATATTAAGTATCTCTCTAGCGCTGTTGACCTCTCTCTCCACCCTCTCTCTCTCTCTATCTATCTATCTATCTATCTATCTCTCTCTTAAGCCGTAATTATACTATTACTATCTTTTGATTCTCGATTCATCAGCCATTAATCTCTCTATTATTTGTGCGGATTGTTGTTTAATATATGTTCTGTTGTCATGAGATCAGCCTCCCAAGCATTAACTCCTTCTTTTAAAGTAGTGCAGTATATGTTATTTTATGATACTCTCTTTCCAGGGAGCACCTTCTCTTTTTAGAGTGGGTGGATATAGGGTAGTATCTGTTGGAAGCTCATGATACAATCATAACAGAATCTACTTTCTAATTTTAGGAGCAGATAATGTAGTATCCGTGCTGTTACCCTGATACTATCGCCCTAATCACGACATATTACTTTTCTGTTCTGTTGACACTATCCTCCCTAAACTTATGTCATGCTTGGGTGAAATGTTGTATGTGTTCGTTAGTTATGATGCTATCCTCACAGGCTAGCAAATAGATTCAATAGAGTGGGCCTATATTTGCTAGTGTTGATAAAGCTAAAACAGTTATTATACATAAAACAGGCAACCTTGCTGTATAATTTCACATCTTTACTATGATGTACATTTTAGTTATTTATGTATTCTAATCAAAATTCACAATACTATTTAAATTTAGTATACTATTAATTAACCTTGCTTTTCATATATGTGTGTACTGGGCAGTGTAATACTATGTAATATATAAATGGGTTAATTTATCTACCTTCCACAGCGGTAAGATGTGACACAGGGTGGGAAAGTGGGATTTGATAAGTCAGCACCCTAGAGGAAGAGCACTTTTACCTATAAAAATTGGCTGGGCAGCCCCGTCGGCATTCCCCGGTAGGTTGACCTCAGACGATTTTCAATAAACTAACCCCTTTTCAAAGGGCGAGTGGGCAAAGCCTGGGAGGGTGGACCTCCTGGAACTGCACAGGACAAACCCATAGACCAGCGGAAATCAAGCCCCGAAGGCCAACACGATACCGGTCGATGGGGTGCAGTATCCATCGGAACAGATACTACACATTGATCTTGGCCAAAAGGCCAAAATGGGTATTGATTTACTCCTCTCCAGGAGTTAGGCACAAGGCCAGTTTTGTTCTTACTCCGACAAGTAAGATGTGACCCAAGGTCGGGTCGGGAAAGTGGGGTTTGAAAAGCCATCGCATGAGAGGGGACCACCTTTGCCATTAAAAATTGCCTGGGCAGCCCCGTCGGCATTCCCCGGTAAAGGCGCCTCAGACACTAAGCAATAAACTTACTCCTCCCCAAAGAGGGGAGGCGAAGCCTGTGAGGGTGGACCTTATAATACTGCACAGGACAGACCCATAGAATGGCGTAAATCAAACCCCGAAGGCCAAGACAATACCAGTTTATGGGGTGCAGTATCCATCGGAACAGATACTACACTTTGATCTTAGCCAAAAGGACAAAATGGGTATTAACAACAACTGTATTGGGCATTATGACAAAATGCTTACATTGTTGACTAATATTTTTGATTAAACATATCCCACACAAAAATTCGGATTTGTTTTAAAAAAACATGATGAATTCAAATTAAAATTCGTTCAAACAATTAAAATAACTCCATATATTTCCGAGTACGTGCAAATAAAGAAATGCTTACATTTTTCCAGAAGCAATAAAAAGATCAAAGTAATATAGTATACAAATGTAAGTACACAGAAAGATGTCAAAGTAGTTACAAAATATAATTGCCAATTAGAAGAAATAAGAGAAAGATAGAAAAATATCCAATCAAATACTGCATAGAGAATAAGTCATATTTTACGACAACTATGTCTGTATTTTACATCATTTAATTCAATCTTTAAGATAGTCGTAATCTTAACACTCTTTTTAAACAGAATATGTTTAATTAACCTATTGAATGCAAACATAATTTTGTATTGTAATCACAGGCTGGAATTAAAATAGTCAAACGGAGTAGACATAATTAAATATGGCCGCGTCAAATGCGATGCTATGTTTGTCTAACTAATTAACTTTGACAAGGTAAGTGTATGTTGAAATACATAATAATCCCAAACCTTGTATGCAATACGTTGTGCAATGCTACAAATAAACTGTACACAATATATTTGTGCATACTCTGCACTATGATACAAGTCTCTCTTCGGTCGGACTCTCATCTCTCCAGATCAATAGTTCGCCTTGTATTGGTTTCATAAATCTACGTATGTTCTCGTCATTTACTTTTTGCTCTAATTGCTAAACACATTGCTCTTTGTATCTACACTGATATGTGTCCAGTATTTCGAGCGATATGACGTCACGAACACATAGATTTCCCCTTTTCCAATTTCTTTGATTAAAAATTATCATTTTGCTGTTTTTATTCTGACTTTTAATTATATTTGTTTCGATACGAAGCTTCGAGTCGACATGCTTTACACCGAGTTGTGATCTGCGCCGTTCACGTTGTCGGCACCTCCATATTATTACACTATATCATATATTGCGATCATATTGCTAACACATGCCTTCAATAAATTAATAAGTAATTATAATTGAAACGTATCGATTTTATTCAGGGCGTAAACGTTTCACGGAATACATTGTTATCTTAAAAAAAACGGAAACGATATTTCTAATATGTATCATATGTAAATCGAGAGATATTGCTGTGTATGTATATCTCTTCTTTTTTGCGTGTCTTTAAAGCATGTGGCCATATGACAGTTTCCCACATTTTATGCAGTTTTTGCAATAGTGATGTTCCTTGCAAGAACTTTCAAGCAAGCTCGTTGGGGAGAAGGAAACAGACGAGCCATGGCTCCATCGTATGGTCCGACTCTCCACATTCATAGTTGGTTAGGTCATTTTATAGCCTCATCTATTCATAACAACTTTTGATGGCTCCATTCCCGTTCTCAGGCGGTTTAGTATTTTCCAATGCAGCCAGTGCTTAGTGAGATTCAAGAGTTGGCTAGTTGTGGATTGACCAGGGCGGAATCTTCCTTGTTGGCGGATCGTTGCTGGTTAAGCAACTGAGACTAATCTGTTGACGATTAGGCTCTCGGACAGCTTAAAGAAGTGACATAGCTGCGGGATCGGACGAAAACTCTTTTCTATGCGCTGGATCTTTGTCAGGTTTGAGAAGAGCGATGATTTTGGTTGTTCTCCAGATCTTTGGGATCCTTCTTGGTAACATGCAGTTGTTCATCAACGAAAGGATCAATTTTTGTGTCAAAGGTCTGAAGTGTTTGATCTCCTCTGTTAAAATATAATCTAGACCGATGACTTTACCAGCCTTAAGGGAACTGATGCTGATATCGAGCTCATTTAAGTAAAAACGATTCAGTCATTCCAGTGCCTTGAGCATATTGAAGTCAGTCTATGTTTGGCCTTTGCTGTTTTGTAGTGTACATCCTGTTGAGTAACAACTGATGTGCAACTTAATTGGCAGTGATGGTGTACTGCTGTTGCATTATAGTTGATCGGTGGTTGCTGATTTTCCGGATTAGACTCCATACCTGTTTACTGTTCTTCGCCATATCAGTTTTCTCCAACAGATGTTGCTATTTCCGTTGTCAGCTTTCTGATAGAGAGGTCAGAAATCTCTCGCCTACTTCGATAGTACTTTTAGCAAGGTGGTAAATTCATAGAGCTGTTGTTATGGCTCATATAATTTGCTGTTTTGGCATCTAGTCCAGGCATGTATTGCGTGCACACGTGGAAACCTAGTGAACTGTCATACTGTTTAGCTCTGATGGGAGATGATCAATTATAATTTGAATATCTTATTGGAGGCCAGGCTAGTTCGCTTTCTCAAAATTGAATCATCTTCGAAATAGAACTGTGGTTTTCGTGATTCGAGCATTGGCTGGGTTGGCAATTGGAGAGTGTTGTGTTTTGGACAGTGGCTCGTGAACCAGCTTTTTGGGCAATCCGGTGATACTATGGCTAGCAAAATATCGGGAGTATACTCTCTTTTTCATCGACCGCTGTTGAATGATTTTGGTTCCTCTGCTGGTAAGTTTCGGCACATGCTCGAATTGCATATCCATCCGCATTATTTTTAGCTTATCCTCATTGAGTTCTATGGCTGTTGAAGTCGCCAATCACGATCTTTGCTTTTCCATACGGTGATGACTATCTGACATCACAAATGGTGTGGTAAGTGGTTTAAATATTGATGGGATGGTGATTTCTCTGAGCTCAGCTGTTAGGACTTCGATGTTATTTTCATCGATCTTAGCTGTTGATTCGATGATTGCCCCATGTTTGGCTGATATTATGTTTTCATGTTTATCATGTGGGATTTCTGTGATGGTGGTAATTCCATCTATATGAGAGTGGGGATGTGTAAATCCAGGGTGGGTTTCATGTAGGCTAAGAGTATCAGACTGATCGTCTTTGCAGAGTTTTGAAATAAGTTCTTCTTTGGTTAGGGATAGTCTTTCAATATTTAAGGATATGATAATCAATGCTGGTTTTGGAGACGGGCGCTGGTCTTTCTTCATGCTTCGCGTTGATACTACTGCCATTTGTTGGGCTAATTGACATCGCTCGTCTTTTTGCCTCGTTTGTTAGCTTGCTTCAAAGTGTTCGGTAAATTTCGCATGTGATAGTGAGTATTACTTGACAGGGATCCCGACGTAGACGCTTCTATCTAGATACCCTATGCACACAATATAATAAAGTGTGTAAAATGTATATTATTTAAAATAAATATGGTGATAAAGAAGCCTGGGAGTCATGACTGTTCAATGGATACCGTTAAGGAATTTGATATCGGCCATACCAATATCATATAAGGATGTTGATATCGGCCATACCAATATCATATATTGTCTTGTGACCGCCAGAGAAAACTCGAAGCTTTTTTCAATTACGGGAATTGGTCCGAAATGTTGTTCGGAACAATAACTTCGAGCCCTTGTCTATACCTATTAATGTAATATCTTTGGATCAAACCAGTTGCTTACTGAACATAAAGCAATGTTTGGTACACAGTTGCCTGACACAGTAATTCTGACTGCTAATCAAATAATACAAGTCATCTGTTTCCCTTCGATTATGTGAATATTTGCTGATATCAAAATCTACAACAGAAAATATGCAAGCAAATAACCGAGCAACATCTTCAGAGTTTTACTAGTGTGCTAGGAAAAATGTAACCGATTGGGCCACCGATTCAGGTTCAGCGAGATTCTTGAATTATGAGTAAAGTAAGCGTTCAAAACTGTTTACTTTTTGAAGTAAAATGTCAAAGTTTGAAATAAGTCTATATCTAATCTACATATTTCTCCTTCTCTCTCTTACTCTATATTTGTATTTCTACTTGTCGTCATATTTCGTTGTGTTTATAATAGAATATTCTCATCTTAAATTCCAAACTTATTTTTATCATGATTGATTGTTAATAAATATGAAGAAAAGTAAATAGACAGAGAGTAAAAGAGTGGACGGGCAGGATTGCTTAACAGTGTATTAAATAAAATCTGGCGATCAAAAAACGTACATTGAGACACAGTGATAGTTAATGGTACACTATTGGTACGATAGTTAACAGTGTTTTAGTTAATGGCAAATTACGGTCTATTAGAACTGTTAACAGATGATTTTCCACAAACGTAACTCAATCCTGAAACTTAGAGCATTAAATTATTATGTGAGATTAAAATATACAGAAAAGTACACGTAAGGAAACAAACGTTCACTAACTTAAAATAAGTATTATAATAATAATATACATGTACGTGTATTTATGTTCGCATTATGCATGTGCATGATTTATTATTAAAATAAAGTATGTATTTTTTTATTTCATACTCTGATCTTTTCTTTAAGGGATTTTATACAAGGATTCGTTTTTTTAGCTTAATGTGTGCCGCTTTGAAGTGTTCCATTTTTATCGGTTCTTTTCCTAAATAAAACGTTTATCTTCTGTCTCGTTTCGTCTTATCTTGCTAGGTCAAGTTGAATTATTGTATTTTATTCTATTGAACACATCTTTGGGTTCTTTCAGACAATCTTATGTAATGTGTCGGTTATGGGCATCCATACTTCTTTTCTCTATGTCGGTTTCCCTTTCTCGTTCTCTCTCTCTCTATATATCTCTCTCTCGTTCTCTCTCACTATCTCTCTCTCTTGCTCTCAGTCGACAATCGCTTCATGTTACCGGACGTTAATGTCATATTAAATAGCACCGTAAATCTATCCTTATAAATATTCATTTCCACTTTAGCGTTTACCACGTTCATTCTTAATCCTTTCATTTAATCGAAATAGGAACATTATCAAAATCTAGACAAACTAAATTGAAATTATTAATCGCATAAAATACAGTATTAAAAAAATAACAAAAAACATTTACAGAACGACATAAAAATATATTGTCATGGCCGTGGGCGGGATAAAACTCGAAATTGGCGATGTATGAATTCTAAATCGTGCCATACTCTTAAATAATATGATTTTGATTTTACCTATAAAAATACTTGGTAGAACTGTTCCACCAAACTTTCAGCACAAACTAGAAAGACACCACGCTTTAATTTCGAGTTCCGAACCACATATGTACGAGCCCCTTTCGTTCTTTAAAATTGTATCAGTATAATTCCCGGGTCGTAATTTTAAAATGCTTAAAGGGATATACCTAGTGCATATATTGCTACACAATGATTTCGATCGCTAAGCGCCCATGGGCGTATCTATTTTTACAGATACGACTAAACAACGCTAGTAGATGTTATGTCATGCATAATTTTAAATAAGTTGTCGTTGGTATACGAGCTTAAATTCTAAATATATTTCAGTCTGTTATGCTAAAGTTGAAAAGTTCATTTTCGTTTGTCAGACACCTTTAATCATGAAATACGATTTTGATCGTTTTTACCATTTACCGATAATATATTATTTTCTTTGCTGACCTCGTCTTGATTTATAGCATAGCTTTAGTTTCTTACGCTTATATTTAAGTTTTAAAAAAAGTACACTTCATAATTAAAGCTAAGGAAACAGTTTTACTGGACTTCAGAGATGGGGGCGTTATTTTTTGGGTAGATTTAATAAAGCAAGCCCAATTCAGAGTATAAATGGAAAAATCATCCTGAATTAATACATTTATAATTCATGACTTAGAGCCAAAAAAAACGGTTCCTTTAAAGAAAAAATATCATCAATTTAACAGTTTTTTTTAACGATATTTGACCCTAAAGCAGGCAGAGCACCACTGTAGACGTAAGGGGCTACTGAGAATTATGGAGTAGGTTGAAGGTGTCATTCAAAGGTGGTAGCAGTGCAGCGAGATGTGTGTTTACATTAGTTTAAAACCTCTGCATTTCGGTATTGTCGGGGAAACAGGGAGTAGGGAAGGAGTTACAGGGACCAACAGCACGAGGAAATAAGCTATTGGAGTAGAAGGCTCTCCGACATCTGGGGCCCTCCACAGTGAATGGATAAGATTTAGCTGATTATGCAGTGGGTCTAGTGAATTTACGTCGAGAGGGCACCAGAGTAGCCTGTTCATCGGAGCATAATCCATTGAAGTATTTGTAAAACAAGCACAAGGATTCTATATTGCGGCGATTGGACAAGGGCTGGAGCTTGGATGATAGTGAGAGACCGATATATATATATATATATATATATATATATATATATATATATATATATATATATATATATATGGGTGTGTGTGTGTGTTTATACACTTGGTGTTCGAGATAACTGTGATAGTATTTGTAGAACAAGCACAAGGATGCTACATTGCGGCGAAGGGACAGGGTGTAGTGTTTGGTTGACAGTGAGCGACCTATGAAGTTGGCGACTCTTTTTTGGGCATTGCGAACGAGGGAGAGACTAGTAGAATATGCACCAGCCCAGATGTGGAAACACTACTTTAATTTCCGGCGAAAAACTCCCTATTCATAATGAAGTCAGGTTTTAATATGTTTATTTTACTTCTCACAAAAGGTATCGTGTATTCACATTTGGAAGCGCGCCTGATTTTATCGGCTGGAATCCAACGCCGGTATGTGAGGTTGCATGTTGGTTGTGCTGGTTGAACATTTCAATGTAGCCCTTCTTTCGTAACATCGTTAAATATACATATATAAACAAATTGGAAGTAAAAAAAAACATTGTTTTTTTGGCTTCTAAATTATTAATATATTCAAATTTCACAATGTGACGAAAGGAGGACTACATTCTTATTTAAGACATTTATATTCTACTCTCCTTTTTATAGTTAACACTAACCTCCGACCAATTAGAATATTGGATTTTATTGCTCACATTTTGAGCAGATTTTCTTTTGCTTTCCATCAATCAATGAATCTTTCTTCGATTTTAACAAGGTCTTGCATTTCATCACTTCTAAGTGGGCCTTACAAACAAAGAAGTATTTTCAAAAGCTGTTCAACAATACTGACTATTCAACGCAATAAGGTGGCCCATTTGCTAACTATGACCATGTTTATGTTTGTTCTGATTTCACTCATTAATATACATGATTTAACATCTTTATCACAACCCGCTATCGCCGTTTTTGTATTAATATGTTGGTCTTACATTTACTAATTTTTAAAAGAAATTATAATTAAAAGTTTGGATTCAATTGTATATGTGTATGTTTTTATTCATATCTTATCATAGCTTATCTGTACACATAAAACAGTAGTTCTAATACAAAGCTATTGCTTACCATCATATTACTGCCATTCACCCCCGCGTTATCATCATTCGAATACTTCGGTATGGCCAACAAATGTCAGCAGTAGAAACGACATTGAGTTGGTGCAAATGTCGGGCGGAGTTGATATAAATTTGATTACCGACACCAAATAAACTTGCAAACTTTGGAAAGGTGTAAACGCTCTCGATCAGGGCGGATATTAATTAGAAAACAAAAGGGTATTATGGCGCGATCCGCCATAAGCCGCGATGTCTGTTCTCCGTTAATTATGTTTCTATTGATCTATTCGCGGTGCAGATGACATGGAACAGGCCTTTCATGTTGCCTCTCTTCATACGACACACATGGAGTCGGAGTGGGTAGGGTAACGGGACGGGGGAAGTGGTCGAAAGAGTCTGGCGGGGACGGCTGATAATGGAGAGTGCGGGCGGCCGTTCAGACGTTGTGGCCAAGGATCTGTGTTAACTTTTGACGTTCACGGACAAACCAGGATGGGCAAGGCGGGAGAGGCGTGCACAAGGATTGGTCGGACCGGTGGGGGAGGGAAGCGTGCACAATGATCGGCGATATAGATATATCCATACTCTTCAACAAGCTAACTGATTGCGATGCGTACTCAGATCAATCCTACTCTGTTTATGACTGATTTAAGGTCAAGAGGCTTTAGTTATTTGTGCTATTAATATACACACACATCGTGCACACACACACACTAATTTATATAAGCGTGCGTGATATAAAGATAACAGAAATATGCGTATATGTCAAAGTCGGCATTTATATCTACTTTAGTAAAAAGGCAATAGTATAATATCTTTCATATTGGTAAAAGAGACAAAATAAATAATGTAATACAATACGGAGGGTAAAAACAAAAAAGGAAAACCAGCTGGAAATTGATTTCTACTGTCTGCTTCGATGGGTGCAGGTGTACTTATACTTTACCGTTCTCAATATTTGAATATGCTAGCATGTAGGTTTATGAGAAAGTGGGGTGTCGGCGACATTTACTTTTATTAAACAACTTAAATATATATCTGTCAGCGTGTATATCTATCTATCTATCTATCTATCTACCTATCTATCTATCTATATATCTATCTATCTATCTATCCATATATATATATATATATATATATATATATATATATATATATATATGTCTAAATGAGTAAATGCGAATGTCTATCTATCCATTTATAAATATATATATATATATATATATATGTGTGTGTGTATAAATAATATATATATATACATATGCCAATCTCTTTCTCTCTCTCTCTCTATTCCCCTCTCTCTCTCTCTCTCTCTCTATATATATATATATATATATATATATATATATAATTTATTAATTAATTCAGTTCAAATATTACCAAAATGAACAAAACCAATACTTTTCAAAAGTGCTCAATATATATTAGAGCTTATGTTTATTATAATAAATATATATATATATATATATATATATATATATATATATATATACATATATATATATATGTGTGTGTGTATATATAGAGGTGGGTGTATTATTCTAAAAGCCACAACAACCTACCCAGCATGTCTCAACATTACACCGGATGTCATAATATATCGTCAAATATTGGTTACCTTTCGTTTAGTTTAATAGTTAGTTCACTTTAACGTAACTCCCTTTCTTTCTCCCTGTTTTCTTGACTCTATCGACATGGAGACATTTAAGTTTAATGTGAACAAATACCTCGCTGCACAACTTATCACTTACGATGCCCCGTTTAATTTCTGGCCCCTTATCTTCTGTAACCCCATGCGTTTCAGTGGCAATGTGATTTGTCTGTGATGAATTCAAGTTTTAAAAAAAATATTCGGGGCACTACATGTTACTATTTTTTGTTTCAACTTGGTAAACTCGTTCTTTGTGCATTAGGTAACATTATTTATTTTCATATATGTGTTATTATAAGACATTCTTCTTTATATGTTTCATAATAAATAATTATTAGGACAATGTTGAATTCGACGTGCTGAATTCAAGTCTTTGCGAAACTGCTCTATCGCTAGCAGTAATACCCCTTGTAAACATACATATATATTGCCCTTCCCTCTATTGATGCAAGTGTAGAGTCGACTAGACTACACTTGTTTGATCAACTAACATTAAGATAAGGCTCATAGAGCACCCCAAATCAGACACTTAATCGTTAGAAATCATATAACTAGTTATATTTAATGGAGTGTTAGCAATAACATTGCTAGCGAATATGTAAGAATTAAAAAAACAACTAATTACAATGGAATTACTTACATTGAAATTTAATCCGAGACACATAATAGAAATGATAATTCAGAAAATACAAAAACGAGAACAATAATTTTTTCAGTCCGTCATATAATAAGTTGTTTATAGTACAACTAGATAATGTACAACCACATATTATCGTCAAACTGTTTCCTTAAATGGGTATTGTAGATACAATATTAGAAAAAAAAATATAACTGTCTTACAGTTGCTTTCAGAATTAATAAATTAATATAAAAGCTTACACTGATAACTTATTAATGCCAGTAACAAAAGAGTAATAGAAATATAAATACGCGAATATATACAGAATAAACGTTACACTAACACCAATAGCCGTAACTAACATTATAATTATTATACAAATAAAATCGGTATCAGCACGAAATCAATAGTAAACGGCAGCTATGATAACACAACAATATTTGCAATTGTTATTGAAAGATGCGGAAGGTATTTGAGATCTGTCTAAGCGCTTTTTCTATTAAGCCTCACTGATAATGACTTGTGTTAAAACCGACCTTGAAACAAAAATACTACTACTATTGCTACTAATGCTACTGTAACTACTACTACTACTAATAATAATAATAATCAATACGGATTCAGACAAGCACGATCTACAGAAGATATCCTAACAGTCATCTCTGAACGCATATACCATACACTAGACAAGGCAGGTGAAGCTAGGGCGGTAGCGCTCGAAAACTCCAAAGCTTTTGACAAGGGCTTGCATGAAGGGCTTCTCCTAAAACTGCACTCATATGGTATTACTGGGCAAATATATTTAATTTCGCCCTAACAATAAAAAGGTCCAGGTTGTCCTCGATGGCCGTTCTTCTAAGCAACATTACATAAATGCTGGTGTACCCCAAGGATCTATCCTTGGACCTCTAGTGTTCCTGATTTTCATTAATTACCTCCCCGATGTCATTGAAACTGAGATAGCAATATTTGCTGACGACCCCACGTCTATTCTCGTCATGTGGGCAACAACATAACCTCCAGTCTGTATGGGGTAAAAAATGAGTGGTAACTTTTAATGCTGCAAAGACAAATCTATTTTCCTTCAATAACTACAAAAAAACTCTTCAACCACCGATTGTCATGGCAAATAACACCCTACCTGAGAGTTCATCATTCAAACTCCTCGGCCTAACTATCACAGATACCATAAATTTGAATAAATACATTGAAAACATTGCCAGAGCTGATGCAAAGAAAGTGGGCTCCCTCTACAATGCTCGTAAGCTTCTCACAAATGACATCATCCTATATCGCTACAAAGCAACCATCCGCCCATGCATGGAGTATTGTTGCCACATCTGAATTGGGGCATCATCTACTAGTCTCACTCTCGTAGACAAGGTCCAAAAATAGAGTCGCAAACTTGATAGGTCCTTTAATATCCACCATGCTCTCAACCCCTGTACCATCGCCGCAATGATTCTTCCTTGTGCCTGTTTTACAAGCACGTCAATGGAGTGTGTTCTGATGAGTTTGCTGCTCTGATGCCCCCACGACGTAAATTCACTAGACCAACCCGACAATATACCAAATGCCATCCATTCACTGATACTGAAGAGCTTTCTACTCCAAAAACTTCTTTCCTCAAGCTGCTGGACTCGGGAACACCCTCCCTGATCTCTGTTTTCCTGACGGTACTGACATGCATCAATTTTAAACTAATGTAAATAGACATCTCTTTGCGCAGCTCCATATTTAGGTTGCCCCCCCCCCCCCGCTCAAAAAAACCGTCACCTTTTTTCTCAGAAGCATGCCTTGTTTGAGTGAACTATCTTAAACCCCTCCCCCCCAAAAAAAACAATAACAGAATCAGTCTTAACTGATGTAAATAGAAACATCCACATAAATAAGTAAGGTAACAATTAGAGAAAGGTACATACATGTAAAATACGGGTTAATACCCATCTAAAATGACAATTTAGTAAGAAAAAGAACCTAGAAAATACGCAATATATAATGATGAAAACCTGAATAACATCAAACAATATTAATTTTAAAAAATAGATACAGTCATTATTACAAAAAGCTAGACCTTTTTAATATATAAACATGTTTAAAAAAGCTTACAAGTAAAATATCGACGAACTGTAGATACATAATATATTTTACTTAGGGTTCACTAATTAACACAAAACTAACACATTTCCATTGTTGGAGGGCATCTATATAGTGAGTGTAAATCCTACTTGTGAGGCATGTGTCTGTATTTTGTTTACACCAGCACTAGTTTAGACAAGTAGGTCTATCCTTAAATAAGCAGTTCAGCATTATTTGGATTTTTTTTTATATCCAAAAACTTGCTTGTGATTGGCGTGCTTCCTCAAGTGGCAGAGTATTCCCCTCGAATATAAGAATAATGTATCTTATTACAATTATCACCTCTTTGTATATCGCTTTCTTTCTCTGTCTCTCTTTCTCCCCCCCTCTCTCTCTCTCTCTCTCTCTACATATATATTAGGGGAGGTCGATTTTGAAACTGTAAATTATCGCACTCGAAGAAAGTTGCCAAATAATGTCAAAAGTTACCACAAGAAATATTTTTCTTCAAAACTTTGTATTTATTTGAGCATTGCAACTTTAAGATCAAATAAATCGAGATTTTTTCTCACAGCCTAGATTTTACCGGCAGATGTGTCGCCTTAAATTAAACCCGGGTTTTAACAAAAAAAAGTAATACATTACTTAATAATAAATATTTTAAAGTTTATTATTATTTTTCTTAAGAAATTAAATGTACATATTCAAATTAAAAAGGAATAAAACACTATAATATTTAATGTTATATATAAATAATTATTTGTTTACATAGGCGTTTTATTTATTTAATATTTTTTATGGTATTCACGGGTTGAAAATTCATCGGGCGAATTTGAGTTCCCGTGTTGATTCTGTGTTTTGTAAACACTGTTTACACATTTAATTATCAAAAATATATATTGAATTGTCGAGCGCTGGCTTATCTAATCCCACTTTCCCGACCTTTTGTCACACCTTACCTTGTGGGAGTTAGATAAATAAAAACTAGTTCAGCCAGGGGGTTTTACGCCACCAAATAAACCGGTATCGTCCGGCCCTTTGGGTCTGGATTCACGCCCGTCTAATGGGGCTTGTCCGTCCTGTGCAGTTCTAGGAGGTGCACCTCCCAGGTTTTGCCTTCCCTCTTTGAGGAGGAGTAAGTTTATTGCTTACTGTCTGAGGCGGCCCTACCGGGGAATGCCGACGAAGCTGCCCAGGCAATTTTTAAATGGCCAGAGTGCTCACCTCTCGATCACTGGCTTTCTCATCCCACTTTCCTGACCTTGCGTCAATCTTACCTTGTTGGGGGTAGATAAATAAAATCTAGTTCAGCCAGGGGTTTTTACCCCACCAAATAAACCGGTATCGTCCGGGCCTTTGGGTCTGGATTCACGCCCGTCTATTGGGGCTTGCCCGTCCTGTGCAATTCTAGGAGGTGCACCCTCCCAGACTTTGCCTTCCCTCTTTGGGAAGGAGTAAGTTTATTGCTAACTGTCTTAGGCGCCCCTACAGGGGAATACCGACGGGGCTGCCCAGTCAATTTTTTAATGGCCAGAGTGCTCACCTCTATAGCGCAGGCTTATCTAATCCCACTTTCCTGACCTTGTGTCATATCTTACCTTGTTGGAGGTAGATAAATAAAACTATTTCAGCCAGGGGTTTTTACCCCACCTAAAATATATGTATTGGAGTTGATGGGAGAATGGATAAGGACACATTGATTTATAAGGAAATTGAGGATGAAAATAGACAGAGAATTATGAAAAAAACTAAGGGACCAGAACACCATTTAACTTTTACAAAAGAAACACCATGTGAAAGTAAATATCTGACACATAGAGTTCTTCCTAATAGTGGTGCAACAGGTGCTGTTCATGCAGATCAAGTGGTGGATGTTTTGCATGAATTCCACAGTGAGAACAGTATCAAGGCTATACTTGTTGACAACACTAATA
Organism: Sepiola atlantica; assembly: GCA_963556195.1. Taxonomy (NCBI): domain Eukaryota; kingdom Metazoa; phylum Mollusca; class Cephalopoda; order Sepiida; family Sepiolidae; genus Sepiola; species Sepiola atlantica. Next base: position 26,112,185 of record OY744517.1, on the reverse strand, counting down.
CCAACACAGGTTGCGAAGGTGGAATGGTTGCAATTTTAGAAAAAAAACTTTTTAAAAATCTTCACACAATTGGTTGCTCTTTGCATCATAATGAACTACCTTTCAGAGCCCTTTTTAAAAACATAGATGGTTGCGCAAAGGGCCCTACAACATTCAGTAGCCCTCTGGCGAAATTATGCTCAAATGATTGCCATGATTTACCCCAAATATCATTTTCCACTATTAGCAATCCTCTAGAGTCAATTTTTAAAATTGATGAAATACATGATCTTAGTTCTGACCAAAGACTCCTTTATGAATACACAGTAGGTATTTCTAGAGGTAAGGTTAACTCTAGATATGCCTCCTGGAAAATTGGTCCTTTAAACCAAGCAAGATGGTTAACTTTGGCCATCAGGCTCATGTGTTTATGGACTCGTGGTGCATACCCACAAAGGCACACAACAAAACTACACTATGTAGTAAATTTTATTGTAAATGTGTATGCCACTTCTTGGTTTGAAATTAAAAGAAATAGTAATTTCCACAATCAGTAAGTGCACATTTTTAATATGATCCAGAGGATTAAGGAGCAGCCTCAGGAAATCCAAGATATCACATTTAGAAATATACAAGGTAATACATTTTGTTTACTGCCTGAAAACTTTCTATATTCCACGGTTAAATCTGAGGAGATTGAAGTAAGAGAAGAAGCTTAAAAAAGAATTTTGGCCATTAGGTAAGTAATATTTATTCATATATCTCTGACTCAATTATTTATTCCAATTTATAGAATGATTTTAAAAGATTTTATCTAATTTCACCATAATTATTAAAGCAGTACAGATTGGAATTTTTTAATAATTCAATTAATTAATTTGTTCTTTCAGGAGTGAGGAGTCAACCAGAAAAAGATTAAAAAGAATACTACCTATTAATTTTAATGCCACACATTGGATACAATTAATAGATTTAAAATTATGCGGCATTTTTGAACCACCAATGACAGAAGATTTTACTGAATCTCAACTTCGAGAATCGTTGATGAATGGAACCAAGCTTGACTTGCCAGATTTGCCCTCACATTCTCAGGGTGTGAAACGGGCAGTTAAGTTAATAACAGAAGCTTCACAAACTGTATATGGTTTTGAAGCAAGGCATCAACACATTACAGCCAAAGTTTTGAGTCAGAAATTGAGACCAGCATTTTTGTCTAAGGGGTCTTATATGGAGCAATTTGACTCTCTATATTAAGCTCCATTAAAATAGTGTTAGGTTTTTCCTTATTTCTTTGCTTGTTATATTTTCACTTATTACAGAAAAAAATCATTTCTTTAGGTATTCAAATATTACTGTTTAATTCATAACGTTAAAAGGTAGTTTACAAAAGCAGATACTGAAATTTTCAATTTGAAGATTTCTTTAATTCATATCATTTTTATAAAATAAAAGGACATTCCCTGATTTTAAATGCTAAAATTATTTGGTTTTCACACCAATATTCAAGAAAATCTTCCAAAAACGAGGAATTTTCAGTATATTCTTGTCTACGATCTTTGATACCAAACGCTCAAAAAACCGCTGAAGTTTTTGATCTAATTTTAATAGGTCTATATACAACTTTCGGTACGTGCTTTTTTTTAATATTTAAAAAAAAGTGTAAAATCGACCTACCCTAATATATATATATATATATATATATATATATATATATATATATATATATATATATATATATATATATATATATATATGAATTATGTGTATTTAGCTAGCATAACTGGAGTTATGTATTTATATATACACATATGTATATATATATATATATATACATATATATATATATATATGTATATATATATATATATATATATATATATATATATATATATATATATATATGCATTATGTGTATTTAGGTAGCATAACTGGATTTATGAAAACATTTGTAAACATTACATAATTCAACTGCTTCTTCATGTCTTCTTTATGTGTCAATATATATATATATATATATATATATATATATATGTGTGGGGGGGGTGCAATATGTATCACGAACGGTTTAGAGTCCTCGTTGAATAAATATAAACAGTTTTCAGTTTTCTTTTTTTCATTTTCATTACGTTAACTCATTCTTAATACAACTATCACCTCTTTGTCTATCGCTCTCTCTCGCTTTCTCTCCCCCTCTCTCTCTCTCTCTCTCTCTTTCTCTCTCTCTCTCTCTGTATATATATATATATACATGAATTATGTGTATTTAGGTAGAATAACTGGATGTATGTATTTATATATATATATACATACATATATATATATATATATATATATATATATATATATATATATATATATATATATATATATATATGAATTATGTGTATTTAGGTAGCATAACTGGATTTATGAAAACATAATTCTACTGCTTCTGTACGTTTTCTTTATGTGTCAAAATATATATATATATGTATATATATATATATATATATATATATATATATATATATATATATATATATATATATATACGTATATATATATATATATATATATATATATATATATATATATATATGTGGGTGTGTGTGTGTAATATGAATCACGAACGGTTTCGAGTCCTCGTTGAATACTCTTAAGATGACAAACACAAATGAACAAAGCAGCTGCAGAAAGTAAGATAATTTCAAAAAACAGCCGAGACCGCACACGTGAAGTCGGTCAGAAACGAAAAGAACGAACCAGTGCATATCCAGAGGAGGCATTAATTACTTAAATTCCGCGAAATCAGACTTAGCTTCACAGGATGAATTATATTAGGTTAAGCATTTTACAATGTGTTCAATTGTTTCATTTATAATGTCATTAATGAATGGTTGATAAGTTTTAATAACGTAAGCTTCGATCACTGTTAATTATTTTAAATCGGTTTCTGAATTCAAAAACTATTTTTTTTGTAATTCAAAATACTCGAGGCTATCTATAAAAACCTAGTAACCTGCAATTAAGAATACTAGCTATTAAACGACTTATGCCATTTTAAAATGCTTAACGTCGTACAATTAATACCATAACACTAATTTTAGCGTCTCGAAATTAACATTATTAACATGTCTCATGGAGCTCTACTGAATCGATCTTTTGATGTCTAACCGGCTTCACGTGCGTGTTTTCGGCTGATTTTTTTGGATGCATTTCTTCTCACGAGCTTCTTTGTTAATTTGTTCATGTCACATTGATATTATTCGACGAAAAATCGAACGCGTTCTATATACATACGTAACAGAGAATACGTAGTTCTATGTGAACCTTGGATTACCCTTGGCAGCCTCGTACCTCTCGCTTCCCTTATTTTGTTGTTCGATCCTTCTGACTAATGGGGGAATAATTGTTGTTTTTGGGGTCTGACTCTATCTATCTTACACTTATCGTTGGCGAGATTTTGACCCGAAGTAGTATTTTTTAGCTTCTTACATCAAGTGGTTCCATGCCTTGTCCGGTGCGATTTCAATATAAAAAAATAAAAAATAATAAAAAAGTATATATTTGTTAGGATTTTTACACTGAAAAAAATAATTCGAAAAAACTGATAAAATAAAAAAAGTAATAACTAAACAGTACTTTCCCTTATGTTTGACAATATTTACGTATATGTCTATACATACACACACAAATATATATATATACAGGGTGGGCCAAAATAAGGGTCCTATCTTTAAATTTGAATAACTTGAATTTGAATAACTTCCACAAAATAAAAGTTAAACTCACCAAACTTTATGTGTGTGTAGACTGACCCTTCCGAGATTTTTTGAAATAAACAAAACAAATTTTAGCCGAAAAACACTTCTTAAAACTTACAAAAACTAAAGTATTGTTTTTTACACTGTTTTGAGTTTTTTAAGCAAAAATAATGTTTTCTAAATGAGGTTACGTTCCTTAGGGCTAATACGGCTCATGCTTGCTTCGGAAGGGGTCCTTTACTTATTCTAAAAAAAAAAAAAAAAAATCAATGAATAAAAAAGTTATGAATTTTTAAAAATAAGGCCCTTATTTTTGCCCACCCTGTATATATATACATATATAAGTATATATATATATATATATATATATATATATATATATATATATATATATATATATATATATATATGTATATATACATATATATATATATATGGAAATATGTATTTGTGTATACACATTTTAAATCAAATTTACCAGACCTATTCAATGTTAAAGCTTTATGAATGTTTACATTTAACAACAAAGCTTATATAAGTGAGAAATGCTATTTTAAATTTCAATGAGCGAGACTTTATTCATATTTGCACTTGTTTAATTAAAAAGAAAATTCCATCTCACTCTTGACAATTGTTTCGCGCAGAAACGAACAACCCGGCATACACACATAATTACAAGGATTTTTCTCTCATGCAGCTTATCAGGATATTGTCAGATCACTTTTGGATAAAGATTGTCTACCAAAAAACAAAAAAAAACATATTTTGTATGCATTTCCCACATTTGTCTGGTTATTTTAGTATTGATCAATACTAAAATAACCAGACAAAAATTGTCGGTTATTTTTAATAATACGTGTATTAAGGAAAAAATGCTGCCTCGATATACATATATATATATATGTATGTATATATATATATATATATATATATATAGAGAGAGAGAGAGATAGAGAGAGAGAGATAGAGAGAGAGAGACAGAGAAAGTCCGAGACATATATATATATAGAGAGAGAGAGAGAGAGTAACTGCTAACAGATATTACGTTCCAAATATAATAATGGCTGAAATGAATAAAGAATTGGTTATTGGAATATTTAATACTATTGTATATATATATATATATATATATATATATATATATATATATATATATATATTAGGGTAGGTCGATTTTACACTTTTTTTTAAATATTAAAAAAAGGCACGTACCGAAAGTTGTATATAGACCTATTAAATACTCATTCAAAAAATTAGATCAAAAACTTCAGCGGTTTTTTGAGCGTTTGGTATCAAAGATCGTAGACAAGAATATACTGAAAATTCCTCGTTTTTGCAAGATTTGCTTGAATATTGGTGTGAAACCAAATAATTTTAGCATTTAAAATCAGGGAGTGTCCTTTTATTTTATAAAAATGATATGAATTAAAGAAATCTTCAAATTGAAAATTTGCCCCCCCCCTCATTTTCAGTATCTGCTTTTGTAAACTACCTTTTAACGTTATGAATTAAACAGTAATATTTGAATACCTAAAAAAATGATGTTTTCTGTTATTAGTGAAAATATAACAAGCAAAGAATTAAGGAAAAACCTAAGACTATTTTAATGAAGCTTAATATAGAGAGTCAAATTGCTCCATATAAGACCCCTTAGACAAAAATGCTGGTCTCAATTTCTGACTCAAAACTTTGGCTGTAATGTGTTGATGCCTTGCTTAAAAACCATATACAGTTTGTGAAGCTTCTGTTATTAACTTAACTGCCCGTTCCACACCCTGAGAATGTGAGGGCAAATCTGGCAAGTCAAGCTTGGTGCTATTCATCAACGATTCTCGAAGTTGAGATTCAGTAAAATCTTCCGTCATTGGTGGTTCAAAAATGCCGCATAATTTTAAATCTATTAATTGTGTCCAATGTGTGGCATTACAATTAATAGGTAGTATTCTTTTTAATCTTTTTCTGGTTGACTCCTCACTCCTGAAAGAACAAATTAATTAATTGAATTATTAAAAAATTCCAATCTGTACTGCTTTAATAATTATGGTGAAATTAGATAAAATCTTTAAAAATCATTCTATAAATTGGAATAAATAATTGAGTCAGAGATATATGAATAAATATTACTTACCAAATGGCCAACATTCTTTTTAAAGCTTCTTCTCTTACTTCAATCTCCTCAGATTTAACCATGGAATATAGAAAGTTTTCAGGCAGTAAACAAAATGTATTACCTTGTATATTTCTAAATTTGATATCTTGGATTTCCTGAGGCTGCTCCTTAATCCTCTGGATCATATTAAAAATCCATTACTGATTGTGGAATTTACTATTTCTTTTAATTTCAAACCAAGAAGTGGCATACACATTTACAATAAAATTTACTACATAGTGTAGTTTTGTTGTGTGCCTTTGTGGGTATGCACCACGAGTCCATAAACACATAAGCCTGATGGCCAAAGTTAACCATCTTGCTTGGTTTAAAGGACCAATTTTCCAGGAGACATATCTAGAGTCAACCTTACCTCTAGAAATACCTACTGTGTATTCATAAAGGAGTCTTTGGTCAGAACTAAGATCATGTATTTCATCAATTTTAAAAATTGACTCTAGAGGATTGCTAATAGTAGAAAATGATATTTGGGGTAAATCATATCAATCATTTGAGCATAATTTCCCCAGAGGGCTACTGAATGTAGTAGGGCCCTTTGCGCAACCATCTATGTTTTTAAAAAGGGCTCTGAAAGGTAGTTCATTATGATGCAAAGAGCAACCAATTGTGTGAAGATTTTTAAAAAGTTTTTTTTATAAAATTGCAACCATTCCACCTTCGCTACTTGTGTTGGTATTAGTGTTGTCAACAAGTATAGCCTTGATACTGTTCTCACTGTGGAATTCATGCAAAATATCCACCACTTGATCTGCATTAACAGCACCTGTTGCACCACTATTAGGAAGAACTCTATATGTCAGATATTTACTTTCACATGGTGTTTCTTTTGTAAAAGTTAAATGGTGTTCTGGTCCCTTAGTTTTTTTCATAATTCTCTGTCTATTTTCATCCACAATTTCCTTATACATCAATGTGTCCTTATCCATTCTCCCATCAACTCCAATACATATATTTTAGGTGGGGTAAAAACTCCTGGCTGAAATAGTTTTATTTATCTACCTCCAACAAGGTAAGATGTGACACAAGGTCAGGAAAGTGGGATTAGATAAGCCTGCGCTATAGAGGTGAGCACTCTGGCCATTACAAAATTGACTGAGCAGCCCCGTCGGCATTCCCCTGTAGGGGCGCCTCAGACAGTTAGCAATAAACTTACTCCTCCCCAAAGAGGAAAGGCAAAGCCTGGGAGGGTGCACCTCCTAGAATTGCACAGGACGGACAAGCCCCAATAGACGGGCGTGAATCCAGACCCAAAGGCCCGGACGATACCGGTTTATTTGGTGGGGTAAAACCCCCTGGCTGAACTAGTTTTTATTTATCTAACTCCCACAAGGTAAGGTGTGACAAAAGGTCGGGAAAGTGGGATTAGATAAGCCAGCGCTCGACAATTCAATATATATTTGTGATAATTAAATGTGTAAACAGTGTTTACAAAACACAGAATCAACACGGGAACTCAAATTCGCCCGATGAATTTTCAACCGGTGAATACCATAAAAAATATCCAATAAATAAAACGCCTATGTAAACAAATAATTATTTATATATAACATTAAATATTATAGTGTTTTATTCCTTTTTAATTTGAATATGTACATTTAATTTCTTAAGAAAAATAATAATAAACTATTAAATATTTATTATTAAGTAATGTATTACTTTTTTTTGTTAAAACCCGGGTTTAATTTAAGGCCACACATCTGCCGGTGAAATCTCGGCAGTGATAACAAATCTCGATTTATTTGATCTTAAAGTTGCAATGCTCAAATAAATACAAAATTTTGAAGAAAAATATTTCTTGTGGTAACTTTTGACATTATTTGGCAACTTTCTTCGAGTGCGATAATTTACAGTTTCAAAATCGACCTCCCCTAATATATATATATATATATATATGTATATATATATATATATATATATATATATATATATAAATATACAAAGAGCGAGAGAGAGAGACAGAGAAAGACCGAGACAGATAGAGAGAGAGAGAGAGAGAGTAACTACTAACAGATATCACGTTCCAAAAATAATAATGGCTGAAATGAATAAATACATGATTATTGAAATTTAAAATAGTATTGTTTATATATATATATATATGTATGTATATATATATATATATATATATATATATATATATATATATATATATATATGTTCGTGGACAGTCATAACAATATAAATATAAATATATATATATATATATATATATATATATATATATATATATATAGAAAGAGAGAGAGAGATAGAGAGAGAGAGATGAAGAGAGAGAAGAGAGAGTGATAGGCAGAGAGAGATAGAGAGAGAGAGATGGAGGGGGAGGGAGACTGGAGAGATAGTAACTAATAGCAGTAGTCACGCTCAAGATGCGCACGAGCAGGTAAGGAAAGTTTGAGTTGATCAGTGGAATATATGTAGATAGCGGAGTAATCATTGGAGATAACTTATGAAGGAGATTAGACCATTAGCGGGTTTCCATTGCACAAGGAGTAAACATTTATATTAGACCGTGGATTGTTGTATTTCTGAAAAAGTTTAGATAGAAAAAGAGAGATTGTGATATATATATATATATATATATATATATATATATATATATATATATATATATATACAGTATCTACAATAAGTGAGTACACCCAACGAATTTTTTACTTTTTACTTCATAGAACTTTAATTTTTCGTAGGATTTAAATGAAACTCGATGTGAACATAGCCATGTAGTGGTTTAATAGCTTTATAAACTATGAAGGAACAAATATCTTTTCAATGCAAAAAAATTAAACAAAAACATTTGGAACAAGTAACAAAAAGTGAGTACACATGAGCATTTTAAACAAATAATCTTATTTTTAATACTTTGTATGGCTTCCATTGTTATCAATAAACAAAGAAACCTCCTAGGCATTGATTCGACTAGTTTATGACATGTGTCTGCCGGAATTGCGTTCCATTCACACTTGATGACCTCCTTCAGTTCGTTATTATCTCTCGGATTTTTCCCTTCAATTTTCTGTTTCAGATGCTCCCACAAATGCTCTATGCGGTTCAAATCAGGTTACATAGTCGGCCATGGTAAGGTATTCACCCGTTTACTGTCTAAGAACGCCTTCGTAGCCCGAGACGTGTGCTTAGGGTCGTTATATTGCTGGAAAACTCCGCGTCTGCCAACACTTGTTAAACTTGATAACATTTTTTCCTCCAATATCTGGCAATAGAGTTTGGAATCCATTTTTCCTTCGATTGAAGCAAGTCGTCCAACTCCTTTGGCACTCATACATCTCCAAATCATTAAGCTCCCACCTCCATGCTTTACAGTTGGCACGACACACTTATCCTTGTAAGCTTCCCCTTTTCGTCGCCACACACGCTTAACGCCATCTGATCTGAATAGATTTATTTTTGTCTTATCAGACCCAAGGATTTTGTCCCAAAACTGCATGTCTTTGTCTTTATGTTCATTAGCAAATTCATAACGCTTCTTTTGTGAGAAGTTTTAAGCAGAGGCTTCCTCCGGGGCATGCAGCCTTTAAACCCGTCTTCATAGAGAATGCTGCGCACTGTCTGAGCATTCACAGTTACGTTTAAACTGTGCGAAATTTCTTCTGCTATGCTAGCAGCACTCCGACGTCTGTTTCCCTCTATTAGTTGTTTGATGTGCCTCTTAGTTCGATCAGAAAACTTGCTTTCATCGAAGGAAAAATGGATTCCAAACTCTATTGCCAGATATTGGAGGAAAAAATGTTATCAAGTTTAACAAGTGTTGGCAGACGCGGAGTTTTCCAGCAATATAACGACCCTAAGCACACGTCTCGGGCTACGAAGGCGTTCTTAGACAGTAAACGGGTGAATACCTTACCATGGCCGACTATGTAACCTGATTTGAACCGCATAGAGCATTTGTGGGAGCATCTGAAACAGAAAATTGAAGGGAAAAATCCGAGAGATAATAACGAACTGAAAGAGGTCATCAAGTGTGAATGGAACGCAATTCCGGCGGATACATGTCATAAACTAGTCGAATCAATGCCTAGGAGGTTTATGTGTTTATTGATAACAATGGAGGCCATACAAAGTATTAAAAATAAGCTTATTTGTTTAAAATGCTCATGTGTACTCACTTTTTGTTACTTGTTCCAAATGTTTTTGTTCAATTTTTTTGCATTAAAAAGATATTTGTTCCTTCATAGTTTATAAAGCTATTAAACCACTACATGGCTATGTTCACATCGAGTTTCATTTAAATCCTACGAAAAATTAAAGTTCTATCAAGTAAAAAGTAAAAGATTCGTTGGGTGTACTCACTTATTGTAGATACTGTATATATATATATATATATATATTGTCGATGTTTCTTTTGAAGAGACTATAAAATACTATATTTACACGAGTCTTTAGATGTAATTAATGTTTTAGCTTTTCTCCACTGGAGACTGTTAAAAATGGTTTCTCCCAAAGGATGGGCATTGTGCTTTTTAAGCGTTGAATTGTCCAGCGATGGCGCTTAAAACTGTGTAACACATTTGTCTCGAAGGGACGATCACAACTACATTTAAGGGGTTCATCTTCTTCTTATTATTATTCTTCTCATCATTCCTCCTCTTTCTCATCATTCTTATTCTTATTCTTCTCATCATTCTGCTTTTTCTCATCATTCTTCTTCTTCTTCTTTTTCTTTTTCTCCTTTTTCTTTTTCTTCTTACTAATCTATATAAGGCCCGTTCTCATAGTCATGTTTCTTCTTTGTTCCTTCCTCTTTTTCCTTACACTTCTTCCAACCTAACCGTATGTGTTTCAATTCCCCGCTAAACTCCCTCTATGCTCTTACCAGCTTACTAATGAAATATTGGAGTAATCACTCTCACTTTTGCTGCCTTGCCCATGTTTATTCAAAGTTGAAGGTCATAAAGAAAAGAAAGAGTAAACAAATCTGAATAGTATATTGAACACATAAGAAAATACCACCGTGAGTAGCAATACTATTTACTGTGTTGTAAAGAGTGAACACTTTATAAAATAGAGATAAGGAATAATACGCATTGTAGTTGAAAATAGCCAGTAAGAATTCATATCTTGCCTGATTCAAACAATCAAAATCGAGCTGAATAGATGCCCTCACTTGTCACAATGTACTTTTAATTAATTATATAATAGTTTAATTTTATAGGAGTAACATATTTAACACTTAATTTTTAAATTCAATGTTAGTACTTACATATATAAGCTTTTCAATTTTATTTAAAAATAATGTACGTGTTCTGTTTAGTGTATTTGCTTTTTATGGAAAAAGACATGTGTCGATCAAAAATAGTTTCATACATTTTGAAATCGATATTTGAAACAAAACTTATCTTAAAAGTATGTATATATTCATTACGCGATTCAAATTAATTTGATATTGCAGTATATTTACTTCCGGCATCCTCATAAGTCTTTTTCTTCTTATTTTGTCATTTGGTCCTCACATTCCATGAGTGAGGTTTAAGACAAACGGGATAAATGGCTGTTATTTGGGCCAGACTATATCTTGATGACACTTATCGTTGGTTAGTTTTTCTGACCTTGAAGTAGTATTTTTACCTCCTAACATCAAATGCCTTCACGCCTTGTTTGGAGCGATTACAATTAAGATACTATATATATATATATATATATATATATATATATATATATATATATATATATATATATATATATATATATATATATATAAATATGTATATATATGAATACATATGTATATATATGTATATATATATAATTATATATATATATCTATATATGTATATATATGTGTATATGTATGTATATATGCATATATATATGTATATATATATGTATATATATGATAATATATATGCATATATACATATATATATATATAAATATATATATATATATATGTGTATATATATGTATATATATATGTATATATATGCATATATATATGCATATATATATATATATATATGTGTATATATATATATATATATATGTGTATATATATATATATATATATATATATATATATATATATATATATATATATGTGTATTGTTTAGGTTCGGTATAGAAATATATGTGCAAGCATAAAGGAACATTGACGAAAAGGAAATTACATATTGGTAGAAAATCGGCTCTAAATTAAAAAAAAATTTAAAAAAAGATAATATATATTTTACAGTCAATGAGAAATGTTGAAATAAATTTAATCCAAAGCAGAAAAAGAGCCTCGTTAAATATTCACGCTGAGCCGTTTGGGACCTTCTGTGTGTATTACAGCATACGTTACGGGTCCACCATTCTATAGAAAGTCCCACACACTTGTATCTGGGTGTATGTTGTTGCTTCTTTTACATTCCTGTTCATATAAATATTAAAACCGTAACGATAAAAAGGCAGCCTTCTCCACAGAATGTTCTCGACTCATCGGGGACTTCAAAAAGCGCGTACGCTTTGTTTCACATCTTGAATCAAAGAGAGTGGCTAATAATTTTGATCTACGTACTTCTTGTTTGAGAAGTTACTTAAGTTGTACCTAAGTCACGTCACATACAGTATATTATAAAATTACAAAATTACATCGCAGAGCCTGGCAGAACGAAAGAAAATCACTGTTTTAATAAAGAAAAACAATTTACAATTTTTTCAGCATCTTTGTAGGTTTCAAATTATACTTCATCTTAAATAATTCATGTGAAGATCGCTAAAAAGGGGCAATTTAATAAAATATGTTCTTACTAATCACCAAGATGTAGATAGGCTCTCCCATCAGGTGTTTTTAATTTTTTTAAATCTCTCTGTTAAGAAAATACAAAATATTATTGATAAAATACAACCTTAGTTTAATTATTTGAATTACTGTGTTTATCTTTTATGTTATTCTCAAAAGGTTTCAGCTGATGTAACTTCCGACCTTTATTGGGTGTGTCTTGTTAAACTCGGGAATTTTCTATTTGTTTTCTAATGAGAATTTTTTAATAACATACATGTATTAATTTTTACAAATCTTATATATAATTATATATTTCAGATTGTTTTCGCCATCGTTGTTGCTGCCATTTTCACAACATTTCTGACGTTGAAATAATTATAGTGTATTGTCTTATATGGACCAGAGGATATAGTCATTAGTTAAAAGTTTTAGTTCTCCCCAAACACTATTTGCTCAATGGGAAGGTGCATACATGTACTAAATAGAGGAAGGATTGACCGAAAGTCGAAATTAAATTAGAAAAATCTACTCCAGCGGATACAATAAAAGATTCAGTTTAACCTGCCAGGATTCTTAACTTACAGAGACACCAATGGTCTAATTGTTGACAAAATGGGAATGCTGTAAAAAATAAATAGTTCAAAATGATTAAATTATTTGCTTTATTTGGATTACTGTTCTCATTTATGATGTTATTCTCATAAGTATTATGTCACATTCGCCCTTTCTCAGGTTCATCTTGTCGAACACATAAATCTTTCTGGCGAACCCGAGAATCTGTACGGATTTTCAAACAAAACCCTTTATTAAATATATCATTTACGCGAGTAGCTATCTGACGGTACGAAAGATTTCCTGTTTTGTACGTTACTTCAGTAAAACAGTAGTCAAACGACACTGAATAATACAACATTATCAAACATTATCGTTAATGTTCCGATCTAAAATGATTGTTAGATGGCAAATGATTGTGTGGTGTAATTATCATTAATTTTTACATCCATCACTATTAAAAAGAAGAATAAAACCCACCATAGACGTACGGTGGGTGTTAAGGACAAGTAAAAAAATAGACGATATAACAAACAACTGCTACGTGTCATCAAACCAACAAAAATGTTGATGTTTTTGTGATGCATCGCTTTCCGGATATTCTAATACCGTCAAAGAATTGGCTGCAGCTCGGCGAAATAATATCATACTGTTTTGCTTTAGTTTTTATTAAGTGTGGCTTACAGAAAAAAGTGCAAATGCATTCACATACGTCATATATTATTATGAGAGAATAGTATTGAATTGTTCCCAGTGTATGATATATTTACATGTTGACAGGAGTTGTCTGTTGGTTATAGCTGATATCTGATTTAGCGAAATTCTATTTTAATTTTCGAAAAGAAAAAAATATTTTTTCAATTTGCTTCCGGTCTCCAGCGCCACCGTAGCATGAGCAGTCTGAATTCTTCAACCAAGTTCCGATTTATATCATCTTGATTCCAGAGGTGCCAACTATTATTGGCAGCGACTCAATCTTGATAGCTCGATGTTTTTCTATACAGTCGGACAAAGTCATAGTATTTATGAATTTTGCTCATATTTCATACGAGTTATATATAAAAGACGGTTGTGTGTTTGTCTATATTATTCTCCATACACTATCGATTACATCCATCAATAGAAAATGATAGTAAGTAATATAAAATATAAATGTAATAAGAATCAATGTCGTGAGAGGTTTAAATAATAGCATCCTTTATAATAAATCGTATTTCCTCTTTGAAATAGGGGTAGGGAAAACTAACTTAAGCGACTTAAAATATCTATAAGTTGGTGGTTTCATTAAAATAATTTCTTCATACCGATATTTATTCATGGAATAATAAATATTGAAAATGTCATTAATATCAGATACTTCTCTGAATATTGTGGATATTTCTTTCTTTAAATCAGGGGTATACAATGTTTGTATAAATAACAATAAATTCCCCATGGTTTCATCGTCTGTCTCCACATGAACATAGTTTAAACAATATAGCGTGTCTTTGAATCATGTGGTATTCACAACCGTGTCTTTGAATAATGCTGTCATACGACAGGTTCCCTACTTTTTCCGAAAGCATTTGCATTATTGTTGCACACTAAAAAAATGTTGCAAACTGCACCGGTCGGGCAGTAGGGGGCAGACACGGCACTGTTGCATCGTATAGCCCCATTCTCCACATTCACAGCTAGTTGGCTAACTTTTGTTAGCTCATCTACTAATTACGAATTTTGCTCACCCCATTTTTATTTTAAGGTGGTTGGGTGTTTTCCACTGTAGCCAGGGTGCCTCTAAATCGGGAATGCGGATTTAGAAGGGGGTTATTATTTAGCTGTCTGGTCCACACCTGTAATTTGGTCTCTTCCTGAGATTGTGTTTAAGTTTCGACATGGTTGAAGAAGCAGCTACCTGACTTTAGTCGTTGGACCCTTAGTTCACGTCCATGAAGTAGATGGCGTTTATGACTACGCCTTTGTGATCTCTACCCGGCTGACAATTTCCCGTCTTATATCTGAAGAAGCAATGCGAATGAGGAGATACAGGTTCTTCGAGTTTGTAGGATTGAGGCAGCAGAAGATTTTGATTCAATGCTGAGTCTAGTTGTATTGGCATGCGTTTATCTCTCCAATCAAGATAGAAGCATTCGCGTCGCGACCCTTGTCAGGTAATACTTACTATTATCTACGAATTCTGACAAAGAGTTTGAAGCGAGCCAAAAGACGAGCCAAAAAGACAGGCGATATCCACCAGCTTAACTAATAGTCCTCGTAATGATTTATATCGATTTCAAATATCAACACTTGACTTTGATCGTTAGACCAATTAGGTGTAAGGCGAATAATTCTGGTACACTATATATATATATATATATATATATATATATATATATATATATATATATATATATATGTTGCTGACTCAATTCAATCTTATTTTTGTTCAATTCGCATTTAACGGATGTTCCAATTAACCAACGAACTTTGATTTGATTTGGGTTGCCCAGATTAAGACTTTGGAATTTTAAGTAAGTTTATTGAACTTTCTATATTATTTTATTTGATTTATTTATCGTTACAATAATAAACATAAACATTGGATACTTTTTACTTCATCGATTGCTGACGCATCTCGCGACTGGATAACTTTGTCAGTTCTTTCAATTTCTCGTATCTTAACTGGTATTCATCACCTGTATTAATCTTCAGTCAACCCTGTGGTGTCTTTCCTGATTATGTTTTTCAAATTGTATGACCTGGATGGATTGTATAGATTTAACAAAAAAGTATGTTTTGGGTTGATATATTTGATGTTATATATTTTTATGTATTTTTGTATATATTTGTATATATTTTCAAAGTTTTAATTTTATTACCTGTAGTGGTATAACTGCGGTAATGGTCCTCAGAGGAGAAGAATTATCTTTGCACACTCATGAGCTAAGGACTTTAAGATACTTTACATGAACCTTGAATTCTAATAAAATTTGATTGACACCTTATTTTATTACTTCATTCTATATTATAATATATATATATATATATATATATATATATATATATATATATATATATATATATATATATATACAAAGTGTTTCGCTGTATCACAGCTTTTAGTGCAGCAAAACCATTTACTGCCTTAAGCTGGGATTGCAACTCAACCGTCGAGCTGATGATCGGCACCTCTACCCCTGCGTTATCATACGACACTAACTGAATTTAAGTCATATCTACAATGTAAACATTGTCAAGTGCCAGTAGATCGAATGTTTTTATCCAATGAGCTATGCCTTAAAGCTAGAGGCATATGGTGAAATTCTTATTAATACGCTCTACCTAAGAAAAAGAGCTTCACATAATCATCTACATCATACTGTTTCGCTGCATCACAGCTCTTCAGTGCAACTAGATAAGCTAATTCCTCAAGCCGGGATTGAAACTCAACCATCGAGCTGACGGGCGGCATACATATAGTTTATTTTCTTGTTTCATTTAGCAACTTATAATATACTCAGAATGGCATTTGTACACTTTTATTCCAGCTATACTTCTAGTGACAATGTTTTTGATGTAAAAAATAAAATACGCACACTCCAGACTTCTTTCAAATATAGTATGGGTAGCATAGATGATGGTAAATAGAACATATCATTTCACCTAATGTCTTTATTTTGTATGGCTGTGCACTAAAGGTACATATAAGAATGTTTGTTAAACGAGTGATTCAATTAGTTCGACTGATACAATTTTTATATTGCCAGTTTTTCGGTGACAAATAAAAAGAACACAAAACACAGGTTTAGGAAATTATTGTGAGTTGTACATCAGGGAAAAATGAATAATTGTAAAGAAATACAAATTAGGAAACAACAAAGATCACTTTTTCACTGTTCTTAGTAATGAATTAATTGAATTAAAGCTGGTGTATGTTCTGATGTATCACTAGTTTCTCTATTTATTACCAACTGAATTTAAAGTATAGTTGTAGTAAACAAATATGCAAGATCTGTGATGTCTTATGTTATTCTTTGATTTTAAATGTATTTAAACATGTACTTACTTTGTATATTTTGAGAGAAATCAATCAACACTAACTATACTATATTTATATTGATTTATTAATTAATCGGGGTGCATATACTTTTGTAATAGTAATATTATAACATTGTAATATTAGTACGATTAATATAACACTCTTCTACTCTGAATTTTTAATACATATGTAGAAATATTTCATATGCGGCAACTATATTAATCCTATCAGATCATAATAATCAAAGCAGAAAGAACGATATCCACTGAGGAAATAATAATGATTATAATAATAACAACACCACCACCACCACCACCAACAACAACAACAACAACAACAATAATGATAACAACAACAACAACAACAACAACAACAGCAACAGCAACAGCAACAACAACAACAACAACAACAACAACAACAACAACAACAATAATAATAATAATAATAATAATAATAATAATAATAATAATCTTTCTAGCCGGCCCTTGAGGCGACTAGAATTGACAGCTGGATCACACACCCTAACTGAGATGAAGATACAGAAAAGCATCTTTCAATGAGACTCCCTATCATCACGACTATAAATTATAGCGATGATGCCACTCAACTACATACTCAGAAAAGAATATGCCGGATACAAGTTTAAAGACAGAGAACAAAGAATACACCACCTCATTTACATGAACGACCTGATGCTATTAGCAAAAAGGGACTAGAACAGGTGATGAATACGACCATAATCTACAACAAAGACATTACAATGGAATTAGGAATGGAAAAGTATTCACTGCTAGAGATGAAAAGGGGAAACCTGGAGACAATAGAAGGCATAGAACTGCCTAAGACAGTGAATATTTGGGCGCATGGTAAACAGGGTAGCTATATATATATCTACGAGTTCTGGAAGCAGACAATAATATAAAAAGAAATGAAGGGAAGAGTGGAAATGGATAACTGAGAAAAACTAGGAAGCTCTTAGAAACGAAATTATATAGCAGAAATCTAGTGAAATGAATAAACGTCTAGGCAGTATCACCAATAAGATACTCGGGAAGATTCATCGGCTGGACTCAAGAATACCTCAGGAACCTTGACAAAACAAGAAAATGAATGACGATGTACAACGCACTACACTCAAAAGACGATATAGAGAGACTCTACGTGAAGAAAAAAACGAAAGGGGAAGATGACTGGTAAATATATAAGGTTGTGTAGAAGACACAAAGAGATGGATAACTACATAAACCAGAACATAATAAGACTAATCACCGCAGCAGGAAACACCGTCCCAGTGAGCAACTCGGTAAGCATCGAAAACAAAACAAAAAGAGAAGAAAAAAGAAGTGGAGAGAAAAACAGCTTCATGGGATGTTTGTTACGAATGAAAAGGAAGGGAGCCCACCCACATCCCTGGAACACATGAACAGAGAAACGGAATCTTCATTGACAGCTGCACAGAACAATGAGATTAGGCTAACTAAATTAAAACTAAATAGATAAAACCCAGGAAAACAGTAAGTGTAGAATATGTGGACAAAAAGACGAAACACTAAATCACATAATAAGTGAATGTCGAAAACAAGCCATAAAGGAATACAAGAACATGCACAACTGCGTGGGTAAAGAGGTACACTGGGAACTATGTAAGTGACTGCATTTCGAACACTCGGACAAATAATACACATGACAACTAGAGAGTATTGTGAAATCAACATAACAAAATCATCTTGGACATGGAGGTGCAAACAGATAAACTCACACGAACAAGGAAAGACCGGCTGTCATAATACACAACAAAATAGGAAAATCCTGCCGAATCGTAGAGTGTGCGGTCCCAGACCACATAGTGCAAATCAAGGAGACGGAAACGCTAAGCAATTCCCGTAACTTGCCAGAGTAATGAATGGGATATGGATCATGAAGAATGTCAATATAATACCAATAATTGTAGGAGCACTAGAGAAAGTTACAAAAAAAACTGGTAAAAAAGATTTGGAGAAATTTGAATCAATGAGATCAGTGAGATTACACAAAGGATGACGTTGATGAAAACAGCTGCAATCTTAAGGAAAGTATTCGAATGCGGAAACTAATCAGTATAAGGTACGAATGGTAAACGATCACGTGGAAGTTACAATATGAAGAAAACAAAACCACAGAAAAAAGATCACCACACAAACCCAAGTAACAGAAACTGAACAATAATCCAGAAACTTCCCCGGCCTTAAAAAATGCTTCAGCGGATACCACACAAAATAGTCGTGCAAAGTTAAGGAAGATTAGTAGACCGAATGGGAGATGACTAACCAGATATCTAGTGGAAGAGTGCGGAGAGTAATAGGACCTTGGGGAGGCCTATTTTTATACTAGAACAAAATTAACGGTGAGCGGCTATTGCAATACCGCAACGCCATGTGCAATGGCTATCGAAAAGTAGTACAGATTATTGGATATCTCGGGAGGAATGTTGCCATTCATACTTCATGGAACACCACCAGTTATTATCAGTGAGCAATCACTTACGATGACTTTGGCATAATAATAATAATAATAATAATAATAATAATAATAATAATAATAATAATAATAATAATAATAATAATAATAATAATAATAATAATAATAATAATAAACAAATTGGAGACCGTATCTACTTAATCTTATATCTGCCACCGACCGGCAATTCGAGACCAATATCTCAAGTGAAGCGATGGGTGTCATTAAAAAAAAAATAAAACATCAAGAAAGCTAAGTACAAAATTAAATTTTTAATTTTCATGAGTTAAATAATCTTTTTTCAGGTTTGTTCTCCCTTGTCTATATGTAAAATCCTTATTTCGTCCGTTTTTTTAATTTTTCATTCTTGCTAACATTCCAAGTTTTTAGAAGAGTCAGCGAGTTTGGATTACAAAGAGGGGTTCGAAGGGAAAGTAGTTGAAGTCCACTAGCGAACAAATATGAAAGGACATATAGTTCCTCAACTAATTGGAGACCGTATCTAGTACATCTTATATCTGCCACCGACCGGCAATTCGAGACCAATATCTCAAGTGAAGCGATGGGTGTCATTAAAAAAAACAAAAAAAACAAGTAAGCTAAGTACTAAATTTAATTTTTAATTTTCATGAGTTAAATAATCTTTTTTCAGGTTTATTCTGCCTTGTCTATAGTATAAATCCTTATTTCGTCCGTTTTTTTTATTTTTCTTTCTTGCTTACATTCCAAGTTTTTAGAAGGGTCAGCGAGTTTTGATTACAAAGAGGGGTTCGGGGGGGAGTAGATGAAGTCCACTAGCGAACAAATATGAAAGGACATATAATTCCTCAACTTATTGGATACCGTATCTAGTACATCTTATATCTGCCACCGACCGGTAATTCGAGACCAATATCTCAAGAGAAGCGATGGGTGTCATTTAAAAAAAAAACAACAAGAAAGCTAAGTACTAAATTTAATTTTTAATTTTCATGAGTTAAATAATCTTTTTTCAGGTTTGTTCTCCCTTGTCTATATTAGAAATCCTTATTTCGTCCGTTTTTAAAATTTTATTTCTAGCTAACATTCCAAGGTTTAGAAGGGTCAGCGAGTTTGGATTATAAAGAGGGGTTCGGGGGGAGAGTAGATGAAGTCTACTAGCGAACAAATATGAAAGGACATATAATTCCTCAACTTATTGGAGACCGTATCTAGTACATCTTATATCTGCCACCGACCGGTAATTCGAGACCAATATCTCAAGGGAAGCGATGGGTGTCATTTAAAAAAAATAAATAAATAAAACAAGAAGGCTCATTACTAAATTTAATTTTATATTTTCATGAGTGAAATAACTTTTTTAAATGTTTGTTTTCCCTTGTCTATATGAGAAATCCTTATTTCGTTCGTTATTTTTATTTTTCTTTCTTGCTCACATACCAAGTTTTTAGAAGGGTCAGCCAGTTTGGATTAAAAGAGGGGTTCGGGGGGGGGGGGAGAGTTGATGAAGTCCACTAGCGAACAAATATTAAAGGACATATAGTTCCTCAACTAATTGGAGACCGTATCTAGTACATCTTATATCTGCCACCGACCGGCAATTCGAGACCAATATCTCAAGTGAAGCGATGGGTGTCATTTAAAAAAAAGAAAAAAAGAAGAAAGCCAAGTACTAAATTTAATTTTTAAGTTTAATAAGTAAAATAATCTTTATTCAGATTTGTTTATCCTTGTCTATATTAGAAATCCTTATTTCGTTCATTTTTTTTTATTTTTCATTCTTGCTAACATTCCAAGTTTTTAGAAGGGTCAGCGAGTTTGGATTACAAAGAGCGGTTACGGCGGGGGGAGAGTAGATGAAGTCCACTAGCGAACAAATATGAAAAGAACATATAGTTCCTCAACTAATTGGAGACCGTATCTAGTACATCTTATATCTACCACTGACCGGCAATTCAAGACCAATGTCTCAAGTAATCGATGAGTGTCATTTAAAAAAACAACAAAAAAAAAAACAAGAAAGCTAAGTACTAAATTTAATTTTTAATTTTCATGAGTTAAATAATCTTTTTTCAGGTTTGTTCTCCCTTGTCTATATTAGAAATCCTTATTTCGTCCGGTTTTTTTTATTTTTCTTTCTTGCTAACATTCCAAGTGGTTAGAAGGGTCAGCGAGTTTGGATTACAAAGAGGGGTTCGGGTGGGGGGAAGTTGATGAATTCTACTAGCCAACAAATATGAAAGGACATATAGTTCCTCAACTAATTGGAGACCGTTTCTAGTACATCTTATATCTGCCACCGACCGGCAATTCGAGACCAATATCTCAAGTGAAGCGTGTGTTATCAGTTAATTTTTTAAAAGTTTTTTTTAATGTGTGGTAGTGAACAATATCACTCACTAAAATGAATGAGACAACCCGTATCCCTGTGACAAGACCACAGTCAAAATAAGCCTGGACCTGGTGTAGCCACACACACCAAAAATATGAATAATGCATAATAATATCAATACAAGCCGTGGGACTCTGGAGAAAGTCCTGAGTGTCATGATGGGCAGGTGCTCCCTCGTTAGCCAACATGGGGGACCCGGTCCCCATCCTGCGAATGTTGGCCCTTCTCATTTCAGAAACAAGACAACGAACAAGAACCAGGTAAGTAACCTCTCTGATTCCAGGTATGACAAGGACACAGACCAGAGACAAGAAAATCAGAGCGAAAACAGCAAACTGAAAAGATATAGAAAGAAATGGACAGAATCACAGAACCAGGTCAGATAGAAGACTGCGGAACCACAGAACCTGTTGAGATAGAACTCAACGAAAAAGAAGCAAGTGAAGTGGAGAACATTAGACGATACATGTTAGAAAACAAAACAAAACTCCCATCTCTCAAGAATGAAGTAGCGAAGAAGTTACAAGCAGAAACAGAAAGAGTAAACAGACTCCTCACACACATCCCAACAGAAACTATTACATACCTAACCCACCTGATATATGCAGGGGCAAAATCTGTAAGTATGAAACTAAGAAACGAAGAGAATGGACAAAAGAAAGGACTGACAAAACCTGGATGGGAAATCAGACTGGAAACCCAGATCACCAAACTTCGCAAAGAAGCTAAAACCGTGAACAGAAAGAAGGAGGACATGAAACGATTTAGAAGCAAAAATCAGAAACGCAAGGAAAAACTAAATGAGAAACATGAAGAAATTAAACAAAGTATAGCAGCAATAGAAGGAAGACTGTGACGATACAGGTACAAATCAGAACAGAGCAAACAGAACGGGACATTTGAAAACAATGAAAGCCAGTTTCACAAAAACGTAAATGGAGAAAAAACAACAATAGAGAAACCGAACCCAACAGAAAAAAACAATTCTGGAGCCAGATATGGGAAGGACCAAAAAAGCACAACAAGAATCCTCAATTGTTGAAAAACATGAAAGATGAGCTGCTGGAAATCGAAGAAGGAACCGAAACAGAAATCAACAAAAAAACGATCAAGAAAACCATAAGAAAAATGGCAAACTGGAGAGCACCAGGCCACGATGGAATACATGCATACTGGTTTAAAAAACTCAGTACCCTGCATGAAAGACTAGCGCAGAAACTGAGCGGATGTATCGGCAAAACAGACGTACTAGAATGGATGACGGAAGGAAGAACAACATTAATACAAAAAGACCCCCAAAAAGGAACGACCCCCAGCAACTACAGACCGATAACATGTCTACCAATAATGTGGAAAATTTTCACAGCACAACTGAGAGAACAAATCTACCAATCTCTAGACAAACGTGGACTGCTCCCCGAGAAACAAAAAGGATGCCCCAAAGGACAAAGAGGGGCACATGATCTATTATACTTTGATCAAAAGACCCTGAAGGAGGTGAAGAGCAAACAAAACAACATAACCATGGCAGGGATTGACTACAAGAAAACCTACGACAGGATCCCCCAAACATGGATAATTGAATGCTTAAAAATACACAAGATACCAGACAGGATTACTAATCTCATCTAGAAAGCAATGGAAACATGGAGACTAAAACTGACAGCCGGAGGACAATACCTGTCTTAGATAAAAAATACAGAGAGACATTTTTCAAGGAGACTCTCTATCACCACTATTGTTTATAATAGCCATGATGCCACTCAACTACATACTCAGAAAGTGTGATGCTGCATACAGGTTTACGGATACAGAACAAAGAATAAACCACCTGATGTACATGGATGACCTGAAACTGTTTGCAAAAAAACAAAAAAGAACTGAAAAAGCTGATAAATACAATCAGATATTCAGCCAGGGTATCCAAATGGAGGTTGGAATAGAAACATGGGCACTGCTAGAGATCAAAAGAGGAAAACTGGAGACGACAGAAGGTATAAAACTCCCCAACCAAGAGGAGATGAGGGCGCTAGGAGAACAAGAAGTTATAAATACCTGGGAGTTCTGGAAGCAGACACACTACAATATACCCAAATGAAAAAGAAGATTGGAAAAGAATATCTACGAAGAACAAGGAAACTCTTAGAAACTAAACTATATAGCAGAAACCTAGTAAAAAGGATAAACAGATAAGTTGTATCACTAATAAGATACTCTGGACCATTCATAGGCTGGACCAAAGAAGAACTCAGGCACCTTGACCAAAAGACTAGAAAACTAATGACTATGCACAATGCATTGCACCCAAAAGACGATACGGACAGACTCTACATGAAAAGAAATGAAGGAGGTAGAGGACCGGTAAGTATAGAAGACTGTGTGGAAGACACCAAAAAAGAGCTGGAGAAATATGTAACCCAGAACACGGAAAGACTGATACCCCACGGCAAGAGACACCAGCCTAACAAACAACTCCGGACGCACTGTAACCAGAAACAAAAAGACAAGAAAGTGAAAATTGGGAAGAACAACGACTACATGGACGCTTTATAAGACTCACAGGCGATGAAACAAATGAGAACAGTTGGGCATGGCTAAGAAAAAGAACACTCGAACAGAACAACGGAATCGCTGCTGACGGCCGCAAAGAACAATGCGATTAGGACAAACTTTATTAAAGCAAAGATAGATAAAACCCAGGAAAACAGCAAATGCCGATTGCGTGGACAAAGAGACGAAACGATAAATCATATAATTAGTGAATGCAGCAAGCTAGCCCAAAAGTCATACAAGAACAGACATGACAGCGTGGGGAAAGAAGTACACCGGGAAATGTGCAAACAACTGAATTTCGAATATGCAAAAAAACGGAACAAACCAGAAACTGTACTAGAAAACGAAAAACACAAAATCATATGGGATATGAATGTACAAACAGACAAACCCATAACAGCAAGGAGACCGGATATGATAATAATCAACAAGGAAGAAAAATCCTGCAAAATCGTAGACTTTGCCGTTCCAGCGGACCACAGAGTGAAGATCAAAGAGACGGAAAAAAGAAGCAAATATACTGAACTTGCCAGAGAATTGAAATGAATATGGAACATGAAGAAAGTCAGTATAACACCACTAATCATAGGAGCACTAGGAACAGTCCCCCAAAACATGGAGAAAAGACTAGGAGAAATAGGAATCAAAGGGATAACTGAGACCATACAAAGGACAGTAATGATCAAAACAGCTACACTCCTGAGAATGCGGAAACCAACCCACATAAGCAACGAGTGGAGAACAAACACATGGAAGCACAAGACAACAGAACCGAGGAAAATACAACTGCGAGAGAGAGGCGCAAGCATAGGCTGACACCACGAAAATTATGGACAGAGGGTCGAGGAAAGAAAGCGCAAACCAGACCTCCACTGGAAGAGCGCGGACAGCTCTGGGACCTTGGGGAGGCTAGTTGCCACCCGGGCCCCAGAGTAGACCAATGGCCCTTATCACCGTGAAATCGGTGGTAGGTGGCTGTTGCGATACCGCAAGGTCATCAGCAGTGATGACCGAAAAGAGGTAGAGCATACTGGAAGTCTGAGGAGACTTGTTGTCACTCAGACTCCAGGGAATACCAGAGGTTGTTGGCAGTGGGTGATCACTGACGATGACCAGTGTGATAACTCCTAGTGAGTAAATAATACTAATGATAAAAGCAGTAGTAATAATAATAATAATAATAATAATAATAATAATAATAATAATAATAATAATAATAATAATAATAATACCCCACATAATTAACCAAACATAAACGGCTACAGATGATTTGAAAGAAAATTAAACAAAATATGGAAAGTAAATAACATACGCTCAAAGGTAATTACACTGCTGAAATCCGACAAACTGACTCATCCACTCAAAAAACAAACGACACACACGCATGTTGTGGCACAAAATGCCCATCAAGTTCTAAGGACGATTGAAGGATCGAGAAAGACAATCTAAATTTTGGAGAAGACTAACGGCCCTTGCTAGCGAGAAATACATGGTTAACGGGTGTTGCGATAACCCCAAATGATTTTCAATGTTTATCGCAATAGGTGGATATTGCTGGAAATATTAACATACTTGTTATCATTCAGACTCCGAGGAAACACCACTCGGCATTGTCAATGAGCAATCACTGATAATTACGTGTGCGAACACTCCTAGTGAATAATAATAATAATAATAATAATAATAATAATAATAATAATAATAATAATAATAATAATAATAATTATTGATTGAAACGATTGTATGTCTGCCCCTTCGATACCAGAGTGCAGGAGAAAGACTACGAAAAAATATATATCAAGTCTTAAAATGGGAATAAGTTTGCCTATGGAAATGTAAAAGTGTAAAGGTGATTCCCGTTGTAATTGTAACGTTTGGGACCATAGCGAAAAACCACCATAAATGGCTTGAAACAGATTTACGAAAAATGTATTTCCCAATTCTGCAAAAGGTTTGCCTGTTAGGGACATCGAAAATATCAAAGTACAGCTTGAATGTCTAAGGTCAAGGAAAATGACTTGATGTTCAAAAAAGAAAACTTCAACAAAAAAACATCCAAAAGTTGAGACTACTATGTAATACTGATAAAAATGATGATAATAATAATAATAATGGTAATAATATAAATAACAATAATAACAATACTACTAATACTAACAATAATAACAATAATAATAATAACACTAATACTAATAAGAATAATACTAATAACAATAATAACAATAAGAATAATAACAATAAGAATAATAACAATAATAATAATAATAACAATAAGAATAATAACAGTAATAATAATAATATTAATAATACAAATTTAATAATAACCATAACTATTATAATAAGAACAACAATAATAATAACAATATTAACAATAATAATAATAATAAAAATAATAATAATAACAATAATAATAATGATAATAATAATACTACTATTAATAATAATGTAGACATAATGTGTTTACTGTATTATCAAACCACCCAGCTTACAATGACATGCAGTTATTTTCTGCGTCACAGAAATTGAAACATCTCCGAATAGGAATGGGACTTCCATACGCAGTTTTCATTAATCAATGGCTACAGGGAAGGTAATATGACTTAACAGATGTACTTCCAAAAGTGTCCGCCATGTACTTTTGAATACATGCGTCTCTTAAACAAATATTTCATTAGAAATTCCTAATTCTTTCAATAGGTAATCCATTAAAGCAATCAAATAAACTAAAAGGCTTTTCTAGCCTTCAAAAGATTCTTTAAAACGTTAATGTCTTTTGATAGTTTTCAAAACATGAAATGCGGGAAGAGATAAAAAGCAATCAACGTCATGCTTATATCTTTTCGGTCTGTGTATAGCTATCTGAAGCTCACTCGAGACTTAATATAGAAACAGGTGTGTTTATATCAATAGCATGTGGGAAAACTATAAAATCACATTTAAAAAAAGAATATCTTCCTTAAAATAAACAACAGTTCACAGTCTTCGTTTGCATTATTTAGATTGGCTTTGATACAATGGTTTTCTGTGTGGTTAAAAGTGTAAAATACCCAGGGTTATCCAACCCCGTACCCTAACCCTAACCCAACACTAACATTTACCTTTCAACTTACATTAAAAAATAAGCTAACGTGTCCAAAAAAATGACGTAAAATGGAAGTATGTGCAGAGCAGGCGAAACAATTATGTAGACACTTTTGATAATTAGTTGTCATTTTTTAGAAAATTAGTTATTATACATTAATCTTGTATTTTAATGCGGGGTTTTAACAATTATAGAGAACATATTAACAGAATAAAGTGTACTTACGTTCACGCTCCACATTAATATATATATGCAATATAGTAGAAAAAGGTAAAAGTGCACATTAGAAACATTCACAAATTTATCTGTTTCTATTTCTGTAAAACTTTATTGCCTTTTTAATTATTATTTTTCATTTGTAAAATGCGTGTAAAAAATGATAAATAGATGAATGTTTACATTTTCTGGGCTCATTAGCGTTTCAGAGAACTATGCTGTATTCTGTTAGGAAGTCTCGCGTTATCTTATTCCACAAATGGGAAGTTCCTAGAAGGATACTTTCTTCATAGAAGTGCTGTTAGCTTTTTCAGAAACAATGAGAGAAAAGGAAGTTATTTGCTTTGGTTGCAGTTACGCGTGTTCTTACTGTGAATTTCTTAGTTTCTATCAATTAAATTCTTAAGAATATACTGAAATTAATAAACTACTATCAAACTTATCTCGAGCACCCAGTGTATTACCCCCCCTTACAGATATATATATATATATATATATATATATATATATATATATATATAAATATATATATATATAGGTCTCTTCCTATCCACCAAGCTCCAGCTCCTGTCTCATCACCACGATGGTGCTTCTTTGTGCCTGTTTTACAAGTACTTCAATGGATTGTGCTCTCATGAACTTGCTGCTCTGGTGTCCCCACCACCTAAATTCACGAGACCAACCCGACACTGTGCCAAATCTCATCCTTTCACTGTGGAGGTCCTAAGATGCCGAAGAGCTTTCTACTCCAAAAGCTTATTTCCTCCTGCTGCTGAACTCTGGAACTCCCTACCTGCTCCCTGTTTTCTTGACGGTACTGCCATGCAGAAATTTTAAACTAATGTAAACAGACATCTCGCTGCGCAGTACCCAATTTAGGTTGACCCCCCCCCCTAAAAAAACGTTCACCTTTTTTAGCAGTAGCCCCTTACGGCTACAGTGGCGGCTGCCTCGTTTAGGGTGAACTGTGTTTATATATATATATATATATATATAATATATATATATATATATATATATATATATATAAAGTACCTAAGGTACTTAAGCTTTATTCTTTATTTATTTTTTTAATGCAACTTTAATTCCTATATAATTTTATTGCTAGCTACCATATTGCAGAATGGTTCTTGGATGTAGTGTTTAGATAGTATTATTATTATTTTTATATTTTTTTTATTATTGTTATAAGTAATGTTATTTGTATATGCAAATTACTATATCATACGGTAGTATTAAGGGTAATACATTATTATTATTTTATCATTATTATTATTATTTATTTATGTATATATTAGTGATATTTTAAGCTTAATTATTTCGACACTTGATTATTGGGGAAATGGTCGTATAATCAGTACCATTGGAGAGCCATGACTATTATAACTGTCCTGTTTTTAAATCTCTGAAACAGTTACATGGTAAACAGCTGATGATCCCCGTGTTAATATTAGACGCTTAAGGTCTCCTGTTTTTGTTTCACCCTTAGATAATTTACCCCCCCCCCACACCCTTTCAAAAAATTTTTTTTTTTTACTTATATTTTTTCATTTATTAATTTTCCAACGAATGTTAAGTCTGCAATATCTTGGATTTAGTTAGTTTGTCTGGGAATTTAAACTGCATTTTACATTTTTTTTTTAAATGACTCAAAGCTTCTTTAGACTATATATATATATATATATATATATATATATATATATATATATATATATATATATATATATATACAATACTTTACGAACTAAACTACTTTTGTAGCAAATCTAGCTTCGGCTTACACAGCCAAACTTGAAGCTGACACCCACCACGCTCTATGGTTTAAGAAATGAAAGCGCTACAGTTAAATTTCGTTTTTTTAGCACTCCTAGCTGAAAATGTACTTTCTTTCATGAACGTTATATTCTGCCAATAAGTAGTCGAAGTATAAGTGTGATGTTTAAAGAGTGGCTAATATGTGTGGATATGTCACTTTAAATATAAGAACGTAAAATACGATTAGATAAAGCTCGATAATATAAGATTTGTTAAAATTATTGTTTTCTTTTTAAGATATCAATTCTTCTTATTCTTATTTCGTATGAATCAGATGAGTCTAGTGTTGGCATTAATTTCCCTGATGTTTTTCTAGTTAGAACTCCTTATAGAAAGACATCGGATACTTTAAACACTTTGTCTTTGCAGCATTGTTACAGTACAGAACTATAACATTTATTAGCGTGAAACACGCAATGGAACGTTTTTATGATCGAACATTTTAATCAATATATGTTGCGTAGTAATACCTCTTTAAAACTTATTTTGAAAATTATATAAAATATAATTACTGTACGTACGATAAATATTATTCATTTAACTGTTATTATCACAAGCAACGTTTTTAATTATAAGTATCCCTAAAGCTATTTATGTAATAACACTTTCTTTGAATAATAATAATGGCAAACATGTGTACAAAATTAGATTGTAAAAAAATTAAAACCAAGATCATTCTGTGTATTTATTCATTCAGTAATACAGTACTTGCGATTGATACGAAAAGGATCAGCGTTTAAAAAAGACTTTCTAATGAGTAACTGACGGTTTTACAACCTGTCTCGAAAGTGATTAATTAAGACTTGTATTATATATGTGACACGTCATCCTTGATTCTATACAAATAATTCCCCTCCTCTCACCTCTCTTCTCTTTTTCAGGTACATTTACTACAGTAAACACACACCCAAAGAGTTTATCTCAAACCTTGTTTACTTTTTCATTGTTTAATGTTTTTAAAAAATCAAATAATTTTAGAGCTAAGATTCCCGGACCAAAGAAAACACGCTATTTATACCCTAATGGATTGGTTAGGTGAAAGGCGATCCATTATACAGTTTTGGAAAATAGGCGATAGGGGTCCACGACTGGGGACGGGCACGTTAAAATCAAAATTACTACTAAATAATAATTACTAAGAAAAGTTTTAGTATACGATTTCTTAGTAATATCCAGTTATTACAACTATACATATTATCAAAAGGTATCTTACAATAATGTACCTATTTCCATAACATCAAATGTCAAAATGTACAACAATATAAGAGAAATGAATTCACAAAAACATCACTTCATTTACCGTGAATTAGACACATGTTATTATATTTAAAAACTGTGAGTCAATTTGTTCACATTGACTGCTTGATTACAGAACATATAATGGCATAATACAATCAGAAAGCAAATTCAACATTGTAAAACATAAAATACTTAGTTGGAAATTAATGTTCGAAAAAATAATTTAGATATTTGTTTTACTAAATGTGTTGTGTGTTACATATACAACGTATTATTACAGAAGATGAAGAACATGCTTATTTATAATAATAGAACTGCGGTTTCTTTGTTTAATTCTGGGCTTTGGCATTCGGCATTCTGTTTCTATTATTCATCGAATATTTATTGAAATAAAAAATTCAGTAGCGTAACACATAAATACAACCTTACAAAACAAATCGTCCAGAACGAATTTCATCAAATATGCCATATTAATATTCTCTTAGCAATTGGAACAAATAATGAAATATGTATAAAAAAATTTGGAACAAATTAAGTGTTATCTATTAAATCCTACTAAAATTGAAATTTAAAATTACCGGGCAACGTCGGGGCAGAACAGCTATCAATATTATAAAATAGCACATTACGTATATATTGGATGGCTTCCATTATTTATATCTACAGTGTACAATACATTTGTATTTTGTAATATTATTTTCAAAAATTATATTATAAAATCATTGTATTATATTTTTTATATATGACTAGGGATCTTTATATCAGTAGATTAATTGTTATGTAGAGACCACTACATAACAATGAACTTACTCGAATACAACTCCCTCCTATATATAGAAAATATCATAAATATATTTTATAAAATATTTTTGCAAAACATATTTTCAAAATACAAAACTATAAATAATAAAAAATAATAAATAAATAAATACAAAATCTTTGAAATCTCACCCAGAGCCTAATCAATAAATTATGCCACATAGTTACTCCTAAAAAATATACACAACTTTGAAGCAGTAAAACATACAACGCTCATCGTAATTAATTACATTCATGTTTATTAAACTTAATTACGATCAAGACCGATATATTATACAGGGTGGGCAAAAATAAGGGTCCTATTTTTAAAAATTCATAACTTTTTTATTTATTGATTTT
The DNA here is from genome assembly GCA_963556195.1 of Sepiola atlantica. Taxonomy (NCBI): domain Eukaryota; kingdom Metazoa; phylum Mollusca; class Cephalopoda; order Sepiida; family Sepiolidae; genus Sepiola; species Sepiola atlantica. The sequence goes on along the minus strand of OY744517.1, from coordinate 26,080,075 downwards.
TTTAAAATTTTTTTTAGAATAAGTAAAGGATCCCTTCCGAAGCAAGCATGAGCCGTATTAGCCCTAAGGAACGAACCCTCATTTAGAAAACATTATTTTTGCTTAAAAAACTCAAAACAGTGTAAAAAACAATACTTTAGTTTTTGTAAGTTTTAAGAAGTGTTTTTCGGCTAAAATTTGTTTTGTATATTTCAAAAAATATCGGAAGGGTCAGTCTACACAGATAAAGTTTGGTGAGTTTAACTTTTATTTTGTGGAAGTTATTCAAATTCAAGTTATTCAAATTTAAAGATAGGACCCTTATTTTGGCCCACCCTGTATTTAACCCTGACCCAGTACTTCTTTCAAAAGGGTAACGTCAAGAATGCACCGTTTTTAAACGATGAAGGCAGACGCCATTCCCTTTGTGTTCGTATTAAATACACACAAAACAAAATAAAACACTTTACCCCCCCCCCCCCAAATGTTAATAAAATTAATAATGATTACCAAAACGCAATGACTCACATCCAATACATAAGATTGCCCACAAATTATTTTTCAAAAATTAGATTTCAGAGATACACCGTTTTAAAACGGTTAATTCAAACGACTCCCTTTGGCTTGTTTTATATTTTTAAGGCGCCGAATATCTTCTACGTTCTATAGACGATCTTCAAAATACAACCTTAAAAAATAAAAATAACACAC
>OY744517.1:26056885-26074385 GCA_963556195.1 Sepiola atlantica | reverse complement strand
GAGCGAGCTGAAAATTTGCGAATACAATTAAAAAAAGGAAAGGAAAAACATATAAAACGAATTTACAATCGTACAGATATAAACACACACACGCAAAAAGAATATAAATGAAATAACAGTAAGAATTTTTATTAGCAGATCATGTACTAAACATTGCAGTTAATAATAATAATAATAATAATAATAATAATAATAATAATAATAATAATAATAATATTGATAACAGAAAAACATACACACGCAGAAAACGCACGGAACTAGCCAGATAGTGAGAGGGTTATGGAACATTAAGAAGTCAATATAATAGCAATAATCGTACGAGAATTAAGTACAGTAAAAACTCTTGAAAAATAAACTAAGATGAATAAAAAGCAACATAATGAGATGGAAGTAAACCATTGAATACAGATATCAACCTACATTAACTATAAATCAACCAAGATAATGTTGCAACAGAATTAGAACAAGAATAGAAGCAACACCACCTGAACTTAAGGAAACTGAATCTGCAAGCAATCTTATAAACTACTTCCTCGGCAAAATGCATCAGTCTCGGCTAATTCCACACAAAATCGTCGTGAAGGGTCAAGGAGAATGGAAAGACAAAAAAGGAAGAGACTACCAAAACCTCTGCTTGAAAGTGCGAAAAGTGGCGGGACTTTAGGGAGGCTTACTGCCACACAAATCTCAGAGAAGATTAATGGTAACTTTTCGAGAAGTGAAAATGGTAAGCCACTTTTGCGATAACGCAAATTCATTTGCAAGGTTAATCGAAAGAGGTTAAGTGTACTGGAAATCTAGGGAGACTTGTTGTCACTCATAATACAGGTACGCTACTTGTAATTATCAGTTAGCAATCACTGATGATGACAGGTGTGAGAACTTATAGTGAGTTGATCATGATGATGATAATAATAATAATAACAATAATAATAATAATAATAATAATAATAAATTTAATAATACCTTAGATGATAGACTAGCGCAGAAACTGATAGGATGTATACACTAAACAGACGTATCAGAGTTGATGGCAAATTAATGGAAAACGCTAGTACAACAAGACACTACTAAGGGAACGATCCCAAGCAACTACAAACAAATAATCTGTTTACCAACAATTTAAAGAATCCTAAAAGCATAGCTCAGAAAAACATATACCACTCCCTGAACACTCGTGGACTGCTCCTCCAGAAACTAAACAGATGCCAGAAAAGGAAATATGGACGCATGATCTGCTATACATGGATCGAAAGATAATGAAGACTAGAACTGACAGGTTGAGAACAACGTATGACTAGGATACACATACAGATAGATATCTTTTAACGAGGTGTCCTATCACCACTACTGTCTATCATAGCCATGATGCCACTCAACTACAATCCTAATAAATCTGATGCCGGATACAAGTTTACAGACACAAAATAAAGAATAAACAACTTTATGTAAATAGACAAGCTTAAGCTATTTGCAAAAAGAAAGGAACTGGAACAGCTCGAAAATACGACTGGAATTTTAAGCCAGGACATCCAAATAGAATTTGGAATGAAAAAGTGTGCACTGCTAGAGACGAGAGAGAAACATGGAGACAACAGAGAACTTGCAACTGTCCAATCAAGAAGAGATAAGAGGACTATGCGAACAGGATAGCAATAAATATTTGTAAGTTCTGGAAGAAAATATTATCAAATTAACAAAAATGAAAAATAAGTTTGAAAAAGAATACCTTAGAAGAACAAGAAAACTCTTAGAAACAAAATAATACAGCATAAATCTATTAAATGAAATATACACCTAAGTAGTATCACCAATAAGATAAACTGGACCATTCATAGGCTGGATGAAAAAATAACTCAGGCATTTGACCAGTAAACTAACAACCTAATGAACATGCACAACGCACTGCATCCAGATAACGGCACGGAATACTCTACGTGAAAGGAAATGTAAGTATAGTAGTATAGTGGAAGACACAACAAAGAGCTTGAAAAATACATAACTTAGAACACAGAAAAGGCAAAATAACGCAGCAAGAGACACCGTCTCAGAGAACAACGCGGGAAGCGCCCAAACCAAAAAGAAACACACAAACAATGAGCGAATATAAACAGTTTCATGGGCGTTTCATGAAGATGACAATAAAAAATAAGCCACCAACAATCCTGGGCATGTCTAAAAAAATTAAAGGTAAAACAGAGAAACAGAATCTCAACTGAAAGCTGTACATACCAATGTCATTAGGAATAACTACATTCAAGGTGAAATCGATAAACTCCAAGAACACAGTAAATGCAGATGTTGTGGACAAAAGACGAAACAGTAAATCACATAATAAGTGAATGCAGTAAACTACCCCCCCCCAAAAAAAGGCAGACACTACTTCATGAAGAAAACAGTACACCGGGAACTGTGCAAACGACTTCATTTCGAACACACACACAAATTATACGAGCATAAACACGAGACAGTACTGGAAAACGAAATCACAAAATCCTATTGGGCACAAGGTTGCAAATAGATAAACTTAAACAAGCAAAAACAGCCTATGAAATCATAGTCAATAAGAGCTACACATTCCATACAATGATAGACACAGCTTAAATTTGGGAAAAATCCTCGAACGGTAACCAGTCATATGGAAGTTACAATAGGACGAAAATACCAAACGAATACCACTACCACACGAATCAAAAAAACAGAAACTGCTAGACATCTCATAAACTGATCGCCACCTAAAGTAATGGCACCCGCCCCGGCTAATACTGCACACAATATTTGTACTGGATTAAGGAGGATGAGAACACCGAGGACAGGCAGAACTAACCAGCCCATGACTGAAAGAGTGCGGAGAATGCTGGGATCTTGGGGAGGCTTATTTCAGACCCACATAGCAGAGGAGGCCAATTGCTTGTACCAGCGAGAAATTAATGGTAAGCGGATGTTTCGATAAAGCAAAATAATTTTGAATGGTTATTAAAAAAAGGTGGAGAGTACTGGAAATCTGGGGAGGCTTGTTGTCACTCAGACTCAAAGAACACGACCGGTTGTTATCAGTGAGTAATCACCGACAATGACTTCTGTAGTAACTCCAAGTGAGTAATATAATAATAATAATAATAATAATAATAATAATAATAATAATAATAACGATAATAAAACAATAATAATAATGGAGATTTGATGGACGAAACTACATTCATCAATTATAATAATGTCCTATACTTTGATGCTCAATTAAATCTACTATACTATTTAAAACTAACTCACATTATTAAGCTGAAAATATACTTTTATTTTCAATATCATTGGACATTTCGTATCTTTCTCTCTGAAGACGAAACTACACTATTACTATATTTTAATGTATAATTCAGTTTACTATACTATTCCAGACTAATGTACTATATTTCAATTTTTAATTTAGTTCCTTTCCGTTGTCATAAGACTTACCATTCAGTGATTCCCAATTTATTTTGGTGATAGCGTAGGATATGTTCTGTTGTTATCATGCACTTTCCCTTACATTTAAACCTTATTTGGGTACATCAGTTTATTTTCGTCTAGCATAATATCACAATTTCGAGCTTGTCCTACCCTTTTACGGGAGGGTGTAATGTAATATATCATCTGTGATCATTTTACTAACCTCGCCTACGATCCCTGGTCGCATATTTGTGCTAATAATAATAATAATAATAATAATAATAATAATAATAATAATAATAATAATAATAATAATTAATAATAATAAATATGAAAGATGAACTACAGGAAATCTAAGAAGGGACAGAAACAGAAATAAATAAAGACACGTTTTAGGCCACTTAAAAAAAAAATGTCAAACTGGAAAGCACTAGACCACGATGGAATACATGCATTGTTTAAAAACTTCACGACCTACATAAAAGGCTAGCGCAGAAACTGAGATGATACATCCGCAATAATACGTACCAGAGTGGATGACCCAAGGAAGGACAACACTAATACAAAAAGATGACAACAAAAGATGCAGCCCTCAGCTACTAGATACGAATAACCTGTTTACCAACAATGTGGAAAATCTTTACGGCATAACTGAAAGAACAAACATGCCAATCCCTGAACAATCGTGGATTACTCCCCGAAGAACAAAAAAGTATGTCGAAAAAGGAAAAGAGGGGCACAGGATCTGCTATATAAACATAACAAATCCTGAAAGAGGTAAGAAGCTTTAAAAAGTGCATATCCATGGCATAGATTGGCTACAAAATAGCTATTGACAGAATCCACCAAGCATGGATAATTTAATGTTTAAAAAATATACAAGATACATAACAGGATTATTTATCTTATCAAGAAAACAATGGAAACATGGAGACTAGAACTGGCAGCCGAAGAACAACACATGAATGATATAACAATACAGAGAGGTATTTTCCAAATAGACTCCTTATCACCACTTCTGTTTATAAAGGACATGCTGCCGCTCAACTACATACACAGAAAATATGATGATGGATACAAGTTTAAAGACATTGAACTAAAAGTAAACTATTCATGTACATAGACGACCTGAAGCTATTTTAAAAAAGCAAACAGGAACTGGAAAAGCTGATAAATACGACCAGAATCTTCAGTCATGACATTCAAATTGAATTCGAAATGGAAAAGTGTGCACTACTAGAAATAAAAAGAGGAACACTGGAGACGACAGATGACAGGGAACTCCCATACCAAGATGAGATACGGGTGCTAGGCGAGCAGGATAGCTACAAATATTTAGGAGTTCTAGAAGCGGACGCCATCAAATCTAAATAAATGAAAGAGAGGATTGAGAAAATAATATTTACGAAGAACAAGAAAACTCCTAGAAACGAAATTATATAGCAAGAATCTAATAAAAGGAATAAACACCTGGACAGTATCACTAATAACATACTTTGGACCATTCATAGGCTGGACTAAAGAAGGACTTAGGCACTTTTACCAGAAGACTAGACAATTAATGAACATGCAAAACGAACTCCACACCAAAGACGATACGGACATACTCTACATGAAAATAATTGAAGGGGGAAGACGATTGGTAAGTATAGAAAAGTGTGTGGAAGACTTAAAAATAGAGATGGAGAAATACATAACTCAGAACACGGAAAAGCTAATCACCGCAGCAAGATACACCGTTCCAACGAGCAACTTGAGAAGCAGCGAGATCATAAAAAAGACAAGACAAGAAAAGTGGGAAGAAAAACAACTAAATAGAGGCTTCATAAGATTGACAAAAGAAGAAACAAACAAAAATAGCTGGGTATAGCTAAGAAATGGAAACTTGTACAGAGAAACGGATTTTTTACTGATGGCTGCACAGAACAATGCGATTAGTACAAACTACATTAAAGCTAAAATAGATAACACCCAGGAAAAACAGTGAATGCATACTGTGTGGACAAAGAGACGAAACAGTAAACACTATAATAAGTGAAAATAGCAAACTCGCCCAAAAAGAATAGTAGAATAGACATAACTGTGTGGGGAAAGCAGTACACTGGGAACTGTGTAAACAATTGAATTTCGAATACGCAGGCAAATTGTACAAACATAAACCAGAAACAGTACTGGAAAACGAAAACACACAAAATCATCTGGGACAAGGATATAAAGACATATACACTCATACAAGCAAGGGCACCTGATGTTATTATAATTTACAAGAAGGAAAAATCTTCCAGCAGACCACTGAGTGAATATCAAAGAGACGGAATAACAAAGCAAATACACAGAACTAGCCAGAAAACTGAAAGGAATATAGAGCGTAAAAAAATCCAGTATAATACGGAGAGAACTAGGAACAATCCCAAATAACTTGGAGAAAAAACTGAGAGAAATTGGAATCAAAAGGACCATCCAAACCCTACAAAGGACGGCAATGATAAAAACAGCTGCAATCTTAAAAGAAATACTTGAATGCGGAAACTAATCCGCATAAGCTACAAAATGTAACCAGTCACAAGGAATTTACAACAGGAAAAAAATAAAACCACACGAAGAACACCCCATCACGCACCAAGGAACAGAAACTCATAAATTACACCGGGCTCAGCTAACACCACACAAAAATGAACCAATTAACAGAAATTACGAGAAACACCATGAGCTCTCCTCCGTTCCTTTCCCGACCTCCCATAAAATGGTGCCGGCCTATATATTTGTAAAGGGTCAAAGACGATCTGAAGACCGAGGAGGGACAGCACATACCAGACCTCCACTGGAAGAGTACAGAGAATGCTGCCACTTTGGAGAGGCTTATTACCACCCAAACCCCAGAGAAGACCAATGGTCCTTATCACCAAGAAATCAATGGTAAGAGACTGTTGTGATACCGCAACATGATTTACAAAGGTTATTATAAGTTGGAGAGTGCTGGAAATCTCAGGACGTTTGTTTTCACTTATACTCTAAAGGAGCACCACTGATCATTGTCAGTGGAAAATCACTGATAACGACTTGCGAGAACAATTATAGTGATTAAATGATTATAAAAAACAATAACTATAATAATAATAATGATAATAATTATAATAATGATACTAATAATAAAAAGAAGGAGAAAAGAAGAAAAACAAGAAAAACAAGAAAAATCACTTTTACATTATGCGGGCCTTATTTTTGAAAAGGTGTATGTCTAGCTAGTATGGATTGCGACGGCGGTCAAGATTATCTAGCTGGGTGCATGTCAGATTAACACGAACTTTGCGGAAACACATCTGTTTTCCCACTTTGTGTAACAGACGGGAAATTTTAAGATCAAATAAACAAAGTATTGCGGTTAATAAAGGTCAGTGGGGGTCGACAGATCGAAGAGCGGTGGAGTAATTTCTAGTTGTATTGTCAGAAGAAAACGCTAGTTTGGGGCATTTTCTGTCATGGAGTTGAAGAGATAAGATGTGCTAACGATGGACAGACACTTTAAGTAAAGTATCGAGTTGAGACCGTGATAAAGAGACCTCCTCTATTGTTCGTCCAGTTCTGTCATAGTCTTATGATAAGTGAGTAGTTAACTAGATATAAAAAGATACCTATAGAAAGTGACCGCCGTATTTCGAGCTTAATATTGAGATAAATAACAACTTTACTCTCTCAAAGAAATATGTCTTGAGAGTCCTTTGTAGTAAGCGGCAAATTTATCCACATATACATCACTATGTTGATAAGGAGTAAGGAACAGAAGAAGGTATCAACGTAACTATGGCGACCCACTGCGCAACACGTGAGAAAAGAAGCAACGGAAGCAACGACTCGATAGAAAGAGAAGAGAAAACACGAAGAAAAGTAAAATGTACATTTCTCTTATAATTAAAGGAAAAGAAACAAAAGAAAAATACTGGTAAACGACGTACTACGCACACATACAAGTTTACGAAAAAAGTTTGAATATACATTAAAAGTTAAAATAATTGATGAGACCATTATATAAACATGCACACGTTAAAAGAAGAAACGACTGAACGGCCGAGCGCCACACACTCATACCTTTTTTAAGTAATAAATAGACGAACATTTAAACACATACCCACACAGCCGTGGCCACCGAGAGTTACTACAGGCCAAGCAACTAACTTCCTGCCCCCCTCTGACGTCACTGACTTCCGTGTCAAAACAAGGACCGTAGTAATAACAATAAGAAGGCATTTCGACTTCTCCATTTACTAAATAATCCATCAAAATTCAGGAAATCAACCAATTTTAATGAAATTTTCAGGATTTATTAATTAATGATCACGGAATATAATAAATCCATTACTTTATTATAAAGCTTGGTGCAAATGTATTATTTCTTGTAAACAAAAAACACCTTTACTAAAGTTATTAAAAATATCAAAACATGTTGACCATACGATATTGTAAATATTTAAAACAAAGCATTAGAAAACTTTAAAAATTGCATGTAAAAAAAAGAAAAGAAAAGAACACGATTCGATTCATCTTGAAATTGATCTTTATTCAATATAAATTTAAAGAAAATAATAATTCACGATCAAATACTGCAAAAAACTGAATTATGAATTACCATTATTTAAACTTCTAACCCAATCAACCGTAAGTAATTCAGACTTTGAAATTTGTTTAAAAATTATACAAAAAAAAATTTCAATGTTAAGTGTTTGTTTAATAATGGAATCAAAATTCAGGAAATCAACCAATTTTAAAATAATTTCGCGCTTTTTAAAATTTCATTTCATAATTCACAAAGTTAAAATGCCTACTGCATATGTTTGGATTTCCAAAAGAGAAATAATTACTGCAAATATGGATACACATAATAATGTTTACACCGACTAAATATAGTGTAGTAAGTTTGAATTTTGTTTTAATTATATAAAAAATCAAGTCTGAATTACTTATTCATTATTTGATAAAAAAGTAGTGTTCCATTTTTTTTTATTACTTTTTTTCGATGTCTTAAGTGTAGCATAGTTTATCTTTTCTCTACTTTTGTAGATTAAATAAATGAAATAATAACATCATATTTAATCAAAATTTTCACAAAAAATATTAATTAAACAATGCTTTATTCAATGATAATATCGTTAATTCTTCGAGTTATACTGATTTTATTAACAAGAGTGTAGGGGCATTTTCCGTAATACGAAATAGTTTTTTTAAAAAATATTTAAAACATATACAGATCTTATTTTCATTTAAAAAAAATCATGGATTTTTTTATATATATATAAAAATATACGTTTAGTAAAGGTGTATTTTATTTTAAAAAAAATACATTTTCACTAAGATTTTAAAAAAATGTTTCACTATATTTCCTGTGCTTGTATATTAATAAATATTGAAAATTTCATTAAAATTGGTTGATTTCCGGAATTTTGGTGAATTTTTAAGTGAAGGGAGGGTCAAAATGTTTTTACATTTTGGGGATCGGCCTTTGATTTTGCACGTACCTATCTCTTAATAGCAAGATGTTGGTGATTCCATTATTAAACAGACAGTTAACATTGAACTTTTTTTTGTATAATTTTTAAACAAATTTCAAAGTCTGAATTACTTACGGTTGATTGGGTTAGAAGTTTAAATAATGGTAATTCATAATTCAGTTTTTTGAAGTATTTGATCGTTAATTATTATTTTCTTTAAATTTATATTGGATAAAGATCAGTTTCAAGATGAATCGAATCGGGTACTTTTCTTTTCTTTTTTTTACATGCAATTTTTAAAGTTTTCTAATGCTTTGTTTTAAATATTTACAATATCGTATGGTCAACATGTTTTGATATTTTGAATAACTTTAGTAAAGGTGTTTTTTGTTTACAAGAAATAATACATTTGCACCAAGCTTTATAATAAAGTAATGGATTTATTATATTCCGTGATCATTAATTAATAAATCCTGAAAATTTCATTAAAATTGGTTGATTTCCTGAATTTTGATGGATTATTTAGTGAATGGAGAAGTCGAAATGCCTTCTTATTGTTATTACTACGGTCCTTGTTTTGACACGGAAGTCAGTGACGTCATTTTCTAGCCAACCGGCCTGTAGTAACTCTCGGTGGCCACGACACAGCGCACGCAAAGAAGACACACCCCACCCGCCCACCGTTAAGACACCCCACATCAAACGTATTGCAAAATTGAAAATTCAATACAAAATGACTGGAATGTAGAATGTCAAAAACTTGGCATTGCCACCTCATTTAAAGGAGAGTAATGTATTATACATTTGTTCGTCATACTACTAATCTCCAAGCTATTACCTTCTAGGAAGTAGTGTAGTATACATTATGTTTCCTGTGAGCATTCTTCCAGGCAGTACCTGTCCCTTGGTAGAGAGAAGTTTAGTATTTGTTCCTTCGTCATGAAACTATCCTCTCACACATTACCTCCTCTTTTGTGAGGCAGTGTACTATATATTTGTTCCTCATCGTAGCATACTCTGAGCCATTACCCCCTTTTGTTTTCATGATGCCATCAACTTATTAAGGTGATAGTGATATAATAATAATAATAATAATGAAAGAGAAAAGGTAAAAATTAAGGAATTGAAATGAAAAAAAAAATTATTTTATTTATTTATTTATTATTTTATTAAACTCGTGCCGGCCTAATCTGACACCAGACAAAATATTTGTAGAGGGTCGTGGAGGATGAGAAGACCGAGGAGGGGCATAACAAACCAAACATCCACTGGAAAATTGCAGAGAATGCTGGGACCTATTGTCCTTATCAGCGAGAAATCAATGGTAAAAGGTTGTTGCGATACCGCATCGTTATCGAAAAGAGGTGAAGAATACTGGAAATCTGGCTTGTTGTTACTCAGACTCCAGGAAATACCACTGGTTGTTGTCGGTGAGCAATCACTGACGATGATCTGTGTAAGAACTCCTAGTGAGTACAAATAATAATAATAATAATAATAATAATAATAATAATAATAATAATAATAATAATAATAATAATAATAATAATAATAATAATAATAATAATAAAATATTAATAATAACCTATTAATAATGGAGATTATGTATTTGTCTGAAGCTGAAACTATAACATTATTTTTTATCGCTCTCTTTTTATATCTAGTAATCAGCTCGTATATATACCCATTCCAATGTTCACAAACATGATTTCAAATTTAAATAATCAATTTGTTTTAAAGCTTGTAATAAATTAATATTCGTAAATATACATTCATGATTGTTTTTTTACTGATTTCCAGATTTATTTCAAATATTTTTCGCGATAATAATAATCTAAATCAAATTATGCATAGAGTAAATTAAATACATTTGTGTATCTATATAATTGAGTTACGTAATTAAATTAGATTTCAATTGAATATGATGGAACAGCCGGCGGCCATTCAATTCCAACATCTGTTTACCGGCCTTCTGTTTTTTTGAACGCACAGAAATATATATTTCAAGAAAGAGAGAGAAAGAGAGAGATAGAAGTGAAGAGAGAGAGAGAGAGAGAGAGAGAGATGGACAAGGAGTATTTGATAAATAACATGTAAACAACACATACTCTGAGATTTATGGAACGAGTCGCTCGAAAATGAGATATTTACTTTGATTTTTTTATTAAAATATTTTTTTAAAATTTTATTAGAAATTATGTTTTAAAGCACACATATAGTGAATCAAGTAGTAGTAGTAGCAGCAGTAGTCGGGGCGATGGTGCTAGTAGTCGTATTAGGGCGAACAGTCATCACGTTGCTGGTAGTAGTTGTTCTTAATATTATTATAGCAGTACGAATAGTCAATTATCGTGATAGTAGTTGTAGTTGACGTAGTAATAATAGTACGAATAGTTGTATTATTTATAGTTGGTGTAAATGTCACAATATTAGTACGAACATTTGTGTTAGGTATCATAGTCATTGAAAATTATTTAATTAAAAAATAATTGATTAAAAAATTATGCAGAAACAATGTTTTTATTATTCCGTGTTTTATTTATTAAAATAAAGTATGGGGTGGTTTTCTATTTCTTTTGTAAAAAACACATTGTACTGATCAATTAAATATATTGTTGTAGAATCGTGTTAACTGTATTTTATTATTGGGTTTGTTTATTTTACTTTAGGTGCACTGTCTTCTGAAACAATACAATAACTTTCAGTTAACACATTTCTTCTATTTATCGAAGAGAATTTACAGATGTTGTTTTCTAAACGCTTTCCCTGTGGTTTTCATCTTACTTAGTTTAAAATGTGATGTATGTAATAGGTAACTTAAAAAAACGAGCCAAAATATGCGACCAGAGGGAGCATATGTAAGATAATGAAGGGTGGCAAACATGAATCGTGGACGAATCTATTGTGGGTGGGACGTCGAGAAAGAAATAAAACGACTTGATAACTGTTAAAAAGGAGAAGGTTCCGCAGTGCAAGCGAGACTTAAAAAGGCAGCAGTTTCAGAAACGCGAAGAGTTGGAGAGCTTCGTGATTGGAGTATCAAAGTACCGGAATAATGGGAGTTTACCGATGTTTACGGCACCGATGAAACTTTATTGGCTATGGTACTAAAGCCTGTCTTGTTGTTAGGCTTTCGTGTCCGCTGACTAAAAAATGCGACTGATAAGCAAGTTAGTACCGTGAAGGAATCTGGCCTGTATTTCATCAAATAGCCAATTGGAAGTGCTTGTGGAACAATTGCTTCAGTTCACGCTCTGATAGACAATGCAGAGCAAATTGCTTTCCAATTTGATGTATATATGAACGAGTTTCAAGCGGAGACGAAGTCTGTGACCTCAGCAAGACAAAGACTTTCATGAGAGAAACGTATGTCAAAATATTTTTTTTATATGTGTGTGCGTAGGCGTCGTAAACCTTCCGGTGATGGGAAATAAAGAAAACCAAAGTGTTTCCATATACGTTTTGTTCTTTGTTATTCTGGTTGGATTTTACCGGGTCCCCCGAAAGAACGGGTAATGCAACACATATATTTGCTTGTAATAATACTAATCATAATAACAACTATACAAAAAAAATAATCAAAATATAGAATGCAACCAAATGTTACATAATTCGCAACATGTTTGCTCTTTATAAGCGCATTACAAATTGTGAATAAAAAACGGAAGCAGGTACTACTTAGTCGATTGGATTATTAGAGTTGCATCTGTAGTGTAGTATTTTTCCTTTGGCATACAACCATCTACCAAAGCATTACATGTTTCGGTTATTACAGTTTCGTCAGCTTTGTTACAATATCTAAATGAGTCATTTGCCATCCTAACCATTAAAATGGGATAATTCTAATGCTAGCGATCGCATAGCTAACATTATGATTTATGACCTGTAATCATTACCATGAATCAGTTTTATGGTTAATAACTGGCTTAATGCCGGATCGGTTTTTAGTTTATGGCTTTAGTGCCTTTACGACGTATTTGCGTTTGGATATTTCTATGATGCAGTGTGGTTTATACTGTTTGTACGCCCCAGTAGAATTACTAGTTTTTTCCATGCTTACCTCAAAACAATTTTACTCATGAAATAAACTAAGGCAGCTTCATATGAAGCTTTGCTATTTTGCCAAATTACTTTTAAGGAATGTAATTGTTATTTCATTTGATATTTTACTAACTTAGTTTATTATTTTATAGATTGTGGAAAATAGCAGGAACATTGACTGTGGCTGCTAGCGACGGGGGATGTTCTTCTAAACATCTAAGACGAGGACGGCTATCGCAGAGAATTTATATCAGTAGGGGATAGCGTTCAATTCTTATAAAAACCTTCCTCACTACTGAAGAGCGTTAGTCGTCAATTTGTCACCACACTACAGTAGTTAAAAGACCTAACGAGAGGGTCGCGAAGGAAGTTTTTATTTTGTCCGCAACCTCGCTTTTCGGCTAGCTTGACCCTTGGTTACCTCTGAGTTTTTTTCGACAAGATGGCGTGGAATATATTTCGTTCTACCACAGCGTAATCAACTCTTAAATACAAGTTGGGTTCGCGAAAACAGAAACGTTTTCAAAAGTTACAAACTTGATTGCACCATTTTCTGAAATTACTCGTCCGCTGCCTTCGATAGTTAATAAAAAAATAAATAAGTTGTTTAAACGAATAAACCGCTCGCACATGGTGATTACACAGCGTGATTACCTTTTTGGGTTTCTTATGGAGTTATATTGATGATATAGCATTCAAAGATTACTTTGGATGTGATTCTTGAAACCGAGAATTAATTTTTACAGCCCGTAGTTTGAAAGTATGTAAACTAATATCACATCATCATTTTTTGCCACTTAATCCAATTGTCTGTTAACTTATATTGCGAGAGTTGCTTAAATACACATGCTAAACATATACATAATATACATGCACACACACACACACACACATATCATGAACTCTCCCGTCGATTTCGACGTATGAGGTCTTGACAACTTAAAATTTGTTTAGTCTACGATGGATGTAGCATGCTTACATTTACTCAATCGTAAATGGCATTTGAGTCCTGCGAGAGATTTGCAAACCAGCCCACAATTGATGCAAGAAGGAAGATCTTGAGAATAGTCGGCTGGGATACTTTTAGATGTTTTTGTTCTTTCGCGTCTTTCGCGCTGTTGATCAATGGCAGTTACAGAGAAGCGCCTGATGCCCCTCTGGCAGTCAGATCGCCATTCCTTCCGTCGAGAACAAGCTGTTCAAAATCACGATAAGCAATAGTGGTAGATGTCAAATTCATCTTCAACTTGTCCTTAAAGAGAAGCAGCGGTCGACCCACATTTCGCCTACCACTGTTGAGATCGCCGTACATCAGTTGCTTTGGTATTCTATCATCTTCCATACGCAATACATGTCCTGTCCAACGCCAATATAGCAGCATATAAATAGGTCCGCATTAGACATCCGATTTCTTAAGGTGACACTACAAATCGTTCTGAGGCAATTTTTGTGAAAGACATCAAGCTTCTGAATGTGGCTGCGATAGACTGTCCATGAGTCCGTTCCATAAAGCAGTGGTGTTAGCACAACTGCTCTATACACAAGTACTTTTGTTCTCAAACTTATCCCCCTGTCCTTCCATAATCGATGACGCAGTTTTCCAAAGGCAGTGGTTGCTTTCGCAATTCGGTTAAAGATTTCGTCATCAAGGGAGGCACTCCAATTTATCTTACTCCCAAGATAAGTGAAGTTTTTCACATATTTCAGATCTTTACCGTCCACTTGGATTGGAATATCTGGAAAACAGTGTACTGGTGGTCGTTGCTTTACTGGTGGCCGTTGCTTCACACCCTGAACTTGTTTAGGCATGAGGCGAGGTTGGTGAATCACTTCTGTTTTCTTGATGCTGATTGTCATACCAAAAGCCTTGCAAGACGCCGAAAACCTGTCCACAAGCAGTTGCGCTACCTCCCGAGATGTTGCACAAAGTACAGCGTCATCTGCAAACAAACGATCCATGATGACAGTTTGTCGAAGAAGGGTCTTAGCTTTGAAACGTTGCTGGTTGAAGAGACCACCACTTGTTCTAAATTTAAACTTCACTTCAGTATCTATATCAGCGAAAGCATATCTCAGCATAACAGAAAAGAACAAAGCAAATAGCACAGGTGCCATTACGCAACCCTGTTTGGCACCATTTGCCACATTAAAAGGTTCTGAAGACTCTCCATTTTAAACAACCGATGCCTTCATTCCATCATGGAAAGAAATAATTACATTCAGCATGTTGTCAGGTATTCCCAGCTTGTCCAACACTTTCCAGAGGGCTTCGCGGTTTACTGTGTCAAAGGCCTTTGTAAGATCAATGAAAACCATATACAACTCCTCGTTCTTTTCCCGAACTTTCTCGGCAACCTGGCGGAGGGAAAAGATCATATCGACAGTACCCCGACCAGCACGGGAACCGCACTGAGATTCGGGATAGATATCATCAACAACGTGTTTAATTATTCTGTTGAGAATATGCCTTGCCAAGACCTTCCCTGCAATTGACAAAAGTGAGATGCCTCGATGGTTGTTACAGATGTTTCTGTTGCCTTTATTCTTATACAAGTGTTTAATTAATACATCTTTGAAATCCTGAGAGACATTTCCACCTTGCCAGATCTTCACAAAGAGACTGTGCAGCTTCTTCACTAGTGTCTGGCCACCGTACTTAAACATCTCAGGAGGTAAGGTGTCTTTCTCTGACCTTTTGCCTGACGACATTTGCCTAATAGCAACATAAACTTCATGTATTGCTGGAAGGAAGGAGAGTTCAGGAATCTCAGGTCGTTCAGTGATAGATGAAAGTATTTCTTCATCAGTTGTGGAAGTATTGTTTAGGACCGCTTCGAAGTGCTCCTTCCAGCGATTCTATATATCCGCTCTATCATTTATCAGTGTGCCATCATTTGCAGATACGGGAGAAACGCCAGATTCGTGCGGTCCAAAAACTTTCTTAATACATCTTTGAAATCCTGAGAGACATTTCCACCTTGCCAGATCTTCACAAAGAGACTGTGCAGCTTCTTCACTAGTGTCTGGCCACCGTACTTAAACATCTCAGGAGGTAAGGTGTCTTTCTCTGACCTTTTGCCTGACGACATTTGCCTAATAGCAACATAAACTTCATGTATTGCTGGAAGGAAGGAGAGTTCAGGAATCTCAGGTCGTTCAGTGATAGATGAAAGTATTTCTTCATCAGTTGTGGAAGTATTGTTTAGGACCGCTTCGAAGTGCTCCTTCCAGCGATTCTATATATCCGCTCTATCATTTATCAGTGTGCCATCATTTGCAGATACGGGAGAAACGCCAGATTCGTGCGGTCCAAAAACTTTCTTAATACCTTCATAAAAAACGTTCAAGTCTTTTCTGTTAAATGCTTCTTGCATTAATTTGGCATGTGAGGACCACCATGCCTCTTTCATCTGCCGTAATGCTTTCTGGACTTTACTTTTGCATTCCTTGTACAATTTCCTCTTTAGTGTTGAGTTCTTATCATCAATCCAGGTTTTATGAGCCTTATGCATTTCATTGATCAACTCCTGGGCCTCAACCTTCTGGTCATCGAACCAGTCCTGATGCCTACGGACAAGTAACCCCAAAACTTCCAATGCAGATGTGTGAATTATGTCCCGCAAGGATTTCCAGGAAGATTCGATATCATCGGTTATCTCAAGAGAATCCAATGAGCGATCGAGTCGGGCCGACAGTGCTGCCCACTGAACAGTATTCTTTAATGGTAGAATGTTTATCTGTTTAGGGACAGAGGAGCGTTTCACTCGTGTGTGCTGTAAGCGAAAAGACGTTTTACTTCGAAGCAAGGCATGATCTGAAAGATAGCAACTTGTATGGAACGAACGAGTGATACGAAAGTCCCCAAGGTCACGTCTCTTGGTGATGATGTAGTCAATCAAATGCCAATCCCTAGAACGAGGGTGCATCCATGTAGTCTTGTGGGAGTTTTTTCTGCTGGAATACAGTGTTGGTAATGCACAGATTAAGCTCTCCACAAAGAGACAACAAACGAAGACCATT
Source organism: Sepiola atlantica (assembly GCA_963556195.1). NCBI lineage: Eukaryota > Metazoa > Mollusca > Cephalopoda > Sepiida > Sepiolidae > Sepiola > Sepiola atlantica. The sequence continues at coordinate 26,057,415 of OY744517.1, read as the reverse complement.
CCCATTCATACAACCAACGCCATGATGACCCAGAACACCACGCCATGATGTACTATCCGCACCCACACGTGCATTAAAATCACCCAAAAGAATAAGTTTGTCCTTGTGTCGAACATTAGTGATAATTTCTCTTAGTTGCTGGTAAAAATCATTTTTCTCCTGCTCTGGTCTGTTCAACGTGGGAGCATAACAACTAAATAAAATAGAACGGGTATCACATTCAAGATTAAGGGTTAATGTCATCAAGCGATCCGAAAACTCCTTTGAAAGGGTCGGCAATGACTTTGCAAGATTGAACTTGATAGCAAATCCTACTCCAGAATGTCGAGGCTCCTCTGGGCCTTTGCCACTCCAGAAAAAGGTATAACCACCCTTTTCTTCTGTCAGTTGTGAATTTCCAGCCAGACGAGTTTCACTAAGGGCGGCAATATCGATGTCAAACCTTTTAAGCTCAAGTGCGACAAGAGCCGTCCTACGTTCTGGCTGAGTATCATTGTCAAGTAGAGTACGGACATTCCAAGATCCAAAAT
>OY744517.1:26029385-26044385 GCA_963556195.1 Sepiola atlantica | reverse complement strand
TCGATAGGGCATTATTAAAGGTTAATCATGAAATAAAAATGACAGCCGACCGGTTTCGCCCTCTCTTAACATAACGCTATTTTATTTTCTGTAGTCTCTCTTTTCATCCCGTTTGTTTTAAAATTCTTCGTTTTTTTAAAATCCCCCGATACATTCTTTGTTAAGAGAGGGCGAAACCGGTCGGCTGACATTTTTTTGCTTGATTAAATTTAATCATGAACAATAGAATTCGTCTTCGCTTCATGCTTGCAGTAATAACATTTTGTACTCCACAAAAATCCCTCATATACAAGTATATACATATATATATATATATATATATATATATATATATATATATATATATATATATATATATATATATATATATATATATATATTGGTGTGAACACATTTAAATACCAACGAATGCTGTAGGTAGCGTAGGATACTGCTAATTATTAAAAAGAAACAAGTGCTCTGACTTTAAATCACGATCATCCTTATTAATAAAATATATTTATATAATGAGCTGTCTACTTAACGTAATGTTAATCATGTTTCCTTTAGTAACGGAGGCTTGTTTATGTATATTGATTCCTGTGCATCATTCATGGTGCATTATTCATTAATATCATACCAGTTATTCTTTAATATTGATTATTATTTTTGATATAAAAGTGGAATATATAATAATTGATTGTAGTTGTATATAGTTGACTGGAATTTCTGTTACATTACATTTAGTTATTTGATATAGATGTATATCGTATATATGTAATGATAGGTCATTATGAAGAGAATCAGGAGACACTACTTTAATTTTTGTATGTTTTGTAGATTTCTTATATATATATATATATATATATATATATATATATATAAATATATATATATATATTCGAATATTATCTTTAAATTTTATTGCATAAATGTATGCGCTTTTCATTCTCATATGACGTCATTTTGACACAACATTAAGCAACAAGCGTACTAATATATATATATATATACACATATATATATATATATATACATATATATATATATACAGATATATATATATATATATATACATATATATATATATATATATATATATATATATATACAATTGGAACTCGTTGAATGTTCATAGTCGTATCTTTAATCTGTAGTATATATGCTTCAATGCATTCTAAGTAAGTCCATCGCGAACGCAGACCCAACAATATTACTATGTCATATTTGTTCTAACTGTAACATACGTACATAAGTACTCTGGTCAGTACAGTTTCAGAATATATATGCTATATCTTAAACATGCCTGTAAGAATGTGTTATATATTTTCATTCTATAGATATCCGGCGATCGGACTATTCTATCTTGTAAAAAAGTCGTGTAAGCCGATAACGCACGAACATGAAATTGTTTTAGCATATAATTATTAGTTGAATTATTTAATTCGTTAAGTTTGTTATTAGATTTTATATTAAAAATAGAATAGTGAACAATTATTTATACTATACTTCCTAAATTAGATTGATGAACAGAAAATCGGGAACAAAATATCATGAGGAGAACTTGAAGCTACTTACATTTCTAATACTACCGGTGTCATGACGTGTGTACGTATGTTATTATAATCCACATATCTTATACAAAAATTAGATCGTCTGATCCGCTAAGTTTACATACAAAAAAATGGAAGTGATATTTAGCCGGTGTAGGTGAGGAGGAAAAAATAGGATTTTACACATTTTTGAACGTCATTCTTCAAATATCGAACATAATGTTATAAGTATTTCGGCATCATTGACTTTCAAGTCGCATTCGTTTCTTTAAATAATAGTCTTGTGAGGCTGGGCGTATGTGTGAGAGATCGTTTGGTTTGGCTTGCGCGATTTAGTGCGGTCGAACTCGTTCAACCGAGTGCATTGTTGTTCTCACGGGAAAGTCAGGTGCTGTCAAAGCGAACGTACACGATCACCGGGTCAAGAGGTCAGAAAAGGGGAGGAAATGCTTGTGCATCATTGTCGCACGTGTTGATCAGTGACGTCACTCCTTCTTCGTGAGAAGCTGAGAGTTTTTAGAGTCTGGGTTTTCGAAGCAGGCCGAGCGGACGATTTCTCTATGTAGTCTTCAACATGATTAGGGGAATTAAATTCCCTAAGAGAATACAGGCATGATGTATTTTCTCCCCTCTTCCTCTCGTGGCTAAGGACTTTAGTAGGAAGTTACTACGATAAAGTAGCAATTTGGTCTCTCCCTCAACATAAGTGAGGCATCTCGGCGACGATAACTGACGCCTGAAATAAAAGAATCAAAAGTTAAAAAGATTGTTTGTCTCGTGAAAAGTGGTATGAAGGTTTTTGTTGCAGACACAGCAGACGACATCGAGACACACCCCTCCACGCGAGGAAGAAGAAAAGATACGAGAAACTAGACGACATCAAGCCGACACCCCCTACACGCGACGAGGAAAGAGAGAAGGTACGAGAGATTAAAAGGTATGCAACATATATATTTTTTGTGTAAAAAATATCAATTGTTTAAGCATGAGCATTTGAAACGAACCGAGGTTCCACGGGTGCAGAAAAAAAGAAGACAATAATAATAAAAAAAAAAGTAATGGTAAAATTAGTGAGTAAAAATACTATAAATATGGACTGTCAGTTTAAAGGCTTAAACACGCCTTAAAAAAGTTTGAAAACGATTCTACACTTTCGTATTGTGTTCGGCTTTCGAGAAGCGTTTACGAGACTATTTGTGATGTAATGTAACACTTTAATTTATTCAAAGGATTGTTAACTAAATATTACTTCTATGACAAAAATCTTATTTATATATGAAAATAACTATTATAGTAAATAGATGAATTAAATATTTTAACAAATCTATGACATTTAGTTGAACAGTATATTTAGTGGAGAAAGAAAACATGCACGCTTCGTCTTCAGCGCGTAGCCTACTGGCGTTCTTGCTTTCATTCAGTACTACAATCAATTTAGCATGTAAGAATCTGAAATGTTTACAGGTTGAGCTGCTATGCATTTACTAATTGTATAAAACACCAACATCTGCGCCTTTTCCCATGCCATTTTAGATATCTATGTACTCCGCCATATCTCGTGTGCATACGCAGAATGTATTCTCATAAACGACACGAGAAAAATGACCAACCATAATGTTACTAATAAATGTAATCTTCTTACATTCATATCTGCACACGCACAATGTCCTTGATAGCAAAACAGGTGGGATCCCTCTACCGTGCTAATAAACTTCGCACACCTGACATTATCTCTACAAAGCCACCATCCGCCCAAGCATGGAGTATTTTTGCCACATCTGGGCTGGTGCATCATCCACTTGTCTCTCTATCCTTGACAAGGTCCAAAAAATAGGTATTTCACTGTCAACTTGCCATTGTCCCATCGCTGCAATGTAGCATCCTTGTGTTTGTCTTACAATTACTTCAGTGGATTATGCTCCGATGAACTGGCTACTATGGTGCCCCCTCGACGTTAATTCACTAGACCAACTCGACAATCAACAAAATCCCATCCATTTAATGTGGTGGTCGCCAGATGCCGGAGAACTTTCTACTCCAATAGCTTCTTTCCTTCTGCTGCTGGAACTCCCTCAGTGCCCTTGTGTCCCGACGCTACTGACATGCAGTAATTTAAAACTAATGTAAACAGACATCTCGCTGCGCAGCTACCAATTCATGTTGACCCCCCAAAACTTCTCCCTTTTTTCTCAGTAACCTCTTACGTCTACAGTGGCGGCCTGCTTTGTTTGGGGTGTACATCACTTAGTAAAAAATATATAGCAGCCAATTCCACCTTCGTGTGGTCAGTATTATTGCAAATTAAACCTCTATTTGTCATAAACGACACTACAAATCACTTCATTAAATTATATATCACTGTGTTTATATAAATACAATTGCATATTCCTGTGGTCCGTGACTAATGGCCGACTGGTTTGATTCGCCGACTTTCAGCAAAAAGTCGATTTCCGATACTTAGGCAAACTAAATTGCTGTGACACAGCGATACAGTTTGTATTTTGATGACTACATATGGCCTACTTCCTCGGAAGCAAATTCGCCAACTGACATAAACCGATGATACAAAGCTCTTCGTAAATTAAATAAATAGCTGAATGCATATATTGTGGGTGAAATAAATAGGAGAAAAAAAATTAATAGTCGTCATATGACAATATATTTGACTTTTTATAATGTCTTAGTAAAATTAATAAGTTTATAATAATGACGATAATATTTCTATTATTTACTGATATACGGCCTTTCTATGTACGACATTTAAGCGTATCCACATATATAATGCAAAAGTAGGAGAAAGAAAACACATATAGCCAACAGAAAAGGAATCATAAAATAATAGTAGCATATAGGGTTTCTTAAAATAAGGTGTACAGTTATTAAGAAATAAATAGTGCTATGGAAACTACAGAAATATTGAAAAATGCTAAGAGAGAAAAGATAAATAAGTTGTATATAGAGTAGCTTTATGTAGATTTGCATATATTAAAGTATCATTTATATGATTGAAGTTACTTGCTTAGCACACTAAAACGCTTACATAAGCTTTTCGACAGTGTTGGTTCGAAAGAAGAAGTTGCATAGAACGGCCACCACTTCCATTTGACCTAAAACCAATAGATGTCATATTGGATTATTGTACCGAAGAAGGTTTATGAGAACATACTACAAAAACTTAATTAATTAACAATGTGAATTCCTGACGTATTCACAGAAATTGAGTAGGATCGGAATGTGCACGGCTCAATACGCCAGAGTGTCCTGTAGAGATTTCTAGAAGAGTGCAATGTTGAAGAAACTCATTTTGTAAATCTGAGACATTAAAGAGTGTCTGTTTAATACGTCAAATATGCTGATATTTAAAAAAGAAATAGCCGACATGATAGCTATATACCTTATTTTTGATCACCATGTATGCACTATGTAATTACAATGTTTCAGCAAAATTAAAATTTATTACACAGTTAAAACACATATAAACGTCTTGAAGATATAGAAATGCTTTTTAAAAAACCTATTTTAAATTCATATTCCAGTTTCTACAGGAATTAAAAATTTAAAGCGAGGGAATAACGTAAGCATAAACGTAGTTACTACGCCGCTTATTCAATGTTATTCTTGACTTGCAAAGCCGATAGGATTGCAGATTATTTTCAATTACCAAATCAAAAAAAAATCATAGAGAGTGCTCGACTAACTTTTAATATGTGTTTCTTATACATGAAACATCAATTAAAAGAATTCCTCTCATTACACACACTGCAAAAATTATTTTATTCCTCCGTGTTTAGTAAATCAGAAGAAATTTACATCGTAATATTCTTTCAAAGAACTTATCAAATGAGAGGGCACGCTGCGCAAGGTAGCTTCATTGAGGCCAACAACATGAACTTTTCTTATCTTCTTTCTAAGGAAAATTGTAATTAACTGTAAACTCGACGATCTCTTACTTATCAATCAATACATTTCCCTTTCTCTCTCTATCTGTTTGATGATCCGATTACTCACTAATAGTTTTAAAACTAAGCATTTTAGGGAAGAGTGACTCTCTCGTTTTATCAAAGTGACATAGTGTGTCTGTATACACCGAAAACATGTAAATGAGTTTGTTAAAACTTTCTAGGGCATTTACTTCTAATGGCAATAGACGAAAATGTATTTTAATTCATACAAGACAACTTCTTAACAGGTATATCATAGAATTTTCTAAAGCAAATTCAACAAATAATGTTATGCTAGTGTAACGAAATGTTTAGTATATATATATATATATATATATATATATATATATATATATATATATATATATATATATATATATATATGGTATTGTCGCCAACACAACAAGGGCGGAGAGACGTTCTATCAAGTAACAAAGAAATATGTTTGGTTATTCTTGTTTTTTATTAAAAAAATGACTCAATAACTGGTCACCTCTTAAGATGAATTTTTTTCCGAAATATAAGATTAATGTAAAAAAAAGCATATATATACATATAAATTAATCTCGCATTGTTAATGGCTTACATATCAATTTCATTAATATATATATATATATATATATATATATATATATATATATATATATATATATATATATATATATATATATATATATATAAATGTTTGGACGTAAACAGATGAAAAAAAAGCAATTAACGGACCCTTTCAACTATCATCTCATCAGGAGCAAACTTTATAGTTCACATAAAGAAAAAAAATATTGTCGAAAGTAAAGAACACAGTGGGAATTTAGCGTACCAAGAAATTAACGATTAGCGATTAAATAAGTATAATCTTAAGTCGCTAAAACGATTAAAAGGGCACATCGTAGAAAAAAGGGGGTGGTCAAAGTTCTCGAAAGAGATTCAATGTCTTACCGCATCTATTCTGCCGGCCATTTGAAAATTCAATGTTTAATTCATACATGGAATTAATTACTTAATTACACTGTGCATTTAATATTAACAACACAATCGCATTTTAGATGTGATTATAGACATAAACCAGAATTCATTCTCTACATGCACGTATCACAAACCTACTAACACACATCTATACACCCTTAACTTTCTTATCGTATTCCCCTTCAGATAAAAACAAAGCATCATCAAAAACCTATCAACTCGACCAACTATCCTCCCCAACTATTTCAATATAAAAATACTCTAATAAATAATGGTTCACCTAACTATATTATTGACCAACAAATTAGAAAGTTTTGAAATTGAATCCAATATTCCACTTAACACATTTATAAAATTATTCTTTCATAATCAGTGTCATCAAATTATAAAATTAGTGAACATGAATTAAAAATAACGTACTTCCTACTACCCCTAGATTTCAATTTATACAAGTAGCTGATCAGCGCAGCAACAGACACCGACAAAATGAACAACAGAGTAAGTAGCGAAACTACAATGAAAGAGACGAGGTTAGTAAAGTAAGAAAAGAAACACCTACATAAAAAGGTCATAAGAACGACAAGATAAGAGACTCATCAAAGCACCTGGACATGGATTTGAAAAGGGCACTTGAATAAAGAAATGGAATCGCTACTTACTGATGCAAAAACAATCTGATTAGAACGAACTGCATCAATGCTAAAAATAAATAAATGGAAATAAGTGAATGTAGCCTCCGTGAATAAAGAAATAAAACGTTAAATCACATAAATGAATGTGAAAATCTAGACAAAAATGATACAAAAAATAGACACGAATTCGTAGGGAAAGCAGTACACTGGGAACTATGCGAGCGACTACATTCTGAAGACGCAGAACAATAGTTCATGCACAAAGCGGAGACGGTATTTTAAATGAAATCACAACATTATTTGGGGCATGGATGTTTAAACAGATAAACTTTTTCCAAGCAAAGAGAGCGGATGTCACAATAATAAATAAGAATTTTTAAAAACTACCAAATTGTAGATGTTAACGCCCCAGCCAACCCCAGGGAAAATATCATAGAGACAAACAACAAAGCAAATATACTGAACCTGCGACAGAAGTGAAATAGATCATGGTACATGAAGAATGTCATTATAATACAAATAACCGTAAGAGCACTAGCAACAATCTCGAAAAACCTTGACCAAAGAACGGGTGAAATTAAAATGCAAAGGTATACTAAGAGGATACAACAAGCAGAAACGAACCAACATGAACAACGAACGCTAACTTGTAACATACAATTTGCAACAGTAATTAAGGAAAAGGCACGACAAGAACACTACGTAAACTTGAGGAAACTTAAACTGCAATAAATCTCATGAAACAATGTGAGCAAACCTCGGTTGATGCCACACAAAGTGATCGTGTAGGGTCAAATAGGACAGACATACCAAGGAGGGTGGACAATAACTAGCCCTCCACTGGAAAAGTGGTTAATAGTACTTAGAGCTTATGGTGGCTTATTGTCACACAAATCCCAGAGAAGATCAATGGTCGTGGCTGGCGAGTAATCAATTGTTACGATAACACAATGTAATTTGCAATACTGATTGAAAGAGTTGAAGATTAATAGAAATCTCGATAGTCGTGTTGTCACTCAGACTCCAGAGAACACTACCAGTTATTATCAGAAGGGAATCAGCGAGGTGTGTGTGTGTGACAACTCTTAGTAAGTTGTGAATAAGGATAATTTAGAAGTTTTAAAATATATGTCACAGTTTATAAATTTACGAATTAAATCAACGTATGATAAATAGTGACAATAGATAAAACCTAACAACACTTAGGCACATTATTATTATATATATATATATATATATATATATATATATATATATATATATATATATATATAGTAAGTTTTGAAAATATATTTATGCCAATTAGGCTACGCAGATGCTTCCGCGTTTCATGCCTGTAGGGAATCGTCAGGATAAAAAGTCTTACAGGGATGTAATGCGAAAGCCTCTGTGTAGGTTAATTGCCATAAATATATATTTAATAAGTTACTACCTGGCTCTACCTACGTATTTACCACTGCTGAAGTAAATACTGAAAATTGATACACAAAATATTATATCTTCTTATAACATTTTATGTGGATACATGAAATAATTACATATATATATATATATATATATATATATATATATATATATATAATGCTTAGATTATACGGATAATTATTTCCGGCAATCAGACAATGCAACAACTTACATAAAACATGAACGGCACAAACTGCAAGCCCTAAACCTGTTTCAAGGACTTTGAACTGTGGCTTTCATAGTGTGTATGGCTTTGACTGATTGTGGAAATAAGTGTATATATATATATATATATATATATATATATATATATATATATATATTTATATATATATATATATATATATATATATATATATATATATGACGAGAGATAGATAGAGATAGATAGATAGAGAGAGAGAGAGAGAGAGAGGGGGGGATACAAAGATACCTTAATAAATAAACGAATCATTTAAGATAATTAGTCTAATAATAATTTTTTTTAGCTAATAGTATTATTTTTATCCCGGTCATAACGCTTAAGAATAATCGCAAATTCAAGTGTCACATTCAATAAATATATGTTGCATTAGTTTTATTCCCGGAAATTATGTTTGCATAGACGCGTTAAAAATAGCCATATTAGTATAAGACTGTGATAATGTCAAGATGAAATAAGGGAATTGGCTCTTTAGCTCGCAATCTCGAATTATATACGCCTGGATCACGTTTCATTGATAGATTTAGCATTGTACAAGGGCTTTAAATAATAACGGAACTCTTGATCAATTCGAAAATGTCACAATTCATTGCGCTATATCCTGTTTTTACGAAGATGAACATTTACGGACTTTACATTTAAATAATTTACTGGCAATAATTGTCACTGCACGAATGCAGAACGATTGACTCTAATCTCTGCTCTCGTGTTGCGAACGGAAGTATCGTTCAATTGTCATTATATTTCGCCTTTTCATTTCCGGTTGATTTTAGCCGAAATCTGAGCAGGAAATGTATTACTTGTATACATTACAGTCTCACTTGTCGACTGATGCATCTGATTGTCTAGTGTTTGATTCATAAGATTCATTGATCCTTTGCAGGCATATCTTCCTGGTTGTTGATTTTTACGGCATATCAATCGCTATCGGGTAATTTTATGGCAAAACTGTGAATAGATTTTATATGCGATTGTTTTCTAGATTCATTGTTTTTGGATGCGTAGATTTTGTAATAAAATAATCTCCAAACGATAATTTATTTTTCACCCACATATGGTGACACTAGATGGGTCACAATGGAATAACTTGTAACTTTACGTTTTTCAATGCGCCATAATTGGTCGTTAACGTCTGGGTGCTTTTTTCATAGCTAGATCCAGCATATAACTCTGTTTTGTCTGACGAATGTCATCTTAAATTGATTTCTTTTGATATTTACTAAACAATATATATGGAGCAGAGTGCGATCTAAAAAAATATAAATTCGTAAAGACAAGGAAAATGAAAGAAAATACAATACTTTTTTATATAAGAAGCTGATGAACAAATACATAATACACACATATGAAGGGGGTAAAAAGAAAGAAGTAGGAGGCTGAGGTATAGAAAGAAGTTATTAAGATGAACATAAAAGAAAGAAAATAGTATTTTGTTTGAGAAGAAATAGATGAAAATAAGACGGAGAAAGATGATGGAAAACTCGCACAGAAATGGATAGAGTACGATTAATTATATGAAATTAAAAAACAAGAAGACGAACAAAATAGAAAAAGAGGAGCTACAGAACAAGAAATAAAACAGAAAACTAAAGAATAATGAAAAATTCCAATTAAAAAAGGCAGATGACGAAGATGTTGATGCAGACGATGTCACGACTAAAAATCGTTCCATCCAAGAGTTTTCAAAGAATAAAACACATGAACACAAACTAGAAAGAGAGAAAGAGACAAGTGAGTTATTAAGTGAAATCTGAGAAAGCATTTCGAATATTAAGAACTATTGATATTTAACTAGTCTCATAATGAAAACGTGCTGGCATCTTTAGGATATTTTGGCCATTTTTATCTTCCACCATTTTTAAGGAACGGTAAACTTGGAGTCAGTATTATACAGGGTGGGCAAAAATAAGGGTCCTATTTTTACAAATTCATAACTTTTTTATTTATTGATTTTTTTTTTTCGAAGCAAGCATGAGCCGTATTAGCCCTAAGGAACGTACCCTCATTTAGAAAACATTATTTTTGCTTAAAAAACTCAAAACCGTGTAAAAAACAATACTTTAGTTTTTGTAAGTTTTAAGAAGTGTTTTTCGGCTAAAATTTGTTTTGTTTATTTCAAATAATCTCGGAAGGGTCAGTCTACACACACATAAAGTTTGGTGAGTTTAACTTTTATTTTGTGAAAGTTATTCAAATTCAAGTTATTCAAATTTAAAGATAGGACCCTTATTTTGGCCCACCCTGTACATTACAGTTGTATTCATTTCACTTGTATTTTAATCAACGTCTATTATTGAACTAATCATTGCAATTTATAAAACTTAAACCATAATATATTCACGAAAAAAAATAGTTATACTATAGAGTACTTAAATATTAATACGACGATAGTGTTGAGTACTGAATATTTAGGTTGGCATCACGGTCTATTTTTCTCCCACTAGCTATTGCAAGCTGTGATTATTTTTATGCGAGGATAGTATGTTCATTCACGTTGCTAAACATCGTTATGTGATCATTGTGGTACATTTATAGAGTTAATATGTATCACTTTTAAAAAGGCGAAAAACGATTCCGAGCGGCGTTGTGCCGAAAATAAAGCAAACCCTTTTATATGTTACTCTTGAACATTTTTGCGTTTCTCATTGGCTGAAAATATTCTATTTTAGTTTATTTTTATTTAGAGATCGTTTTCCAAAATATATGTAACTATTTTTAATGTTAATTCATTGTAATTGCCGGACACACGAAGAGAGCATGTTGTAACTAATATTTAGCAAATGTATGACATAGTATTTGTTCAATATTTCATAACGCTTGATCCAGGAATTTAATGTCCGGCATTCACTGAAATCTCCTTCGAAAACACACATTACTCCACATTGGCGAATCTTAAATGTGGTGCCAGGAATGTTAGCAGTACTTTTTATTAAAAAATACATTCATACATTGAACATATTTTTCTCATTTGTAACATAATCAGTACGCCATGCACGTCATACCTATGCAATAGATGGACATTTTAAAAATAAATATGATGTCGATCAACTAATTGAGGCTGTTTGTGTGTTTGTTTTTTGGTCGCTGATCGGATTCGAACCTATGCGTCAAGACCGTAATAACTATATATCATCGGTTTAATTAATCGGCAACGGTGACACTTAATAGCGACGACTTATGTATTACATATTACTTTCTGGTGAATAAAAATAACTTGCAAGTTCGAATGTTAGGCGTAAACAGAAAACGTTAAACGGTAATCGAAACTTCTGGTTTCTTTGATTATTCTTGAATCCGTTAAATCAGTAAACAATTAAAACTGAGGATTGCAAATAGTTTCTTAACTTTCATTGAATGTTACGTGACTGGATTCAGATGTGTTTGCAAATGTTGTAAGTAGAAGACATAAACATGAAGCCATGAGTGTTTGTAAGAGAGAGAGAGAGAGAGAGAGAGAGAGAGAGAGAGAGAGAGAGAGAGAGAGAGAGATAGCGTCGCTGTGGACGTGTAGAACACGTGTCAGTAGTAGAAAATCACTTTTAAAGATTGATTGTAAGGTGCAAACAATATGTAAGTTGGCATAATTGCACCACATTTTAAAAGTAAAACATTCTTCAGGTTCATAATGCGTAATTCATGATACAAATACTACTACTACTACACTTACTACAACTACAACTGCCAATATTTAAAAAATAGTTCCCTATAGCATTCAATATTGCATAGTGATTCATATAACTTGCATGAAGGATTCTACCAATGTTATATAATAGTTCATAAACTCATAATACTACTATTACTACTACAACTACAACTAATTCATCTACTTATACTACTACGACAACAACACACAGCTACTACTTATAATGATAATGAAAAATAACTTAAACTTCAGAATCACATAATATTACACCCCCACCCCCCAAAAAAGGGATAGCACCGTAGTGAACGAGTTGAGACGAGATACAAACTGTCCAATTAAGATACTATCTATTCAGGTGTTTTATTAGTAGAGCAATCAGAGGGCGAACGAACTCCAGAAATAAAAATTGTCAGAACAACTCATGTAATAAACGCGTCGTTAAATGTCGCGTCGATCAACGAATACGTTGAGAGAGGTCACTTCGTGCACACAGGTTTATTATTATTTATTTTTTTTGCATTAGCAATAACCAACGTTATCTAGTTTTTTAAAGCCAGCCCAATTACTAATTAAAAGACTTGACTAAGAAGGGATACACAATCCGAACCTCTACTGAAAGCGTGTAGAAATTACTAGAATATTAGGGGAAACTGACTGTCACTCAAATTATAGAGAAAGCTTACGATCGTTATATGCAAGAAATTAATGGTGAAATGCATTTGCGATAACACACCTGATTTGATACTGTTATCAAAAGAGTTGGAGAGTGCTGGGAATCTGGGGAGAGTATTTATCGCTCAGACACGACCTGCTGTTGCAATAAGCGAGCACTACGATTTACTTGTGTGCGAACCCCATGAAAATAATGCGTATACTTCCTTGTTAAAAAATAATTCTTATAATTCGATCACATTAAACATATACCAGTATTGGCAAAATATATAGATGTCTGAATCTCACAATTAACATTCTAATATTGCCACTACTATTATTACTAGTACTACTAATACGACTAATAATACTGATGATAAATATACTATTACTTCTAGATGTAACCCTACTGCCAACTATTGCAATGGAAACTAATGTTTTATTGTCGTGTGTGTATAATATCCATCATACACATTTGTTGTGTTGTGGCAATGTTACTTAGCCGGCGTAGGTTAATCTTGATCGCCAAACCAATGTGGTAATATCACTTGCTTTAGACGAAGGCGTAATCTTGGGATCGGCACCAATGTGGCAACATCGTTTGCCGGGACAGCTGGGCGATCTTTCTCGGACTTAATGTGACGACAGGACAGTGTGTGACAACATGTGCACGTATGTTCAATGTTTCGTCTTGTCATCGCCAGTGATCAATCAACGTCTGACGATAGTCACTGTCGTTCGCCTCTGTGACTGGCTGGCTGGCTGACTGACTGGCTGAGGACCATCGTGCTGCAAAAGAACCTTATGTAAAAACATAGAATAAACCATTTTACTTTTTAATATAAACATATATATTTATCACAATCTTTCCGATCAAACTCTCTTTCACTACCCAAGTATTTTTCTTGTTGTACTTAGCTCGTCTCTATCTATCTGTTAAACGTATCCCCTTTTCTCTAGCAATTTTCTCTTTTACTATTCTCATCTCCCCTCTCTTTCACCCTCCCCTCTTTCTCTTTCTATGTTTTACTTGTCTCCTCCATTCTCGATTTGTATTATATTCACTCTCTTTTTTATTCTGCTATCATTTCTAGTTCTCTTTTTTTACTCCCTCTCTCTCTCTCTCTCTCTCTCTCTTTCTTAATCTATCGCTTGCTCACATTGTGTGAGAACGCTCTCTCATTAGTTTGAGACGAAAAGTCTGGTTTCGGACCAATTTGCGTCGTTGATGACTGACATAATATCTGCGACTTAAAGTTATGAGTGCGGTACCCCCTTCCCGCATTGATTTTTCCAATATTATTATTATTATTATTATTATTATTATTATTATTATTATTATTATTATTATTATTATTATTATTATTATTATTATGCATGATAATAATAATAATAATAATAATAATAATAATAATAATAATAATAATAATAATAATAATAATAATAATAATAAAACAAAGGAATATAAAATGCAAGAAACATCACTTCATAAGCTCCCAATAAATTACACTGGCCTCAACTGACACGACACGAAAATGAACCAATGAACAGAAATAACAAGAAACGCCATCAGCACTCCCGTCCCCCAGCCCCTCCCCATAAATGGTACCACCGAAGTGGCTACTACTTCTTCCCATCAACCCATCATGTAAACCCAATATTTTCATGTACTTGCATGCCCTTTTTCTTTATATAATAATCCTGAAGAAGTCTTAAACATACAGACGAAACCTTGACTAATATATATAAACAAATTCTTTTTGGTTTTTCCTTTTTTATTTCCCATATATATATATATATATATATATATATATATATATATATATATATATATATATATATATATATGATAATTTTATTTACACAGACATGTACAAAATCTGCGACACTGGCATGTCGATGTTATCGATCAACAGTTACTATAAACTGAGATCTCATCAGGCAGAGTTAGAATCCGATCTTAACCTCA
>OY744517.1:25999385-26026885 GCA_963556195.1 Sepiola atlantica | reverse complement strand
TAATAATAACAACAATAAAAATACCAAGCAATACTACCGCTTACAGTACTACTACAAATAATACTACAAACAAAAATGCTACTACTAATAGAGATAAAAATAATAATAATTAATAAAAGGTATAAGATGATAGTTGTGTTGACAAAATTTTCAGTTGGTGGGGAGGTGTTTTTTTTTTTTGTTTTTTTTTATATATAATAACAGCCTAAGGGGTTATGAGTGGATTACTGAGAAGGTGTAATCTATTATGCCTACAGTTAATTGATGTTTCTTGTTTTTTGTTTAGAAGTTTGCCCCTATCGCTGAATTTAATTATTTCAAGTTTTTCTGTTAGGCAAAGGTAGCAAGGTGAGTTTAGGGAACCACAGGTGCTAGTTCTTCTAATTGTGTTCCAAGTTACTGTTGGTGATAGGTTATTGTTGTATAGTTCACAGTAATATATAGAAAGTGAGGTTCTTTTTTGATATGTAGGGTTATTAAAAGAACACTTATGTCCAGTATATCTTTCTTTGAAGGTATTACCAGCCATACCTATGTAGAATTTTTTCAGGGTTGGGTTTTCTTTAGTAGAGATGGTTGCTTGATATACTGATTGGGTTATTTGGCAATTATGTTGTAATGGGCATTCTTTTTTGTTTGTGCAGTTACAGGCCTTGGTATTTGCTTTTTTAGTTGCGGTAGTTTTTTCATTTAGAATTTTGTTGTTATGTTTTTTTATTATTTTTTCTAAATTTTCACCACAGCTATAGCTTAATTTGAGGGTGTTTTTATTAAAGATTTTGTGCAGTATATTGTTGGGAGGGAAGTGTAGATTGATTAAGTTTAAGAATCTTTTACCGAGTTTGGTTTTAACCATGTTGTTATATGGGGGTGTGAACCAGATAATTTTTCTACCCCTATTTTTGCGTCTGTTGTTGGGAGGTGTAGGTTTGGTGAATTTAATTTGGGTGTTTTTGTATCCACTTTGCTTTAACGCTTTATTGTAAAAGTCCTTGTGTTTGTTAAAAATTTCTTCATTAGAGGAGTTATCACTAATTCTTTTTTCGATTGATCTGGGGATGTGTTTAATAATGGTTTTTGGGTGGTTAGAGAGTGGGTGGACATAGATCGGGTTGGCATTGTCTTTAGTATACGGTTCATAAGTTTCTTTATCTAAGTTGAATGTTACGTCTAGAAAATTAACTATTTTAATGTTAGATGTTATTTCTACTTTGAGATCTAATCTTTTCATTTCTCTAAGGATAATTTTTTTTACTCTTTCACATTTTTGTCCATTTGAGTTCTTTACTATTAGTAATCCGTCATCCCTATATAGGCCTATATCTTCAATGCTAATGTTTTTTGTGAGAATATATAGTATGTAAAGACCAACTAGATCAGTGACTTCTGCTGAGTCCAGGGAACCCATAGAAACATCAAAAGATCCAAATTGATTACTTTTAGTCCATAGTTCATGTTTACAGATTAGTACTGTATATATATATATATATATAAAGCTCTATTTTGATATTGAGCACTTTTTATGAACCCGGTTAAAATTCTCTGGATTACCACCCTGTGGATATTTTTCACCTGGATTATTACCATTATTATATATATAAATATACGTATAGTTTGGCAGGCTTCATTAAAATACACGGAGTTCTGCTTTTTGAGATTTTCTTGGTTAATCGTTCGACTCTTCGAGCGATTTTACGATCCTGTGGTAGTAGCTGGTGCAGTATAGTACCCATCGTTATGGTTTAGGTCAAATCTCGAGCGCTTTCGGACGTCTCGTCCATCTTCAGGAAGTTGATTTTAGCTAATATGGGTCATTTTCCGCTTCCATTTTAATAGCTTTTTTTCTTCTTCATTCTTTAATTTATTTATATTTTATTGATTTACATATGTATAGATTTTTACACGATCGTAAAATCGCTCGAAGAGTCGAACGACTAACCAAGAAAATCTAAAAAAAGCAGAACTCCGTGAACTTTAATGAAGCCTGTCTTAATATATATATATATATATATATATATATATATATATATATATTAAAATCCCGAAACAGTTTTCATTGTAAACAACTGACGATCCCTTATATATAAAAACATATAAAAAAATATATTTATATTAGAGTATATTCTTGGAAGTAAACTAAAATAGTGATTGCAGTAGATTGATTGACTTACTAGACTAAAATCTTTCAACAAAATTTTTTTTTTTTTTTTTTTTTTTTTTCCAAGTTTTGAAGGTAAACAGAACTTCCGAGACTATATATATATATATATATATATATATATATATATATATATATATATACATATACATATACATATATATATATACATATAAATATATATATATATATAAATACGTATACATATATATATACATATACATATATATATATAAACATATATATATATACATATACATATATATATATAAACATATATATATATACATATACATATATATATACATATACATATATATATATATATACATATACATATATATATATATACATATACATATATATATATATACATATACACATATATATATATACATATATTTATACATATACATATATATATATACATATACATATATATATATAGATATACATATATATATATATATACATATATATATACATATATATATACGTATACATATAAATATACATATACATATATATATACACATATATACATATATATATACGTATACATATACATATGCATACACATATACATATATATATATATATATATATATATATATATATATATATATATATATATATATATATATACCCATACACTATATGGATCCCAATCTATGCTTCGCTTGAAAATATCCATGTTTGGTAAGTGAGTCAATTCCCTTTTAATTGGTATATTAGTTTGATCTTAACTATTTACGCTGGTCTTCATATCCAACTATAATATTATTTAACATTTGTTGTGATTATCAATTGTTTACCATATATAACTGTTTCAAGAATATATATATATATATATATATATATACATGTATATATACATGCATATGTATGTATATATAGATATATATATTCATATGTATATATAAACATATTTTTATATACATATATATTCATATGTATATATAAACGTATATATATACATATATATATATATAAACATATATATATATACATATATATATATATATATATATATATATATATATATATATGTGTGTGTGTGTGTGTGTGTGTGTGTGTGTTTGTATGTGTATATTTATTTACATCACGGGAAAGCAGAGATAAAACAAGGATCACTTGTATAATGATTTAGGACTGAAAGAGCAGTACTGACATGGAAAACGTTATTAAAACATTGTATCTCTTCTAGAAAGTGTATTGCGGCAAATTTAATAATAATTCACCATGTGTCAATTAGTACAGTTTTGTATGAAATTCCTGAGATAGTTGTTATTTACCGCAGTATATTTACGATTGATGGTATACGTGAGCATATCTTTATTCTCAGGACTTCAAATAGTTTTTCATTATAATTAAAATCAAGATAAAAAAGACGTCCTTAATAAATAATTGATATATATATATATATATATATATATATATATATATATATATATATATGTATATATATAGTAAGCTATGAAAATATATGTATGGCAATTAAGCTACACGGAGGCTCCTGCGTGTCATCCCCTGGGGGTATCTTTAGGCTTAAATGTGTGGAGTTATGTTTGCCGGGTGTTTTTATATACACGGCTAGCTATTTAACCAATCATAGTTGTTGTTGTTCTCTCAGCCAATCGTTGGGCGTCCCACGAACACATGTTTGGTTAGTGTTACTTCCTATATCCTGTTCTATTGTTCTGTTTTCCATGAATTGGCTTCATCCTGTTTCGTTGTTGTGTCAATATAATGGGTGAATTTATTTTAATGCGTATTTCCTTGTATTTCTATTTTAGGTTTAATTTTTTAAATTTTTTGTGTTTTGTTTAGTTTAGTTTTTTTTTTTACTTATTTGTTTATTCATGTATTTCTGTATCGTTAGCCTAAGGTACATTAATTAATGTGTAGGCAGCTGTTTGCTATCGAACCTATACAGTTTAATAGATTTAGTGAGTCTGTAAAGTTTATAATTTCAAACTTTTCTTTCAGATATAATCTATACGGGTTGTCTAAATTTCTACATGTACTGGCCTGTCGTATTATTTTCCATTCAATTATTAGTGAGCGCCCATTTTCTTCAATCTCCCAATAGTGGTTTGCTAGTGTTGTTCTATTTCGACATTCTCTGTTTTTAAATGTGCTTTTGTGGTCATAATATCTGGTTTTAAAATGTAGGGAGGCCATACCCACGTAGTACTTCTTGTTATTCGGTATTTCCTTCGCAAATATTGTGGCATGGTATATAATACTTTTGGTTAGGAGTTTATTTTGTAGTAGGCAAAGTGTACGATTCATGCAGTTACATCTTTTCTCTTTATTGCAAACTTTTTCTTTTCCATTCGGGTTGTTACTATTAGTGTTTTGTTTATTTCTATTTGTATTGTTTATATTTTTATTCTTCTTAGTGTTATTTTTGCTATATATTTTTTGTTGTGGACCCGTTTAGAGGTACCAACAATGAAATAAAAGGCCAACAGGTGTAGAGATAATAATAATGAATTGTATTGTACACAGAAATTATACACAAGTCAGTGTTGGCAGTGCTAGTGCCTAAATGTGCCTACCATGTTCTCCCGGCAAAAGCCGGTATTTATGGTGGCCGGTTGCTACCATTTAGTTGTTATTAAAGGGTAGGTAGGTTCAGTCACAACACCTCCCCCCCTCGAAATTCATTCCCCCGGAATCTCAAAGTATATAATTTCCTAGGATTCACCACTAAACCCCCGATTAATTTACGTTTTCTTGATGAACGTCTCTGTTCCGGAGGCGTTTTTGGTGTTGGCAAATATATATATATATATACATATACATATACATATATATATACATATACATATATATATATATATATAAATACGTATACATATATATATACATATACATATATATATATATATAAATACGTTTTCTTGATGAACGTCTCTGTTCCGGAGGCGTTTTTGGTGTTGGCAGCTCAAATGCGTCGTATAGATCTTCCAGTATTGTCTCACTCTAATTCGATGCGCCTTCCCCTGGGTCGTCCTACATGCGACGACGCATTTGGTTAATGTGTTTTTACAGGTACGTCTAGGACCCTCTATAATGTACACCATCCGCCCCACTCTGTTTTGTACCTTTCCCACTTTCCACACGGTTTTGTTTCCATGGTGTTCCTGGAAGAACACCTTCTCCCCATCCTCGTAACTCTTCTTTGGTGCCGTAATGTTGGTCGATTTCACCTGTTTGGTAAAGGTTTGTCGAATACCGACTTTATTTTTCTTCCAAACATTACTTCCGCCGGTGGTACTTCGGCTGGTGTGTTCTCGTTGGGTGTAATTCTATACACTTGAAGGAACTGCTGGAGTGCCTTTTCTCTCGGCGTGCCCGTCGATTTTTTCAACGCTTTCTTCAATGTATCAACAAATTGTTCTGCCTGTCAGTTTGACCTCGGATGGTAAGTCGGAGTGGTATAATATGTTTAATTTTAATGTCTTCACAAAAGTCTTTGAACTCTCGTGAAGTGAATTGTGTACCGTTGTCCTATACAACAATGTCCACCACTCCGAATCGGGCAAAAAATTCATGCAACGCGCATATCGTGACATCCGTTGTTGGGTTTTAACATCTAACAACTTCTGACCATTTTGAGTAGCTGTCGACTATAATTAAATAGTAGAAGCCTTCCAATCGCCCCGCAAAATCTATGTGAACCCGGGACCATGTTTTCTCTGCCTTTGGCCATGGACAGTACTGAATAGGTGGTGCTTTCGCTGCCGACGCGCAGCCAGCACAGGCCTTCATCTTCGTCTCGTGTCCTTGTCCATATTTTTTGAATACACATAAGATCTCATTAGGCTCTTCATGCGTGTCGCTCCGGGATGCCCCTCATGGAAATCCTTCAGGATTTTTTTTTTAGCGTAGTTGGGATTAATGTGTCGCAACAGACTGAAAAAGCTTCTGCTGTTTGCTAATCGTATGTTAGTAATTTATTTTTTATTTCGATAATAAAATAATCTTCTCTTGCCTCTTTTTGTACATCGCCAAGTGTGACTGGCAGCTCTTTTATTGTGTTACACAGTACTTTACTATAGTCATATTCAGACCGAAGGGATGCTATAACTGTATCCTCGAGCGGTTCCGTGAACTTTGGGATTAGCCACGATAAACCATCTGCATGTTCTAGTCTTTTTGACGGTAAAAAGTCAATCTCAAAGTCATAATTTAACAGAATTATACCCCATCTCTGTAGGCGGTTTGCTGTGTAGGTTGGCAAGCCTTTTTTTAATCCAAAGATGGTGATAAGTGGCTTATGGTCTGTTTGTAGGATAAAATGACGGCCGTGTAGGTACCTGTGAAATTTGGTCATTGCGAACACAATACCCAACGCTTCTTTTTCAATCTGAGAGTAATTTTTCTCTGCAGGAAGTAAAGTTCTTGAAGCGTGTTCGATGGGTTTCATCGAGCCATCCGACATTTTATGCAAAATGCACGCCCCAATGCCGTAGGAGCTGGCGTAACTTGCAACAGTAGTTTTTAGCTCTTGATTAAAATGAGTAAGAAATAATTCTGAAGTTAACTTCGTTTTTAGGTTGTCGAATGCTGATTAACAGTCGGCGGACCATTCCCATTTACTATCTTTCTTAAGTAACTCATTTAAGGGGTCTCGTAATTTGTGCATACTGGGAATGCATTTTTCGTAATAGTTAGCGAGACCCAGGAAGCTTTGTAGTTGGGTAACATTGTTCGGTTCTGGCATATTCTTGATGGCTATATATCTTTCTGGGTCGGGACGTCTTCCATTCTTATCAATGACATGTCCCAAGTAGTTGATCTCTTCTAGATAGAATTCACACTTTGACTCCGTGAGTGTAAAACCAAAATCGCTTATCCTTTCGAATACTTTGTTTACGTGCTCACGGTGCTCCCAGACGTTCGTACTTTTCATATCGTCAAGGTAGCCGATCGAAAAATCGAGCCCGCTCAACATCGTGTCGATTACCTGCTGAAATATCGACGGGGCCACTTCAATTCCAAAAGGGAGACGATTGAACTTTAGTAGTCCCCTGTGTGTCAGAATACAGAGAATCTTAGAGCTATCTTCCTCTACAGGTATTTGCAGATAGGCTTCACTCAAGTCAATGTTTGAGAACAGTTTTCCACCGTTTAATTTTGTGAAAACCTCAGTTGGAGTCGGCAGAGGATAGTGATAATCTATCAGCGCATCATTCAAACCGGTTGAGAAATCGGCACACACTCTGATCTGTCTAGATTTTTTCTTCACGTAGACGGTTGGGGTCGCCCATTCCGAGTAGTCAACTTGTGTTAAAATGCCTTTCTCCACCAACCGGTCTTTTTCTGCATTAATTTTTTCAAGAGAGGCAAATGGTACACTTCGTTTTCTCTTAAAAAACGGGATTCTTATTTTTAATTAGTTCAAAACTCGCCTTCATTTTAGTATAGCGTCCTAATTCATTAGAAAACACCTTGGGGAATGACTCTTTCAAATCCTTCTTCAATTTTTCTGCTTCAGCAGAGCAATTCTCTATTCGTTGACAATAGACGCTTATCAGCGAATTCCAGAGCTGGAAGTGCTGAATCCAATCTGAACCGAACAAATTTCCAGTATCTTTCCTTACGAACATGCGTAATTTTAATGTCACTTTTGAAATGACTTTTCCTTCAAAGTTTATTTTATTTCCGGTTACCGATCGAGCCACTTCATCTGTGCGTAGCATAGTGGGTCTGCCGATCTTTTTCCAGGTATTAATAGTAATAATTGATAGGTCAGACCCTGAATCAAGCTGTAGTTAAAAATCTTGATTGTTAATTTTTACCGTAACATACTTTCGTATGTTTAGGTTGCCACAATTAATTCTAGTTGTTTTTATGTCACTTGTTTCTAGTGTTACTTCTGCAATGTGAAGCTTTGTGTCCCATTTTATGACATTTGTCACAATTTTTTCGTTTAAAATGACACTTCTGGTACCAATGTAGGTCTCCGCAACCCCAACAAGGGTGGTTTGGCAATTTTTCATCCGACCTTTGAGGCAAATCTTTCCTGAATTTTTCCTTCGAAGAGTATGATTTTTTTGAAAAACGACGAACATTTTTAATATTAGAAATTGCTGCTTCCTCTATTTCTTTAGCTTCCTTTTTCTCGGAAATATGTCGTTGACAGCTTTCGGTCAGTTGTTGCAATGTTAAATTGGGCTCAGTTTCAAGTTTGCTTATTGCACGTCTTCTTAACGCTGCATCGTTTTGCGAGGCGAACCCTTGAACAAGTATTAATACTTTGAAATTGTCCGCTGTAAAGAATGATAACTTAAAGTCGTCACAATGTTTATTGACGATCGAAGCAAACGTTGAGTAATCCTGGCTTTCTTTTCGCGTTAGGTTCATACATTTCCAACTTTTGTGGAATAAACTTGTTTTGGGGCAATATAGTTCCATTAACATTTTAATGGTTTCCTTGAAAGATAGTTCGCCCGTTTTCTTCGGCAGAATATAATCGACAAATTTTGTATGCTCTGCCGTACCTAGTCTACGAAGAACTAAACGAACCTTTTTCGTTTCCGACCATGTGCTACAATAAATGTCGAAGAAATCCTGATATTAACATGATTCGAAGTTTAGGTCCTCTTCAGACACATATTTGAAGGTTTCTATAGCTGACTATATTGCATTTTGGTTGAACACGTCGCTGTCGTCATTCGTCGTATTTATCATTGCTTGTGTCAGCTGTTCAATTTTTCTCTCTGATTGAGTCTGTTGCTCTAAATTTGTAATCCCAATCAATTGTTCGTCTAAAGATTTTCTATCTTCTCGCTTTTGTGCTAAATTCTTTTCCTCAAAATATTTCAACAACCT
The DNA here is from genome assembly GCA_963556195.1 of Sepiola atlantica. Lineage (NCBI taxonomy): Eukaryota > Metazoa > Mollusca > Cephalopoda > Sepiida > Sepiolidae > Sepiola > Sepiola atlantica. The sequence continues at coordinate 26,017,881 of OY744517.1, read as the reverse complement.
AATTAGCTGCGACTGAAATTCCTTCTGTAGAGACTGAAGTTTTTCATCGTTTTCCTTCTGTAGAGCAAGATGTTTTTCATCGTTTGCCTTCTGTTGTTCTGATAGAAATTTAATCATCTACAATATCTGTTTTGAGAAATCTTCCATGGTGAAAGAAATACTTTCTTGAAACAGAAATAGTCATAAATAGTCCTTCACTATTTTTTTCTTTTGAAATGCTTACTGTTTAATTACAACTCAACCCCTTCTCATCACTGCGCCATTCGGGTCTCGAATTCGACCGGCACTTGCTAATCTATTTTTTTCTTCTTTAAAAGTTTTTTGAGAAAAAAAAACGATTTCATTAATCCGGCTTATTGGGTAATTAATTTAACAAATTATTTGTATTTTTGTTCGCATCTGAAACTTTTGTTTTCTAATAAGTCCGTTTGCCTTTCAGTGTAGGCTGAAAATGCAAAATAGCAAGGAATGGCTATATAAAAAATTGACTAGTTAGTCAAGTAAGTAACTTGGTTTTACTTGTCAGATTTTTTTTTACTCCGACTATACGATTTTACAGTGACAGTCTTTTCGAAAAATACGTTTGACTATATCAGACACGAAAAAAGGTTTTTGTAGTATGGAGTTTTTTTTTATTTTCCAAAGCTTCCAGTTTTTAAGCACATGGTATTCCAATTTCATTTGTTGCACGAGGTAAAATCCTGTACTGAAATACGAAGAACACAAATAGTAAAATCTGTCTTACTTTTTTTTTCTTCCAGTAATTGTTTAAACTGATTATTTCTTGTAAGGCAGACTCGTCCCAAAATTGGATGTACTCGATGTTTCCAATATCTTCCCGAAAATTGTAAAGCACAAGGTTTTTTGGGTTTTTTTCAAACGAGTAGAATTTTTTTTCGAAGGTTGACCGTGTTGTAGACACTGGTTAATCACTCACAGGTTGCAAGGTCCAAGGTGTTTGCAACGAAGTCCTTTACGAATCACTCGTCGCAAGTAGTTGTGGACCCGTTTAGGGGTACCAACAATGAAATAAAAGAACAACAGGTTTAGAGATAATTATAATGAATTGTATTGAACAGAGAAATTATACACAGGTCAGTGTTGGCAGTGCTAGTGCCTAAATGTGCCTAAATATTTATTTGCGTAAACTTGTACACAAAATGTGGCACAAGGCCAAAAAAGGGGTGGGGAAAGGATCGGTCATCTCTAACTTAAAAAAAAACTCAACTTAGCTAGTTTCAATCATGAATATCATTTACCATAATACCGCATTCATACTATACATCCATCGCTACTCACCATAAGAATTCATACCATGAAATCCTACTTAAAACCCATATAAGAAATATGCAACGGGGGGGGGACTAAAAATTAAAAATATAATATATACAACGCAAAAGAAATAAAGATTAGTAAAAGCCCCCCCCCCGTTATTGAAATGTGGCAGAGATGCCAATTTGCCGGTCGAAATCGAAAACTCTAAAAAAGGTGGTTCATGCAGGCCCCAACGTTTTATTCTGACCACCTCCTTCGAAAATATCGAAGGGTGACCTGCATCTCCGGCAAATCTGGCACTCAGTCACCTAATTGGAGAAGGAAGGGGAGTGGGGCAGAAAATAAAAAGGGGAGTGCGATGAGGACAAAATAAAAGGGGGCATGTAATGGAATCAATCATACACTAGCTAAATTGTTGAACTGAAACATCAACAGAAAATTAAACAGAAACTAACTTAAAATAAGTCTAAATCTAACTTAAAATTAAAGCATAGTTCGTTTTCTGAACCCAATATTCTCTGCCTGAGGCACGTCCAGATATCACTCTAATCTAGCGCCAGCCACTCTACACAGTCGTGCTCCAGTCACCCATCTTTCACCAAAATCTGCCGAAGAGAATTTCACCCTCTCGGCCCTTATGCGAGCCTTCAGGTAATATTTGAAAATCGCAATAAGGTCGAGAGAAGTGAAGGTCTCAGCTCCGTAGACTGTCTTGCACTAGTATTCCAAATCGTAACTCTCATACTCGCTAGTAAGCTCTAAAACGTAAACCGTTTTTGCCTATCGGTTGTCGGAGCACAGTTGCTGCATACAGAATACGAACAGAATACGAACCATGTAGCCTGCAACAAGCTTAATCAGCGGAACGACGATGCGGCAAAAAACGAAGACGTGACTTATGGTTTCGTCCTCATCGCCGCATCTGACACAAGTCGGAGAATTACTCAAGCGTGCTGAATGAAGCCTCTTACCTACCCAGAGTGCATTCCCAATCGTCAGCCAGATCAGTGATGCCTCGTCACTGTCAAGGCACCTTGACCCAGGCGCCCAAAGCCAGAGGTAGCGGAGCTCCCCCATCGTCAAAGCGAGCCCCTCAGGCCTATCATTTCGGACAGTCCCCCTCACCATTACCCGATATAATGTCTTTCGAGATAACAGCAGGGTGTCAGAGAGGCTTTCTGTCACTCTTGAAAGGAACTTCAACGCATGTCTACATTCGCGATAGAAGAAACACTCGTTTCGGGGTAACCTGCGTGCCTCCCCCCTCATCCAAGTGCACACTTCTCAAAGCCGGAAAGGCTTTCTTGGTGTCTTCCTTCCAAAAGACACCGTTACCCTTAGATTGTGTACTCATTCGGTCTAGATAAACCAGCCTAAGAGTGTGGCATCGAATTTCGATGCTAGGCATACCCAGACCGCCCTCAGAAGGATGAAGGTAACAAATCTCGCGACGGACCATATGGGCTTACCAAGCCACAAAAACTTGAACAGAGCCCGCTGCATCTCCAGCAGTGTATCCGACGGGAGTTGGAGAACTGAAAGACGATATAGGATGATCGGATAAATGTGAGAAGTACACACCTCCGCTCTCCCCTTTAACGAAATATTTCTGCGGAACCACAGACCAGCTGCTGCCCTAATCGCTTTCAGGACTTCCGACCAATTTTTTCTCCAGCTGGAGATCAGGACCAAACCAGACGCCGAGTAGCTTACAAGGCCCATCTGTCCAGCCAAAGGGTCCCTGCAAGGAAACACCCTTCCAAGCACCAATGCGCAAGCCAATAGACTTATCGCAGTTGATTTTGGCGCCTGTCACCGTTTCATACATTCTGATTTCTCTGTCGACGACACTAATCTCGGCATTGCTCGTTACAATCACAGTCAAGTCGTCGGCATAGGCGGAGTACTTCAACATGTTGCAAGAACCTGCCAAAGTAATTCCACGCAGGACCGGATTCACCCTTAACCTGTTAAGGAAAGGTTCCAAAACAAGCACATAAAGCATCGGTGAAAGAGGACACCCCTGACGAAGAGATCTGGACAATCTGAAGGCACCACACATCATGCCATTCACTTCAACCCTAACACCGAGGTTCGCATACAAGAGACGAATACAGGAGCGGAATTGCGAGCCAAAACCGGCCGCAGACAAAACAGTCTCCAAGTACCGATGGTCCACCCTATCGAATGCTTTGGACTGATCTAAATTGATCAGCGCGGCTTCAGTGTCGACTTTATCTAGCGGCAGATAAAAGGCCACCGAAATGCCCCGTTCCTCCCGGACTGATTGTCGAGAAAGAATCCTCGACTGGTATTACCCCATCCAAACGTCCTCAATCAACGTAAGTTAATGGAAGACTGAACAGGATAGGGTAAGGCCCAGGTTTATAATTCTCTCCCACAGCAGAAATATGTGACACAAGGTCGGAAAGTGGGGGGATCAAATTAGCGCCCCTAAAGAATGAGACCTCAGGCCTAACAAAAATAACCTGGGCAACCCCGTCAGCATTCCCCGGAAAAGGCGCGTGAGTCAGTAAGCAATAAACTTACCTCTCCCCGAAAGGGGAAGGCAAGGCCTGTGAGGGTGCACCTCTTAGGAAAACCCAGGACAATATACCTCAGCCCAGCAGATAAAAAGTCACCGAAATAGCCCAGTTCCTGCCGGACTGATTTTCGAGCCCAAACCATCTACTGGTATTACCCCATCCCGACGTTTTCACTCAACCCAAGTTAATGAGAGACTGAACAGGATGGGGTGTGAGCCTAGGTATTTAATTCCCTCCCACATAGGAATATGTGACACAAGGTCGGAAAGTGGGGAGATAAAGCGTATCGAGTGCAAGTTATCCTGAATGGTCTGGCCCTTCACAGAACAAGTCTGTTCGGGGCTAATTAGACCAGGCAAAACAAGTTGCAGACGATTGGCTAAGATCTTGGCAAAAATCTTTAACTCCGCATTAAGCATCGTTAAAGGCCGAAAATTATCTAACCCATCCCCACCATTTTTGCTTTAGCGTAACAATTTCACCAAACCCATGGTCAAGTACTGGGGAATAGACCCGTTCCTAAACCACGAGTTAAACAAAACTGTCAGCAAGGGTACAAAAATGTGCGACATCCTCAAATACACCTCGTAGGGCAAACCATCAATCCCCGGAGACCTGTTAAAGTCGACCCGCCCTAAGGCTTCCCGGACTTCTTCCTCTGTTATGCAACCTTCGCACTTAGCCGCTTCGGTCGCCTCAAGACGAGAAAAGTCGGCTAAATAGGGGTCGAATTGTACTAAAGACAAACCGGGTTCTCGAGTAAAAAGATCCTGGAAATGAGAACGAAAAGCCTCCAGAATACATTCGTGTGTGGTCACGAGTCTCCCATCCGGCAATGAGACACGAGCGATATGTCGATCAAATGCATGTCGATGCTCCTCTGCACGCAGTTCAGCGGCCATGTTTGTCGCCTCGTTAGGCACTCTTTTTCACCTAGCCCTAATCACTAAAGCCTGGTGTTCTTGGATAGCCAAAGAAGCCAACTTGGCCTTAATTATAGTAACACTAGAGCTATCATCCACCTCTACCGCCCGAACTAATCTAGACTCTAGTGCCACTTTAGCTGCCCTAGTTGATAGATTGAGTCGTCAGCTAAAATCGGCAGTAAATGTCTTAATAACCTTCTTAAAATGAATCCACTTCCTATTCCCAATTAAAAACTCCACATACTAGAAGCTTTACTCATTAAAACAAAAAAATGCTATTAACAAGATTAATTTTAACACTAGTACTAATATACTTAAATGATTATAATACCTAATAAATATAGTTACATATTTTAATTTCCCCCGCCATAATTAATTGTAAATCTCACTCCAGGTATTTACCTGTTTGTCATTATTCCACTGACGATGGATCCAGACGGGTCAGAAAGTACTCTGGACCAACATGTTCATTATGGCAGTTTCATCAGCAAATTTTCTTCCGAGATTAAGATTTTAATCCGGAAAATTGAAGGGATCAATACTAAAATAACCAGACAAAAATTGTCGGTTATTTTTAATAATACGTGTCTTAAGGAAAAAATGCTGCCTCGATATACACACACACACACACACACACACACACACATATATATATATATATATATGTTTTAACTATATATATATATATATATATATATATATATTTAAAACATACATTCTATACATTACGATACCAACATGAAATATTATAAAATATTGAGGCTATTTACATTTCAATAAACATCTTACAATTACTAACTATAATTACGAATGTCATAACAGACGAATGTGAGTTGCTAGCGTCGTAATTAAATGTAATCAATTATTCACCATTATACATCATCCTGTTTGAAGTTTTTGGTGCGCATTGTTAGTAATAAGTATCGGGCGCAACATCTCATCACTGTAGACGTCTATATTAAATGTGTAAGTACTCGTCGTTTGAGACGAAACAGTAAAAACAATAATAGTAAACCCACGAAGACTAATGACGCTTGATTACGATTTGATGATCCACATCGAATATACGCTCGGAAAGACAAGCATGATACAACTTGACCAATAAATCTACGAAATGTATATACATTTGACGAGAATACAACATGGACTATTCAGAAAATTGCCAAATACACACTTATAACACAAGAAAAACGTCGTGTAATTGAATTACATTTGCCAAATCGAAGATGCTTCTTAAAGACATACACATCAACACTCACACAAGTCATCTGGTAAAAAACTAGATCTAATATATGGAACGTTTTTGTTATTCGTTTTTAAGGGAAGTGGGGTCTGATCGACTCTGCTGGGAAGCCATGAGATAAAATACTGTGTTTTTAAATTCTGAAACACTTGGGCATGCGAACCAACTAATTACTTCTTAAATAATGTAATTTTTTTGAAGCAACCGCATATAGTGGCTGTAAAAAATGGATTGAATAACAAGCCAACTCGTTTACCAATTGAAGACTTGTGTCTAAAAGTGTTTTATTTTCCTATAGCGTAAATGGTTGAAACACATCTTAGACTATATATATATATATATATATACATATATATATATATATGTATATATATATATATATTTATATATATATATACACGCATTATATATATATATATATATATATATAGAGAGAGAGAGAGAGAGATACATATATATATAGAGAGAGATAGAGTATGTTTATGCAAATAATGTATAACATTATTAATTCAAGTTCCAAAAAATGATTAGGCGTACGACTGTTTCTAAGACTATTGAGATTTTGTTGTTCACTTTTGTATATATGTGTATGTGTGTCTGTTTTTTTTGTAACATTTTCGAGATTTTATTTTCTTTATTTGTACGTACATTTGAATATAAACTATATGATTCAAGTATGATATGAGAATGGAACAATTTCAATGAAAATCACACTGTATATTACCAATTTACAATAAATTGTCTTTCACGATAATTAGATCGTATGCTAGCACAAGAAATATCATGAAAACACATTTTCTCGTAGGGTCTTTTATATGTTGATGATTGTTACTATGATAATGACGGCATTATTTTAAAATATAGTTTCGTTGATCGTTTATTGACATTGTCAGAATGTTTGGCTTGTTTATTATTTCACATTTTTTTCTTCTTCGATGATCTATCGATTGATGGTGCAACATTCACGAAGTTCGCCCTCATTATGGCCAGAAATCCCTGATCCATTAAGGCGAGTGTCTTTCCAAAGAATAATCGTACTAAACTGGATCAAATAATGGGAGATGAGTATGGTTACATTGATAACATCCATGGATGACTACTTTTTTGATTAATATCGGATCCATGACATCAGGAGTGTTTGCAATTATAGCGTAGTTCCCTCGTGTTAGTAATTGATACTTTTAGGGCAACAAATGTCACCATCTCAGAATCAAACAAATAAAAATAGCATGCCTTGCTCATATTCGTCATATTATAATTGAAACATTCCAAACTCCATGCCGTTTCAAAAATGTTGACCTCGCATATGTTGTTTCTACAATCTTGGGTGATATCGAAAACTACATGTGCACATAATTATGTGAACATGTAGTTATCGATATTTTATGATAAATGTGGTCATGTATTAATGTATCTTCAAGAAATGCATATAAATGATGTTAAATAATGAAATAGAACTTAGCAAACATTCACTTATAAAAATATACTCTTTAGACGGATTTAAAGTGAGCACATATTATAATGTGACGTTCGATGTGTGATCCACCATGCCCACAAGACAGTCATACTATGTTTTTTTCATATAATAGAGTTTGCATTATTTTAATCCATAAACGACATTCATATTATAAACAATAACTTTCAAACATTTTATTCAAGAAGTACCAGCTACATTGTACTACGGAATCGGCTCCCGAGTGTACATACGCATTCTTGAAAAATTATGAATGCACGATTCAACTATTGTTATTATTATTATTATTATTATTATTATTATTATTATTATTATTATTATTATTATTATTATTATTATCATCATCATTATTATTATTATGATTATTATTAGTATTATTATATGTACTCACTAGTAGTTCTCACACGGGTCATCATCAGATATTACTCACTGACAATAACCGGTTGTGTTCCATCGAGTCGAAGTCTCCACATATTTTTAGTACACTTTACTTCTTTCGTTAACCTTTGCAAATTACTTTTTTATTATTTCAACAGCTGATTCTCATTGATTTCTCGCTGGGAAATACCATTAATCTTCACTGAAAGTTAGGTGGTAATAAACCTTCCCCAGTACTATTCACATTTATCGAGTGGATGTCTGGTTAGTGCTTTCCCCACGTTGTCCTTCCATCTTTTTGTTTTACTTCTGTTGCAGTTTCCATTTATAGTTTGGTATGTATTGATTTCCGCATAATTATCATTTACGTGCTAGGAGTTTCACACGAGTCATCATAAGTGATAGCTCATTGACAATAACCAGTGCACTTCTATTCGTTTGTTCTTTTGATCACTGTGCTTAAAAATATTAGTTATTTTTACATACGTATTTTGGCAGCATAAGGGCCTGCCGATGTGCCCCACAATCGTAGTATGGTGCAAAACAGACTTTTTACCGTTGATTGAAGAACGTCATTTACCACAGCTTTCTGGTATCACAGATAATATTTCGGCGTTTACTGTCTTTGCATCATACAGATATTAGTTAACACATACTGAAAACAATGAAAATACAACATGATCCTTCAAACGTAATATATCAGACAATCACATTTCATAAATTCGACTGGGGTTGAATCTATAATGACTCATTGCATAGTCCACATTTAACACCCACGATCTCCAATCAGAAGGCAAAGGTAATTAAACAAGCATAGGCCACATAATTAAGATTATACAATATATGTACGTGTGATTGGATTGCCAAGTAACATTGTTCCCTACGTGTATATTCATCTAGAATGTATTCAGCTTATACGTCATAGCATTAACTCTGATTCCAACGCGAAACAACGCACTTACAGAAGACCAAAATATTGTATTTTATGGGGTGTTAAATGGCAACGTGTAATTCTGTTATGAATAAACTTGTTGTGGCCACCACTCAGAGCGCTCAGCTTTTAATGTTAAATGTGCAAGTTGCGGAAATAAAGAGATATTTATATTATTTGAAAAACGTCGGATGTTACACTGCACGAAATGTGGTAGAATAAAACTACAGAGGAGAAAAGTATTTCAAATAATGCAAATGATATAAAAGTGTCAATTTGCTTTTTGCTTTTATGACACTTGTTTGTTAAGCACCGCATTTCCGTTGGCGTTAATATGCACTTGTTAACATTTTCAGCGTTTAGTAAATAAGCAAAATATGCATGTTTTAAGATGTTGTTGTAAACCTGCATCCCAGTCGCTGCAATTCTGCTGAACTACAACATACACAACAACAATAATAATATAAAAAAAAATAATAATCTTAGATAATAAATCATATACCAATATTTTTTAGAAATGAAATCATATAGCATACATCTAATAAAAAGAAAAAAAACACGTGGCCAGTATCCTTAATAAGACACTATGTACCATTATTATGTTGGACTAAAAAAAAACTCAGGCACCTTGACCAGAGGACTACACAATTAATGACCATGCACAACGCACCAAACCCAAAAGACGGTAAGACAGACTCTACATGAAAAGACACGAAGGGGGAGTACATCGGGTAAGTATAGAAGATTGTGTGGAAGACACAAAAAAGCTGAAAAAATCAATAATCAATAACACAGAAAAGCTAAGAACCGCAGCAAAGGGCACCGTCTTTAAGAACAACTCGGGATGCACCAGAACCAGAAATAAAATGAGAAGGTTAGAAAAGTGGGAAGAAACCCAACTAAATGAACGTTTCATAAGACTGACAAGACAATAATCCAACGGTATGTCTCAGAAAAGGACACTTGCACAGGGAAACGGAACCTTTACTTAAAAATGCTCAGAACAATTCGATTAAGATAACCTACATACATGCTAAAATACATAAATTTAGGAACACAGTAAATTCAGACTATGTGGACAAATATACCAATCAGTAAATCATATAATAAGCGAATGCAGCAAACTAGCCTAAAAAGAATACAAGAACAGACATAACTGTGTGGGGATTGTATTTCGAACACGCATATAAATGGTATAAAAATAAACTAGAGACAGTACTGGAAAACAACACACACAAGATCCTCTGGTATATGAATGTACAAACAGATAAACCCATACAACAAAGATACCGGATGTCATAATAATCGACAAGAAAGAAAAACTCATATCTTAATGTAGACTTCGCCGTTCCAGCAACCATAGCGTGAATAATAAGGAGACGAAAAAAAGAAACAAATACACGGAACTTGTCGAAAAACTGAAAGGAATAATGAGCATGAAGAAAATCGAAATAATACCAATAATTGTAGCAGCACTAGGAACAGTCCCCAAAAGGCTGGATAAAAGACTAGGATGAATTGGAATCAAAGGAGTGGCTGAGAACATACAAAGGACGGCAATGATGAACACAGCTTCAATTTAAAGAAGAATCCCCGAATGCGGAAACAAATCCGCATTAGCTACGAATTGTAACCAGGCACGTGGAATTACAATAGGAAAAAAAACAAGCCCACAGGAATAACCCCACCGCCCGTACTAAGGAACATACACTGCAATGATTGTTATAAGATGTCCGCACCCAAGAAAGCAACCACACGAGCAAACAAGAAAAAGAGAAGGGAGAAACAATGATGGTTCTGGTATTTTCGGACACCACACAACATAGTCGTAGAGGGTCACGGATGATTAGAAGATAGAGGAGAGACAGGACTGACCAGACCTCCACTGGAAAAGTGCAGAGAATGCTGAGATTTTCGAGAGGCTTATTGCGACCCAAATCCCAGGAGAGACCAATGGTCGTTACAAGCGATACATTAATTGTAGGTAGCTGTTGCGATACTGCATGGTCATTTGCGTTGGTGATCGAATATTGTTGGAGAGAACTGAAAATGTGGGGAAGCTTGTTGTCCATGGAATACCATTGCTGGTTGTCGGTGAGCAATCGCTTACGATAACTTTTGTGATAACTCTTGGTGAGCAGAAATAATAATAAACGGGCGTTACTTTGTGATAAAAACTTGCAGGATAGGAACAGTAGTCCGAATAATCTAAATATTACAAATTAGCAATCCTCATCTCAAAAAGTTCATAAAAATCCTTTGCATATGTTCAAGATTAAAATTATTTAAAACTAGTGTAGAACACCAGCGTTCCTTGGCTAGCTCGTATTTGGAAATTTGTGAACACTCTTATTTTTGTCTTGTCGAACTCGGGAATTTTCATGTTGCAGTCTGGAATATGTACGGTATTTCCAACTGAACGCTTTACCCACGAGGATACCTAGCTCTCATTCTGACAGCCATGACCAGCTGAAATTCTTAAATAATTAGTAATTGTATTCTTACTAAATTATAACTCAACAAGGCTTCTACCTGATCATAACTGACGGAAGAAAACCAAGCTATCTCTGTGGACTAAATAAGAGGTTCCGTTTAAAACAGTGTACAGAGTTCCAACCACGGCATAAATATTCTTGCGTTCGTTAAGAGCGCCTGAAGAACCGGTTAACATGTTAATAATTTAATTATAACACCTGAAATTAGTCATGCTTTATGTTTTCCACAAAGTTAAATCTAGATGAATGTATTATGTTAGCCATAAACAGCTTCAAATTACAACAGCAGCATACATAGATTTACGATATCATACATATATATATATATATATATATATATATATATATATATATATATGTGTGTGTTTATATATATATTGGATATATATGCTTAAGAAAACTAACGCACCCTTATCAATTTTGGAGCACAGCTGATTAGCTTAAGGTATCGTAATTGAGTTTACATTTTGTTTTATTTACGTTTATGAAAAGAAAGCAAAGGAAAGTAGAAACTCTTTGTGAAAATTTAGATTCCTCTAATTTTTAAGAGATGATAACGTATTCATTAGTTAATATTCTTCAAATTTGAGTTTCTTCGAAGTATTTAAAAAGTTTTAGGAATCCATTATATTGCCACAACCACCATTTAAAATACTAACATTTGAAATTTTTCGTAAATGTTATCCCTTGTCATTAATCATCCATTATAGATGATTCCCTGAAATTCGCTTTCCTTTGAATTCCCGCTATTATTAATTCTAAAATTCTTAATATTATATAGAATCAAAACGGATTGTGACCAAAATTAGAACAGGGGATCTAGACCTGATTTTAACCTTGATTGAAGTTATCATAAAAGCTTCCGTTCGGAGAATACATTTTACTCGTCTTGGGACGTGTATTTTTATTCTATGTCTCCCCACTCTCTCTCTCTCTCTCCTCTCTCTTTCTTTCTCTTTATATATATATATATATATATATATATATATATATATATATATATGCCTGTCTTTGTGTGGTGTTGAAATATGCTAGTAATTTCTTGAAAGGACAGTTACCATTGTCCGAGAAATACGAGTCATATAAATATAATCACTATACCTTTGAATATATAATCATAAGTGTACACACAGATGCGCACGCATAATATATATATATATATATATATATATATATATATATATATATATATATATATATATATATATTGGACCGTCCAACTCTTTGAAGACATTCATGGCATTCATGAATGTCAACGAAGATCGCGGCTGTTTTGCCGTGAATGCAAAGACGTTAGCGTTTGACTTCCGTGTGAAATTGAGCGAAATAATAGACGCATCTAAATACAATAACATTGCCAGTACGCTTCCCTTTCCCTCAGCGCAGTAGAAATCAATATCCAAGCAGATATGCTTATATAAAATTAAATCAATAGGATCGTTTATTTTGAATCTTCATTCAAGCACTTGACTCCTCGTCGTATATAGTCATAGAATCAGACATCCACCATCGATCAGGATTCAAGATTCTGTTTGTCGTTATAAGGTTTATTGCCTGTCTTTTTGAGTTACCACTTGCTTAAGCTCTGTAATGCCCCTTTCTTTAATAAGCTAATACGACTTACAGACCATAACTTTCTCATATTTGCTGGATGCTTGTTGTGTGAAAACGTCTCTAAACCAATGGGTATTTCTTTAATAATCTCTCAGGTAGCTTCCGTGAATGTATCGCAGACCGAACTACGCCTACACTACACAACTATGAGTGGGTCTTCCGTGTTTTGTAAACGTTTACTTTAGAAATATAATTATTGCCTTCATATTGTATACATATATTTATATATATATATATATATATATATATATATATATATATATATATATATATATATATGGGAAGAGAAGGATGAAAGTAATCCGACGTAATCGGAAAATGAAAAAGGAAAACCAAAAAATGGATGTTTTTTATGTGTACATCAACGTTTCGTCTTTATTTATAAGACTTCATCAGGATGATAAAATAGAGAAAAAATGTCATGCAAGTACAGATACATGTAGGGTAGACATATTGGCAAAAATAGAGTGAAATAGTGGCCAAATGCTGGGTAGACGTCCGTATTTTTTTACCCCTGCTCATCCCCCACCTCTTTCTCTTACCACCAGCCACAGTAGTCCTGGCTCACCCCATCCTTCCATTTTTTCCCCACTAATTCTTTTCTACATTCATTTCTATTTCTCCAACAAATACGGACGTCCAACCAGCGTTTGGCCACTATTTCATTCTATTTTTCCCAATATGTCTACCCTACATGTATCTGTACTTGCATGACATTTTTTCTCTATTTTATCATCCTGATGAAGTCTTATAAATAAAGACGAAACGTTGATGTACACATAAAAAACATCCATTTTTTGGTTTTCCTTTTTCATTTTCCCATATATATATATATATATATATATATATATATATATATATATATATATATATATATATATATATATATATCATCACGTTGAAATGGCCCATCCTGTTCAGTTATTGAATTTAAGCAACGTTGATTCTGGTGTGTTCTAAATGTGTGACGATTAAGGGATTCCAGATGATGTATTCGGAGAGAGACCGACATTGCAAAAATAATGTATGCGAGCGTTGCAGACTGACAAAATTATTAGAAGGAAACATCTGTATAATATCTACCTTTCTCAATCTGTACAGCTGTAGAAACAACTGTAGATGAGGGAACGCTTAAATTTATGACCTTCAAATTGAAACGGTATTTCATTGTCATATATAGTGTACATTGAACTTGCTGAAATTCAGATTCCGTAGACAAGACAATATTTAAATAAGACCATTAATTTTTGGCGAAAACCCCATATTGAGATATTTGATCTCAGTCTGATATCTATCATTTGGCAATAAATAAAAAGGTCGCATTTCTTGGTTAGTATTCATACACATATATTCTTTCGCGCAAGTCGTTACGAGGCAATAATCAATTGTATTATCAACAACACATGTTTTATATAAATCTGTACACGGCGGACATTAACACGTGTATTTTCTGGCATTTATATTTTAAATATGTCATTTTAATTTCAAATTTGACTTTGTAATTAAAGTGTTCGAGTTGAAAAAGTTAATATAACTTCTTTTCTTGAGTAATGTTTGTTGTTGTTGGGTTTTGGGTCATTTTTTGTACTTTGTGACAAATAGAGACTTCGTTCTACAAGCGGTAGAAAGAAAAACTCATTGTTTTCATTTCAGATATGTTTCTTGTAGTAGCTTATAATAAAATATCAGCTTTGAAACGATTGTACACGTGCTATATATTAACTATTATTTCTGAAACTTGATGTAAATACAATTATACGTCTATATAAAATATATTAAGCTCTCTATGATCGTATGAATACATAGTGAGATTTCTCTTTACTCTGCATTTTAAAAAAACTCGTTTAAATTTCGGAACGACCTAAGATATCGAGGAAGGTTTAAATAAATTATTAACGTTATTTGAATAATACTCACACTTAAACAAGAAACGTGTCAGAACAATGTTGATCTCTTTATACCTCAAATGTCGTTTATAAATATGTTTATATTAATCCTCTTTTTGATATCTTCATTTTAATTTTATCTCGCAATGTTACTCCAAGTATAATTAATAAACATTCGATGTCAAACACATTGAACTTCCCTTGTATGCTCTGTCAGTATAGTTCATTTTCCACTTGCATATACAGAAATAGCACCGATCAATACTTTATCGTATTAACATCAGAGGCGTTGATATGTCTTTCTGTCCTCCATAATTTTGAGAAGTTAAAATGCAGACGTTTGTTATCTCTATCGAAATATATTTTAAGAAGAGTAACAACTTTTGCCTGTATTTTCTTTCATCTCCCATTTCTCGCAAGAATTCTCAATCACTGAAGTACAGAGCACTAACTTATCAAAACAGCTGCAAAGAGCTTGTTTGCCGCATAACACATTTGAGTATTGATTTACTCCTCTCCAGGAGTTAGGCGCAATCCCCAGTTTTTATCTTACTCCCACAAGTAAGATGTGACCGAAGGTCGGGTCGGGAAACGTAGGGGTTAAAAATAGCCTGGGCAGCCCCGTCGGCATTCACCGGTAGGGGCGTCTCAGGCAGTAAGCAATAAACTTACTCCTCCCCAAAGAGGAGAGGCGAAGCCTGGGAGGGTGGACCTCCTAGAACTGCACAGGACAGACCCACAGACCGGCGAAAGTCAAGCCCTGCAGGCCAAGACAATACCAGTCTATGGGGTGCAGTATCTATCTGAACAGATACTACACTTTGATCTTAGCCAAAAGGCCAAAAATAGACAGCTCATTGCTAAGCGTCGGTGTTGATAGCATTTTATTTACTCCGCTACAGGAGTTAGGCACAAGGCCAGTTTTATCTTACTCTTACAAGTAAGATGTGCCCCAAGCTCGGGTCGGGACAGTGGGATTTGAAAAGCCAGCGCCCGAGAAGGTGAGTACCCTGGCCATTAAAAATTGCCTGAGCAGCCCTGTCGGCATTCCCCGGTAGGGGCGCCTCAGGCAGTAAGCAATAAACTTACTCCTCCCCAAAGATGGGAGGCGAAGCCTGGGAGGGTGAACCTCCTAGAACTACACAGGACAGATTCATAGACCGGCGGAATCAAGCCCCGAAGGCGAAGACAATACCGGTCTATGGGGTGCAGTATCAATCTGAACAGATACTACACTTTGATCTTAGCCAAAAGGCCAATAATATACCTTATTTATCTACCTCCCACAAGGTAAGATGTGACACAAGGTCGTGAAAAGTATGATTAGATAAGCCAGCGCTCGACAGGTGAGCACTCTGGCCATTTAAAAATTGCCTGGGCATCCCCGTCGGCATTCCCGGTAGGGCGCCTCAGACAGTAAGCAATAAACTTACTAAGCGTCGGTGTTGATAGCATACTTCCAGCTTGTACTTATAAGTCTGGGAAAGTTTAGGGGATTCTTCCGCTAAAATTTAGAACACAGCTTCTGATACGACTCTGATTAATTGTGGTTTTCTCAATAACGTCCTCACATGTAGTTCTAGGTTTTGCCCTATTTCGACAATTTCACGCTTTTTAAAAACAATTCAAGAGAAAGAGAGCTAGGGAACATATCTCCAATCGCGGTTGTGTTTGTTAGCTTAGTAGTGTTCCAATCTCTCTGAACAGATCTTGAATAGAAACCTATTCACATACGAGCCGCACGTGTTACGGCCGTCAAGGATATGTTATGTTAGAACACGATTCACGGGCGCGATTAAACGAAACATGTTACAGCTAATTATGAGACATATCACGTGAAATTAAAAATGATAATTGTGTATCTGATATAGTGATAAGAGTTAAACAGAAATAGAGAATAGTAAGAAATTGTTTTATCAAGTTCGATAGTGACTTGTTCTTTTAGGTTATAACCGGAACATAGCTCTAATATTAAGAAAGATCTATCCATAATAATTATTATGAGAAAAGTATGTTGATATTCGGGTTTACTAAATTGTTTTAGAAAATAACGGCTTGTTCGAAAACAAAGTTTTGTTTGCCATTGTTTTCTAATTTAGTGCAACGTTTAAAATCCGATAAGATACATTTATATATTAGGTTTATACAAACTCATGTAATAATAGTATGACACACATTACTAAACACATAAATGCGAACACACACATATTTAGTTTACACTTCATATATATGAATATATATGCATATACATATATATATATATATATATATATAAAGAGGTGTACTAAAAGCGAACTTTTAGGAAAGGTAAAACCCTATTGTGAAGAGTATACAGCTCAATATCCAGGATAGAGCAGGTAGAAATGAAGGAGAATGGAAAGGAATTAGAGAAAGCAAAAGCCAAATCAAAATTCAATTCAAAAGTTCAAAGCAAGGTATAATCCGCAAAAAGGCAATTTATTCAAGTTAAATTTTCCTTAAGCCAGGCTTTTCAAAGATCAAAATCTTATCATCAGAGGAAGTCGCTGGGATAGATAAGTTGGCAATGGCCAAGATTTAAAATTTGAAAAAATGAAATAAAATAAAAATTGTAGGGAAGGAAACGTAGGGCAAAACTGTGCCAGGGTGCAAGCAAATGTCCGATTGCCAAAAAGTCCGGTGTCGAAGAGTCCAGCGGAAAGGATACGGTGTAGATAGGTAGGTCGTTAGAGGCACGAGAAGTAATGAGAGAAGTTTCAAAGTTAAACTCCAAGAAGCCACAACTTCAGGTACAGCGAAAATAGAAAATATATATATATATATATGTATATACATATATATATGTATATATATATATATACATACATATTTACATTTATATATATATATATGGATATATATATATATATATATATATATATATATATATATATATATGTGTACATATATATATGAGTATGTATTTAAGATCAAAGGAAAAATTAAATGGCATTTTGATTCTTGCATATTTTCATTGATTTGCATAAACCGCAAGGACAAAAAGAAATGTGATGCGACAGTGCACTGTAAGCATGCATCTGCATATCTCTGCATGTATATTGGCAAATTATCTTCGTTCAAAATTACACGAGTGAGCATGAAACGCCTTTCTTGTCCTGGGTAATAAAAAAATCGTAAACATATTCGTTTGTTCCATCGATAAAAACTGGTCCCAAACCACGCATCAATGTACGTATACATGGAGTGCGAATTACCCTGTGTTTATCTTGCGTACAATTTATTCCACATTTGTTTTTCCTCTTTTCAGGAAGAAGAAAAAATAATATAAAGTAGTACGTCGTTTATAAATATAACTCACTTTAATTTTGCGCACATGTTGATGTGAAATAGCGTTCAGGTTTCTATTCTTGAAGTGGATACGTTTGAAACATTGATGAGTGGTTAACTACAGGATAGCTGCCCGTAGATGACTTATATATATATATATATATATATATTCCTTTTCTTTGGCTGGGTTTGAAGCATGTGGTCATACAACGATGTCTTTCAAAGCAGGGGGTGATGTGAGACTTTTACAGGTTTGTATGCAGTTCTTTGTCCTAATCTGCAAGACCTTTCAAGCTGCGCCGGTTTGGTAGTAGAGGACTGATAAGGCAGTGTTTTATCGCATGGTCCTTTCCACCATATTCACAGATGTTTAAGCCGGTTTTATAGCGCCATATTTTCATTGCAATTTTTGATCGCCGCAT
>OY744517.1:25929385-25996885 GCA_963556195.1 Sepiola atlantica | reverse complement strand
AAAATTGACGCGGGGCAAGAATGAGCGAACCTTTGCGCATGAGTAAAGTAGAATGGCATTTAAATTGGATTCTTAAAGAAGAACATCGTCCGGAAGGGCTTCGAATTCTCAGCGTTAAGGGGCATGATGGCGCTTTCATTAATTGTTCTGTTTGATGGTTGGCGTTTGTTCGCTGATAGGCTAAACGATGCCATCAGTTTTGTAAATTACGATATCGAGAATATATGTATCACTTTGTTATCAGCGTGAACAATCGCCTGTTGCAATATAAGTTGTCGGAATGGAAAAAGCGTTTCATGAGATTGGTTTCCAAATAAGTTATACATGGAGTGTGTTTTTTTTTTTAATTTGTACGCGTTTATAAAGTAAAATACTAATCAGTCATTTGAGAATAAGTTTTACGCTAGATATATTTTGCATTATCTCGTGAATGAAGATTAAGATTCGTATCCATAACACCGGGTGGTTGAAAGAAAAGCAGGAAATTTACTGATATTACCGATATTTGATTGTTCAAATTTTATCTTATTAAATTTAATTGCGTATCGCATATTCACTTCGTCGATTTATGCGCACGACATTTTGAGCATTTGTGAGAATATTATGAGATTAGTATTTCAAAAACTTAATAAAAGTGTGTAAAAATACATTACCGTTTGACAAATTTCCCGCTTTTCTAACGACAACCACGTAGCTATTAATCGTTTTCACTTATGCTTGTCCGAAATTTGTTGAGGTAAGACTGATGAAATACTAGCCAACCAGCTGATCCAAACAAAGTTTTTATTTAGGCAGGGTGTTAAGGAGTTATTTAAACACCGCACTTACTTTTTGTATTATTCTCGAAATGTTCTACAAATAAAGTCTGAAGCCGAAATCATAGTACTACTTAGTCTAATGAACTATTAGCGTATCATTTTATGATCAATCCAGTTTATTATACTATTTCAAAAAAAAATATTTTCAATGCTCAATTAATAGAATTAGTCAGTATTCGTTCTTTTGTCATAATACCATCCTCTCAAGTATTACATCCTCTTTTTTTCCTAAAAGATTAGCGAAGTACATGTTATGTTGTCATGAGACTATTGTACAATACATTACCTGTAAATTTGGAAAGTAGCGTATTATAAACTTTCTTCATTTTGATACCATCATTTCAGGTATTACTCACTCCTTTGTAAGCACCCGTGGGGTATATATACGTTCTTTAGTATTTACACGCACTAGACTAACACATATGTGCGACCGGCCAAGCTATTTAATGTGGGGAGGAGGAAGTGACAACGCAAGCAGCCTGTGAGACGACTACCCCTAACCGAAGACTTACTCCACACAAACCTGCAATTAATTCGAAATAAATATTCTACTCTATAACAAGATATTATCAGAAATGATAATAAAACCTCATATATGAAAAATTAAATAACTGATGTATATCTATAACTTTGTATGGATATCCTAGTAATATATCTAGAAACATATTTTTAGACAAATGGTGCACAATAATAATAATAATAATAATGATAATAATAATAATAATAATAATAATAATAATAAAATAATAATAATAATAATAATAATAATTATGATGATAATAATAATTATGATGATAATAATAATAATAATAATAATAATAATAATAATAATAATAATAATAATAATAATAATAATAATGATAATAATAATGTCGTCAAGTGGTGTTTCTTGATCGGTTCTGCCATTTATATTTTGTTCGATTTACGTCAATTACAGTCAAGCTTCTCGGAGATGAAATTGACGGAAATCAAACAAAAGATGAATGGCAAAACAGATCAAGAAACACCAGTTGACGATCCGCCCAGGTAGAAGACGGGCAACTTTAGAGGTCGAGCATAACGAACCCACATGCATCACTAGGGAAGATACAAGAGAAGAGAAAAACATCAAACGGGTCAAGTCAGAGAATAAAAATAAATACTCCCATCCCTAAAGAACGAAAATGCGAAAAAAGTAAGAGAAGGAAACAGAGAAAGTAAACAGCCTCTTCCCATACATTTAAACAGATATTATCACATACCTAAACAACTTGATGTGTGAGGGGGACAAATCAATAAGTATGAAACTGAAAAAGAAAACAAACTGGTCAAAACAATAGACCAACATGTGAGATCATACTGGAAACCAAGATTACTAAATTTCGAAATAAGCTAAAGCCGTAAACAGAATGAAAGAGAACAGGACACGATTAAAGAGCAGAATCGGAATAACAAGAAAAGGCTAAATAAAAAACATGAAGAATTAAAACAAAGGAAAGCAACAATAGAAGGAACACTGAGACGATATATATACACATCCGAACAGCACAAACAGAACATGACCTCTGAACACAATGAATACCGGATTTACTAAACGATATACGGAGAAAGAAAAACAACTAAACAACCAGACCTGGCGCAGACAAAACACTTCTGGCGCTAGATAGCGGAAAAACCTTAAAAACACAACAAAAATGTCAAATGGCTGAAAAACATGAAAGATGAACTATAGGAAACAGACATTAATGAAACTATTAAGAAAACGCTATGAAAAAGTGCAAACTGGAAATCACAAGCTATGATTGAATACATGCATACTTGTTAAAAAAATCCACGACCATTCATGAAAGAGTTGCGCAGAAATTAAAAGAATGTATCCACAAAAAAGACGCACTTAGTAGATGACCAAAGGAAGGACAACATTAATACAAAAAAGACGCACCTAGTAGATGACCAAAGGAAGGAGTCCATTAATACAAAAAAGATGCCAAAAAGAGAAACAGTCTAATAAACAGTTTACTAACAATGTGTAAAATCCTAACTGCACAACTGAGAAAACAAATACACCTATCCTTGAGAAATCGTTGGGAACAAAAATGATGCTAGAAAGGGAATAGGGGTCCGCCGGGTCTACTATACATAGATCAAATGATTCTGAAGGAGGTAAAAAGCAGAAAAAAACATATGCATTACATGGATTGACTACAAGAAAGCTTACGACATAATCCCCCAGTAATTGATTATTGAATGATTAAACATACACAATATACCCGACAGAATTATGAATCTTAGTAAGGCAGCAATGCACAGCTGACTGAGATAAAAATACAGAGAGTCATCTACAAAGGGACTGTCTTATCACCACTAGTATTTATCATAGCTATGATGCCAGGCAGCAACATACTTTGATAATGTGATGACGGATACAATTTGAGAGACACTAAACAAAGAATAAACAACCTCATTTACATGGACGAACTGAAAATATTTTCACAAAGCAAAAAGAACTTAGAAAAGCTGATGAATATTAGCAGCATCTTCAAAATTGAACAAATGAAATTTGAAATGGACAAGTGTGCACAGGTAAATATAAAAAGGAAAAACTAGAGACGACAGGGGGCATGCAACTGTTCAACTATAGGAGATGATCGTGCTAGGCAAACAGCATAGCTACAAATATTTGGAAGTTCTGGAAGAAGACACCATAACATCTACACAAAGGAAAGAGAAAATTAGAAAATATTATTTGTGAAGAAAAAGAAAACTCTTAGAAATTAAATTATATAGCAGAACAATAGTAGAAAGAATAAACACCTGGCCATTATCAATAATAAAATATTCTGGACTAGTCATAAACTCGACTATAGAAAAACTCAAGCACCTCGAGCAGAAATCAAGAATGTTACTGACAATGCACGATGCACGCTACCCAAAAGACGATACGGACATACTATACATGAACAGAAACAAGTGTGAAAGATACGAAAAAGAGCTTGAAAAATTCATAACCCAAAACTTGGAAAGGCGAATCACCGCCGAATGAGACACTGCCTAAACGTACAACTTGGGAAACACCGAAACCAGAATGAAAAAGACAAGTAAAAAATTGGGAAGAATAACAAAAATATAGCCGCTTCATAAAACTAACAAAGAAAGTATCACGCTTGCTGAAATGTGCTTGCTTTGGTCAATGTTAGAAGTATTTTGGAATCAATGGATTCAGTTTGGTAGAAAGATGTCCAATGGGATAACACAATACTTCTTTTGAACTCTAATGAAATCGTGCTCGAAAGAAGAAATACTTTATAACCTTCACTTTCTCTATAGTATGGGCAACGACATCTGCGGCATTAGGTTTGAAGTGTCCCGCACAGGAGCTTCAAAATAATTGACTTCACATTAAATCGAGCGACCTTGAATATCCGACCGGAAGTTGAGAAACGTATGGTGATACAAACGTTACAGTCAAGAAAGCATGATAAAAGGGTTATCGCAAAATATATGGAGAATAACCTTAGTAAAAGAATGTCAACTTCCTGAACTATCTTATCTACAAAGATTTGTTCAACTGGTGCACATCCGAAATTGACTTCATTTTTATGTCCTGGTGAAGTTGTGCTTGATGTGTTTGTTATGTTTGGCAGAGAAGATCATAACAATTGTGTCTAATGCAACTCGGGCATATTTCTAAACAGTGTGAGGTTAAACGTCTTGAATGAAGGTAAAATAAACGCCGAAACAGGAATCAAGGGAGGCGCGAGATCGCTCAATTCCTTAATAGGCTTCAAAAACGACCTATGCTAGAAATCTCATTTTTTGATCAGTCATAACTCAAAAACCAATAAACCAAATTATTTAAAACTTTGCACAACATTTTCATTTGATTGGTTCTATAAGTGTGTAGAATTTCAGCACTATTAGTCAAGGCAACCTAGAGTTTCAGAAAGGTCAGGAGTGATGTTGTGTTATCCGTGTGTACGTACGTACGTACGTATGTGCCACCCTGTATCTCTTCAACTATTTGATTGATTAAGCTGATTCTTGGCAGAGATAGCGGTTCTAGGGTCTAGTTGATGGTATTTTAATTTCAGTTTACCATATACCTTAGTTTTCCAAAAAATTAAAAAACAACTTTAAAATGACCATTGTATTGAGAGATAGCCTTTACAAAAGTAGTGACATTCAATGATAAATGCCAGTATACTGAAATCATGTGCCATTAATAGGGTTAAGATGAAAATTCATATACACTAAATGTACAAAAGTAAGGAAATTCCCAAATGTGTACACTTTTATTGTCATTAAGGGTATGACTACATATCAACCAAACCATTTCATTATCACATCACTACAGTATAAAACTCTATGCTTGAGTGGATGAAGTGTGTGAGGTGCGCTGAAGAAAAATTCCTACCAGTAAAACACATAGCCCTGTTGTGCTCGCATAACCGAAGAGTCTGCACATGCCCATTTGTGTACTTAATAAGCTCACACCTTCAAGGGAGCTGTTCTCCTTAACCTTCTGGCCTCATGCTACTTTGTGAAACAAGTAAATACTAACAGTATTGTTCTATACACCACGTGCCTCCACCTACGTAAATGAACACACCAAGTGAAAATGTGAACAAAACCCTGACTGTAGTGCGCCTCTTTTGCGAAAGCTTTGAAAATATGTTATCATCACTACATAGAAAGCTTATACCTCTATAATTACAACACGCTGACTGTGTCTCTCTTCCTTTATATGAAGAGGTCGGGATCGTGTCTATCCAGTTTTGAGGTGAAATGCCACTCATCTACACATCATATATCAAACGTGGGATTTTGCAGTAGTGTAAACTGAGAACTGCAGGTGGAGTGCTATCATATCAAGTCCATATCCGATATTCTTTCTTTGATCGTATAACTAATTTCAAAGATTGTCGTGTGGTCCATCACACGGTTGATCGGTGTGTTGACGTCCAGTTGTAATGTGTGTGGCTAGAAGTAGCAAGTGTATGAACCCGGAGTTTTGAAATCAGATGGTCGGTCAAATCCAAATGTAAAATACTATATACACTGCTCATAGAAACATGCTACTGACACTAGTATAACTTATAGCGCTTTATGTACATTTTTGTTTACAAATATATTTTACAACAATAAAGGTTAAACTGAGAAAAGTATTCTTTAAAGTAGAATATTGCCTTACGCTAAGTGCATACTATTTTTTTTTGCGGTAAACTAAAAAATATGTTGGAAATATTTATATATATATATAGTGTATATATATATATATATATATATATATATATATATATATATATATATAATTAAAGAGATAGAAAAAGCGAGGTAGAGCGAGACTATGTCTATAAATTATATGTACATAGTTTTATAGAACATACTTCACTCCTACACTTGCTTGCCATTAGGGAATATATATTCTAAGAAACATAGTGAGAAAATGTTATTATACACATTAATATGTAGGTGCTGTAACAGTAAGTCGCAACCCCCAAAGTAAAAATTACAATGAGTAATTAATTATTCTACATGAAAAATATGTTACCGTGATCAGTGCAGTAGCATCTAACTCAGTATTTGCGGAATAACATTATAAATTAATGCACTCACTATTATGATCCGTATGCAATGCAACTCGGTGAAGAACGTGCGATATTTTTTGTAAAAATAACCATTCATAAGAGATTCTCGAAAACACAGTTTAGCTCAGCTCCCAATTTTTGGGACTAGTATTGTGCACACACACACACACACACACACACACACACACACACATATATATATATATATATATATATATATATATATATATTTATATATATATATATATATGTGTGTGTGTGTGTGTGTGTGTGTGTGTGTGTGTTTTGAAAGTTTACAAAAATATTTCGTTCACGAAATCATTCATCACCACAAAATACTTTTTTCCTTTCAAAGTTTATACATTTACTTATCAGATGTATAAAAATTAAAGAGTTTTCTCCCTACACGTGTTTCTCTACGAAGCAATTCTTTGCTTGGCAGATCATCAGGGGAATGATGTAGCTGAAACAAGAATTTCAACAACTGACACTATCCAATTTGGTGTTGATCTATCCAATTGAGGTGATTTAAGAAGAAAACAGAAGAAAAAAGGAAAAGTGAAAGAAAAACTCTTAAAAAAAGCTTATAAGACTTTTGCATTATGGTTGCTACTATGCAAACCAACAAGGAATTAGTCCCAATGCAGTCCAAAAGAAACAGGAACAATCTGCTAGAATACAACCCCTCATGAGGCGGCACAACGATCCCCCGCCAAACAAAAATAAAATGGTCAAACCACAATGCAGAATTTAACGTTCCCAGCCACTGGAAGTGTTGTCATTCCGCATCTATTCCATCAGAAAAGAACACAGCACAAGAGTCCGTAAGGAATGTATGTGGTCATGTGACCCTTTATTCCTAGGGCGGACTTGCTGCCATTCGTTATAAACACACAAGGCAAATGACCAATAATCCCGCAGAAACCCCCTTTAAGAAAATTGCATAAATACTAGATATTAAGTATTTATCCATAATACTGTCTCTAAAAATGTAATTTCTCGTTTAAAATTATTCTTTAATTAATTTTCCAAAGGCTGGGATCTCTTTTTACATTCCGAGAAAATATTTTTTACTTAATGTAATGTCGAGAGCTACCTTATTATTTATCGGAGTAAACATGTCTATTTATTATTACAACGCTCGGCTATAAAAACAACGTAAATATGTTTTAGAGTGATGAATGATATATAAGAAGGCAGGTAATAAAAATGATAAAAAAGATAGAAACTAATTGAAAGAGTTCACAAGTAAAGTATGTGATCCGATACTAATTCATAAAAAATAGCCTATTCCCAAACAAGATTTATTTAAAGGGAAAGTTTCCAAATCCATCTCACATTTCTGTCTTCTTTGGTCTGAATAGGTTGACTCTCTGTGAAGAGTACAACCGAAACATGTATGTGCATATGTAACCAATAATGTTTGTATAAATAAAAATGTATACTTAAGAACAACTCTACTTGTTATTGAGAACTTTTTATAAACACTTGAGTTTCAACGAATTTACATATACGGAAACTAATACAATACATGTAGTATATATATATATATATATATATATATATATATATATATATATATATATATATATATATATATATATATATATATATTTATAAATATCTCTCTATATATAAATGTATATAAAGTATGGGATATGTATATGTTTCTTCATGTGGATGTACAACATGAACTCCTAAACCAAGTAACCGATGATTATGAATTTCCGAACACAGATGATCGTTCTGTTTTATAAATTTCGTTTTATTTAGTATTAACTCTCAAGTATATATAGTATATATAGTATATATATTATATATATATATATATATATATATATATATATATATATGCATAGATATATATATATATATATATACATATATACATATATATAGTATAATTCTTTATTTATACGTACATTTTTTGTTACATATGTGCATACATGTTTCGATTGTACTTTTCACAGAGAGTAAACCTCTTTAGACAAAAATACCGGGAGAAGTGTGATGAATTTGGAAAACTTTCCCTTTAAATAAATCTTTTGGGGGATAAGATATTTGCATAATTTATTTTCGGGTTACATTGTTTACTTGTTAACTCTTTAAATTAGTTACTATCTTTTACCATTATGAATTCTTTCCTTTTTTATTACCAACTTAGTCTTGATTATTTTCTTCTCTGTTTAACACTTCAAAGTTTTTTTTTAATGTATTTACAAACATATTTAAGCACAAATATCTTATCTTTATATGAAATACACACGTGTAATCATATAAATACATACACGAGTACACATATCAACACACATATATAAATATATATATACACATATATAAAAAAATAAAAAATAAAAAAACACATATATATATACGCAAATATCCATACACGGATATACTCATATATACCCATATATACATTTTCAAGCATACATATCTGGTATTTATATAGATACACTCGTGCGCACAAATTAATAGATACACAAGTTCATATATATATATATATATATATATATATATTAATATATATATAAACAATTACAAACACACGCACACACATATATATATATATATATATATATATATATATATATATATATATATATATATACGCACATATCGATACGCGGATATACACATATATACACATATATACATTTTCAAGCAGGACTATATGGTCCTGATATAAGATACGCACATGTACACAGATTAATAGATACACAAGTCCACACATAAAGATACATATACATATATATATATATATATATATATATATATATATATATATATATATATATAAATATTTTTTTGAAAAACCATAACAATGTAATTTGTTGAAATAAATAAATAACATTTATTTAGCTAATTGAGCTTTCGAATATAAAATGTTCCTCGTCAGAGAGTTTTTTTTCTTCTTTTTTTTAAACGTCTGGTGGTATTGACTTGGTGAGAAAGATTGTCCGGGTCTTAAGGGCGCGGTTAAGCTATTTTGAATAGGAAGGAGTAGACTCATTTTTATTAACCATTGTTTCGTAAAGGTATTAACATTTTTTTGAAAAATCATAACAATATAACACTTCACAGAAATATGTACGCATATATCGCAACACGGATATACACATATATACACAAACAACAATAAAAAAATTAATAAAAAAAGAATAACAATTAAGTAGGTCTGATACTAACAATGAAGTCAAAGTCAACTTTTACTTCATGGTTAGTATAATACCTATTCAATTTTTATTCTTTTTTCATTTTTTATTTTTTATGGTTATTTGATATTTTATTTTTTTATTTCATTTGTTATTTTTTTATTTTGTTACTTATATAAGTGTTTTCAATTTAAATTTCTGATGTCTTTATAGTTTTGATTTAAACTAATCTAGATCATCCAAAATCACTACACATAACCCTATTATGATGTACTGTTGAAGCATCCTCACAGTTATCACTTGTTCATATATAGAATTTACTATTGTAATTACATACGCTATATTTAATTAGTGTGCTTGTCTTTATCGTACTGATCTTGTAAGTTCCTTCTATTAATACTAGAGCAGGTATAAATGTACACAAATTGAACAGACAGGAGCAATAATGAATTATATCAGCACTTTAGTTTTAATTAAAGAAATATCGAGGTTTGTGTGCATATGTATGTGTGTATGCATGCATACAAGAGTCTGTATACAAATGGGTATGTGTGTGTATTTTGTCTGCGTGCATATATAATGATTTTATGTATATTCATGGCGTATGTGTACGTATATCTGCATGTATCTGTGATGGTGTATATGTATATACATGTATGCATGGGTTATGTATGTTCTACATATATATATATATATATATATATATATATATATATATATATATACATATGCAGTGGGGTATATGCATGTATATGTGTGTATGTGTGCACATATAGGTGTGTGTATATGTATGTGCATATATATATATATGTGAATGTGTATATGTATATATGTATACATTCGTGTATGTGTATCATTCCGAATAAATGTAGGCAAATAAGGCTCAAATCGATCCAGATATATGCGTACGTATCTATATAGATACTTGAACTAATATATTATATGTATGGCTATGATTATATATGTGTAAAATTGTATACTTTTTGTTCATATATTTATTTCGTATGTACGTATGCGTAGGTTAATGGGCATATTTATATGTCTCTGAGTCTTGCTATATATGTATTGGACGAACATGTCCATGTATATGTGTGGGTAGGTATTTTATATAGACACGTGTATATGGTGTATATGTGCATATATGTGTATATCCGTGTATAGATATATGCGTATATATTTGTGTTTGTTTGTTATATGTGTATATATATATGTATGTTTATGTGTGTACTTCTTTATCTAGTAATTTGCTTGCACGTGTGTATTTTATATAAAAACGAGGTACTTATGCTTGGAAATGTATATGGATGGATATATGGGTATATCTATGTGGGTTTGTTATTTTTTTATATATGTATCTATCTATTTATCTCTCTATATATTATATATATATATATATGCATATATATATATATATATGTATATATATGTTTATGTATGCACTTGTTTACCTATTATTTTGTGCGGACGTGTGTATTTTATATAAAGACCAGATATTTATGTTTGAAAATGAATGTATGTGTATGTATGTATATCCGTGTATGGATAGTTGCGTATATATTTGTGTTTGTTATTTTTTTAAATTTTATATATGTATATATATAATGCATATATATATACATATATAATGCATACATATATATATATATATATATATATATATATATATATATATATATATATATATATATGTTTGTTTATATCTGTACTTGTTGATCTATTAATTTGTTTGCACGTGTGTATTTTATATAAAGATCAGCTATTTGTGCTTGAATATGTTTGTAAATAGATTTAATCTTTGAAGTGTTTAAGAGAAGAAAATAATCCAGGCTCAATTGGTGATAAAAAAGAAAAAGGAAAGACATAGAACCCCATGTAATAATAATAGTAAAAAATATAGACACTAATTGAAAAAGTTACAAGTAAAGTATGTTACTACTATGTTGTAAAAAAATATCTCATGCCACCAAAAAGATTTATTTAAAGGTAAAAGTTTCTTAACTTTATCTGTCTTCTCAGTCTCGTATGGTCTGAAGAGGTTAGCTCTCTGTGAGGAGTAGAACCAAGCCATGTATGCAAATATGTAGCCAATAATGTTTGTATAGATTAAATATATACTAAAGAACAACTCTACTTGTTATTGAGTACTTTTCATAAACACTAGAGTTTCAACGGATTTACATCTACAGAAACTAATACAATACGTGCATTAAAATATATATATATATATATATATATATATATATATATATATATATATATATATATATATATATATATATATATATATATATATATATATATATGGACATTGATTAAGGCAAAACCAACAAAATATTATTAATGTATTCATCAACCTTTCATCTTCATTATACGATAAAGAATGATTATCTGAAGTTAAAAAAAACGAATACAAGTACCAAATGTTTGAAACACAGGATGGTTATCGGTATGGGATAAACATTTCGGCCGCTTGTAAAAAAAAATTATTAGATACAAATAGATAGTTGCAATCGGAGATTCATTAGCCAATATAAATTGCGGGGGTGGTGGCGGGTGGAGTTATATGTTCATTTGATATAGGGAGAGACATTTATATAATCGGGGAAGGAGTGTGGGTGAACTTTGGTAGCGTTTCGAATTAATTTTAACTATTTTCATAACATTTTATGTTTTCTCACTGATTACATATGGAATTATATAACGATGTAAATGTATACAAAAATTGTATTTAAATATAGAATGCTCGATGTGCGTTTAGCATAGTTCAAAATGATAGAATACAAAGTAAAACACAAAGATAACAAATGATAAATATATGTCGACCACCTCGAAATTTTGAAAGCTTGGCTTACATTGTTTCATATGTGTTGGAGGTTTTGTACAAAGAACACGGATTTACACTACATAATCTAGAGTAAACATTATTATTTCATTGTTATAATTTATCAGCAGCAGTCAACACTGATATTTCTCATCTGACCAGCAAAGGGAACCTTTCTCTTGAAGGGATAATTGTATGGCACTTCAAAATCTCTGACCACTTTTATCTCTCTGACGCATACACGCACCACCATATTTTATGTACTATGATAGTTCAATAAGGAATATCGCCAACACGCTAGAACTCTTCAAATAAGGAGGACATAATTCCACACTACATCTACAGGCACTCTTGACCAATGTGAATCTAACAAAAATCGTTTGTTTCTAACTCTGTGTACACAATGAATTATTTTGTTCAACAAAAAAACATTCAGCTAATATGATATGACGAAAATATAAATGCAAGGCATTTCAGACTTAAAAACTAGCGAACACTCTCGAAATAAATGTATTATTGGTGTATTAAAGGTGTTCATCTCCAGCTCAGGTGGTAGAGAATCGAAAGAGAGTGGTCAGGGTGGGGTAGTGAATATATGCCGGGCTAGGAATCTCAAATTGATGCGTTGTCTATGTCTAGCTACACTGAAGATTCCTGAAAAAACAAACAAACTGGCTGTAGATAACTTATTAATATATATATATATATATATATATATATATAATATAAAGTGTTCGAAAGTTCGAAAACTGTTGATGGCACCATTCTATGTGTGCCCCATTACTTAGATATACATAGATCTTAATTCTATTCCCTCGAAGTGGTTGGTTTTGAATCAGCATCGTCCTAAGCGTTCATGCAAGGGTTTACAAATTGACTTGGGTCTTAGTGGTGATAGTCGTTGAACCGGCAAAGCAATCCCCCAATACACTAATGATTCCCGGAAAAAGGATTACATATATTTATCTGTGACATGAATTAAACAATATTTATCGTAATATATATATATATATATATATATATTATATATATATATATATATATATATATATATATATATATATATATATATATATATATATATATATATACATATATATATATATATATATATATATATATATATATATATATATATATATATATATATATATATATATATATCGAGACAGCATTTTTTCCTTAAGACACGTATTATTAAAAATAACCGACAATTTTTGTCTGGTTATTTTAGTATTGATCCCTTCCATTTTCCGGATTAAAATATTAATCTCGGAAGAATATTGGCTGATGAAACTGCCGTAATGTACATGTTGGTCCAGAGTACCTAATAAATAATGTTCCATATTTTATTTTTCTTGCCATAATTAATCATAAATCTCACTCCAGGTCTTTACCTGTTTGTCATTATTCCACTGACGATGGACCCAGACGGGTCAGAAAGTACTCTGGACCAACATGTACATTACGGCAGTTTCATCAGCCAATTTTCTTCCGAGATTAAGATTTTAATCCGGAAAATTGAAGGGATCAATACTAAAATAACCAGACAAAAATTGTCGGTCATTTTTAATAATAATAATACTAATAATAATAAAAATATATATATATATATATATATATATATATATATATGCATTATATTATATACGCACCCCTGAAGTCCTACCGCAGAGTTGGAAGATACAATAATATCACCACGCACAATAAAAGGTTCGTTAAGTAAGTTAGAAACTCGGGTGCCAATTGTGACAACTTGTTTTTTGGCGACGGACCTTCCATCTTTCGAATCTCCGCTTGATAGGTTCTCTAAATCGAGCTAACAAATTCGCCATCGAACGACGAAATATCTCTTCGTTGATGACTATGAGAGAAAATAGGATTTTTGTTTTATAGAAGCCGGACATATATCGTACTATATAATAAATCGTCAGTGGCGTAAATGAAATGATAATTGCCATTTAGCTGAATACAGAGTTATTTTTTACAGCAATATGATTGGGCGTCAAATTATGAATAACAAACCATAAATATATGTGAAGAAGAAAACTGTCACCCAAGAAAACTCTCTTTATTTAGTGTCTGACGATGTATTAAATACCAGGAAACGTGTTTTTATGCAATTACGTTTTCTTAATACATATATATATATATATATATATATATATATATATATATATATATATTATCACACACACCTTTGGTGCATATCTCAAACGCAGATGCATCCCTTAAAGAAAACTATACAATTTGTTTGAATTAAAAAATTTTGTTTTATTTAAAAAGAATTCGGAACATTTATTAAATGCGTATATATATATATTAGTATTTCTTGTATCCACATCAAATTTAATAAGGAGATATAATTTTTTACGTATCAATTTTCAGTATTTACTTCAACAGTGCTCGATACATAAATAGAGCTATTAAGATCATTTGAACCTGAAGATTCCCCCGGAGATGAAAGGCGGGAGCTTCTGTGTAGCTTAATAGCAATAAATATGTTTTCATAGCTTACTATATATATATATATATATATATATATATATATATATATATATATATATATATATATATATATATATATATATATATATATATATATATATATATATATGTATATGTATATGTATATGTATATCTATATATATATATATATATATATATATATATATATATATATATATATATATACTAGTAGGGGCCGCCGGGAGAAATATAAACTAATTGTCTGTATTTATCAACCTCAACCATTCAAAAATAAACAGAATCGTATGTATTTAATGTTTTAAAAACACATTTTGGATGTTCTTTTTATTTTTCCCCTTCCCTGAAAACAATTTTTTTTTCTTTTCTGTGTATTTTTATCATTATTTCGTTATTTTTCAAAATATCAGTAATTTCGATGGATTTTCCCACATTACTAAATATTGTTTGTTTGTGGATTCTTAATTTATGTTCTACTTTTCTAAAATAGAATTAACTTAAATGTAGTACCTTCTATACTATACTTACTATTTTCTCAACAGTTCTGAACGTTACGGTCCATGGTGAAATAATAACGTTTAACAAATCCATTTAAACATGTGGTTCGTTAAGTAGCGGAATCATCTCGCTTTATAAGGTATTTGTGTAAACGTAAGCTTCGTAATGAATCACAGAAGCGAAACATTTTACTGATAGAGAATAAGTTATCGATTTGGTTAAATAATTTGATTTATAATCTTTTTTGGTACTGAGACGTCATTAATCTAGCGTAAAGAATGTACTGAGAAGTCGAACGGGTTTAACACTAACATAATGTTATAATCCGAAATCTAGCAGGTTATCTAGTCTAGAAAGTGAACCCAATTGCACTTATATACGGGATAATGTATAGATGTTAATTGTAGCTAACTGCGTCATCAAGTAAGTTACATTAAGGGGTACCGTACAAGTCTTATAAACAATGAAATCAAAGGCTGCGCTGACTGTGACGCTGTTATGTATTCGAAAATGACACCTTAATATGTCATTAATGTGAGTACTGAAGGTTTTATATAGGAAATGGTAAATTATGATAATAATTTATTATTTAATAAAAATAGAATGATTGAAAATAAACTTCAGGAGAAGTTGATGAAAGGCGCGATTTTTAATCGAGTTTGGTTAAGAGTTTAGGCGTATTTAAATTATTTTGTGATTCCAGAATGTGAATATATTTCGGTGAAAAAGTAAGAGGCCATTAGGCGTAAACTAGGTATTCTATTATTCGTGTAACCTTTATGAAGGCCGTGTACCTTATTAAGTTAATTATACGTCAGTTATAAATTGTATAGTTTGATAGTTAAACATTGAAATAATAATCAATGTTTCAAATATTATTTATTTATTGTATATTATCTCCGGGGTGTAAGAGTTGTGTGGTAGTTGTAAAATAATAGGCGGAAAAAATATGGTACCGTCTGTTTGTATTACGTTTTTTGGGAGAGTTATACATAGAGGTCTAATAATAGTATTTAATGTTTTTGCATGATATTAAATGAAAGATTCTTGTAAAACGCTTGACTGAGGTAGGTGAATGACGTAATAAGTATCCTAGCCAATTGTGTATGTGTTTTTTTTTCGTAACTATACTCAAATATAGTATGTGGCAATATAGTATGTGGCATGCTTACGCACTCTTCAGTGGAATATATGATAATTACTGTCGGTCGAAGAATTGTAGCTCAGTCACAAATTCACCTTTTACTCTGCAGTATAGTATTTCACCCATCGGTTGCCATGACTTACAATAGGGAAGAAGATAATTAAATTCTATTTAATGTCTAGTTGACAAACTTACACGGTAAGCTAGTGATAAGAGTGTTCTACGGCGGAAATTGTAACTTTGCATTATACATAGCTTTACAGCATATTATAATTTTATCTCTCTCTTTATATATATATATATATATATATATATATATATATATATATACATACATATATATATATATATATATATATATATATATATATATATTCGCTCCGCTATATTAAGAGCATACCAACAACAAAAAATCAGGTATGATAACGCTTTTTTACCTACGTTGTTATAGAATGTGTTTAAACAGTATTCATACGAAAACTTCAAATATGTAGCAAAAAAAACCCAAACACATTGCCATATTCCCCATATGTTATATTAAATGCAACGAAAACAACCCTACAAATATTTTCCAAAACCAATAAGAAACAATCACATGCATCGGACACTTTTCTCATCAACATACATCATATCTTACCCAACCGTGTTTATAATACATTGATTTGCAACACTCTAAAAAAACAAGGAATTCAGACAATACCAGAAATATCACAAACTTTGAAACAAACATTAAAAGCAACAAAAATGTGTTTTTTTAAATATTTATTGTAGGCATATATACGTTCCCAGTCAGTAATTGTCATCAGATATACGTGGGGGAAACTCAACGAAAACGAAAGTCAAGGATTAATGAACATGAAAGCGATATAAACAAATAACACTTCTCTGCACGTCTTTTTGCCCATGCATTACAAAACGATCATTTTTTTCAACATTTAACAGGTTAGATCCGTAAAAATAATTTTGGCAAAGACTTGTTAAATAAGCTTATATATATTATAAACTATAACACACTTAAAAATGTTATGGCTTAACAATGTGTCTCCTTTAATCATCATACTTATTATATCCGAACAGAACTTGGTTCGGGTTAGCCTTTTAATATTATACTCCCAACATAACTGTAAACATAATATTGATGAATAGCAAAAACAAAACAAACATACATAAATACGTTTCATCAATTTCTGTTTCGTAAGCATTTTACGAATTTACAATTTTAACGGAAAAAAGAACAACACTATTCCTTTCACGTCATATGTCGCACCACATTTTCTTCAAATGCATACAACTATTTCTTCAAGTTAATCATCCCGAGGAAGTCGTGAAATAAACACTATTTTATGATTTCTTTCTTTTACATTCTCTCTCTCTTTTTCTCTCTATCTATCTATCTCTCTGTCTCTATCTATATATATATATATATATATATATATCTTTATGTATACATATACATATTTATATATGTATATATATATATTTATATATATATATGCATGTATATATTTACACATATATGGATGTATATATTTACACACACATGTATATATACATATATAAATATATATATATATATATATATATATATATATATATATATATATATATAGAGAGAGAGAGAGAGAGAGAGAGAGAGAGGAGAGAGGAAAATAAAGAGAGAGAGAGTGTGTAAGTGAGAGATATTATAATTATTTTCGGACAAGGCATCGATGTGAGTCAATTTGACAAGCTATTGTTTGTGGATTCAGAACGCCCCTTGATGCGACTGGGTTATTGTTTTCATATGACTGGTCATTATGAACGAAGACTGCTTTATTTTACCCACATGCATTTCCACTTAAATACTTTGAATCTCAACTGCCTCCTACAACTTAGATATGTGAATGCAAATAAAAAAGCCTTAACAAGCAAACATGATAAACAATAGTTATGATCAGAAAAATTAACGAAGCAAAGAACGAAAGATAAGCAACAAGCGTGCAATTTTATTGCCTGGCGTAGATCTGCTTCATCGGGGCACGTTTGCAGGAAAGTCAAAGTCCTTATCTTAGTAGCAAAAATATAGAGAATTGGATTATCAGCTAACACAACCAATATTCTTCATATGTGTTTCTCATATTCTTGGAAATGAGGCACCAATAACGAGATCAACTGACAGAATGTCCTTATCAATTAATAATAAACCATTTAACGAAAAACCGTCGGTAAGTTTAATTCCTTGATTCAGCGCAGTTGTTTCCCAATGGGTTAGTAGATTTACACACTTTGCTGCCAGAGAGTTACTGATATCCAGCTGCGCTTAATTCGGTGAGGCCCGAAGGATTGGCTAATTGCGTGAACCGAAGGGGCCAATCCTACTGTATTATTTGTCTATTTTGTTGTCTTCATTTTTTTTTCTCTTTTGACTCATCCTTTACTTTTCCCGGTACAAATTCAGAATAGTATCTTAAAAAGTTTACGGAGGGTCATAATTTTTACCAACAATATACAGAATTTTCTGATATATGCAAACTATAAATTGTGGTGACAAATATTTGGAACCTCCTAACTTTTCGCAAAGTTTATTTCGCGGATGTCGGATTTGTCCCGCTTTTGGATTAAGAAAATCGCTCAACCCTTTCTCCGTCTTCTTTCTCAGTCTTCTATTTCGGGAAAATAGCCCCAACTTCTTTTTCCACCTCAGTCAACATGTAATATTTTAGAATCATGCTTAATTAAAATTAATTGGCCTTCGCAATCAATTTGCAGTATTTCTTCCTACATTAAAACAAAGCAAACAAAATAAAAGCACTGGAACCCTACCACTAACTAACCCTAACTCCAGCTGGCAAAATAGTCCTCTCCTTCAAAACCCGAAAGCCTTAAAAACCTGTATCCACCTTATTACTTTATTTGAATGTTCTTAGTTCCCTCCAAAGTACTGGAGGGCTACTACTATACCTAAGTTAACCGTAAGTGTAACCTATAACTAACACTAAGTCATGTTGCCAACATATATCTCAAAGTAATGTAAAGAATGAATCAGTTTATCAGTCTCCGAATTCCATTGTTAGTTTTCCTTTAGCAGAAAACTAAAAGATAAACAGAATCAAAAACGTTACTTTATTCTTGGAAGTCAAGATAAATACACGATACATTCTTTGCCAATTAAAAAGTTATTCTTTTCGACGAGCGTTGCGTAAGGTATGTACCTCAGGACTCGGTTATCTCTTAAAGTATTTACATTTTTAAATGGCTATTCTACACAATCGCCCTTTTTACTTACATTGTTCATCTTTTAATTTCCGTTTTTTTTTCTTATAGTTTGTTTTAACTAATTACATACTTGTTTTTATTAGTGCCTCATCTTGTTTTTAACTTTTTTATGTTGTTTCTTATAAGTTTCTATGTTCTTTGTTAGTAATTTTCTTTCACTTATTATATTTACTTATTACTTGATATTTATGTTCTTCTCTCTTTCCTGTGTACACGTTATTTTCTTTACACTATTACGTTTATTCTGTTTAATATTTTAACTTAGGTTTTTATTTATATTGATAGTTAGGTTGTAACTAGCTTTAATTTTATAACAGGGTTATTATATTGAATTAGTGGTATGTATGTAACAAACAAGTGTACATATTTAAATAAAACACCCCCTTAAAGCCAACCGATATTTCGGTCGTGAAACCGAACTTACTATGTATAGAATAAGTATTTATTGGATAAAAATCCTTCTTATACAGACAGAACTGAGAAAAACCTTGGAGGAAAAGTGGAAGGCTT
Source organism: Sepiola atlantica (assembly GCA_963556195.1). NCBI lineage: Eukaryota > Metazoa > Mollusca > Cephalopoda > Sepiida > Sepiolidae > Sepiola > Sepiola atlantica. The sequence goes on along the minus strand of OY744517.1, from coordinate 25,976,630 downwards.
AGAATTAAGTTCATGTCCTTTGGCGTATCAGATATAAGTGACAATCTTCTTGATTTTTAAAGTTCAATCCTCAGTACAGACGACAGTAAGGATACAATTATGAAGTATTAAGACTTCTACCGAGCCATGGCGTTCGGGAAAAAGATAAAGCTACAGCATGGATTAAATATAAAGGTTCCGTTCGAAATTTCGTACAGATTCCGGAGTTATACAGACCAGCTCCCGTGTTCGACAAGATACACCTAAAAAAGGTGGAGGCTATATCTGTCGGAACCTTTGGAGACTAACATCAAATATGAGAGTAGTAATCCGGTCCTAGTATGGTGGTCTATCTGTAGTCGCGATGGTGATGTGACAGGCGTAGGTTCCGTATTTCTCTATCTACTGCAATTATGTTTAAAAAATGGTAAACACTCTAAAAACATTGTAGCTCAATGGACTATGTTGTTTGGTGTTTTAGTTCACAAAGCAGTGTAGGTTTACACATACGCACAATTACAATCGAAAAAAAAGCATCGAGAAAAAACAGCGAACACATTAAACGCATTCGCTAAAGAGTGAGAAGTTCATTATTTCCTCGTAACGTTTCACTCTGGACTTCGTCTTTTGCTTGATATTTCTGTACATGTAGCTCTCGCACTATAATAAACTTTTCATGGCACTTTCATTCTCTGATTTTATTTAAAATACATGTGGAAAATAGAAAATTTTCAACTTTCAATGAGCTAAGTGTTAATACTTATGGGAGAGTTAATGGCACATAGTTGTTTACATTGGATTTGAACGTTACTATGTTTAACTCTGGAAAAGAACAAAGTCTCGAGTCTTGAGTTCTCTTTACGACAAGGCCTTGAAAATAAGATAGTTCGTCCAAATACTATGATTACTTATTTTATTACGCATTTTCCAAATTTCTATGGATATGTTACCAATACCATTACTTACGTTGTCCAAATACGGTATGTCGATTCACGTTATCGTATCAGCCTTAACATTTCGATGATTTGATGATTAGCACTTACAATGGTGGATACTGTTCTGTTGAATAAATAAAGGTTCGTTGTTGGTTTAAGACTTTTAAGGCAACGCAATTTTTTTTTGTATAGATCAGCCTTTCTAACCTGGAACAGTTTTCGTCATTATTAGATAATTCCGCATCAAGAATAAATGGCCATCACTTTTTGAGGAATTAATGTGTATTAGTAAAGTTGCATCGTACATGATGTGGATTCTCATTGAAACATGTATATTCTAAATCGCACTGAATGATTCTCTACGTCCATCAACAACCTTTGATTTTTTTCTTTTACTCTCTCTCTCTTTCTCTTTCTCTCTCTCTCTCGCTCTCTCTCTCTCTCTCTCTATATATATATATATATATATATATGTATGTATATATATATATATATATATATATATATATATATATATATATAGTAGAAATTGGTAGTTTGATTGAATCATTGCTGGGAGTTATAATAAAAGTTTTAAAATCTTTCTCTCTCTCTTTCTCTCTATTTCTCTCTCACTCTCTCTCTCTCTCTCTCTATATATATATGATTCTCTACGTCCATCAACCACCTTTGATCTTTTTCTTTTACTCTCTCTCTCTTTCTCTTTCTCTCTCTCTCTCTCTCTCTCTCTCTCTCTCTCTCTCTATATATATATATATATATATATATATATGTATGTATATATATATATATATATATATATATATATATATATATATAGTAGAAATTGGTAGTTTGATTGAAGCATTGCTGGGAGTTATAATAAAAGTTTTAAAATATTTCTCTCTCTCTCTCTCTATTTCTCTCTCTCACTCTCTCTCTCTCTCTCTCTCTCTCTCTATATATATATATATATATATATATATATATATGTATATATATATATATATATATATATTTATAGTAGAAATTGGTAGTTGGCTTGCAGCATTGCTGGGAGTAATAATACAAGTTTTAAAATAGTTGAAGGCAATCCAATGTTCCGGATCGCTGGAAGTTGTAAAGAACAAAAACAAAGCAAAAACCAATATAAGTTGGGTATAGATCGAAAAAGATTTGTTTATTTTTCCAGACGAACTTACATAGACAGAAAGGGTGTTATTCTGTAATAGTCCGGATGATCAGGGATCAATTTAATATATTTCGAGAGTTATATCCTCTCCTTGTCAAAAATAAATAAAAGAAAAATCCCGGAGACCGAGATAATGCCAGAAGCGCTGGGGAGTGAAACCGGAAGTGTACAGGATTAAGTTTTCAAAGGTAAACGAAATAGATCGTAATAAGATCTTGATGAGTGTTGTGTAACTGTTAATTAAATATTAAATATGATATCCTATATTATTATTTTTTTATATATCTCTCTCTATATATGCACTTGTTTGCTGTTTTATTTATTTATTTATTTTTTATTTATATATTTACTATAATTTTTTTTCTTTTTGTTTTTTTTCTCGTATATGAAACGTAAGTTTTATTTATACTATATATGTTTGTTAACAGGCTGGTTCCGGCATTAGATGTTATACATGCTGTAGAAAGTTATTTAGTTTGTTATTGGTGCAGTATCATTTATTTTAGTTATGTCTCATTAAGCTAATTCCTTATATATTGGTTTTAATTTACCTATTAACTGTCTTACATTTTGGGTAAGAAGGGTTATCTCTTTAAACGTCAAAGGAGGGACAATTCTGGTATTTTTTGTATACCGTTATAAAGGAAATTCTGCAAATTGGCTTGGTTTGTTGTAATTTATTTAACTAATCTCAGATTTCTTTATTCATTTGTTTATATGTTTTACTTGTTTATTTACTTATTTGGTTGAGGTTTGTTTACTTATTTATTCAAGTGAGGTGGGGCGTTGTGTTTGAAAAAAATTAAAAATTAAAAATAAAATAGAAAATATAGTGAGGATATCAGGCACCAATGTTATGATGGTTTGCAGACCAAGATATAGTCAATTCTTTTGCGTTAGGGGTAAAATGGGATATAATAGTATTATAAGTTGGGCAAATACGGTTTATTATGTAGGTGAGGGGTGGGTGGTTGATTATCTGGAGTAGGTTATATGATAAAGGTAGAGCTTAATTGATGTCTGTGGTTTATGTTTAGAAATGAGGATAGCTTCCATCGATCTTAGGTCGCCTAGGTTCCTGGAGGAAGCAAGACTTGATACGCTTATGTCTTGTTGTGTAGTATTGCATGACGAAGTATGTTTAAACAAGGAAGATACATTGGTGTTCATGTGTTCTTTAATGCGCTGGTGTACTTGTCTTGTAGTGTTACCAATATAGGAGTGGTTACAAATAGTGCATAATATGTTATATACACAGTTAGTGCGGTGGTATGTCCCGTGTAAAAATCGGACATTGGCTAGGGAGCATGGTTCGTGGGTGTGTGTACTGTGTATTTTGGAAAGGTGTTGACGTAAGGTGGTGCCGGTGTGAGTGAGTTGAATGTCTAGTTTTTCTTTGTATATTGCACTGCGGATGGCATTAGTGATTCTGTCATTAAGAAAGGTAGTTTCAGGAAGCATGTGTTGGAGAGTGTGTTTGTCTGCGCGGTATGGTCTTGCTGAGGTGGGTTATTATAGAAGCAGGGTAGCCGTTGGTAATTAAGGTTTGATGGAAATCTTTGGTGTGTTTGATTTTATTGGTAGTTGATGCGCATTTCTTCTGTATGCGGTAATGTAATTACGGGCATAGTTAAGTGTGTCTTTAAGAGGCAGGGAAGACTTAAAATGAACAAATACGTTTTAAATTAAGATAAACTTATATTCCAAGTATATATTTAAAATATTCGTTCCTTTATTGATGAAGGTCTCAATTTAAACTATTTGGATTTATCGCGTTTTGCATTCATACTCTCTCTCTCTCTTTCTCTCTCTCTCTCTCTCTCTCTCTCTCTCTATATATATATATATATATATATATATATATACTCTCATTCTAATAATATATTTATCCATGAAAGCTTCGACCACATATACAAAAGAAAGCGTTGCTTATAATATAGCAAAATCTATCTTAATTGCTATTGATGATGTTAATTTTACAGCTTGGTTATTTCACTCACCAAGTTTTATATTCCAATATTTTGTTTCTTATTAGACTCAATATATTTGAGTCTATTTAACAATCTACAACATCGTTATGAATTAAAAATTTAATGTTTACTATCTTGAACATAGTCGTTATATATATATATATATATATATATATATATATATATATATATATATATATGTGAGTATATATATATATATATATATATATATATATATATATATATATATATATACATGTTTATTGTTTTAAAGCTTAATATAATATATAATTAAGATTTCAAATACCTGACATATGATCCGAGAATAGATACGAACCTATGTAACTTTCCATTAAGTATTTAATTGTTTTAGTTAGGTATCGCAATACGTCAATGTGAACCAATGTAGAAAGTGGGGCTTGCTGTAGAATTTTCGCATGGGGACATATGATTCAATGCCTGTTTTGACCTATTCAGTTGCCTCATTTTCGTACTGATCAGCAGGGAGAGAAAAAAGGCTCACTCCATTGAGGTCATTGATTTTATCTCTTATAGATTCCCAATAAACCAACCTATAGTACCTCGTCGTTTTAGGCAACGGTTCATCAGCTTTTAGACATGATTTAAGAGTGTTATCAGTCATTACCACAAGGTAATTCGTGTTCTTTAGCGGGCTATGGCCATTCATCAAGAACAGATCGAATAGTAAGGATTGCTAGTCCACACGATCAGGAAGTAAGGTCAGGAAAGTGACAGTATGTGAGAGGAGTGCGCCGTGGGGAACCTATACGTGGAGTTACCAGCTTCGTCTGTATAGCTGGAGAATCCAAGTCAGTCACTGTGATGTGCATAAAAACCGCTAAATACGTGTAGTCAAAAGAGAGTTCTGTGTATATGCTTTCAAAGACACATTTAATCAGATTGTAGTACCGTGTTGAACGAGACCGGTATAAGAAATATAACTAACTGACGCTGTGCTTTCAGGTTAATCTAAAGCAGATGTATGCTTGCTCATCTGATTATAGTCTATGTTATCTAGCTAAGGGAAGGGTGTTTCGAACATGAACTCCTAGCCCGTGTATATGTTTGTCAGCGTATTTACGGTAGATTGGTAGGTATTCAGTAATGACAAAATAGTGTGAGGAGATCCGGCATGGTAGGGTTCAATCTCTTTGTGCTAGGATATCCTGGGAGTGTACTAGGAGTAAGGTTTATACGTCATTGATGTTGGTTGGAAGCCCCCCCCCATATTTATGAATGCTCGTTTCAAGGGCGGACGGGAAGATGGTGTTGGGTGGGTGTCTGGTTTTGGTCTGTTTCTTTTTTTGTACTGTAATTGGGTTTTTATATAGTCATTTTTGCTTGTTTGGTCCCTATAATCTAACTCATCCGAACCATTAGTCGATAGTTTATCCACATGAGTTATATCCTTGGAAAAGCTCACTGGGGATGACTGTGAGGTCTCTTACCATGTGTGACATGGCACGTACAGTTACCCACGATAGTATACAATTTTGATGAAGCAGCCGTTCTTAGTTCTACCTAAGAGTTTGGGGTCTTAAACAACCAGTCAGAAACAGCAGCCAGACAAGCTGTTTCATCTGTATCCTCAAACTGTCGGAACAAAAGCAACCCAGATAAGTTATGTCAGACTTAGTTACAAAAGAGTTTCCATAAGTTGCCCAGACTGAGAAAAAAACAAACGGCGTCCATTGATCTAGTCTGAAAACAATGTTAAGAACAGTGTCCGTATGAGGTGTCCCTTATCTAGTACCTTTGCGCCTGGCTTACAGACAAAATAGTGTGAAAATGCCGGGCGATAAGCCGAGTCAATTTTATCCTTAAAACATTTTAGGTTTGCAAACCGGATATTTTGTTCGAGACAGCAGCTCTAGGGGAGGTTGTCTATCATGACTGAGGAGGGCTCTCTTCCCAACGGATTTCTGCCATTAAGTAGTCAGTAGCACTTTTTTCATATCAGAGTATTTATTCACCTAGATGGATGACCTAACAAGGTCTACGCGTCCTTAACCCCCACAGAGGTAATCTTTACTCGGTGTACTAGTCACGTATTTATGTATTTATATATATATATATATATATATATATATATATATATATATATATATATATATATATGTGTATCGAGGCAGCATTTTTTCTTTAAGGCACGTATTATTAAAAATAACCGACAATTTTTGTCTGGCTATTTTAGTGTTGATCCCTTCAATTTTCCGGATTAAAATCTTAATCTCGGAAGGAAATTGGCTGATGAAACTGCCATAGTGTAAATGTTGGTCCAGAGTACTTTCTGACCCGTCTGGGTCCATCGTCAGTGGAATAATGACAAACAGGTAAAAACCTGGAGTGAGATTTATAATTAATTATGGCGGGAAAATTTAACTATGTTTGTTAGGTATTATAAGCATTTAAGTATATTAGTGCTAGTGTTAAAATTAATCTTGTTAATAGCAGGTTTTTTAGTTTTAATGAGTAAAGCTTCTAGTATGTGGAGTTTTTGAGTATTAGTATTATGTTCTATGATTTTAGTATTGTCTATATATATATATATATATATATATATATATATATATATATATATATATATACATATATATATATGTATATATATATATATATGTATATATGTATATATATATACATATATATATGTATACATATATATATATATACACACACACACATATATATATGTGTCTGTGTGTAGATGATAAGTTAAAACGACACCTCTCAGAAATAACAGATCTACAGTATTTGGGTATTATCCGTATTTTCACTTTTTTTTACCTAAGTCAATATTACGTTACAATAGTTTCATTTCGAACGCTCTTATGACGTCAAACGGCCGGATAAAGTATTTAAATTATCAGTTTATTCGCTGTTCAGTGTTGGCTTAGTAGTGCTAGACGTCGGGATTAGAGTTGTAAAAATACTCAAGATCTGGGGTTTCGAATCGCATGACCAGTAGTGAATAATTGTATCTCTATGAACATGTGTCCTGATTATAAAGACGAAACGTATACGTACACAGATAATAAACAAAACAAATATTTATTGTTTGTAGCTCCCAGAAAATCCGTATAGATGATCACTGTAAGTGTAGTATTTACACAGCATGACATCGCTAGCTATTAATGCATCGTCCATTTCATTAAATCGGACGCTCTTATGACGTCAAGCCGCTGGATAAGTGTTAAAAGTATCACTGTTTATTCGCTGTTGAGCATTGGCCGAGTGGTTCTAGACATCGGGATTTGTATTGTAAAAATACCCAGAATCCGGAGTAAATAGTCATATCTCTATGCGGATGAATCCTGATTATAAAGAGCTAAACGTACATATATGATAAATAAAGTATATATATATATATATATTAGAATTTATTAAATAGATATTGTCGATCATGCTTTGAAAAAAACGTAATCTGTAATCATATTTAGTTATCAACTATAAAACAAAAAAGGATGAGATTTTACATAATTTATACCTAGAAAAGTGTTTAGATTAAAATAAGTATATTATCTTTGAAATACTATAAACATAAATAGACTTGTAAAAAAAAACGAGTTTAGCACGAAGGTAAATGGTGGTAAGCACCAATCAAAAGGCTATTACTTCATATCATTTAATGAAAATCTAAGTATCGGAATACGACCTATTAGTGTAGACATTAATACATGATGCTATTCATTTACTACTAATGGCACACCATAAATATGTCAAAATGATTGCAAAATATACTCATAAAGTTTACGGAAATTAACACAAAATTTATCTTTTTAATTTATTTCATTTCAGAAGTTCTCTCGCATTATTGACCAGCTGAGAGAGAAGAGTATGCTTTTGTTCTCGAGTTGTGATATGTTAATGTTGTAAACCTGTATATGATCTGCAATGAAGACACGTGCTCAGAATCAAGTGAAACAAAATGTGATGAAGACAGTATATATGCAGAATATAGATATAGTTGTTTAACGTCTGTCTGTCTGCCAGTATTTGACTGGGGTATTTTCAACACCAAGAGGCATGTGCTTCCGGTATTTGTAGTAACAGGCAATAGTTCATGTAGTCCGTAACTATAGGGATGATACCCACCAAACTTTTCCTCCGAATGAGTTTCAGTCTCGTTCCCGTTCTTGATAGATGCCGATAACATTCGGCTGTCCTTTTAGATTGTCGCTGTTGAAGAGCTACTTGGGGTATATGTATGTTTTTCCTGTGGAGTGCTTTCAGATTCTTGTGGTTGTTCTTTTGATAATTATTTTTATTTCAAGCAACAAGTGTCTTATATCACTGATAAAATTGCATAATTCTTCAGTTTTTATTAACTGCAGGTTTTTTAGGATACCTGGTATTTTTGTGTGTTAATAGTCGGTTCAGAATGTTCATTATGTGTGCATAGGTAGTTGTTTATGCAAACATTATTTCGTCTGGGAAAATGGATGTTCTCTTACAGTTCAAATCTTGCTGAAATCTGTTTAGATCGACCTAGACCGCCATAAGACAGTATGTGATAATTTTTCCGATCACTTCTTTAATTTTTTCTGACTTGGTCGTCAGATTTTCTATTTTCGAGCAAAACGTGTTGAGTAGTAAATCCTATAGATTGAGATGTTACATGAAGTGTGTGCCGATCAAATCGTTGATGCTTCTTAAATACGAACATTTTAAAGTATTTCGTAGTACTGTTTAAAGTAACGTTTATAATCATTTCACCTTTTTTATTTAATTTACCAGCAGTCACCATTCTGGCTATTTTGTCTGTTTAAAGCATGGTTTGTTTACCAGACTTTTCCATGTATGCAGGTTTATTATCGACCCATCTGAACCAGAGTCTAGTTGTAACTTGACATTTGTATTCAGGATTTTTACCTGTACATACTTTCTTTTATTTATATATGTACGTTTGCTTTTATGAGTTACTTTCGACTTTTATTTCCTTAATTCGTTCTACAATGTGAACTGTTGTGCCCTATTTTATTACAAGTTAGACAGGTTTTAAAACTGTATGGACATTCCAAAAGCAATGAAAGGATACACAACGGAAACATGGCTAGGTGGTAATTCTTGAGGGTTTTCATTCGGTTGGGTTGTTTTGGGAAGAGCGTGAAAACTATCTCTCTTTTTTGTTTGACTTGTTTTTAAAAAGGACTTGAATTGTGATATATGACGTATATGTGGTATGTGAGCAATGCACGACTCTTCAATATCTTAAGAATCTTGTTTAAAAATCAATTCTGCAAGTCCTCGGCTAATCTCTTTGATGTTAAATGTATCCAACGTTATTCACTTGTTTAGGACTCTACGTTTGATTTCTGATACAAGTCCTTGCACGGAGATTAAGCATTTTAAGTAATCCGCGCTAAGTTTTGCTAGTTTGAAATCGTCAAAGTGTTTATAAGCGGTTGACGCGAGATTAAAGTAGCCCTCGCCGAATTTAATGCACATCCACCTTTCAGGGCTGAATAATATTGTTAAAAGTTTAACCGCTTCAGAAAAAGGCAAGTTGCTGTTTTTCCTGAGTAAACTATCGTCCAGTAATTTGGTGTGTTCGGTGGTTCCTAATTTTTAGAGAAGTACGCGAACTTTTTAAAAATCTGACGAATTTTCCCTATATATTTTGTATACTTCAACATACCTTCGGAAACATGAAACGAAAGTATTACCCTCGTTTGGGGAATAAACGAAATTGTATGTTACACTACAAAGGGCATTTATAGAAAAAAAGCATTTGTACTTTCGGTATGTTTATTTGTATAAAACATTGTGTGTAATAATAAGTCTTCAATCTATTTCTTCAATTGTTTGGTGTCTTTATTGTTGTTGTTCCAATAAAAAGTGTGGAAATGTTTATATCGCGTTTAGCTGTTGTTACTCGTGTTTTTAGCTTTGATTAGACTTGATATCTTTCGATATTTATATTTAGATGTGTTTTATAGAATACTACTTTTAGAAGTTGTTTTATGTTTTTTATCACACTGATAACGTAATATTAGCTGGAAAAAGAGGATCACAAATCGTAACATTTTTTTTGTAACATAAATAAACAGTTCTAAATAAGCGTTTCACGTATCATTAGTTTTTACGGTTAGTAGTTTACTCAACAGTAAAAGCACAGTTTATAATTTTGCCGTGGTACTTTTTTCTTTTGGAGAAAAACAAATTGATTCATTCTTTGTAAAAAAAATAACATAGTGCCGGAATACAAAAAATAAAATCACTGACTTCTTTCTTTGAGAGAAAATTGGCTGTTTTCTTTAAAAAAATCAAAAACAGAAAAACCCACTTTGGCTAAACATATATACTTACGAGATTTGTGTTTCCTTGTCCACCCATGAAACCTTATCTTCGAACTTAGCAGGTTTTCTGGTTATTTAACCCTTGCTTACTCTGCACTTGCCCTTTTGAAGGTTCTCAAATATAAGTTCCTTTTCGCCAGTATTGTGGACCTGTAAAGGGTCGGGAAGAAGACACGAACTCAGGATAAAGTTCAACACAGTATATCAAGGTGAGTATAAATACAGCATATAAAGAAAGTAGTCGAATATCTGAGAGTATTAGACTGAGACAGTTCCAACACTGAGAGGCATGTTTCCAGTAGTGACAGGTGACCGGAAGAGACTATGTCGTCCGTTAAGGTAAATACCATACAATTTAATAAGTTTGAATCACTATGGAGCGTAAGATATTCTATGAAAACCTAGGTACTGACATCGATCCTGAACTAGTTGTCGTGAGGTTCGACTCGGAAGCATTCGGCTATCCTACGGAAACGCCCGATAGTTGACGAGCCGATTTGTACCAAACGACAATTTTGATACGGTGCTGCGTCCTATGATGATAAGGTTTTGTTTGTTTTGTTTTTGTTATCGTTAGGGTTAGGGTTATGGTTTAGGGTTATGGGTTAGGGTTTAGGGTTAAGGTTAGAGTTACGGTTTCAGGTTATGGTTAGGGTTAGTGTTTAGGGTTCAGGGTTATGTTTAGGGTTAGGGTTAGGAGTTAGGGTTAGGGTTAGGGGTAGGGGTTAGGGTTACTGTTTAGGATTAAGGTTAGGGGTAGGGTTTAGTGTTGGGTTTAGGGTTTAGGTTAGGGTTAAGGTTAGGGTTAGGGTTAGGGTTACAAATATTCATTTGATAACAGTAATTTCGCTCTGTTTTGCTTGTTTTATTTGTTTTGTTGTTTAAAAAATGCTTGCAGCTATAAATAACATTTATAGGACGCAGCATCGTATTTCAATATAATAAAAAATATTTGATAACAGTAACTTCGCTATGTTTTGCTTGTAATTTTGTTGTTTCTTTTAGAAAATTTCTTGAAAATATACCTTACAATCACAGGCTCTAGCACCGTATCAAAATTGTCGTCTGGTACCATTCGGCTTGTCAACACCTCCGAGTTGAACCTCACCAAAACTGGGTCAGGATCGATATCAGTACCAAAACCATATATTTTGATAAGAGTACTGTTAAAAGAAATTATCATACAAATAGACACGAGTCAGTTAGTGTATAAAAATTGTCTGCATTATGAATAAATATAAAGCTTTTTAAAGGGCAAACATTGTGATAAATTTAAAGAATAATATTTACATATGATTGAGGATATTAATATAGTTATGTTAAAAGTTATTCTACAAATTTATTCAAAACAAAACCATTTCATTTATTAATTTTAATGGCTTTAGTGTTCCTATATTATGGGCTCTCTTTATAAAGATATAACAGAATAACAAACAATTATTAACAAATAATACATTCAATATTGTGTTCATAAATGTAAAATGTTCATTAACAACATTTCAACATGTTACAAATTGACATTTATGCGATGTTCAAGAAATACAACATGACTATACAATATAGAATAAAATGTACAAATTTGTTTATAATAAAACAAATTGTTCGAAGTAAATACAGGGTGGGCCAAAATAAGGGTCCTATCTTTAAATTTGAATAACTTGAATTTGAATAACTTCCACAAAATAAAAGTTAAACACACCAAACTTTATGTGTGTGTGTAGACTGACCCTTCCGAGATTTTTTGAAATAAACAAAACAAATTTTAGCCGAAAAACACTTCTTAAAACTTACAAAAACTAAAGTATTGTTTTTTACACTGTTTTGAGTTTTTTAAGCAAAAATAATGTTTTCTAAATGAGGGTACGTTCCTTAGGGCTAATACGGCTCATGCTTGCTTCGGAAGGGGTCATTTACTTATTCTAAAAAAAAAAAAAATCAATAAATAAAAGTTATGAATTTTTAAAAATAGGACCCTTATTTTTGCCCACCCTGTATAACATGCAATGTTTTGGAGATACTCACTGGTCAGAATTTCCGATTTCATATTTGGCGGCCATGACAGAATGTGAATTTTCTATTTAAGCCCTTAACGTCTTATATTATGTTATCGAAGGCTGGATATTAATGCGCTTCACCAAGTTGGAATAAATATAACTATAGTTATGCTATTTCGACTTGTAATTACTCCAATCAAATGAGATAAAATCAATATCAAATACAAATACTCACGAGTCAGACAATTTTAAGTTTTCGTGTACCTGTTTGACATTGGTTTTTTTAAATAATTAATTGATATTTTCATTATGTTGAGGAAATAATATTTTAGTTTTATGTGTTTACTTTCTTGCGTTGTTTTAAGATTGGGGGATTACAGATTAAAGAAGCTTACGTTTCCGTAATATTATTGTAGAAATTAAATAAATTAATCGTACATTTCTTTTGTTATGTTTTATAGTATATGAATATTTTCTATGTATTTCATACACAAGTAGCTAATTCCTGAAAAGATAGCGCATGCGCTAAGTTCTTAGACGACTTAGAATATTTAGTTATGGTATTTGCCGAACTAAATGTAGATGTATAGAACCGAAGATAAAAGGCCAAGGATACTATCGCAGCATTTCATGGCTTATCAACCCTTTCTTTGATAATGTAATTACGAAACCAATGTTAATATATATCAAGGATTACTTAAGTCTTCAAATAAAAACACGCACTTTTAATTCTGGAATCATTTAATAGTAACCCACGATTTTATGTCATATCAATTCTTCGTTTGGCCATTCAATACGGAAACACAACTTTATATCATCAATCCGTTCTTGTAATGTAATACCTAACACACGTTTAAGATATATCAACGCATTATAAAATCAGTTAATATCGAAACACAATTTTACGGTATATACACTATTTTAGAGTCATTTAATACGGACACAAAATTTTACGACATGTAACACTTTTTCTTAAATAATTTAATGCCGAAACAACATTTTACGGCACATCACACTTTTGTTTTATGTAATTTAATACCAAAACACATTTTACGAAATATAACACTTTTCTTAATACATTGATACCAACTGACACTTTTACGGCACATCAAAAATATATTGAGGCATTTTATACCAATACACTATCTTACATCATATACACCTTTTTAAAATCATTTATTCTGAAAGACAACTTTACGACACATCAACCATTGCTTATGTCATTTAATAAAAACCCACAACTTTACAGTATATAAACTGTTTCTGTTGGCATCTAATAGCAAAACAGATTTTTAAGGCTATATTTTTTTTTAAATAGGTTATTAACAGTACACAATGTTACGGCATATACACCCTTTTTAAAATCATTTCATAGCAACCCAGCATTTTCGGACATGCCAACTGTTTTAACTTCTCTCTGTCTCTATCTCTCTCTCTCTAACTCTCTCTCTCTCTCTAACTCTCTCTCTCTCTATATATATATATATATATATAGGAAGACACACATCCCCCCCCCCCACACACACACACATATATACAGGGTGGGCAAAAATAAGGGTCCTATTTTTAAAAATTCATAACTTTTTTGTTTATTGATTTAAAAAAAAATTTTTTTTAAATAAGTAAAGGACCCCTTCCGAAGCAAGCATGAGCCGTATTAGCCCTGAGGAACGTAACCTCATTTAGAAAACATTATTTTTGCTTAAAAAACTCAAAACAGTGTAAAAAACAATACTTTAGTTTTTGTAAGTTTTAAGAAGTGTTTTTCGGCTAAAATTTGTTTTGTTTATTTCGAAAAATCTCGGAAGGGTCGGTCTACACACACATAAAGTTTGGTGAGTTAAACTTTTATTTTGTGGAAGTTATTCAAATTTAAGTTATTCAAATTTAAAGATAGGACCCTTATTTTGGCCCACCCTGTATATATATATATATATATATATATATATCTATATATATATATATATATATATATATATATATATATATATATATCTATATATATATATATATATATATATATATATATATATATATATATTACTATTATTATTAATAATAAACATTAGGCATGTGTTTATTTAAAGATACACGTATACTATTACTTGACTTACAGGACTATTGTATTATTTATTAAAGCTCAATTAATGTTACTATATAATTTAACACTAATATGTTGTAATATCAATGCTAACTAGGCTGTTCCACATACTTCAGATCCTGAGGACACAAGCTGCTATCAATCCGCTTCCGATGAAGTTACTTTTTCTGTAGAAGTTGGGCGACGTGCGCATTATTTTATTCAAACAACGCTTAGTGCCTTGTCTTCGTTATCCCAATCCCATCTACTGCTTTTTCATGAACATGCTTCTCAAAACACACCCACGCACAATTAAACGATATCTGCTCAAGTTTATTCTGTAGGTCTAGAGCAGTTACCAAATCCTTCAGCTTTTCAACATTTATTCTACGAAACACTTGACGTTGCCGAATCGCCTCTTCGACCTTATTACGAACCTTATGCGAGCACACATGAGCCGATGATCCGTCCAGCACTTGGCATTCCTTTTTACTCGAACCTTGCAGACGTCCTGTAGATCGCGTCTACGGGTGATGCCGTAACAGATCAAATGTCACTGCTTAGATCTTGGGGTGCCTTCATGTGTTCATATTCTTTGGTTTCTAGATAGAAACACGTGTTAGTTATCACTAAATTCAGCTCTGAACACATTTACAGTATATGCAACCCGCTCTTATTAATACTTCCATCACCATAACATCCAAGTGGACTTCATGTTTCATATTCCCATCCCACGCACCGCATTGAAATCAGCCCGCAAGACACTGTAATTATGTTTCTGAGCCTGACAGATCGGTAGATCTCGACAATGAAGTTAAAAAAAAAGAAGTTTTTTAAACACTGAAGATAACAGAATCATATCGAAGTAGTTGATTTAAATGAACAGCTGATAAATGTTTATTCATTGAAAACACATCTCATCGCTTATCTTGTTTTAAATCTAATTACATAATTGTTACTTGCCGATGATTCTCAAGAAGCTGTGATGACACAGTGGCTTAGTTGGTATCGACGCGGACTGAGAACCTGGGTGTTCCAGGTTCAAATCCAAGTTATTCCACTGAAAAACGCTTCCATCAAATCCACATGACACTAGTGTCTAATCTCCTGGAGAGGCGATTAATAGAAATAATATTAACACTTGTCCACGGGTGGCCTCGGCCTTGATAAAGTGGTGGTTTCTGTTTCTAAAATAAAAAAATAAAAACAAAATTACTAAACTGCCACGTACCAGCGTGTATGCTACTATCGGATATAACTAAACATCACTCTATTGCCATCAGGGGATTTCGTGATCTCTGATCGGTCTGATTAATCGATAGAAAAAATGTCTGTAAACAGTGACGAAGACAAATGTATATTGACATATTTGATTTGTATTAATAAAATAATCGCATCACTAATATAGTTTTAAATCTGATAACGTAAGTCATTCACATACAGAGCGTCTCGCTGCTCTAGAGTTCTTACCTTTAGTCATACAATCATGTAGTATTTCTGAGTTCGAAACACTGTTGCCTACAACAACACTGTACACATCACGCTATCTACGCACGCTACAAAGTGTTACGAAATAGTAATGCGTATATAACGAAGTACAAGCATACACATACCCCCAACACACATACACACACACATATATATATATATATTTATATATATATATATATATATATGTGTGTGTGTGTGTGTGTATTGCTTAATTTAAAACTCATAATTTATTACATTGATCTAGGTATAATATTAATAAAAATATATATTAACGGAAAATACGTCCTATAAAGATAAGGGCGACTAATAATGCAATTTTCTGCATCTTAATCACTTAGAAAGTGAAACACCTGAAATAGTAGTAAGCAAAAAGAACAACAGAAGCTGCAATCACTAATCAAACAACTTACATAAAAATACCGTATATATATATATATATATATATATATATATATATATATATATATATATATAGATATATATACATCTATATATATATATATACATCTATATATATATATATATGTATATATATATATATATATATATACATATATGTATATATATATATTACTATGTAGATATGTACAGGGTGGCGCAAAAAGTCGCGCATTGGTTGGTTTAGGTGATAGAAACTACAACATTTAAAGTACTTTACTAGGCTTTTCTCGTAAATAATACATTTACTTGCTAATTTTGTTGCAGTAATTTTTAAAAATAATATTCTTTAAATAGCCACCATTTTCGGCCTCACAAAGACGAGCTCTAACTACGGCATTTTCCATTACACTCCTTAGAATAACTGGCTCTAGTTCTTTGAAGTGACCTTCTGGACATTCCAATCTGGGTGTTTCGTCTTCGAGTTGAGGTGTCTGCATTTTCAGCAATGCTATCCCTAACGAGTGCTACATTTTCCGCTGTCCGTACTGAACGTGGTCTGCCAGATCGTGGAAGATCACTGACTGAACCCTGCTGCTGAAACCGGGCCAAAAGACGATCAATTGTGATCTGACTCTTTGGGTTAAGGTTACTGAACGATAGTTTCCGAAGTAAAGTTCAATGATTTAGGTTCGTTGTTCGGTGTTATATTTTTTCATGATAAATTATCAATGTTTATATCTGTAATATTCTGAAAAATAAGCAGAACATTTTATTAAATGTTAAAGTTGTTACTGATTCAAACTAGTGCGTGTCTTTTGCGCCACCTTGTATATTTTTATTTTACAGGTTTAATAATTTGTATGAATGTATAACAGGAAGTTACATAGACAATACCAAATACGCCCTATTACAATCACATACATTGGCTAAGCACCATTGAACGTTCCTAGTTCTAAATATCTGACCATTTTGAAAGTCCTTGTTCTGTATATGAAAACAATCTTTTGAAATTCAAATTGACGTTGTTGGCCTTTTGGCTAAGATCAAAGTGTAGTTTTTATGTTTTTCTTTTTTTGTCATTTTTATTTTTTAATAAAAAATGTCTTCATTTTTTTGTGGAAAATTGTTGCAAATAAAAAATGTCAAAAGCTTGGCTCAGTTATCCCCGACCCTCTCCCCCTCCCCCCCCTTTCCATAGCGAGCGTCATGCCTTAGTTAAATACATTCCAAAGGATGTAATTTTTATTTAATATAGAAATAAATGTTCCCGCGGAATGTATTTGCCTAAATACATAAGATCAAAGTGTAGTATCTGTTCCGATGAATACTACATCCCATAAACTGGTATTGTCTTGGCCTTCCGGGCTTGATTTACTATGGGTCGGTCCTGTGCAGTTCTAGGAGGTCCACCCTCCCAGGCTTCACCTCCACTCTTTGAGGAGGAGTAAGTGTATTGCTTACTGCCTGAGGCGCCCCTACCGGGGAATGCCGATGGGTCGCCCAGGCATTTTTTAATTGCCAGAGTGCTCACCTCTCGGGCGCTGGCTTTTCAAACCCCACTTTCCCGACCCGACCTTGGGTCACATCTGACTCGTGGGAGTAAGATAAAACTGGCCTTGTGCCTAACTCCTGGAGAGGAGTAAATAAATACCAAAGAATCACTAATAGTCTCTTCGTAGTGTTGGTGTCATACTCAACCCTTACCTTAATCTCCGCTTTAAACAGTTTTAGCTTTTTGTAGACAAATCAATATTATTAGATTCCCGAGAATCCTCTCTAACTCGAATTATTAAATTATTTTTGGTTTCCTCAGTACATTGTTTCAAATATAGACTAGTATTGCCCTGCAATGCCATTCAGCATATTACCACATTGGATTAATATTTTATATTCCCTAATATAAACTTTGGGTTATACTACAATACGTATCTCTTCAATAGAGTGGCTTTCATTATGTGCTTATATTGTTTGGGTGTTTATATTCCATAATGACTATACTATTTATAAATGTGTTGTTACAGCGATAGCAGCGACGCTTTTTGCATCATGATTAAATAATGTTAGAATATTGTTTTGTACTTTTTTTTAATTGTATTCAAAAGCAATTTCCCATCAAGATGTGTGAGTTTCGTTAATTATAGCAATCGAAATAATTATGGGACGCTAATTAAGTCGCGTTAAATCCCCCCCCCCCCCCGATTCTACGAATAATTCCACCACGGCACAACACCACCGCAAATATTAACTCACCGGATCGACTCAACACCCATACCCTCCATCACGAAACAATTGAAAACAATGGTAACAGCAAAACATTATTAATATCGGTTTTATTGAGAGTTATTTAAGAACATAACAAATGGCGATAATGACCAATTATGTAAGGTAATAATTTTCTAAGTTTGGGGAGACACTTTGTTCGTGATAATATGACTAACTAATGATAGGAGACTGTCATTTGTTTTTTACTTGGGTGTGTAATAAAGTCTACAAAGAAATTCAAGTGCTGGCCTTGCTTTAAAGGTAAGAATATTGAAGTGTACATCGAAATCTCACTCTACGTTGGATAAATAAAGGTGTTTCAAGCAATCGTCGCCCAATAATTACATATAAATACATTGATACTTTTGAAGATATTCTTTTGTACACATACATTAAATTTGTAGCAATAATATCGTTAAGTCGGTATACAGAGGGATACTGCTAGCTATAGAACTAATAGTGATAATAGCATGATGATGATGATAATGATGATGTGGATTATGATGCCGCTGCTGCTGATGACGATTATGGTGCTGATTATGCTACTTCTACTGCTGCTGCTGATGATGATGATGATAGTGATGATGATTATGGTGATGATCATCATCATGATGATGGTGGTGGTCATGATTATGATGTTTATGATGATGATGATAATAGAGTAGTAGTAGTAGTAATAGTAGTAGTGGTATTGGTTAGGAAAGTCTGTCATATAAACATTAACTGAAGTACCAGAAGATGACATATTTCTAAACTTTTATTGAACGTTATTAGAATGATTAGAATTTAAGTGCAATATAGCCAACACACAATGTCTCATGTGAGATTCGAACCTACGATGGTATACCCTTTTAGAAGCGAAAGCGACCGATAAAACCAGAAAGCCACCGATATTACGATACTAGTGAGTCTTTTTAATTTACTTAAATTAGTTCGGCGTAGGGAATTATTTTTATTTCTCCGTATATGCTCTAAAATAATTTAATTGTCTTAAATAAATTAGCCTAAATATGAAATATTTGTTATTAATGCAAAATATATATCAATAGTAAGTTTTCAAATATATTTTATTAATTTTTAATCTCCAAAATGGTAGATGCTTTAATCACTAATTAATGATATGAGAGGGATATTTATATTTTTACTTGGGAGATCAAGTTTACAAATAAATCAATCGCTCATGTGAATTTATATGTAAGGATGTGGACATTGTCAAAAATTGTTCATAAAATACAGGTTTTACAAACAGTTCTGGGCAAACCGGAACATTAAGCGACTCATTTTAGAAGTGAATCAGCAGAAAAACGGTGTTGTGTTAGATTAAGTCCCCGTTATAAAACGCCCTCCGTAATATAAATTCCGGCGAGACCTTCAGTTTCCCAAATTAATAAATTGATTAATTTATTTCTTAAATTGCCAGGTGAAAGTACGGAATAGTTCATCAAGACTACCTCCCAAAGTTAAGAATGCCATTCTAAATAATAACGTTATTGTGTCAGTATGGTTTGTAAACTGCAGAATTATTAAAAAAAAACAAACCATTTTTTCATTACGTATTTACCTCAAATACACACGTGACCATTTTTCGGAAATCGACGCCTGGCTCCGTAAGAATTACTGTTTTGGATCGTTGCATATTCCTATTTGCCCAGTTCTGAAGGCAACGATATATAACAAGTTCTTGAAGAATGAGTGTTCAAAGTGTTTGTGATACAATGAAGACCGACAGGATAGGAAGTGACTAATCGACAAAGACAAAAGAAAATACGGGATAGAAAATGACTCATCGAAAGAGAAAAATAACAATTTGGGAGTGGTCACTTTCCATTGTTCAGGACAGGTCACCAAGAAAAGAATACTGGACACTTTTAGGAGTGACAGTGTTTTACGACACCTGACTACAATAAGGTAGGTTAGTTTTACGACAGTTGACGACAGTAAAGTTTATGGCAAAAGTTGACGAGTTTAGGTTTCGGAGAGAAGACGAACAGTTAGGATCGAACTTCCCGTGAGTTAGGATCGAGACTCCCGAGAAAGCAGATCGGACCAGGAACACGATGAGATGAGCTGACGACTTTAGCAACAACAATGGAGGTCTCGACAGTACGCGACGGATCACACACACTCATAGTTCAAACAAAATTATACACAACGTATATGTGTTTGTGTTCTTTCTCGAGAGTTGTGTTTCTTTTATAATTAAATTGTGGACCAGTGCTGTGCCCTCGACGATTCGTCAGTGGATAGACGACACGGCTAAGCGATGAAAACAAAGAAGAAGGCCACGGAAACACAACGGTGGGGTTGATGGTCGTCGAATGGTACACTATGGTTCTACATGTTCATGGAACGTTCATGAGTTGAAAGTTGTAGTTTCGTATGTAATTATTATTTGAGTATCTTTGTTCAGTTCGGCTATCGCTATGTGCGTTGAGTATTTTGTAAATTAAATATACATAAATGTGTGTATATTGGCGTGTCTGTTTTTTTCAGTAAGCGTGGTTGTCTATGTTTAATAGCACATGCACATCTTTCGCTATGTGTGAGCGGTTAAATTAAGGGCCCTTTGCCACGAAGGTGCTGGATAAAAGTATCTCATGTGAACGTCTGTTGTCACAAGGAAGAAAAATAAGAAGGGCAGCAACCCCTGTATTACACTTTTAAAAGTAAGTTAAAGAATTCGATACTGAATATTTACTGAGTTTTATTGTTTGAAAATAATTGTCTACGTCCGATCGAATGTCGGTATGTAATAACAACGTCCGCTACTGCTTAGAAATGTCCATATATATAAAAGTGTGCATATACATATATATATATATATATATATATATATATATATATATATATATATATATATATATATATGTATATATATATATATATGTGTGTATATATATACATATGTATATATATATATGTATATATATATATGTGTATATATATATACATATGTATATATATATGTATATATATATATATTTATATATATATACATATATATATATATGTATATATATATATTTATATATATATATGTATATATATATATATGTATATATATATATATATATATTTATATATATATATATATATATATACTTATATATATATATATATATATATATATATATATATATATATATATGTATATATATATTAGGGTAGGTCGATTTTACACTTTTTTTTAAATATTAAAAAAAGGCACGTACCGAAAGTTGTATATAGACCTATTAAATACTTATGCAAAAAATTAGATCAAAAACTTCAGCGGTTTTTTGAGCTTTTGGTATCAAAGATCGTAGACAAGAATATACTGAAAATTCCTCGTTTTTGCAAGATTTGCTTGAATATTGGTGTGAAAACCAAATAATTTTAGCATTTAAAAGCAGGGAATGTCATTTTATTTTATAAAAATGATATGAATTAAAGAAATCTTCAAATTGAAAATGTGCCCCCCCCCTCATTTTCAGTATCTGCTTTGGTAAACTACATTTTAACGTTATGAATTAAACAGTAATATTGCAATACCTAAAAAAATTATTTTTTCTGTTATTAGTGAAAATATAACAAGCAAAGAAATAAGGAAAAACCTAACACTATTTTAATGAAGCTTAATATAGAGAGTCAAATTGCTCCATATAAGACCCCTTAGACAAAAATGCTGGTCTCAATTTCTGACTCAAAACTTTGGCTGTAATGTGTTGATGCCTTGCTTCAAAACCATATACAGTTTGTGAAGCTTCTGTTATTAACTTAACTGCCTGTTCCACACCCTGAGAATGTGAGGGCAAATCTGGCAAGTCAAGCTTGGTTCCATTCATCAACGATTCTCGAAGTTCAGATTCAGTAAAATCTTCCGTCATTGGTGGTTCAAAAATGCCGCATAATTTTAAATCTATTAATTGTGTCCAATGTGTGGCATTAAAATTAATAGGTAGTATTCTTTTTTAATCTTTTTCTGGTTGACTCCTCACTCCTGAAAGAACAAATTAATTAATTGAATTATTAAAAAATTCCAATCTGTACTGCTTTAATAATTATGGTGAAATTAGATAAAATCTTTAAAAATCATTCTATAAATTGGAATAAATAATTGAGTCAGAGATATATGAATAAATATTACTTACCTAATGGCCAAAATTCTTTTTAAAGCTTCTTCTCTTACTTCAATCTCCTCAGATTTAACCATGGAATATAGAAAGTTTTCAGGCAGTAAACAAAATGTATTACCTTGTATATTTCTAAATGTGATATCTTGGATTTCCTGAGGCTGCTCCTTAATCTTCTGGATCATATTAAAAATGTGCACTTACTGATTGTGGAATTTACTATTTCTTTTAATTTCAAACCAAGAAGTGGCATACACATTTACAATAACATTTACTACATAGTGTAGTTTTGTTGTGTGCCTTTGTGGTTATGCACCACGAGTCCATAAACACATAAGCCTGATGGCCAAAGTTAACCATCTTGCTTGGTTTAAAGGACCAATTTTCCAGGAGGCATATCTAGAGTCAACCTTACCTCTAGAAATACCTACTGTGTATTCATAAAGGAGTCTTTGGTCAGAACTAAGATCATGTATTTCATCAATTTTAAAAATTGACTCTAGAGGATTGCTAATAGAGGAAAATGATATTTGGGGTAAATCATATCAATCATTTGAGCATAATTTCCCCAGAGGGCTACTGAATGTTGTAGGGCCCTTTGCGCAAACATCTATGTTTTTAAAAAGGGCTCTGAAAGGTAGTTCATTATGATGCAAAGAGCAATCAATTGTGTGAAGAGTTTTAAAAAGTTTTTTTTCTAAAATTGCAACCATTCCACTTTCGCAACTTGTGTTGGTATTAGTGTTGTCAACAAGTATAGCCTTGATACTGTTCTCACTGTGGAATTCATGCAAAACATCCACCACTTGATCTGCATGAACAGCACCTGTTGCACCACTATTCGGAAGAACTCTATGTGTCAGATATTTACTTTCACATGGTGTTTCTTTTGTAAAAGTTAAATGGGGTTCTGGTCCCTTAGTTTTTTTCATAATTCTCTGTCTATTTTCATCCACAATTTCCTTATACATCAATGTGTCCTTATCCATTCTCCCATCAACTCCAATACATATATTTTAGGTGGGGTAAAAACTCCTGGCTGAAATAGTTTTATTTATCTACCTCCAACAAGGTAAGATGTGACACAAGGTCAGGAAAGTGGGATTAGATAACCCTGCGCTATAGAGGTGAGCACTCTGGCCATTAAAAAATTGACTGGGCAGCCCCGTCGGAATTCCCCTGTAGGGGCGCCTCAGACAGTTAGCAATAAACTTACTCCTCCCCAAAGAGGAAAGGCAAAGCCTGGGAGGGTGCACCTCCTAGAATTGCACAGGACGGACAAGCCCCAATAGACGGGCGTAAATCCAGACCCAAAAGCCCGGACGATACCGGTGTATTTGGTGGGGTAAAAACCCCTGGCTGAACTAGATTTTATTTATCTACCCCCAACAAGGTAAGATTGACACAAGGTCAGGAAAGTGGGATGAGAAAGCCAGTGCTCGAGAGGTGAGCACTCTGGCAATTTAAAAATTGCCTGGGCAGCTTCGTCGGCATTCCCCGGTAGGGCCGCCTCAGACAGTAAGCAATAAACTTACTTCTCCCCAAAGAGGGAAGGCAAAACCTGGGAGATGCACCTCCTAGAACTGCACAGGACGGACACGCCCCAATAGACGGGCGTGAATCCAGACCCAAAGGCCCGGACGATACCGGTTTATTTGGTGGGGTAAAACCCCCTGGCTGAACTAGTTTTTATTTATCTAACTCCCACAAGGTAAGGTGTGACAAAAGGTCGGAAAAGTGGGATTAGATAAGCCAGCGCTCGACAATTCAATATATATGTGTGATAATTAAACACAGAATCAAAACGGTAACTCAAATTCGCCCGATGAATTTTCAACCGGTGAATACCATAAAAAATATCCAATAAATAAAACGCCTATGTAAACAAATAATTATTTATATATAACATTAAATATTATAGTGTTTTATTCCTTTTTAATTTGAATATGTACATTTAATTTCTTTAGAAAAATAATAATAAACTTTAAAATATTTATTATTAAGTAATGTATTACTTTTTTTTGTTAAAACCCGGCTTTAATTTAAGGCGACACATCTGCCGGTGAAATCTCGGCAGTGATAACAAATCTCGATTTATTTGATCTTAAAGTTGCAATGCTCAAATAAATACAAAATTTTGAAGAAAAATATTTCTTGTTGTAACTTTTGACATTATTTGGCAACTTTCTTCGAGTGCGATAATTTACAGTTTCAAAATCGACCTCCCCTAATATATATGTACATATATATGTATATATGGTAAGACAGCAAATCGTTATTCATACAAGTTTCGTTAAAGACGACGAAGCTCTCTCGTTTTAGAATTTTTTCTCGTTAATCTCTCGATGCGACGATATATATATATTTATATATGTATATATATATTTCTATATATATATATTTATATACGTATATATATATATATATATATATATATATATATATATATATATATATATACATATGTTAATGAATAAGTATATAGATGAATGAATAAAAATGATGAAAAGGCTGATACTAACGATAAGACACAACATTCCTGAAGATGGCCGAGAGACTGAAAGTGCTTGGAGATTGCCCATAGCACAACGCTCGGTGCGACATTATACCACCACTTAACACCCGAAGACCGCCAAATTGCCCATCGTGTCGAAGGATTATCGAGAATAAATGCAACACGAGAGAGCTGTGTGTTCTTTAACGAAGTTCGTATATATATATATGTATACATATATATATATATATATATATATATATATATATATATATATAGTACATTAGAACTATTGAAACTTTGTTTGTACATATGCTTTAGATTTCTAGCGATGCAACGCATTAAGTGGATAGTCAAAGTAGTAGTAGTAGTAATGTTTTATACTTCTACTACTACTACTCCTGCTACTACTACTAATAATAATAATAAGAAGAAGAAGAAGAAGGAGAAGAAGAAGACGGATAAAATAAAAAATGATACTTTATTGATATAAACTATTATCTATGACGATGTTGATAGCTTGCTTTGTTACGAAAATCGGTTATCAAAAACATAGTATAGCGATCTTTATGTTTCAGATCAGAGTTGGGTTGCATCTTACATTTAAAAATAAAGTGTCCGATGACAGTGTGTAATTTAGGTAGATAAATCTGACAGTTTGTGGTTGGCGTAGATTAAATTGGAACATAATTGACTGTCTTCCTAGAAATTTAAGGAACGACCATATTTTTTCATCCGCCTTCCAGGAAACTGGTTAGATTTCTATTAATTAAATCAAACAAACTGTTAATTTTTTTATATAATTAACGAATAAATCATGTTTATACTCAGTGTTTTTATCAACTCTAAATTATATTGTGTGCTTTGTTCAAAGATAAATTACACTGATTTGGCAGTCTGTATTTAATGCAATTAAACTTTAAAATGACTATCGATTTCACACTGAATCGTAAAGTAGTAGTATTATTCTAACAGTTACAAAATCGGTCATCGACACAAATAATTTGCAAACGCCTGTTTGAAAACATTTTACTATTATTTTGTAATAAGATTATATATTGCATAATACATTTGACAGGAGGGAAAACCCACTGATACTGTCATAATCTGACTGAGGATATTCGACTCGTACCTAGAGTACGCAGAATTTGACGTCATGCTTATTTGATGAAATCACCTGCTATTTATAATTACCTATTTATTCTGTCAGATTAATCGAATTTATTTATTGCATATAGGAACGCCCAGGATATAAATGACTAATTGTGCGGAACTAGATGAACTTAAATAACACAAATTGCGTTGGAAATGGAAGATGTGTTTAACTTACATAAGTCTTTTTCTATGACATCCCAGTACATAGAATTCGCTTTTTAAACTCCAACTTTTCTTTACCGTGGTACGGATGGTTACAACATGTTAGTCTCAGCGATATTTCCTCAATAATTCCTGTTCTTGGTTACGCCACACACAGTAGACGAATTTGCTAGCAAGCGGTATTAAGATAATATTGGGGATAACAGCGCTCTGGTGAAAATCACGGAATAGTAGACATCAGGATCCGTCATCCTCTAGTCGTCTCTTCTTCTGCGTTGGTAGAAGTAGTCGCGTAAGGTGCGGAACTGCATATTAAGTGAGTTAGAGTGGCAAAGTTGCTTCTGTCCAATGACCTCGTATGTTCTAGACCAACATTTCGTTGACTTCGTATGCAAAAGCTGGGCGACTCTGCTCCCGTAGTTAGGGGAAATCAGATGCAACCTTGCAATTTAACGAATAGCTGTAACAACGAGAGGGTGGCCAAGCATACAAGACAATAATGGGTCACTATTTATTCTGTGAATTTGTTCGACTCACTTAACAACATCACCAACAACAAAAATAAGTATTAAGCGATCTGTTCAGGAAACAGATCATTCCGACACCGGTGGCAAACGTGCAACTAAAAACCATTACACTTTGTTGGAACCTTACGCTTTGTTTCTTAATAAGTCATATCACTCGTATTATTTGTATCAGATGTTAGACCACGATCATCGCCAAAACGCATGCTCTTTATTCGCCACTGAAAACATGGTTCTAATGATCAGTAGATCAATTGCGATGATTCCTACCTTATATTGAACGTTGTCATGTTTTAGAGCATGGGTTGGAAAACTACGGCCCACGGGCTGCGTGCGGCCCGCCAAAGGAGTTTATGCGGCCCTCCAAAGTATTGAATACTCAACAGAGTTAATTTTCTTTTTTTTCAAATGCGTTTAATTTGAATCCTCTAGAGTACTTTAAAATGCTAATAAATGAAAAATGATTGCATTTTCGCTTTGAAATGCATTTATTTCGGCTATTTCAGATATCAATTATATTGGAAAATATACTATGCGGCCCAGTAACATTTGATTTCTTTTTAATGTGGCCCTTGATCTCAAAAGTTTGCCCACCCCTGTTTTAGAGGATGTAATCGCTAGTGTTTAAGGGCGAAATAAAACGATGCTATCATTATTTCAGGATTTTCTAATTTCACCTCAATTGCCGGAATCTTTGTAGATAATAATATTGTCCAATCGAGGTACACCCCTAGCTGTTTTATTTGGTGTAATAATTTATTAGTACTTTTCGTCTCTTTATCTTTAGGAAATCAGACAAAGATAGTTCTTGCTGGCCAGCTTTCACATTTAGAGTCATTCAGTTCATTGCAAATGATGTATAAACGAATGTTTGTGCTCCGAAACACATTTATCTTCCTCTATCTAATCTATGATAATAGGATATACTCTGCTTTTTTGGCCTTTTAGCTAAGATCAAAGTGTAGTATCTGTTCCGATGGATACTACACACCATAGACTGGTATTGTCTTGGCCTTCGGGGCTTGATTTACGCCGGTCTATGGGTCTGACCTGTGCAGTTCTAGGAGGTCCACCCTCCCAGACTTCGCCTCCCCTCTTTGGGGAGGAGTAAGTGTATTGCTTACTGCCTGAGGCGCCCCTACCGGGGAATTCCGACGGGGCTGCCCAGGCAATTTTTGATTGTCAGAGTGCTCACCTCTCGGGCGCTGGCTTTTCAACCCCCACTTTCCAACCCGACCTTGGGTCACATCTTACTTGTGGGAGTAGGATAAAACTGGCCTTGTGCCTAACTCCTGGAGAGGAGTAAATAATACTTTGGTACTCATTGTATACCTTATATGAATAATTACATATCATAAGTGTCATATGATTAACGTTCATAGAAATACTATTCAATTAAATATTCATTGTCAGATCTAAATACGATAAACCATATGTCATATTTACTTGTTCAGACATACGCGCACGCACACACACACGCACACGCACATACACACCCACATACATATATATATGTATATATATACATATATATATATACATATATATATATATATATACATATATATATATATATATATATATATATATATATATATATATATATACATATATATATCATGTATATAAGTTTACATGCCAACCACCAGATGTCTCGCTAATTATTGGCATTCATTATCTGTTCTGTTGTTTAATAATAAAACTGTTACATGGCTAACATCTGATGATTCTTTATTTGTATTCAACGACTTCAGGTAAGGGCCTCTTTTAAAGTGTCACTATAGAGATAGTGACCCCGCTTTTGTATTTGTGAAGTTAGCAAAGTTAATTCGGCTCATACATTTTCTAAGTCTGCAATTAAAAGTATTTAGTTAGTATACCTAGTATTTAAACTGCATATTTTCTATGTTTATCAATGAGTAAAATATTCTTTTGGAGATAGTTATGTGTCTGTGTGTTTACGGTGTTTTTAGATGAGACTAATTAGGTGAGTGTCACGCCGTTAAAGATTGTAGAGTGAACGAGATTCGCCGAAGTAAGCGTTCATTCTCTCACATTAATATCAATATACTTATACAGATTGGTGATTTGTATACCGCTTGCTCTAATTGGAAATACCCAGTAATAATTTCGTTCTATTTTTAGTGTGTTTATTTTCAACCCTGATACGGATAGAAATAGAATGGATGAACAAAACACGGGTCAAGTAAATGTAAAACGATTCTAACTATATCAATAGGTTTATTGTTTTGTAAAAATATATGGGTTCAATTGAAGATAGTTTAGCTATTTTTAGCTTACGTGTTAATCTTAATACGCACATAAAATCGCGCTAGCTTCACTAGAGCTGGCCTTACCTATACGGGCACGGTGACTAAATAATGTTTATATATATATATATATATATATATGTATATATATATATATATATATAAAATAAAAACTCTTACTTATTTTACATAGGAGCAAATAAAAAAAGCAATGCACCCATATTTATACGTGTACACACACACACACATATATATATATATATATATATATATATATATATATATATATTATCTATGAATGTTTTTATTAAAGTGTTTTTCACTTAGAGACGACGTCGTTTCGGGCTTTATTAACCTCATCAGTGTAGGAATCAGGTGGTCGCATAAGCTCGAACGCAGTGTTTAGATTAACGCTAGAATCACGAAACAAACGCTCAAAACCACGCGGCCGTGAGAGATCGACACAGAAACACGTATATGAGAGGCAGGGGAAGTGCCATTGTTGTCTACAGTGTACAACGCCCGAGTAAAACAAGCAAATGATTAATGCCTTATATATATATATATATATATATATATATATATATATATAGGAAAATTAAAAATGAAAAACCTAAAAATGGATGTTTTTTATGTGTACATCACCGTTTCGTCTTTATTTATAAGACTTCATCAGGATGATAATATAGAGAAACATGTCATGCAAGTACAAACACATGTAGGGTTGACATATTGGGAAAAAGGGAAGAAAATAATGGCCACTACTGGGTGGCCGTCCGTACTTGGTGAGGAGTGAAAAATGAATGTTGATGAAAATGAGTGGGGAAGAAGTGGAAAGATGGGGGTGAACAAGGACTACTGTGGCTGGTAGTAAGAGAAAGAAGTCGGGGGGATGAGCAGGAATAATGTAGATTGCAGAGATGAAGTGGAGGAGAGGGAGGAAGGAGGTGTTTGAACAGATGGCTGCGAACAAGACTGAAGAGGGAAAAGTAAGTTGGAATGTTTGTGTGTGGGGGTGTATGCAGAGAAAAGGAGGGTGGGTAGAGAAGGGGGGCTGTGATTTTTGTGGATGGGCGAAAGTTATTGTCTTAGAGAGCGTTTGGAGAAAATGAGGCGATTTAAGAAGGGGGTATGGAATAGTGCAGGTACGAAATAAATAGTTGAGAAGGGGAATGGGTGAGGGGGAGAGGGGGATTTGTTGTGATAGGGTATGAAATATTTGTAATATTTGGAAAATGAGTGCAATGAGTGAGGAAGTGGAGGGGTGGAGGAGAGGGAGAAGGGAGGTAATTGAACAGGTGGGTATAGAATATTAGAAATATTTGGAAAATGAGAAAGTTTGATTGGACTGCAGTGTTAAAAATGTAAGGGAAAAACGGAATGAGTTGGAGAAAGTAAAGATTCATGGAGAAAAAGGAAGGGTGTGAGTAAGTGGGACAGTGTCATTAAGGTTAGAGATGAAAATAAATGTTATCTATGATCAGGCAAGAGTTTTTGTTCTGTAAGGATGATCTTGCTTATTAAGGGTGATAGGTTAAAGAAGCCATTTCGTTGCTTGATATGTGGTGGAGGCGGTGATGAGAGCATTTTCTAATAATCTTCGCCGAGATTTGTTGTGGATGTATTTTGTGATTTCGGCTTGTTCAAATTTGAAGGCATGACCATGTTCTAGTGCATGGGAGAAAAGTGCACTGAGAGGGTTGTTGTGTTTTATGTCCCTTTTGTGTTCATTTAATCTTTTCTTTAATTCACGTTGTGTTTCTCCCACGTAAAATTGATGGCAGTCATTGCATGGGACAGTATATAAGCCGGCATGGGATGTGCGTTTTTTTTTGGAAATGTCTGGATGTGTTTTATGTTTGTTTTATGGCTTGAGATGTGGTTTGTACTGTTGGAATGCCTAGTTTGTTAAGCGTGTTGCATATGGATGTGTTATTGGAATGCGTGGGTAAGAGAAGGGGTATGTCTATTAGAGAGGTGTTAGGAGTTTGATTTTTTTGTGTGGTGTTTCTGGAGAATATTTGGAAGGCTTTTTTCTCGGCATTTAATATAAAATGTGTGGGGTATTGCAATGTTTTAAGGGAATTAAACATGTACTTTATTTCTTCATCTATGTGTTGGTGAACTACATATTCTAAGAGCGCGTAGGAAGAAGACTATAATTATACCTGTTTTGATCTTGCTATGGTGGTTGGAGTAGAAATGTATGTAGTCATTTTTGCGGTGTATTAACCTGCCTCTTTTTAGAATTCTTATCATCCGGTCCTTTCAAATATAGACTACCTCCTAACATCGAATACTTTAGATACATAGATGATATTTTTATTTTCCTTCCCAACAGACATACAAATCAATAATGTAAAAGATAGACTCAACACAGTAGAACCCTCCATAAAATTCACCCATGAGACTGAAATTAACGGCTCTATTCCCTTCCTAGATACCCTCATAATTAAGTCTAACAACAAACTAGAATTTAAGGTACACCGCAAAACCACTCACAAAATGACTACATACATTTCTACCCCAACCACCATAGCAAGATAAAAACAGGTATAATTATAGGCTTTTTCTTACGCGCCCTTAGAATATGTAGACCCCAACACATAGATGAATAAATACAGTACATTTTTAATTCCCTAAAAACATTGCAATACGCCACACATTTTATATTAAATGCCGAGAAAAAAGCCTTCCAAATATTCTCCAGAAACACCACACAAAAAATCAAACTCCTAACACCTCTCTCATAGACAGACCCCTTCTCTTACCCACGCATTCCAATAACACATCTATATGCAACACGCTTAACAAACTAGGCATTCCAACAGTAGAACCCACATCTCAATCCATAAAACAAACATTAAACACATCCAGACATTTCCAAAAAAAACCCACATCCCATGCCGGCTTATATACTGTCCCATGCAATGACTGCCATCAATTTTACGTGGGAGAAACACAACGTGAATTAAAGAAAAGATTAAATAAACACAAAAGGGGCATAAACAACAACAACCCTCTCAGTGCACGTTTCTCCAATGCACTAGAACATGGTCATGCCTTCAAATTTGAACAAGCCGAAATCACAAAATACATCCACAACAAATCTCGGCGAAGATTATTAGAAACTGCTCTCATCACCGCCTCCACCACATATCAAGCAACGAAATGGCTTCTTTAACCTATCACCCTTAATAAGCAAGATCATCCTTACAGAACAAAAACTCTTGCCTGATCATAGATAACATTTATTTTCATCTCTAACCTTAATGACACTGTCCCACTTACTCACACCCTTCCTTTTTCTCCATGAATCTTTACTTTCTCCAACTCATTCCGTTTTTCCCTCACATTTTTAACACTGTAGTCCAATCAAACTTTCTCATTTTCCAAATATTTCCAATATTCTATACCCACCTGTTCAATTACCTCCCTTCTCCCTCTCCTCCACCCCTCCACTCCCTCACTCATTGCACTCATTTTCCAAATATTACAAATATTTCATACCCTATCACAACAAATCCCCCTCTCCCCCTCACCCATTCCCCCTCTCAACTATTTATTTCGTACCTGCACTATTCCATACCCCCTTCTTAAATCGCCTCATTTTCTCCAAACGCTCTCTAAGACAATAACTTTCGCCCATCCACAAAAATCACAGCCCCCCCTTCTCTCCCCACCCCCATTTTCTCTGCATACACCCCCACACACAAACATTCCAACTTACTTTTCCCCTTCAGTCTTGACCGCAGCAATCTGTTCAAACACCTCCTTCCTCCCTCTCCTCCACTCCATCCATGCAATCCACATTATTTCTGCTCATCCCCCCGACTTCTTTCTCTTACTACCAGCCACAGTAGTCCTTGTTCACCCCCATCTTTCCACTTCTTCCCCACTCATTTTCATCAACATTCATTTTTCACTCCTCACCAAGTACGGACGTCCACCCAGTAGTGGCCATTATTTTCTTTCCTTTTTCCCAATATGTCAACACTACATGTGTTTGTACTTGCATGACATTGTTCTCTATATTATCATCCTGATAAAGTCTTATAAATAAAGACGAAACGGTGATGTACACATAAAAAACATCCATTTTTTGGTTTTCCTTTTTCAT
The DNA here is from genome assembly GCA_963556195.1 of Sepiola atlantica. NCBI lineage: Eukaryota > Metazoa > Mollusca > Cephalopoda > Sepiida > Sepiolidae > Sepiola > Sepiola atlantica. Next base: position 25,943,210 of record OY744517.1, on the reverse strand, counting down.
TTTCCCATCACGTCGGATTACCTTCATCCTTCTCTTCCCATATATATATATATATATATATATATATATATATAAACGCTATTTTCAAAATCACAAAACTCTCCCTACAAAAGTGTTGCATTTAAACACTCGATAATAGCCATAAAATTACGTGTTACATGATATGATACCGAAATAATTTTTGTTAGATTTCAATTAAAATCAGCTTTCATTCGAAGTCTAGATTTAAAATATTCGTGGTTTTATCGTTTAAGGTCTCAATTTAAACGAATTGGATTTATCGCGTTTTGCGTTCGAACTCTTCATATAGATATATATATATATATATATATATATATATATATATATATATATATATATATAAAGCAATTATCATATCATGCAAACCAAAAAACTTTAAAAAATATAGGTACTCTACAAGAAACATGATTTTCAGTACCTTGCACCACTGCTATTTGCCAGGCTCGTGTTCATATTGATGATCATACTATATAACAAAACAGCCTCCAAAGTTTAAAAAGTTCTAGGGATAATAACTACGTCATCATATCGCAGACCTAGTAATACTAAATTCTAACTTGTTATACTGCAAAGTTCACAAAATGGAAAAGCGGGAACATACATGAAACCACAGCATCAAACCATATACGTACACTTTTTGCTGTTTAAGTAATACTTAAATGTCTATGTCTCAAGTATTGACATGTACTAGAAGAATAGGGGTATACAGTTAATAAATATTTGTTCTTAAGAAATAGCGACGGGAAGTTGGACTTATGCTTTTTCCAAGTGTCTCATCGTGTACATGGTCACAATAGATACATTTGATCTTAATTAATCGTAATTTGGTTCTTATATCCACATGGTCCACGTAACCACGGATATATCATATTGTGAAAAAATTAAATTTATATGAATTAGCATTGTACAAATTTGTAGATTTGATTGATTCTGTTTTTGTTATTGGTTTCTTTCACATTTTTTTCATAGAATTACTTACAAAAATTGGTTTTAACGTGCGCGTAGCTTACATTCAAAAGTAAAATAGTGTGTAATGGAACTCATTAGTATTGAATTTAGCACACTTAGATCGTCAGTCCGCGTCGTTATCCATATCCCCCGACCAAGTATCATCTTCTATACTTAAGTAACAATCGTTTTTTTTTTAATTATATTTCGTCAACCATAAAATACATTATGTGTCTATTGCATAGGTTTACCATATGTTATTAAACAAAAATACGGGGTGTTTGCAAAGGAGAAAGTTAAAGCTAAGTTGTCTGATACTTTATTTCCTGAGTTTTCGACTAAAATCAGAAAACCGGACGTTGTTTCAAAACACGTATGAATGCATTTTTTAGGCAGGTGAATGAAATGGTCATTATCTGAATAACAAACCTTTTACCACCTCTTCAAGATGGGGCACACACTAGTTAGTGTCAACAGCAGTTGCGTGTACGCTGATGAAAAATGTCAAGGTAAGTTGTCCCAAATTGGAAGAGGTCATGCAGACAGCCACACACTTGTATTAATGCAATTCCGAAACATTTACAGGAAATTCGGTGTTTGTATTACAATTGTTTCCTTCCGGATGTTGATATCTACCTAGCGATATTGCATGCGGATGTGTAAAATCAGTTTTACAAACGGAAATGTCCAAGTAATGTAAAAATTAATAAAAAAAACATAATCTTCTATTGGAGAGTAATTAAAAGGTTAGTCTAACTGGTGAAATTAGTTTTGTCATGGGGAAAGGAACGTGACAGAAAAGGGATATTCATTCTGCCTCTCTCGTGTTCGGTGGCAAGGCGAAAGCTCGTGTGTGTCGAAGGCTAGTTCACCTCCTCAGGTTGTTGCCTGTGAATATGCAGTGCATCTAGATGTATTTGTTCTTGTGAATTGCTGTAAAAACTAAACAAAATTCCACATTAAATAATAGAGTTATTTATGTGCGTTTAATATGTTACATTAAGCAAGAAGGAAAATGCGAATACACAAACACTCATGCGAGTAAATACGCAGCACGCCCCCCCCCCTTACATCTAGACGTTACTACCAATTGAACAACTACTTGCAACATATTTTCTGTCAACCACAGAATTACAACCCACCTTGCCGGGATCAATGAATAAACTACACAATGTTACGTAGAACATTGTTACATTTCAATATACCTAGATGAGAATATAAATATAAAACAGCCTGATTAGATTTTATTTGCCCTAGAGATGCGGCCCTTAGAGGTACTACCAATCCGGGCCAGAGTGGGCCTGAGAGCAATGCCATCTAAGGGGCAACTGCACATTTCTCACAGCTCCCAAATGAAGGCCTCACCACGGAATGTCTTTTAAGGTCATACTCAGAACCTCTAATTCATATGGACATGTAGTTAGTCCATATAATATGCTTAGGAATTAGATGTGCGAAGTTAGATTACATAGCATCATTTTCATTGGTCCCCTCCTGTCAGTACATTACATTTGAAGGAGCCACGGAAAACAAAACTAACAAAGAAATACGCCGGTCAAAAACGTCGTAAAATGTTCATACATACTAATTTATTTAGTGCAGAAATAAGTTTTCTAGGTAAGCTAGTAAACTCATAAACTATATTAGTCGTATTTAATCAATTCTCAGTTGCGAACTAATAAAGTATACCTATGTCTATGCCTATTTATAGATTCAGCCTCTTTTTTCATATCCTAATTTCTATTTCCATTGAATCGACTGATTTACTAGATTATAAAAAGAAACTCAGCATGTTACTATTTTTAGCCGATCTCCTGTGGCCTTGTGTGGCTGTTGATTATAATTGATTAAAAGAGTTCGTCATCAACTTAGTGTGAAAAAAATCACAAGAAAAAACAAAGAAAAACCAGACGTAAAAATGAGTTAAGCGTAATCCCTTTAATTCGTTTTCTCTGATTTTCTTTGTGATTTGTTCGTATAATGCGCGTATTAAACGGTTCTTATTGAATGTCAAATCGAGGTCAATAAATAGGACAAGCTGATGAAATAAATAAAAGAGTGGATGGAGACTGATCTTGCTTTTTTTCTCTTTTCCTTGTTATAATCATGATCCCCTCATCATTTTTTTCTCTTTATCGCTCTGTATCGCCCACCCCTACATACTCTCGCCCACTTGCCGGCTGTATTTGTTTCATTTTTTTCTTTCTTTCCATCATAATAGTTCTCTTAATCTCTTTCGCTTTCACTCTCTCCTCTTGTGTTATTCAAAGCCAATCTAATATGACACATGGTTAATTAATTAAAAAGATCAGTGAGGATTAGCCAGCGATAATCTTTTGTTCGCTCGCAGATTTCCCGGACCTTCCTCTATTAAGAGAATCGTAATCCTATGGACATAATCGTTAGTAAATACCGCACAAAGTCGCATGACTAAGTATATAAAATTTAACACGCTTATATAGAGACACTCTTAATTCACAGAGAGCGGATATGACGTCATCCCTTACAGACGAAATAAATCGTGCGTTCTGATTGGCCATGGAAATAATGAGGGGAGTTCAAATAGAAAATAAGACATGCTAGCACAATCGACAATAATAGAAATTAAACATTTTATTTAAAGTTGATACATGAAGAAACCATTTTTTTCAATATGCATTGCCACTTTATGGAGTAATAAAAACACTTGTCATTGGAATAGTATTGCCACAGATTAAGTAACAGTTTTTTTTTTGTATTTATATAAAACAAGACACAATATCGGCCCGAATGCAATAACAGAACAGAGGGGAATTAGCCGAGCCGTCACATAACAGTTATATCATTAAATTAAAGAACATTTAAATTATATCCTTGTCTTTACGGCCAATTATTATCCACTATCTTTTAAGAATAAATTACATGATTGTCGGAAACTCATAAGTGTATCATTTTTTGTTTTGCTTAATTTTTTGGGGAAAAACATCAACTTTATTATTTTTGAAGGGTTGGTTATTTCAACCTTAACCCTAACCATAACCCTAACCATAACCCTAACCCTAACCATAACCCTAACCCTAACCCTAACCCTGACCCTAACCCTAACCCTAACCCTAACCATAACTCTAACCATAACCCTACCCCTAACCCTATTCTGACTCTTACCTAGTTGCGTCTGCATATTTTTATATTCTTAGCGGATTTTAAATCGTAAATTGATATGGCCATTTCCGGTTTGTTCTGTAAATCTCAATCGGAAACATCCATACCTATTTAGGTCACCTCCTACTGAAACAGAGATTTTGTAAGGTCGTATGAATTTTAGCGAGATGTCCTTTATCGAACTTATATATATACGCTCCTAATTAATTGGCATTCGTATCTGACGTCATACCACTATAGTGAAATGAAACGTTCGTTCTGATTGGTCAGTAAAATATTCATTCATCATGGATTGGACAAACCTTTAAATAACCATTCATTGTAGACTGTCGAATGTGTACATAATAAAAATATTATTATGAATAAGAAAAAGATAATAGAGATGTAGTGGCAGCATGTCTGTAATCAACACTAGGTTACAGTTCCAAATTATTTTATATGTTTGCATTTTTATTTTCGAATATTGAGAAGTATTTCAGACTAAGAAGAAATCTGCGCGTTCCGTGTGCATATCTGTGCTAATCTATCTCTATATCTATATAGTTATCTTTCTTTCCCCCTCTCTATCACTCTGTTTTTATCTCTCTATCTCTCTCGCTCTCGCTATCTCTATCTCTTTCATTTTGTCTACCCCATCTCTCTCATTGTTTACATTATGTATATATTATTATATTAAAGCTGAGTTAACCAACGTGTGTTTCCCCAATGCTTTTTCTTATATATTTTAATCACTCAAAATATATGTCAACATATTTCTTCATCTTGGAGTTTAAGACAGGTTCGAAGAACTTATCACAGTAAGTCATTACGCTTCACTGGCGATATGCCTCGATGAGGGCGAACAAAAATAATAAAAAATGCTTTAATAAGTCACAACTAGCTATTAAAAGACCAAATGATACATCTGTTGTTTTTTCTACTTATTGCTCTCCCCTATCTAATGTTATGCGTATTTACCACCTCCATTCTTATTTAATAAGCTATATAGCCTATTTACTTCCATCACACCAACCCACTCTCTATCTCCCCTCTCTATCTTTCTCTCTCTCTCTCTCTCTCTCTATATATATATATATATTTATATATATATATATATATATATATATATATATATATATATATATATATATATGTATATATATATATATGAGAATGTAATGTATCCACATAAAATTTGTTTATGTATGAAGTTTCAGTATTTACTTTAACAGTGCTCGATAGGTAAGTAGAGCTATGTAGTAAGCTATGAACATATATTTATGGCAATTAAGCTACACAGAAGCTCCAGGAAGCAAGTAACACTAACCACACCTTTGTTCGTGGGAAGTCCAATGATTGGCTGAGAGAACAACAAGTAATCTGATTGGTTAACTAGCTAGCCGTGTATATAAAAACACCCGGCAAAAATTACTCCATGCATTTTAGCCTGAAGATTAATCGCGGGGATGAAACGCGGGAGCCTCTGTGTAGCTGAATTGCAATACATATATTTTCATAGCTTACTATATATATATATATATATATATATATATATATATATATATATATATATATATATATATATATATATATATATATACAGGGTGATTCATAAGTCACTTCACTTAGCTATTTAAATTAATACCATATGAAGCGCAAACATACTATGAACTTTTGATAATTGATATCTTACTCTCTAATTACTGATATTTGTTATTTTAAATGTGTTCGTTTATATATGTGTTTCTATATATATTTATTTCATAATCAATCAAATATGCTACAAAGACTCGTAAATTCCTTGCAAAAATGAATGGAGCTATGCATGCAGAACGAAGGTGGAAATTTTGATAATTCGCTGTACTTTAAACTCCCATAAATGAATTTGTGGAATAAACTTTCTGTTTTGTATTACCGTATTTTTTAACCTTAGAATTTAAAAAATAAATAACTAAGTAACTTATGAATCACCCTGTATATATATATATATATATATATATATATATATATATATATATAACTTATAAATTGTCTGTCTACGGATATAAAGAAATAAAGAATAAAATGGTCCCAATAGTCGATTATAGAAAACACGGCACCACAGATCGGAATATTGCCGTTTATTATTAATGAAACGAGGTCGAATTTCGCTTTACATTGCCTTCAATGATGTTTAGACAAATAATTTTTGAATAAAAAGACATGGAGTTACTGTTTTTTTTGCATCTAATCATTTATATATTTAATAATGAAAAACAAAAGAATCGAACGTAATTCACTACGATGCATAATTGATTTAATATAATAAAATTTTGTTGCGAAATATTTATACTAATACCGGTCTGAAGACGGTGCTGGATGTTCAGGGCAGCTTCCCCGAGTGTGCTTTATTCGCGGAAATATCTTCTAAAACATGCAATTTTAATTTTGAGAATACATCAAGTATTGGATGTCATTCTTTATTATTTATTATTTATTTTCGAAAAACTGTCAACATTTGAACCGAACACATGAAATCAATCTAATGCCTTAAATGTTGATTTTAAATACAGTAAATAATACTTACATCGTTAGTGGGGCAACTCTAATATTTATTCATTAATTGTTTTACAGAAGATCATGTCAGTTCAACATGATACCGTCGGTTTCATGTCGGCGAATTTCACTGGTTATTATCAGTCATTAGGTGACTGATGACTGATGACAATTCGCCGATGTAGAACCAACAGTATAATCTCTCTCTCCTTCTCTCTCTCTCTCTCTCTCTCTCTCTCTCTCTCTCTCTCTCTCTCTCTCTACATATATATATATATATATATATATATATAAATATATAAATATATAAATATATATATATATATATATATATATATATATATATATATATAATGTGTGTGTGGGTGTGTATATCTAGGCAGCATCTTCTCTTGCAGGCAAGTACGTTTCAATATAAGAGCCAACTTATGACTGAGTATCCTATGGTAAATACTTTCAATAGTCCGAATCATAATCTTAGTTTCGGAGGTGAATTGGCTGATGAATTTCCCATAGTTTAGATTTGTGTCTTAAGTACTTTCAGACCCATCTTTGTCCATCTTCAGGGGAATAAGATTAATCAGGTACAAACCATTTGTTAGTATTATAGAAGGTTTTGGCGGAAATTATGTAATAAGTACGAAACTATTGTTAGAATAATACACATGTTAGTTTATTATTACTGATATTAAAGTTAATTCTATTAATTAGGGGGTTTTTGGTTTTTATATATAGGGTTTCTAATATATGGAGTTTTTTGTTTGTAAGTACTGTATTTTAAGTTTGTGTTATTTTCTACTAAGAGTTTTCTGAATTCCGATCGGGGACAGGAATGGTCGTTAGTTAAGTGTTGGGCTATAGCGCTAGTATCAGACAAATGCATCGTGAATCTTCTCGACACAGTCGTGTTAGTAAAACCTATGTATGGTTGTCTCTTGGTTGTCGGAGACACAGTCTCCTAAAGGATATTTAAACTCATAAACAAGGTGTGTCTTATCCACAACTCTAATCGAGGGGGAATAATTATTTGTGATAATAAGGTTAATAGGTTTTACTTAATTGTAGAAAATGATCAGTTTTACTTTTTTTATTTGGATCAGTAGGGAATACGTTCTTATTAATAATATTTCTTAGAACTTGTGCATCTATTTTATGATAGTGAAGGAACTGGTAGCGATAAAATGGCTTAATAGTTGTGTTAAGTGGAGAATTGAATTTATTATTATTATTATTATTATTATTTTTATTATTATTATTATCGTGGGAATAAATTATAAATTGTAGAATTTGTTTGTCGTACACACACACACACTCACGCACACACACACATATATATATATATATATATATATATATGAGAGAGAGCGAAAGAGAGATAGAGAGAAAGCGGATATAAAGAGCAAGATTAATTAGAAAAACAGAGACATGTACATGTTCAAAAATAGTAAAACCGAAAAATGGAAGATATGAGAAGATATACAAGTAGCAATTATGAGATTTATGGAAAAGTTAAGGAAGCACCTTGTGGGATATATTAGCTTGACACCTAGAGAAGGAGCTAAGTTTGAAAATAGGGGCGAGAGATATACGGTTATATAATGAGAGAGAAAGTGAGAAAAGATGATGATGTTAGCGACTTATACAGAAATGGTGATCTGTGGAAATTGAGAGAACGCCATATAGAGAAGTGAGAGTAATTGAAGGAGAGACACCGTGCAGAGTGCGCATATTTTTTTGTTGCTATTTTCCGCTCACAACAATATGAACTACACTTTCAAGCGGTGCTCGGTCAACCGTGCGAAATTAACATTTTCACTTCCAGAGACAATCTTAGAATGCTAAATCTCCCTTAAAATACATAATAATAATAATAATAATAATAATAATAATAATAATAATAATAATAATATTAATATTGATGATAATAAAAAACTCGATAATAATGTAACAACAATTAATTAATAAACATATTTCCTCTATCATCAACAAGGCATTATTTTCTCCTATTCCGTTTTCTCATTTTCCTCGCAATTAATTTATAATTTAACTAATCGCATTAACACGACTGAATGTCAAAAAGTAGAAACATCTTCGTAAACGCGTATGTTAATTCAACTCGTGATGATGAATGATTTCCATAATTTGTAACACTAAGGATTATGAACTTAAATCTGCTGATTTCAAATCCTATTTCTCTATGGTGGGCATTGGCAGGTTAATCCTGTTCAGAAAAGAAAAGTACAAATGCACACAACTGACCTGAACCATATGTATTTACAGTTTAATTATTTATTTTGATTATTTCTGGTTGTGGACATACATTTAATACATACTAGATGACTAGTCACTCAATAAGTTAGTATTTAATATATATATATATATATATATATATATATATATATATATATATATACATACTACTCCGCAAACCCACACATGCTCAAAAACGCCAAACAATAACACATTTCATCAAATAACACATCACTCTTTCAAATCTAAAGCCATTTCTTCAAATTGATTTACATATCTGATGGGAACGGACCACACCTTGAAACGCGTTGTATCAAATTATAAAATGATAATATAACAAAATAATCAAAAATATGTTGAAAAATACTTTTTACAAATGTTGGTAGCCTTACTCCTTTACATATATACTAATCCTTCGTTGGAACTGCACTAATACTGAACTACCCTCTTCTCTCTCTCTCTCTCTCTCTCTCTCTCTCTCTCTCTCTCTATATATATATATATATATATATATATATATATATCGAGGCAGCATTTTTACCTTAAGACACGTATTATTAAAAATAACCGACACATTTTGTCTGGTTATTTTAGTATTGATCCCTTCAATTTTCCGGATTAAAATCTTAATCTCGGAAGAGAATTGGCTGATGAAACTGCCGTAATGTACATGTTGGTCCAGAGTACTTTCTGACCCGTCTGCGTCCATCGTCAGTGGAATAATGACAAACAGGTAAAAACCTGGGGTGAGATTTATGATTAATTATGGCGGGAAAATTTTAATATAAAACTATATTTATTAGGTATTATAAGCATTTAAGTATATTAATACTAGTGTTAAAATTAATCTTGTTAATAGCAGTTTTGTTTTTGTTTTAATGAGTAAAACTTCTAGTATGTGGAGTGTTTGTGTATTAGTATTATGTTCAAGGATTTTAGTATTGTCTACGAGAAGTTTTCGGATTTGCGGGGACATGAATGTTCATTAGTAAGGTGTCTAGCTATAGCACTATTATCGGATAGATGCATGTTCAACCTCCTGGACAGAGTCGTGGTGGTCGAGCCAATATATATATATATATATATATATATATATATATATATATATATATATATATATATATAACTTTTTGTAATAGAGTAGGAAAAATCCCAGCAGAGTGCTCGATTCATTAAGAATTAAAGTTAAAAATTAAAAGCATAATATTTATTTATTTTGGTACAGAAAAATTAGTACAACATTTGTACCGTCGGTTTCAAGCTCGGAAAGTCTTAGCCAGCCGGCTCTATATATCTCTCCAAATCTGCTCCGGTTTTAAACCTCAACAGTTTCATTACACTAAATTTAAATTCAAAAAAACATACACAACACACTGAGCAAATAACGCGTCCCAACGAGAGTGTCATATGACTTCACATTTCCAAAACAGAAGGTCAAGAGAGCCGGATGGCTAAGACTTTCCGAGCTTGAAACCGACAGTACAAATGTTGTACTAATTTTTCTGTACCAAAATATATATATATATATATATGAAAAAGACGAGTGGGAAAAAAAAAAACACATACCACGTGATATTCGCCTACACAAGGTTTCGAGATCATCCGGGAACTTCCAGGCACAGGAATCAGCCATCGGTAATCACCTCGTTAGTACAAATAGTTGTTCTGACAGGTATTCCGATGGGTGGTTTTCTGTTTTACACAGTGCCAGGTCGAACTACCATCTCAATATTCTTGAGGCGTTAGTCATTAACAACTATCGACCTAGCCTGTGTAGACAAAAGATTTTGAAACATCAGTTGGAGATCTTTAATGATTCAAAGCCACCATAACGTTGAAAGATTTAATTTTTTTTTTTTTTTTTTTTTTTTTTTTCCTCCTCTCATTCGTTTCCTCCAACTGAAATAAGTTTTATTTTATTTTTTTTTCTCCCCCCTTCATTTCTCATTCGACTTTTAGTTTTTAATTTACCATTCTGACGTTTCCTCTCAGAGGGTCAGACGACAAGGCCTTAAGTAATTTTAACAATTTTCCTTCTTTTTTTTTTTTTTTTTTTTTTCCCACTCGTCTTTTTCATTTATTTTAATAATGCTTCCTCTAAAATTAATCCTACCATTCTGTTGTACACGTAATTTACTTACATATATATATATATATATATATATATATATATATATATATATATATATATATATATATATATATATATACTTTATTAATATCAAATTTAGTAACGTTGCCATTGATTGATAGTAATACAGTTGAAGGATTTCAAAAAAGTCGGAATATTTTGTGGTATAAAATTGATACTCACTTTCTCTTCGACAAAAGTAAATCATAAAACTTTTATTCACAAATGAGACTCTTTTTATCGATCTCTAATCTTCTTTCTCGCTTTCTTTCTTTCTTTCTTTTTTCTCTCCTGCCCACTTCATTTCTTCGTCATTTTAGACTACCTCTGCTCTGTCTCCTCTGTATTTACTAAACTAATAGTTTCCTATCATGAACCGTATCCACAACTATCCAAACTGCATTTGATTAATCATTGTCAATCTTTTCATGTGACTATTTATCTCCTTAGCAATCATTCACAATCATAAACATTTATCTATGATTGGCTTTTTGCTTTGATAAACGGTAATCTGTTAGTTTAAAATAGTTACATATTTCTATATCACTCCTCAGCTATCTAATTATTCGCTGTTTATTTACATCAGTCTTCCTTTTTCTTAACAATCTGAAACAGTTATATATGTGTGAAGTCTGGACGACAACAATCAACACTCACATCTCAAAACAAAATTACAAACAATATTATTAAAATGTCAGTAGTATATAGATTAGTATCTTATAAACATAACACATCTATCCGACCTGAAATAAGTCTTGCCATATTTTAATAGCCTCCACTTATTATCTATGTACGTGTACGTTTCGTCCTTTATAATCGGGACTCATCAGCATAGAGATATGACTATTCACTATTGGTCATGCTATTCGAAACCCCGGATTCCGAGTATTTTGCAAAGGAGCTACAACTAATATATATATATATATATATATATATATATATATATATATATATATATATATATATGTATGTATAAATTTAGTTTAGAAGAAAAAGAAAAATGAACATGGTTCCAAGAACTCAAAACGAACGAATTATCCTGCGCACAATCATTTCCAGGACAATTTGGAAATATTTTATCCAGTTCTATCTATCTATCTATCTATCTCTCTCTCTCTCTCTATATATATATATATATATATATATATATATATATATATATATCTGTCTCTCTCTCGCTCTCTCTCTCTCTCGCTCTCTCTCTCTCTATATATATATATATATATATACATATATATATATATATATATATATATACGTCTGTCTTGCCAGACACAAGTTAGAGAGTAAAACACATAGTTTTTACTACCCCCCCCAAAAAAAACAAAAAAACACTATTTCAAGTTTTACGTGTTAGCGAGAAAACAAGCAAGTCAGACACCCCCTAAACGAGTACACAGGGAACACCACATTAACAACAAAAAGTTCATAAATAAAAGTTATTTTTTTTATTTTTTAAGTAATCAGAAATTATAATAATAATTTATACAGTAGAAATTAAAGTACTGACATAATTATATCGTAACTATATTTTATTACATACTTAATAGGATATAAATGATATATGACATTGATTATTGCGTAACATTCCTATTACTATATAAACCAGAGAGAGAGAGCTGCTTACACATTCCCTGATGCGTTCTATAGTTGATATCATACTGAATTCCTCTACAGCCTTAAACTTACACTAAGCCTAACTCTCACAAAATGCATGGATAGATTACACTAATAAACGTCGGTTATAGTCTTATGCGCGCACGATCGTGATATTTTCCATTAATTGCAGGGGTCTTTTACAAACTATATTATCATTATAAAATGATACACATACACCCAAGCTGCACGTTTTTTTGATTGTGCGTGTAATTTTAAACTTGAACGACTGACGGACAAAACACCCTCATATAAACGAGGTTACGCCTGAAATGTATTTTTTTTCACGCCTTCAGTAAAACCGCAATTAAAAATAAATTCCATGGACTCAGGTATCTCAGTCGAAAGGCAGATTTCCGTTTCATGTAATTCCCGGTATTTGCATATCATCCAGTTGGTTTCGTGTAGTAATTTATTCCGTTAGAAATGGTTAAGCCTCAGAGTTTAAGCGGACAATTTATTAGAATTTAATGACGTTTAAGATGCAAACGATTGGAGGTAATTAAATAAGGATATTTGTTTTTAGTAAAAGACACACAAAAAAATTAATTATTTTTTTAGTATTATTTACTACGGAAGAGCTTGCACAAAGGTCATTATCATGATTGCTCACTGGTAATTAAAAGTGATGTTCCCTGGAATCTGAGTTACAATTCACATTAGATTTCCAGATACCCCCGATTTTTGTTTGATAACCGTTGCAAACCATTTTGCCTCATCGTTACACACGTTTACTAATGATTTGTTGTAAAAAGTGATCGTTACCCCCCCCCCCCATACCCAGATTTTATTTTCCAGTTTTAGGGTAGATATTTAATTAGAGTCTAAAACTTTACGTGTAACATGCACAGCTAAAATCAACATAACATCCAGTGAATAGATTATTTTTTGCAAAAAGAGTTAAACATTACAATGTTGAGGTAAATAAAGTTTACATTAGCATAAATACAACACATTAACAAGGGTCTGCTTCCTTGCAGACTTCGCCATCTCTCTAGCGATTCGACTTTAGACATTCCCCTTATCAGCCTTCGTTTGCATGAGGTATACTTAAATATTCACTTAAACGCTTAGACAATTTCAAACATAACACCATTTAAGGTTTAAAATCCCTTTTTCTAAATACTTACGAAAAATGTTCCTTTACTTAACTAACAACAGTTA